>JAUCMP010000028.1:10497500-11697500 GCA_030770545.1 Macropodus opercularis | reverse complement strand
CAAACCCGAGAAAAGACTTAAGCTCTTTGACATTGTTTGGCCTGGGCCATGTGGTAAGGGCACTTATCTTAGATGGGTCTGT
Source organism: Macropodus opercularis (assembly GCA_030770545.1). Lineage (NCBI taxonomy): Eukaryota > Metazoa > Chordata > Actinopteri > Anabantiformes > Osphronemidae > Macropodus > Macropodus opercularis. The sequence continues at coordinate 11,697,418 of JAUCMP010000028.1, read as the reverse complement.
CTCCACTCCATTAGCTGATACAATGTGGCCAAGGTATTTCACAGATGTCCGGAAGAACTGACATTTCTCAGGCGAGAGTTTTAAGCCAAATTCTTTAAGTCTGTGGAGGACTTTCAGTAGACGATCCTCATGCTCTTCGAGCGTGGCAGAGAATACGATGACATCATCGAGAAACACTAGGGCTTCACTCAAGTTCATGCCACCCATACACTTCTCCATCACCCTCTGAAAAGTACTGGGAGCATTTGTAACTCCTTGCGGCATCCTGTTGAACTCCCAAAATCCCATTGGTGTCACAAAGGCAGTTTTACACTTGTCCTCCTCCTCCACCTCTACTTGATAATATCCAGACTTAAGGTCCATGATAGAGAACCACTTAGATCCAGTCAAGGCTGAAAACGCCTCCTCTATGTTGGGTAAAGCATATGCGTCCTTGATAGTTTGCCTGTTCAGTTTACGATAATCAATGCACAGCCTAATGTCACCATTTTTCTTCTTTACTACTACAATGGGAGAAGCAAAAGGACTTTCTGACTCTCGTATGATGTTGGCATCTTGAAGCTCCTTTAAATGAAGTCGGACTGCCTCATAATCCGAAGGATGGATGGGTCTCGGCCTCTGCTTAAATGGGGTTGGGTCTGAAAGTCGTATCCGATGCTTGACTTCAGTCGTGTGGCCATAATCAAGGTCACTGAGTGCAAAAACATCTGACACCGAGTTCAACTTCCTTGTAATCCTCTCTTTCCACTCTTCAGGCAAAGGGGAGTCACTGAAATCAAAACTGATTTTGGCAGAATCAGATGTGCTCATGGAGCTGCATGTAGCAGAGACTGATGTAGGGTGGGATGATGCTGCACTTTTTCCATTATGTGTAAGTGGCCTTGAAACAGACTTGAGAAGATAAAGCTCAGCAATAATATTACCTGCCGGCACTTTAATGTCATGTAGAGTCTCATTTTTGACCAGGACTGGCAGTTTGAAAGATGAATGAGACGGGGCTGTCAAGATGTAGCTGCAAAACAAAAGACCACCAGGCAGACTTGACTGGTGGGGTGGCTCAACTAAGAGGCTCATATTCGGCACTACTGGAATGTTTCTGGCATATCCAGTCAAAGCTACTCTCTCTCCAGCTGGAACAATAAGACACTTTTTACTCTGCAGTTTCACAGTTCCCACTCTACCATTACGTTGATGGATCCTGTGTCTATGATATAGATGCTTTACAAACTGGGAACAGGTGTTGCCTATGATGTCGTACTTAGGGTGTGTTTCAAAAACAGCTGCACACTTTTCATACAGGGGGTCTAGTGTGTTTGTGCCAATCAAGAGGGGGACACCCATGTTTGTTTTGTGGTCAGGCACAACTAGAGCTAAAGTATCCACATTTTCATTCTTCCCCATGATGGCCTCTGGGAACTGGATGTTGACTTGGATGTAACCGAGGTAAGGTACCTCCTGCCCCCCTGCACCCTCTATGTCTAAGAGGTCTTGAATAGAACGAATAGGCAGATGCGATAGGTTGGTCTCATGAAAGGACTTTGAAACTGTAGTCACTTGTGACCCTGAGTCAAGCAGACAGCTGCACTGAACTCCGTCCAGGGTGACTACTGCTGTACACTTTGGTCCTATCAGCCCCTCTGGTAAAAAACAATCACTTGAATGAATGGGGGAGTGACTCTCACAATAAGCTGTAGGGGCTCCATGACTCTGTCTGGGACATTTCACATAGTCCTTGGGCGCAGTCAGTCCCTCCACTGCGACCCTGTCCAGTTTAAATGGCCATGTTTGGTCTGCCATTCAGTCTGACGTGCCCTTAACTCCCTATATTTCTCATCCACTAAAAGCTTATTTGGAGGATTTTCACACTGCCTGGCTATGTGACCATCATTTCCACATTTAAAACAGAACCAAGCTTTAGGTCTGGGGGTTGGTGATACTTTATGAGATTGCACTTCTGCTGTGGCTCTAGGCAGGGGGCCTTCATTCAACAATCTTTCCTTGCTGGATTGATTGTGCCTTCGCAGTTCCTTCTTTTTACTCAGTTGCATTTTTAGTTCAGCAACCTGTCTCCTTAAATCCTCTGTCTCTTGAATGTATGTCTGAAGCATTGCTGCATCTTTATCTTGTGGGGCGGGTAACTCAGGCACAAGCTGCATTTGCATGGAGGACTTTGCTTTCGTGCTCCCTAAGTGATGTTGCATACGATCCAGCTTTGTAGCCCTCCTATCTTCCTCTGTTCGCAACTGCAGTAAGAAATCAGGAAAGTCAGGTGGGGTCTCAGACCTAAGCTCTGACTGCAATGCCAAAATAAGCGACTGATCCCAACATCCACGCTGGAACTGCCTCTGTAAATGTCTGTTTGCTCCCACACTGTTAACGCCACCCCTCTGGATAGCAGTATTAAGCAGCACTTGTAGTCGCTGGAGAAACTCAGAGGCCTTTTCTCCAGTCTTCTGGTGGGTACCAAGAAACCTTGCAAAAATCTCTTCCCCATCCTCAACTAACCCATACGCTGAATCTAGAAGTTTCACATAGTCATGAGGCGCTGCATGTGGGCCTAGCTGCCTCACTAGATCTGAAGCGGGTGGAAGCAGACTTTCTAATATCTTTCGCCTCTGTACATCAACGGGGAGGTTATCTTGGACCATAAGCTCTACATGGAGAGACCATGTCTCATAATCGGCTTCATTTGGAGGCTTAGGGACTCTTCCTGAAAAGGGACGAAGCCATTTGGATCCCTGATTCTGCGTAGAGGAACTTTCACTTTTGATAACGTGCTCCACAATAATCTTTTGGACCTCAGGTGGATTTAGAACATCTTTTGTGACTGCCTGCATTGAAGGGTTTGTTTTTGGAGCTGCCTTAGTGAGTCTTGGTGAAGCATCTTGAGTATCATCGGGCCTGTGGTATCGTCTGTGTATGAGTGGTGTTCTACTGTCATCAGAACCTGGCTCACTGTCCGAGCATGAGCTTACATTATCATCCTCCCCAACAGGTTCTATTGTGGGCGTGGCTTTCTTAGGAGTCTGGGTGACCTTTGAAGCACTGTCTACACGCCACAGAATGTTAGCGTTCCTGGCACTAGGGAAATATTGTGGAAGAGCAGGCGCTAGATTTGACATAGACTCTTCTGATTCAAACTCCACGATGGCTTTGACACCACTGCCCTGCCCTGTCTGCCTCACTCTAACAACTCTGTTCACAGTGCCAAACGGTGAGCAGAATTCAGTAATTTTGTCATCTGTATCAGTCGTTGTGATTCCCTCAACATACACAGATTTCTTTAAATCAATACCATACTCATATTCACCCTCCATGGTCACACTCAATTTGTACAGACCTACAAAATCAACTACGAGGTGGTATGGAATCACAAGGTAACTCAATTCACTTATATAAACATATATATGTACTTATTTATTTTTTCCACCTTTTCCTCCTGGCTGCTGGCTCGCCAAATTTTTCTCACGATGTAACCAACGCCTTAACACACAGCGGCTGACTAGTTACTTTCTGGGCTCTTTTCCCAAGGAGGAGAGGAGGAAAAAAAACAACACACTCATATGTTTAACTTAACTTATTTAATTATGCAGATTCAACATATTTATAACATTTAGAAACATTCAGAGCTCTGATAACCAAAATGAAAATAAAACAAGGTCCATCTACCCGGGTAGTAAACTTGTCCTATGGTTTTGCGAACACAGGCTTATCTGCTCCGGCGCCGTTCACGCGTCGCTCCGCTGTCCGTCCGCGGCCGTTCCCTCGATCCGCCCGACGAACCGCCGCTGCTCAGCTATCGCTGCACAACTTCCAGGCCAACGATACTTCCACCGAAGTACTCAAAAAGTTCCAGTTTCAGACTAAACAGAGCCTGGGCCTTTAGTACAATAAAACTTTCCTTTCCTCAGCCGGACCCCTAATCTGGCCCTCAACCATGCAGTCGCCTTCTCGTCCCCTGGAATCTTGACCAGGAAACCCTATAGACTATTTTTGTATTAGCTTTATTTATTGAGCTAATCCTCAACAGTGCCAATTCTGCCACCTACTGGTGTAATAAAATGATAATTACACACAAAAACTAAATCAATATTCTTAACAATTTAATGTGGGTTACAAATAGAACCTTCAGATCCTCAAATTTAGTTCTTGTTGCTTGTACGTCTGCCGAGCTTTCTGTTGTTTAATACTATTGTTTCATAAAGACCTAATCAAATCATCCCCTGTTGGTGGTGTGGTCCTGGACCCCTTACTCCACTATATTCCTAAGTTTTGCAAAGAGTTTGTTGTCACATTTCCTCCCCTGGTCATGATGGAGTCGTGTAGGGAAACCGAACCTTAGCCCAAAGTCAGTAGAAGCGGCCTCTGAAAGCTGGAGTGTTGCATGTTGCTCCCGCTAGTTGGCTGATGTAGCGGCGTCCTCGCTGTCTACTGTCGCTGAGCTGGAGCCTCCTTCTCCTCTAACGCCGTCTATCAAGTGAACCAGGAATTCATGTGCAGCCTCCTCTTCCTCGTTCTCAACAGCTCAGCTGCTTCACTGATGAATCTGATCAGCTTGTGCTTCTTGTCTGATTATCAGTGGAGATTTTAGCCAGAATCTCACCCAGCTGGTCTTGTAATAGTTCCAGCTCCATCCTGGTAATCTCACACCTCTGCCAAGTTTACTCCACCTGCTCACAACCAGTGAGGAGGCCTGGCATCAGTTAACATGGAGGCATCGTTCTCTTCAGTGCAGCGCTTTCATCACAAAGTGTCAGGTCGTCTGAACGACGTCCATTAAAGTCAGGAGGAGCCACGACCAACACACAGGAGCCTTCACTGGACTAATGAAGCCAAATGTCTCTAAGATACACAAGTGAAGCCAGCTGCATATTTGAAGCATCACAAGCTGCTCAGTGAACCTGCCCAAACCTTCCACTAAGTTTCCTGTTACCTACATTTGTATTTATTGTTTTTATGTATGACCTCATTGTACCTTTATTAAATATTCTGTATTTCTTAGGTCCTTATTTCTGTTTTAATTAACACAGAATCAAAACATTTAGGAGGTTACGCCACAGACTTGGCTGATTGTCATTCAAGTTTACAGTGACACAAAGAGGAACGTGGACCCCAGCGCACAATTAACCGGCACCAACAACTGTCACTTTTTATTGTGTCAATGCCTGTGAAACGGTTCCAGAAACCTGGTCGACTAATCTGGATTTGACATCAGCCGGTTGAACGGAGTCTCGCTTCACAGGTGTAAGGACTGAAACTAAAACTGTTGCTGTGAGGAAGGAAAACATTGCTTTCATTAGCAAATCAGCAGGAGCTAAAAAGATCCCAACACTCCATGAGACCAGAAGGTCTGAGATTTACTGAGAAGGGAACAAAGTAATAATAACGTGGAAAGACCCAGTCAGAAAGGTTTGCTCTGCTCCATTAACAGTGATGTCACCTTGAGTATTTTAGGAGCTGGCTGCTGACTCTAGGACCTATAAAAGCGTAGAAAACGTACAAAGAACAGAAGATTAAGATCCTTTAGATGAACAGATCTGGATTAGATGTTAGATAGAACATTATTAATTAGGTTTAACAGTTTTTCTGGATAATTGGATGATGTAATTATAAGGTGACATGTCTCTTAGCCCCCAAGTGGTGGAGCTTTGGCAAAACACAACAAAACACAACTTCTTTATTATCTGTTATTGCCATTGATAAGTATTTTAACATGCACGTGTCCTGTTAGATACACTGCAGCTGGTAAACACTCTACTGTGTAGAAGCAGCAGAGCAGCTGCACAGTGACCACATCCACTGATCTGCAGCTGTTCTCAGATCAGTTCAGACTGAGAGTCGTCTCCTCTTCTTCTGGTTCTTCTCTCAGTCAGTGTTGTATGGATCTCTCCTCTCCACTCGACCTTTAGTAACATGGACCAGTCAGAACCTCCAAACGGCTGCTGCTTCAACATCTGGATCATCATCACCAACAGCTGTAGAGAAAATGAGAGAGCAGAGAGAAGATGAATGAGCGTCTACAGAGACTCCCTTCATCAGCTGTCAGTCAGTGATGCAGCACATCCAGCAGCCTCTTTGAATCCACCACAGCATCCAACAATAGACTGGACCCAACATCTGCAGCTCAACTGATGTTTTAGGCTTAAGGTGGAAAATCGTTAATTTCAGTACAAATGACTGAAGCAACAGTCAGAACCAGGCTGGGACCAATCAATCATCCATAAGGATTAAAGGAACCGAGAAGACGCAGAGTAAGTGCAGCGCTGCCACAAATAGCCCAACCAACGCCGTCCTACAGAGGACAGGTCAGATACCTGAGGATGGACGCGTGGAGGAAGGAGTCAGACCACATTAACACTGGAATGACCGTTTGGGTGTGAATGAAGGAAAGCTGCTCGGATTAACCCACGTCTGTGTGCGGTTAAAGCTCCGAGTCCTGAAGGACGTCTGACCTTTGAGGCTTTAAGAAGAATCACTTTTGGTGGTTTGAGGCAAAGTTAGGACGTCTGTCTGTTGAATGTAGTTGCTTTGATTTCTGACGAACGGACAAATTTAAAGGTTCATTGAAAACTGAAAGATGAGATGAGACAAACAAATAGTTCAGCCTCATGATCTGAGATGGAGACTGGAAAAGATGGAAATGAAACTGAAAAGGACTTGAATAAAACTGAGAACCTGCAAAATGAAAGAAAGTGTTTAATTAATAAAATTAAGGAATTAATATCAACATTTAAAAAAAACTTCAAATGAACAATTTTTGTGAAATTTCAGTTCACTGGGTGAAGAGTGAAGCTGAGTTGGGATCAAATCTAATGGAGCTTCTAGTTGAAGGCTGTGCTGAGAGCGTGTCAGATGAAGAGCTGCATCGTAGTGATGGAAAGGTGACTCAGAGCTGCTGAGGTTCCTCTGGTGGCCAAGAGGTGAGACAAAGCAACAACCCGGTGAGTATCGGGTGAAGGTCCATCTGTTTGGGGCCATTTCATCTCCACACTGAGCCAACTCTGAGAAACTGCAGAGGACTATGGGCATCACTACCATGTGGCAACAGGGATAAAGTACAACCTTGTTTTATGTTATGACTTGTTCCAGTGGCCACAGAAAAGGAAGCTGTGTCACTTCACCATGGCCTTGTCTCTCTACGCTCAAAAGGAGGATTTTCTCACCACATGGACGAGTGACAGGACAGCAGTGCTGGACGCTGCCCCTGAGGATCAGAGAGCAAATAACAGGAGCATAAGGAGCCGGATTCATCACTATGGAGAGAGCTGGGAGAGGAATGGTGTGTAAATCACACACATTTAAGCTTAACACTGCTCTGAAAGACAGACCACTGGCCAGAAGTGGAAGCCTTTCGACCATCAGCTCCATCTATGATCCCTTGGGAAGCGAAGTCCTGTTATTTTACGAGAAAGAGAATCTACAGAGACCTGTGCCGGAGAGAAATTGGTTTGGGAAGATGCTGAGCCTGAGGTTGTCTGTAACCTGTGGCCAAGATGGCAGCAACAGCTACATCTACTGGAAGACTTTGGAAGTGACAGACGTGTGGAACCATCAGGCTTTGGAAACGTTACTACAGCCCAGCTACATCACATCAGTGATGCCAGTGAAGCTCAACGCTTCTACTTCAGAGGATAATGAACAGCTCTGTAGCAGTCGTCATCTGTTTTCTGCTTGATGTTCATGTCTTTAATTATTTCATGAATATCATGACATTTATTTATGGTAGAAAATACCGGGATAGCGAGCGCAACACAAGGCGACTGCTACCGGACTGTTATCCACTGGGACAGTGAGACATTATGTATTTATTATACAGAAACCATGGGATCCAGTTATGTAGGAGTCATTTAGTGGCATTTATTTCTTATCATGGATTCAGTGCGTCCTGGCCAACATGGATGTTCTGTTGCCTTTATAACGAGGTGGGTTCCAGGTTGGAGCCTGACTCTGAAGCGGGATGGCTGGATGGGAGCTGCAGCGGAGTGGCCCTATCAGACGTCCACCCTCAGTGACATCGTCAACAGAACATCTGTGTTGGTCGTTAACCTGATCCTTAATTTGTAGATTCATCAGGATGACAAATCATTTGCATGGATACTGGCAACGCTGTCAACTTTCAAACAAATCAGACCAATTGAACTGATGGACGAACATTTACACCAGTAACATTGATTTCATCCAACTCTCAGTCAAACATGCTGTTTTCAAACTACTGAGAAGTAGTAAATCTATGATGGCTGTGAGATGTTACACGGGCTCTGCAGAGCTGGTGTCAAATGTTTCTCTGCTTGAACAAAGAGGAACCTTCCACACACAACGCGGAAAAGTGTCTTTCAGACCAGGGGGTTGTTTTCTGAAGAAAGGAGCTTCTAAAAAAATGATGATTTTACCCTCTGTTCAGCATTTTCAACACTCGAAAACTAAAAAGACAGAATTCATTGAAGAAATTTTTTGTTTATTGTGGGCTGCATAAACATTCAGCTTTTATATCGTCCTGTGGGGCCAGAAAATATCATCCCACAGCTTCATTAAGAAGCTTCAAGCTTTAAATAAAAAACTGTGCAGTGATGTTAACTGAAAGCAGCAAAGACTGACTCCAACCCTCTACTGACCTCACAGTCTCCAGTCGATAGTCTGGACTCTCCACTAGATCTTTCAGCTGCTCCACTGCTGAATCCTTCAGGTTGTTGTTACTCAGGTCCAGTTCTGTCAGATGGGACGGGTTGGACTTCAGAGCTGAGCCCAGAGAACCACAGCTGATCTCTGACAAACTGCAGGAACTCAGTCTGAATAAAGAAAAAAAGACTTAGATCAAATCATTAATAGTCAGGTTTGGTTTGCCAACAAAGTAGAACCATAGTTACTCACTTAGATCATGGTTGGTTGACTGTTGATAATCTGCCCTATAGTTATGTAACTAACATCTGGTGGAGATCTGCAAATTATACTGCAAACCAGGAGAACTTCAGTAACTGTTGTTTGTACTCGACTACCACATTCTGAACAGAATCCTCAACACAATCCTCCTGTGTCCATTAATGTCAGCATAACATCGGCCCGAGTCCGTGGGCCTGTAATGTCATTATCCAGTATTTTCCCCATCAGGAAAGTGTTTTTTACCATTGTTTGATTCCACGCCACCATTTCTGGCAACAGCTTTTTCTATGGTTTAAACCTTTAAGAAGTGTTTACTTAATCCTAACTGGAGTGTATTCATGGCAGCTATTTGATTTATAAGATGAGATGATCCTTTATTGACCCCACGTTGAGGAAATTCAATTATTACAACAGCTACAAAGGATTATGAAAGATAATTGGTGCAAAAGGATCAAATGTACAAATTTACAATATTTACAAATACAGTGCAAACTTCTGTTGCTTACAGTTATTCATAATGGTCAAAGGGGGGAATATTATAAGGGAATATTCTATTGTACATCCTCAGTAGAAATTATTATTGCTACTTTTTTAGTTTTATTCGTTGTGCTGGAGTCTGTCCCAGCTGTGTATGGGCAAGAGGCAGGTTCACCCTGGAAAGGTCACCAGTCCATCGCAGGGCCACACACATAGACGCACAACCAGTCATGAGCACACTCAGAGTTTTTTTAGAGTTTTTTCCAATTAGACTAACTGCATGTGTTTGTCTTTGTGGAAGGAGCCTGGAGAGAACCTATGCAGACATGCGGAGAACATGCAAACTCCACAAAATATCTCTCTCACACTCTGTACAATATTATAAAATATTAGTCAAATTAGCAACAGTGAAGGGTGAATGTCAAGCTTTGACTGTTCCAGGACAACTGATGTTGCAAATATATACTAATAATTACAGACAGTAGATGGAGAGTTTAAAACATTCTTAAAAGTAGCTTAAGAGAAATAGAAGAGGTAAAAATGGAGCTGAACAATTTAAAAGTGTTGTATTTAAAAGAAAAAAAGCATAATGAAATAACATTAAGTAAGTATTTATAAATGAATCATTTAATGAAACATAGCTGACTTGTTCCAAACAGTAAAAGTATAGAAAACCCCAAAGATTTTCTAAAAGAATTTAGTAAGAGATTCCCTGACTTTGCTAAAGCTTTAAAAGCTTTGCTAGAACAACACGACTATACTACACTGAAAACCCACAAAGTCTGAAGGATTCTCTGCACTGATCAGCTCACTTTGAGTTTTACAAGCCGCCCTGTGTTCATAACACATCAAACACATCCTGATGCTCTGTGACATAATGAGACCTTGTGTGTGGTGTCACGTGATGTTTGGCGTCGTGAAGCAAGACCCAAGGTCCCGTGATGCTTTTATTTTGAAAACTCAATACGGTGTTGAGCTGCCTTACTTTAGAGTCTGCAGTCGACAGTCTGGACTCTCCAGGAAACCACACAACTGCTTCACTGCTGAATCCTTCAGGTTGTTTCCCCTCAGGTCCAGTTCTGTCAGATGGGACGGGTTGGACTTCAGAGCTGAGACCAGAGAACCACAGCTGATCTCTGACAAACTGCAGCAATTCAATCTGAATAAAGAAACAAAGACGTAGATCAAATCATTAATAGTCAGATTTGTCCTGATCAGTGATGTTTGGTCTCTAATGAGTAGAGAGACTCTGTTGCTGTGGATCATCATTGTTGTTTGCTGTGTTAGTTCATGTTTCCTTGTTGTGACTAGATTTAGTTGGACTGAGACAGATGTTCTATAGTAGGAACAGTGAACTGACTGCAGATGGAGAAACTGAGTCTTTCTGAAACAATATGAACTAACTGAACTAAATGATTCACTGTCGACGCGTTTGATCGTTAGTTTGGCGACATCTGCTGGTGAACTCGTGACATTACATCCATTTACTGGGCAGCGTCATGAAAGTGAGGCTCTAGTTGAGAACAGGAAACAACAAAGACGTCTCATTAAAATTGTCTGGTTTGTGATTCTGTTTTAAAATCACTCTTTAAATGTCTCTTCTACTTCAGTGACTTTAGATGAGGACACATTCAGATTCATTTTGAATTTATTAATTCTCCAGTGGGAAAAAGCCACGTTTGAACGTGGATCTGCTTCATCCCAGCCCAACGCTCTACACACTAAACCACCAAGTTACTTTCCTAGTAATGACACATGTAGTTGTGTTGTTGTAGTTTGTGTCTATGTCTCCTTCTATTGTAGTGGATTGATCTCAACCCTAAACTCTTTCCCTCAGTGTTAATGAATGGAAACACTGCAGTGTTGATCACAAACACTCTACTACACTGAAAACCCACAAAGTCTGAAGGATTCTCTGCACTGATCAGCTCACTTTGAGTTTTACAAGACGCCCTGTGTTCATAACACATCAAACACATCCTGATGCTCTGTGACATAATGAGACCTTGTGTGTGGTGTCACGTGATGTTTGGCGTCGTGAAGCAAGACCCAAGGTCCCGGGATGCTTTTATTTTGAAAACTCAATATGGTTTCGAGCTGCCTTACTTTAGAGTCTGCAGTCGACAGTCTGGACTCTCCAGGAAACCACACAACTGCTTCACTGCTGAATCCTTCAGGTTGTTTCTACTCAGGTCCAGTTCTGTCAGATGGGACGGGTTGGACTTCAGAGCTGAGCCCAGAGAACCACAGCTGATCTCTGACAAACTGCAGTCACTCAATCTGAATAAAGAAACAAAGACATAGATCAAATCATTAATAGTCAGATTTGTCCTGATCAGTGATGTTTGGTCTCTAATGAGTAGAGAGACTCTGTTGCTGTGGATCATCATTGTTTGCTTTGTTAGTTCATGTTTCCTTGTTGTGACTAGATTTAGTTGGACTGAGACAGATGTTCTATAGTAGTAACAGTGAACTGACTGCAGATGGACAAACTGAGTCTTTCTGAAACAATATGAACTAACTGAACTAAATGATTAACTGTCGACGCGTTTGATCGTTAGTTTGGCGACATCTGCTGGTGAACTCGTAACATTACATCCATTTACTGGGCAGCGTCATGAAAGTGAGGCTGTAGTTGAGAACAGGAAACAACAAAGACGTCTCATTAAAATTGTCTGGTTTGTGATTCTGTTTTAAAATCACTAAGGACACATTCACATTCATTTTGAATTTATTAATTCTTCAGCGTGGTCGAGCTGCCTTACTTCAGAGTCTGCAGTCGACAGTCTGGACTCTCCAGGAAACCACACAACTGCTCCACTGCTGAATCCTTCAGGTTGTTCCAGCTCAGGTCCAGTTCTATCAGATGGGACGGGTTGGACTTCAGAGCTGAGCCCAGAGAACCACAGCTGATCTCTGACAACCTGCAGGACCTCAGTCTGAATAAAGAAACAAAGACATAGATCAAATCATTAATAGTCAGATTTGTCCTTATCAGTGATGTTTGGTCTCTAATGAGTAGAGAGACTCTGTTGCTGTGGATCATCATGATGTGTCAGCTTCTACACACATCAACCACATGTCAACACAACATTCATGCACCTGTTGATGTCAACACTGATTCAGAACCTGCTGCTTCTGGAAGAACAAGAGAAACATCACAACACATGTGACAGACTGAAAACCTACTAAAAGACTTTGACTCATCACTGAAATGGATCAGACTTCACGGAAACACAACTGGTCCAGTAAATGTGTCCTGGTTGGTTCTGATCAGGAAATTTGAAGATGATCACACATTAAACTCAAAAACTTTTTTTTAATTCCAGGTTAAAGAAGATTCAATGGAGCTTCAGTCACATGTTGAAACATCAAATTAAATCATTTATAGCTGATGGTCTGAAACTTCTGGAACCAACAGTTTGGTCATTTAAACATTTTAAATTGATTTAAAAAGTCAATTAAACTCTAGGAAACATGATTCAGCAAACAGACGTTTCTCCAGATGGAGATTTGATCACGTACACTTCAACTGGTTTAAACCAAACCTCAGTTCAACTAACACCAAACATTCTCTAAAGTTTGTGTAGAAACATCAGTGAGAAAAGTGAGTGTGTGAGATCTGAAGGTTGAAATTCACCAACTCTCTGAAAATAAACAAGAATTTAACTCATTTATTTCAGCGTTGGTTCATTTGTGGTTTAAACACAGACGTTCTACAGTAGTAACAGTGAACTGACCTCAGAGTCTGCAGTCGACAGTCTGGACTCTCCAGGAAACCACACAACTGCTCCACTGCTTCATTCTGCAGGTTGTTTCTATTCAGGTCCAGTTCTGTCAGACTGAACGGGTCATTCTCCAGAGCTTGGATCAGAGAACCACAGCTGGATGTGGAATCAAAGACATGGATCATATCATTAATAGTCAGGTTTGCGTTGATCAGTGATGTTTAGTCTCTAATGAGTAGAGAGACGGTGTCTGCTGGGTTTTCTCTGCGTCCTCCAGTTTCCTCCCACAGTCCAAAGACACAACCAGGTTGATGGTGGAGTCTAAACTGTCCGTAGGTGTGAGAGTGACAGTGAGTGGTCGTCTTGTCTGTGTGTGGCCTGTGATGGACTGGTGACCTGGACAGAATTCTCTCGCCTGCTTGTCAGCTGAGACTGGCTCCAGCATGTTTATGACCCTAGTGAGGAATCAGTGTCTGAGATAGTGAGAGAGAGTAGAGTGAAGCTGTTCCTGTGATTTTATCACAACAACAGGGTGGAAACCTGTAAACCAAAGCTCAGTTCAACTAACACCAAACATTCTCTACAATTTCTGGAGAAACATCAGTGAGAAAAGTGAGTGTGTGAGATCTGAAGGTTGAATTTCAGTCAAACATTATTCACGTAAAGTTGTAAAGTGAAGACAGACGTGAACTGACCTTAGAGTCTCCAGTTGATAGTCTGGACTCTTCACTAGATCTTTCAGCTGCTTCACTGCTGAATCCTTCAGGTTGTTTCCCCTCAGGTCCAGTTCTGTCAGATGGGACGGGTTGGACTTCAGAGCTGAGCCCAGAGAACCACAGCTGATCTCTGACAACCTGCAGCACCTCAGTCTGAATAAAGGAACACACATGTGGATCACATCAGTAACTAGAAAAGGTCATTTTCCAAGAAATTACATGGGAGAACTGTTCTGTGTCAGAAAGACGCTGATGAGCTGCTGACAGATGAAAATGCAGGCGATTTAAGGAACAACATGGAACAAAACCAGACAAAACTTTGACGACGAGAAAAGATGAAAAAGATGAAAAAGTTGACCAAGATTTTTGTTGTTATTAATTACAAATGCATAATTTCATGCTAATATTTGAAGGGGTGTGTTGGAAATGGACATTAATAAACTGTAAAACAGTCTCAGTAACTAGACAGAACTGACCAGTCAGAAGGAAAAATGTCACCATTAAAGTCAATGATGGAACGGTGCTTTTACTTTGAAAAGACTTCGAGGACGTGTGCATGCTTAACTAATGAACAATCCAACACAATAATTAACTGATTATTAATATGATGTAGTTCAAGCAACAGCCTCCATTGTCAGTATTCAGTTCAGCTGTTTGAAGAATTGAATTTATTTTGAAAAGATGCAATTTGTAGAAGCAGGTCACTACTAATGAAAACAACCATTTCAATTAGTATCTAGAATCATCTAACAATAATCATAATTTCCAATATTAAATGTAAATCTTTAAATTATAATTTTATATTTCCTTTGAAAGAAGCTGGTGGAATGACCAAATTCAAACATGGCCACTAACCATCACAAAGTCAAGAGAAGTGTGTAGGTCTGTTGTTTAACCAGACACATCACTAGAAAGAAGACACACATGGCTGCGCTTTAGCGGAACATTAACAGATTACAAATTGTGGCTGTATTGACAATTTAAGAAGAAAAGTAACAGCTCACAACGTCTGAAGACGACACATTTAGGAAGTTGAACCACGTTTCTCCAACAAACGGTCAAGAAGCATTTAGACCAGAAAATGAGGCCAACTAATAACTAGTGCGCTGTTGCAGCTCTCACACTAATAATGTCAGTAGACACTCGCTTCCAGCCACAACCAGCTCGTCAGACACATGGTTTGCTCGTCCACGTCGCACTGAGGCAGTCGGACCATGATGCACCTCTGCGTGAAGCTACTGATGTACAATCAGAACGTTATGACGCTCTGACCCACCTCCACACAACTGGGCTGAACCACACACTGGTCCAAAGACTCGACAGTCAGAACAGTGACACCTGCTGGTGGACTGTGAGAACTGCACCTGAGCAGCTTGGACAAAACCTTAATCATTGAAAGTGGTTTAGACTCTGAAAGTTCATGTTTGTTCTATTCTTAAATGACAGATATTGTGGGTTCAGTCAATGCTCCACTGTTCCCATTTAGAGGAGTCATGTGTTGGTTGTGTCCAAGTGTTGTATTTGCAGTGTCTTGTTTATTGTGTTATGATGACGTAAAGTGTTTCTGGCCAACACTGTGAGTGTTGCGCTGGGCGTGGGACAGACCATCGCCGTGTCTGGATGCATGGTGTGTGATCGATGGCAGACGAAGCTGCTGCTTCATTGGAGCAGACAGACAGAGATCTGACACTGTGTGTGTTCTGTTGGGCTGCAGACACGTGGGCTGTGCAGCGTATTGGAGCAGAGGAGTCGTCTGACCAGAGAAATAGGAGAAGCACAAACTTAGCTGCACAACCATAGACTCACACAAGCTACAAGGTGGCTCCAACAGAAACACGGTACAACATTTAGCCAACACTCAGCTCTGACTGTTTCCTTCCTGTCCTTCCCTTCATTCCTCCGATCGTCTCTACTTGGCTTCAGTCGACCACGTGGTTCATCATCACTCTGGCTTCTACCCAGAGAACAACAGCTGCCACTTTAACTCTGTCTGTATCTTTAGATGATCCAAACAAATTAATCATGACAACTCACTGAAATTAACCAGAAGAATTTAATTCATTTATCTCAGCGTTGGTTCATTTGTGGTTTAAACACAGAAGTTCTACAGTAGTAACAGTGAACTGACCTCAGAGTCTCCAGTCGACAGTCTGGACTCTCCAGGAAACCACACAACTGCTCCACTGCTGAATCCTTCAGGTTGTTTCCACTCAGGTCCAGTTCTGTCAGATGGGACGGGTTGGACTTCAGAGCTGAGACCAGAGAACCACAGCTGATCTCTGACAACCTGCAGGATCTTAATCTGAATTTAAAAAATGATTAATGGTCAATGACGTTCATCTTAAATTGGTACATTATTGTCTCTGACCAGCAGAAGGCGCTGATGTTAGTTCTACATGGCAGAGAGTCTGGAGGTTGTCAGGAAAACCTCAGCACGGTTCATGTAGTGATGGTTTAATTACTATGAAATATAAAATGGTTTCCATGTGTTTCATAGCTTGTGTTGTTGGACTAATGGAGCTCATGCAGGAATGTCTGAGCACTGTGGTCTAATAGAATGATTGATATAAAACAGATCTGCTGCTGGTTTGAATGCAGTGATCTGACCTGGAGCAGGTCACAGCTGTTTAATGTGGTGAACGTACGGTTGCAGGAGGAGAGTTAAGTCTCCTGGTTTGTGTCTCACAGGCTCCTAACTGGACATTACAAAGGCTTCATTGGTTTCAGATCATGTTTTGTGCTGGTTGACAGTAGGTCTAACTGACAGGTCTCTAGAAGGATCCAAGCGTCTGCAGCTTTTATTGCTCATGGGCTTCAGGGCATCGCGTCCCTTTGAATGACGTGTGAACCTTTGTTTTCTCTGGGAATCCTCTCAGCAGAAGAGGTTGAATAATGCAGCTCCATAAAAACAACCTGATCAGATAAACCACATATAGACTCAGGGGAGGAGTTGACACCTGAGACACATTTAATGTGAGATCACTGAGAGTAAACCAGTTAAACTGAAGCTGAAGAGACATTAACCTGAAGAATTTAATTCATTTATCACAGCGACGGTTCAGTTGTGGTTTAAACACAGAAGTTCTACAGTAGTAACAGTGAACTGACCTCAGAGTCTGCAGTCGACAGTCTGGATTCTCCAGGAAACCACACAACTGCTCCACTGCTGAATCCTTCAGGTTGTTTTCACTCAGGTCCAGTTCTGTCAGATGGGACAGGTTGGACTTCAGAGCTGAGACCAGAGAACCACAGCTGATCTCTGAAGAACTACAGGAACTTAATCTGAATAAAGAAAATGATTAATGGTCAATGACGTTCATCTTAAATTGGTACATTATTGTCTCTGACCAGCAGAGACGATGATGTTAGTTCTACATGGCAGAGAGTCTGGAGGTTGTCAGGAAAACCTCAGCACGGTTCATGTAGTAATGGTTTAATTACTATGAAATATAAAATGGTTTCCATGTGGTTCATGGTTTGTGTTGTTGGACTAGTGGAGCTCATGCAGGAATGTCTGAGCACCGTGGTCTAATAGAATGATTGATATAAAACAGATCTGCTGCTGGTTTGAATGCAGTGATCTGACCTGGAGCAGGTCACAGCTGTTTAATGTGGTGAACGTACGGTTGCAGGAGGAGAGTTAAGTCTCCTGGTTTGTGTCTCACAGGCTCCTAACTGGACATTACAAAGGCTTCATTGGTGTCAGATCATGTTTTGTGCTGGTTGACAGTAGGTCTAACTGACAGGTCTCTAGAAGGATCCAAGCGTCTGCAGCTTTTATTGCTCATGGGCTTCAGGGCATCACGTCCCTTTGAATGACGTGTGAACCTTCGTTTTCTCTGGGAATCCTCTCAGCAGAAGAGGTTGAATAATGCAGCTCCATAAAAACAACCTGGTCAGATAAACCACATATAGACTCAGGGGAGGAGTTGACACCTGAGACACATTTAATGTGAGATCACTGAGAGTAAACCAGTGTTTAACTGAAGCTGAAGAGACATTAACCTGAAGAATTTAATTCATTTATCACAGTGTTGGTTCAGTTGTGGCTTAAACACAGAAGTTCTACAGTAATAACAGTGAACTGACCTCAGAGTCTGCAGTCGACAGTCTGGACTCTCCAGGAAACCACACAACTGCTCCACTGCTGAATCCTTCAGGTTGTTTCCACTCAGGTCCAGTTCTGTCAGATGGGACGGGTTGGACTTCAGAGCTGAGACCAGAGAACCACAGCTGATCTCTGACAAACTGCAGTAACTCAGTCTGAATAAAGAAACAAAGACATAGATCAAATCATTAATAGTCAGATTTGTCCTGATCAAAGACTTTTAGTGTAAATGGGGACAGTGACCCTGTTATTGTGTTGCTGTAGATCATCAGTGATGTCAACACAACATTCAATAAACCTGATTAATAACCTGACCTCAGTCAGATAAAGATCAAATGACACATGGTGAATTAAATATTTAATATATTTTTTATGTTGTGTGTGTTCATGTGACTTATTTATTTATCTACAGGTCTGAGTCTCACATCTGATCAGTTCTCACCATCTCTTCTTTCTCTGTCTAAACTAAATGTAAAGTGAACCAAGCTGCTGGTTCTGCACCGACACAATGAAACAAATATGAATCACACTGACCTCAGAGCCTCCAGTTTACAGTTTGGACTCTTCAGTCCAACACTCAGCAGCTTCACTCCTGAATCCTGGAGGTAATTTCTACTCAGGTCCAGTTCTGTCAGATGGGACGGGTTGGACGTCAGAGCTGAGGCCACGACTTCACAGTCAATCTCTGACAGTCCACAACCTGAGAATCTGTGATGCCACAAAATATCACATTTAAGATTAGTTGAAAATGTAGCTCAAGTGTCCAGTCAACATGTCCTAAAGCAACACTGTCAAATCTGACTTTACTGTGAAATGATCACAACATGTGATTTTTACAGGCATTTGGAAGAATTATCAAATATTTCTGTGTTAAAATGTTTCTCAAGTTGGACTGGAGGCCAAGGGGAGACCGGAGATATGGCAGCTCCTGTTAATTGATCTTCACCAAGTTTTCAATATCAAGCTGACAAAGCAAAACCCTGATGTTTCCCGTCTTTGTTGAAGCCTTAAACACACAGAGTGATGGTGGACAACAATAATTTAAACTAAGCTGTATATTAACCAACGTGACATTCATGACGATCTTTAGACTTTAGATCTTTAGAGGATCTCATCTCACATCCTCCCTGTGAAATGGACGCAGCAGTTGTTTCCATGAAACAGCTCAGAAAACACGGAAGAAATATAAATGGTAAATGGTCTGCATTTGTATAGAGCTTTTCTACCTATCGGTACTCAAAGCGCTTTGACACTGCATCACATTCACCCATTCATTCACACACCGGGGGCAACTTGGGGTTCAGTGTCTTGCCCCGTGAAATATAAATAAAATAAACACATGAAAACCCATTTATGTGTTTTTTACCTTAATCATATCTCAGATATTAAATCCTGAATAACAGGAGAAGAAACTTTGTGTTATCATTAAACTACTGAATGACACTGGTCACATCTGGACTCACTGAGCTTTTCTGCAGTTTGTCACAGCTGGGATCAGCCTCCATCGTCCCTCCTCTGATGTGATATAGTTCTTCAGGTCCAGTTCATCCACAACCTCCTCTGACATCTGCAGCATGTAGGCCAGAGCTGAGCACTGGATCAGAGAGATTCTCTTTTTCTTTGACTTGTCCCTTGATTTCAGGAACTCCTGGATCTCCTGGTTTACTGAGTGGTCATTCATCTCCATCAGACAGTGGAAAATGTTGATGCTTCGATCAGAGTTTTTTCCTGCTTTAATCCTCTTCATCCTATTAATGACTCTCTGGATGATCTCTGGACTGTTGTGGGTCTCACCCAGCAAACCTCCTAAGAGCCTCTGGTTGGATTCTAGAGAGAGGCCATGAAGGAAGCGAACAAACAGGTCCAGGTGGCCATTTGGACTTTGGAGAGATTTCTGTAATGCTACATTTAAAAAGTCATCAAGGGATGAGGGACATTCTTCTCTAAGGAAAGATCTCAGCACCTCTGACTTCCTGTTGGTGTAACAGTGCATCATGTGAACAGCAGCCAGAAACTCCTGAACGCTCAGATGAACAAAGCAGTAGACTGTTTTCTGGAGGATCACGCTCTCTCTCCTGAAGATCTCTGTGCAGACTCCTGAGTAAACCAAGGCCTCTGTGGCGTCTAGACCACACTGCTCCAGGTCTTCTTGGTAGAACATGATGTTTCCTTTCTCCAGATGTTCAGACGCCAGCCTCCCCAGCTTCAGGAGAACTTTCCTGTCAGCCTCTGTCAGCTCCTGTGGACTCGTCTCATGTCCCTCATCGTACTTGTTCTTCTTCTTCTTGGTCTGGACCAGCAGGAAGTGTGAGTACAGGTCTGTCAGGGTCTTGGGCAGCTCTCCTCTCTGCTCTGTGGTCAACATGTGCTCCAGAACCGTAGCAGTGATCCAGCAGAACACTGGGATCTGACACATGATGTGGAGGCTCCTGGACGTCTTGAGGTGTGAGATGATTCTGCTGGACAGCTCCTCGTGGCTGGATCTCCTCCTGAAGTACTCCTCCTTCTGGGCGTCGCTGAAGCCTCGTACTTCTGTTACCCTGTCCACACACGTAGGAGGGATCTGATGGGCCGCCGCAGGGCGGGAAGTGATCCAGACCAGAGCTGAGGGAAGCAGGTTCCCCTGGATGAGGTTGGTCAGCAGCACGTTGACCGATGACTCGTGTGTGACGTCAGACACGACCTCCCTGAGGCTGAAGTCCAGGGAGAGTCTGCTTTCATCCAGGCCGTCAAAGATGAACAGCAGCTTCCAGGCAGTGAGCTGCTCTGCTGGGACCTTCTGTAACGTGGGATGGAAAACACGGAGCAGCGTGAGAAGACTGTGCTGCTCGTCTCTGACCAGGTTCAGCTCCCTGAACGACAGCAGAACCAGGACACTGACATCTGGGTTTTCTCTGCCCTCTGCCCAGTCCAGACTGAACTTCTGCACCGAGAAGGTTTTTCCAACACCAGCGACGCCGTTGGTCAGAACCACTCTGATGGGTGTCTGTTGGTCAGGAGAGGCCTTAAAGATGTCCTGGACCCTGATTGGAGCGTCATGGACGAGCTTCTTCCTGGAAGCTGCCTCCAGCTGCCTCACCTCATGTTGGGTGTTCACCTCCTCACTCTGTCCCTCTGTGATGTAGAGCTCAGTGTAGATGCTGGTGAGGAGGACTCCACGTCCTGCTTCACTTCCCTCAGTCACACGTTCACATCTGCTCCTCAGACTGAGCTTATGTTCCTCTAAAGCTTCCTGCAGACCAACATCTGCTGAAAGACGACAAACTGTGAGACCGAAGACAATCTGAATATTCTGAATATTTCCATGAAACAAACAACAAACACAAAAAATGTCTCTAACTGTCTTCAGAAATGATGAGATCAGCAGACACACGTTCAGTCTTACTTTGGATGGTTCTGGTCTTACGGGTCGTCTGCGGTCCAGCTCTGGTTCTGGATGGTTCTACACATTGGAGACAGGACGAGTCTGCTGATGGTCCAGACTGGTCCCAGTATGAGGTGATGCACCGTCTGCAGAACCAGTGTCCACAGCTGCTATTTTAAAGTCATAAACACATTGAGTCTTATTGTGATGGTCAAATATAATTTGTATACAGACGTGAGTACATGCAAATAATCACATGACTAATTGTCCAAAACCTTTGTTGCACTGCTTTCATGTTTACTGCTGTTAAAACTAAATCATTCGTTGATGTGCTTCCAACTCAGCAGGTTTCTTAAAGCGTAAACCGTGTTTCTTCGTTCTCTCCATGACGATCTTTGAGGTGGTCACATGTTCAACCAGCAACAACACAAACAGAAGCTGGTGTGAATGCAGGCTGTCTACTGGGCTGGAATCAGATCAGCCTGATGAGATCTGTCAGACGTGTTTCTGTCTGTTCCCTCCGTTCACCTTGGCCACATCCACCTCCAGGTTTTTCCTCCACTAACCATGGAATCATTTCCACCTAGTCTCTGTTCAGGAAATTTAACCACTTCTCATCCACATCCACCTTGTTGGTTTGTAAGAAAACAGTTTGTCGCTGTCACTTCACTTTGGTTTGTTACTCGTTGACATTTTGTTGCTACTAAAATTATTTTTTATTAAAGCAGCCGTTTACCCTGTTTACATATTCTATGCTTCACCTCTTCATGCAGCTCCAGAATAAGCTGCTGCTCTGTGGATGAGACGTATCCTGCATGAGTTTAGGCCATTTTGAATCAATAACTCAGTTATGGATCCATGTGGTTTGCTTCACACTGAATGAGCTCGTATCCCTGCTATCTACACCAGCTGCTCCTTCTGATCCTGGCTTCGCAAATGTGCTACAGAATCAGCCTGGATGAGTTTAGTAGGATGAGTCAAGCCAGGATGTCATCCTGCATCTTCATTCTACTTTGGTGCAACAGGCTCTGGACTCTAGAAAACACCCTGAACTCCTCCATATAAGAGCTAAAGACAAGAGTTTCTGAAGACTAAAAAATAAATTAAAATACATTTTTAAGCAATGCATGTTGGGAAGTCATCTTGTTTCTGTCTTCAACACGTTGATGAATGAGTTGAGTGAACCGTCATCAGTTCAATTATTCATCTTGTAATTTCAAGTTTAGCATTTCTCTCTCTCTCTTTCTTAGTTTCTTTATTTCCATTTTTGCTACAACCTAATGTTAAGCCATGATTATTAATTGTTGTCCTCAGAACTGAGCCCAGTATCAGAGATCACTGACTGAACGTCAAGCTGCCATTTAACATTGATTAAACAATTATTAAGCCGTTAGAGCCTTTCGAACAGCTGAGATGACTGAAGACATCTGACTAATGAAAAGGTCCTCGCTGCTATGGGAGAAGGATTGAACTGCTGCATCCTGTGACAAAGATGCAGATATACACAAAGATTCACAGTAGGTCTCTTACCTTGGTTCTGAGGATCCAGGTTCACAACTAAAGTTTAGAAGAGGATCTTTGGACCAGTCGCTCTTCATAGACACACAGCTGGGTCCTGGAGACTCTGCTCTTCGTTTGTCACATCTACAAACAAACATGTTTTACTGATCATGATGAAAGTGGTTGATGTGGTTGTAAATACACATCATCAGATCATCAGGAGCTTTAACAGGTTGGATCAGTTCTTGGATCACATCCTGATTTTCTCTGACAGCTGTCAGACTAACGACTCCTCCCTGGGTGAAACCTGTTACACTTTACAACAAGGTTTAGATTTATAAGACTGAATCATCTTTAGTCACATTAGAGCAGGATCTGTCTCTTACCTTGGTTCTGAGGATCCAGGTTCACGACTAAAGTTCTCAGGAATACCTTTAGACCTGTTGCTCTTCATAGACACACAGCTGGGTCCTGGAGACTCTGCTCTGTCGTTCTCTTCCTCCATCTTTTGGACTTCAGTGGGTCCTGAGAGGGAAACAGAACCAGTAATACTGACTGTATGACCAGAACCAGGACAAGCAGCTAAAAACACAACAAGTATCATGAGATATATTTAAACATATCAACATTTGTTTCTATAATAAACTAAATAATAAACTAAACGCAAAGGACAGATCACATGAATAAATTCTCTATGGATAGAAATCAGATGGATTCTACTTTAGTACAAGTTGAAACAATCATATTTGCTGCGTAAGTGTCAGAAACAGCAGCTACTGAAAGTGAAAACAAAAGTGTGGAACAAACGTTTAAACTCATTGATCCTGTTTTACTGCAAAAAATAGTTTCAGTCTGGAAGAATCGCTTTAATGACGTCTTTACACAAACTGACTTTATCATAATAATAATGTTTTTAGTCTCACCTGTCTCAGATTCCTCTTCTTCTGCTCTGTTAACACAAAATGGCGACAACTACTTTCAGGGGCTCAGGTTTCACCTGCCTGAGCTGAGTGTGGCTCCGCCCCTTGAACGTTTACAGGAAATCAGGTGACTTTAGTGAGTTTAAAACTGAAAGCTGAGATAAAAAAAAACATTTTTCAAGCTATTAAGATTTTACCCTACGGTTCCTCAATTCAAATAGAAATAAAGTTGCAGATCTCCACCTCTGATCTTTCTGCCTCAATAGAATAGAAAACACCTTTATGCCGTGTGTCAGCTTTTTTCACTTTCATTTTTTTCCCTTTTACAAATCTTTATTAAGGGAGGCGGGACTAACACGGAGGACCAATCAAATCGTTTTAGAGTCAACTAAGATTAATACGATAGTGGATCTAAAACTAGCAGCAACCTGCTGTGACAGGTCATAGTCCTTCACTCACAGCCCAGGCTGCTGTAGCTGCTCCCACAGTAGTGACACAACTGGCCAGATGTTACTGAGGGAATGTGTATAGTTAAAAGCTTGGATAGTAGGATGCAGGCAAAAAGCAGAATAAGCTGAATGTATTAAAGTATAGTTTAAAATATATAAAGTTTAGAGAGACTGCAAGAAGTCAAATAAAGTGTTACGCTAGAACTAGAATTGGGTCAGAATAGTGAGATTAGTAGTAGTATGTCACAGTATGTGAAAAACAGGATGTCATGAGCAGAGCAGACGAGTTGGACATGTGAAGTAAATGACTGCGGTCAACTGAGCCGCTGTTCGCATGTCCGTGGTCAAATCAGCCGTCACAGGATTTCAAATGCGAGATTCGTGCGATAATTACGGTAACAGTGTTGCAACTACAATATAACAGATAGAGCTGATGATGAATGTGATCATGTTACTAATAATGAAAAATATAATAGGATACAATTGACAACGTTTAGAAATATTTACTAATGAAATTGATTTAGAAAACGCAAATGACCTATTTTCCAGATTTAAGATTAAAAAAAGCCCTGTTCCTCTAATTAGTAGATCACAATTCCTTCATAGTACTACTTAGTACTTCATAGAGTACTACCACACAAAGTATGAAGTTATTTTACTGTGTACTTTTGGAGTAATCCACTACTCAAGTATCATACAATGAGTAAAACAGAGATTTTTTTCCAGAATTTGGATTTGACACAGATACAATGCGACAGCTGTGAGCAATGGTTCCTCGCTATTCTTGGCTTTAATTTTTTATTTGAAATTATTTATATTAGAGTTTTTGCTCTGATTGTAAAGTCTGAGAGCAGCAGGAGGTAAAGAGCTGCTGTACCAGCACATAACAGATGAATGAGGCCTCCACAAAGTCATGAACGTTCAGACCTGCTCCCTGCATCCAGTTCTAACTGGAGAAACAGGGTTTGTTCAAGGCTTAAGTCTTGAGTAGTGGATTACTCCAAAAGTATACAGTAAAATAACTTGATACTAAGTGTGGTAGTACTCTATGAAGTACTAAGTAGTACTATGAAGGAACGGTGACCTACTAATTAGAGGAACAGGTTTTATTCAAACCCAAAGTCTGCTAACTGATGTCGGTTTTACTCATTGTATGATACTTGAGTAGTGGATTACTCCAAAAGTACACAGTAAAATAACTTCATACTTTGTGTGGTAGTACTCCATGAAGTACTAAGTAGTACTGTGAAGGAACGGTGATCTACTAATTAGAGGAACAGGGTTTTTTTTATCTTAAATCTGGAAAAGAGGTCATTTTCGTTTTCTTAATCCATTTCATTAGTGAATATTTCTAAACGTACACAGTCAATTGTGTCCTATTATAATTTGCATTATTAGTAAGATGATCACATTCATCATCAGCTCTATCTGTTATATTGTAGTTTCAGTCTCTCAGCTCTTCCAAGGGATCGTAACACTGTTACCGTAATTATCGCACGAATCTCGCACCTAAAATCCAGTGACGGCTGATTTGACCACGGAAATGCGAACAGCGGCTTAGTGGACCGCAGTCGACTCCCGGTGCTGCTCGGCAGTTATCGCTCTCCTCCCCGCCACACTACCTTTATTATTTTGGTTTTGTTTGGGCTTAAGAATCTCAGCCGGGTCGGCTCGCTTTTAGTTTGGATTTTTATGGACTTTGCTCTGTGGCGTGTTTTTCTGTTTTTTCCTTTTTTTACTCTTCCTCGCTCTCCCTCCCTGCGTCTCACCTGGATCGACCCACCGATCCAGTCAGTTCTCACGCTGCGGAAAACCCCGGATCTGCAACCACCGTCGCCCTGTGGATCTTTACCCACCAGCGGCCCCGAGTCAAACCCTGCTACAGTTACCACCGGACCACAGACACACCCGAACCCGCCTTCCTGGTTTTTATCTCCATTCTCACCTCTCTGGTCAACATCATCACCTTCTCCCTTCGCCCTTCCCCTGGGTCTCCAGTGCACATCATTCACTTCCCCGATCAACCTTCAGGTACTAACTGTCCAGTTCTGTTCTGAACCTCTGACTCTCCTCCTGTCTTTCAGATCCCTGAAGCCGTTTTCCTCCCGATAGATTGACGGCCGACCGATTACTCTCACTCTTCTTATTATTACTTATTATCAAAAAAGTCACCTAAACTAACGTGTTTGGTTCTGACTGATCCTTCTCCGCCTCCACTTCCTTCTGATTGTACTAGCGGGAGCGTGACACTGTGAGAAGATCATTAGTGACTCTAATCAGAGCTGTTTCTGTGCTATGATGTATCTGAATCCTGACTGGAAATCTTCATATAGGTCATTTTTACACAGGTGGTCACATAGTTGTTTAGCTTACGGTTTTTTCAAGAACTTTAGAAATAAAGGGCAGATTGGATATAGGCCTATAATTTGCAAGTTCTCTAGGGTCAAGAGTAGGTTTTTTCAATAAAGGTTTGACCACAGCAACCTTAAAAGCCTGTGGTACGTAGCCTGTAAACAGAGATTGGTTGATTTGATTTAATATGGACGTGCTGATTAATGGAAGAATTTCTTTGAGTAATCTAGTTGGGATTGGGTCTAAGAGACAAGTAGCTGATTTAGCAGAGTTAATTATTGAAGTTAAGTCAGTGTGATCTATGGGGGAAAAGCAGTTTAAGTAAGACATAGGTCTAACCAGCAGATCTAAGGCTGTTGGATCTGCAGATCGGTTTATGACTTTTGTTGACAGATTCTGATAAATCTTTTCTCTAATGGTTATGATTTTATTGGTAAAGAAATTCATAAAGTCGTTGCTGCTGAAATTTAAAGGGACACTAGGCTCAACACAGCTATGACTCTTAGTCAGCCTGGCTACAGAGCTGAACAGAAACCTGGGGTTGTTTTTATTTTCCTCAATTAATGATGAATAATATGTGGTTCTAGCAACAAAGTGCTTTTTTATATAGTATTATATAAACTAAGTATATAGTATAAGTCTAACAACAAAACAAGACAATCTTGAATTTCTACTTATTCATGATTCCGATGACTGCTCTCCTCTGTGTAGCAACAAGGGAATGAAACAAAAGATGATGGAATCATCTCCTTAAATCTAACAACAGCATCATCAGATAAACATCTGCTGTAATAGAACTTATTTCCAACTGTCGTCAGGTCTGTTATGGTAAATTCAAACGTTATTGAGAAATGGTGAGATAACAGAAGGTTTTGAGGGAGAACTTTTAAATTATCAGTCTCAACCCCATAAGTCAGGACAAGATCGAGAGTATGATTAAGACAGTGAGTGGGTTCATTCACACGCTGACTAAAACCAATAGAATCCAGTAGTGAATTAAATGCAATGTTGAGAAAGTTACTGTCAACATCTACATGAATGTTAAAGTTGCCCACTACCATAACTTTATATGTACACAGGTGTGAAGTGAAACCAAACTGGAGGATAAATTAGTCGTCTTCACCAACTTCCCATAGACTGATGAAGCCACCTGGATAGGTGGTGAAACGTTTCTACTAACTAGAAGAAGTCCAGTTGCCATGACTCAACCTTCAGACAACTTCACCTGGATGAATGAGAATCTCCACAGACAAACAGAGAAGAGACGACAGACGCTCAGTGAACAGATGTCCTAAAACAAACTGGGCTCAGAACCAACATCAGTTCATCACATCACAGCAGAACCACACACTTACACAGCACATTCACATTTCATATGTCTGATTTTCTGAAGGGTAACTGAGCAGTGGCAGGTTAACGTACAGGGATGACTCTGACAATCACAGCATGTAGGGTCAAACTGTTCCTGTGTGTGGTTCTGGAGGTGTATAATGTTCTGTAGCTCTGATGAGAAGGGATACGTCTGACCAGGTTGTGTTCAGGGTCTGCACTGATTTCCTCGGAACATTTCCAGACTCTGGACTTGTAGAGGTTCTGCCACAGGACGTTCATCTTCTGCCAACTACCAGGGGCAGCAACCAGGATGATGATGACGATGAGACTGACCACACCCACTGAGAACACGACCCTGACAGGGTCTGGTTCCCAAACAGGGTTTGGTTTAGACTGGGCTCATTTCAATAAACAGATTTTGTGCAAGTTTGATGTCTTGTGATCAGTTCACTCTATTTTTTGTCTGACTGGCTCTGATGTCTACATACATAGTAAACATTGAGCTTGTGACACCAAGATTGCAGTTTCTCTCTACCTGCTGTGAAGCACAGGGCATGATGGGAAACATCACGCTCTGACCTAATCCAGGATCAGATCAAATCTGCACAGATGTCTCAGTCCTGACAGTAAATGTCTGGCAGATAATGAACAAAACATGTGACATGTTTCTACGTGGCCTGATGATGTCACTGAAGGTGTCACTGATGGGTTTACCTGAGCAGGTGAAATTCAGGGTGAAGGAAGAGTAATGTGGTGTCACACACTCCCTCAGAGCAGATTCAGACTGAATACAGTCAGACTTGATCTCCCACACAGGTCTGTCTGTGGACTCTCTTCTCTCTTTTACAGAAACAGCAGAACCACAGTCCAGCTCTCTACAGACAACAGCTGCTGCCAGTAGGGTCCAGTCAGATCCTTTCACAGGTCTCCAGTCGCCTCCATGTTTCAGCTCCAGTTCACCTCCACAGCGACTGTCTCCTCCCACCAACCTGAACTCATCAGGGTCTGAACAGAAAGCAGAGCGTCATCAGTAAAACAACAGAGAGATCTTTACTAGGACAGAAATGAACCACTTCATAGCTGCAGCTCCTCGTCTACCTGAGCAGGTGAGTCCAACAGCTTTGCCAGGTGACCAGGTGGTTCTAGCTGAGTCTGAGCTTCCACAGTCCAGCAGAGCAGACTCGTGGCCTCCACACTGGAACTCTTTGGACCACACTGGAGCCTCCACTTCTCCATAGAGCGCCCCTTGGAGGGCTGAAGGAGCCCCACAGCCAAGCTCCCTACAGACCACCTCTGCATCCTGCTGGTCAAAGTCAGCTTCACACACTGAGGACCAGCGCTGGTTGGACCGGACCTCCAGTCTGCCTGAACACAGACCAGGACCATCCAGCAGCCTGACAGAGTCTGGAGAGATTGAACAGAGAAGAGACAGCAGACGCTCAGTGAACAGATGTCCTGAAACAAACTGGACTTAGAACCAACATTAGTTTATCATCCACAGCTGAACCAGTGACAGTAAATAACTGACAGATAATAAATAAAACACGTGTCTGTGTGTTTCTACGTTGCCTGATGTCACTGATGAACTTACCTGAGCAGGTGAGATTTAACGTGAAGGGAGAGGAAGTTGATGGTTTCACACACTCCCTCAGAGCAAATCCAGCCTGAACACAGTCAATCCTGATCCACCACACTTTTCTGTTTGAGGGTTTTTTCCCCCATTTTACAGCAACGGCAGAACCACAGTCCAACTTGCTACAGACAACAGCTGTTGCCTTCAGGGACCAGTCATATGTAAAGACTGGTCTTAAGTCTCCTTCATGTTTCAGCTCCAGTTCACCTGCACAGCGACTGTCTCCTCCCACCAACCTGATGTCATCAGGTTCTGAACAGAAACCAGAGCATCATCAGTAAAAGGTGCCAGTTAATTGTGACTATTGATTTTTGATTCTGTCTTTGTCTTCACCTGCTGACGTGTGGGTTCCTGCAGCCTGAACTCCTGAGGAACAATTCAGAGAATAGACGTCAGTGCAGCCTTCTGATTTTTAATGTGCGTGTATGATTATGTATGTTTAGTTTTTGACAGGTCCTACAAGGTTCCAACAAAGAAATGTCCTCACTAAACGCTGAAGCAAAAATACTAGAGAACATGACACAAACAGGATCAGCTGAACCTGACATGACAGCTGATCACGGCTGGGCAGAAGTGAGATGAAGGCATGTGCGTGAGCAGAGCAGGTGGATCATCCACATTCTGAGCAGATGTTACAGTTCGCACCCACTGGAATTTCTAAACTTCAAAGATGTCTGGTCGTTCTAGGGCCAACAAGTAGACAAGACTTTTCTTTTTTTTTCTTTTGGCACTTTGCACTTTTTATGTTTATGTTTTAGATATGTACATTTTCTTTTTTGTATATAATGTGTAACATATTTTACTCTTTTTTTTTGTAACTATTGGAACTTTTTGTATTTTCTTATTTTCCAACTGTTCTTTGCTGCTGCTGGGTCACCAGAATTTCCCCTCTGCGGGATAAATAAAGTATTATCTTATCTTATCTTATCTTAAGGCCGACAAAACTACTCACTTCCCTTACTGGGCAACTCTAAACACTACTGGGCTCAACACTGAGGCAGTGACCAGACTCACTGACGGAACAGAAAACCCAAGAGCACGACCCCCCAACTTTACCAATAGAAATAATTTAATAAGGCAAAGACCAGAGGGACAAACACGAGCAGGAATCTAATGACCAACAAAAATAGCTTGCAGGAAAAATAGAATAGAACAGAATAGAATAGATTTTTAATGTCATTGTGACATGTACAATGAAAATTTAAAGTGCTCTCTGGTCAGTGCAGCATTCATAAAAAGTCTAAATAATACTAATAGTAAATTGCTAAAATTACTAAAACAATAATAAATAAGAATAAAACCCACACATACATCAGTCATTGCATCGGTCCAGCTACAGACTTTGAGATTAGATTTCTGCAGCATTTTAGCAGCTTTCAGAGCAGTTATTGCAGTTGGGTAAAAACTGTGCTTGAGTCTGTTTGTTTGTAAAAAATATTTTGAACAGAAATAAAAACTTACTGACACAGAAAACTACCAGGTCTTAACCAAAGAACCAGAAAGGACACATGACTGAGTTTACAAAGACAAGAACGACAGAGTTTACCTGTCAGGACAAACGAGCAACAGATGACAAACAAGTCCTTAAATACCAGATACAGCACCAGGCGTAGGTGAGAGACAGCGATTACAGACAGGAAGCAGTGACATCACAAACACCAGATAACAGCTCCTCTGAAGGCCGGAGGGCAGAACTGTCACAGATACTTGTGTTTGTTCGTTCTAAACACGTAAAGACACGTTCACCAATGAATAACAGCAGCCGTCTGCTCTCAGGCTGCAGCTGCTCCATGTGTCACATGTGACATCCATAAGAATATGATTTGAGTTATTCCTCTATATAAAGACTCCAGACTATGCCAGGCTCCCCGTTCTTCAGACAGAGAACAGCTCTTTCCAGTATCGAACAGGTTTGTGGCTCACATTAAGTAACTGCAGTTTACATTACAGACATTCAGAAGGTTCTAGGTTCTGCTCATGAAAGATTAAAGAGCCAACAGTGTATTTGGCCTTGTTAAAAGGGGACAGTTTACAGGTGGTGTGTAGACAATGTATAGATGTATCAAACAGTTCATGTTCGGTTTAGCTGCATGGAGAGTTTGCATAGAGTAGAAGACTTTTGTTTAGGATTTGTGAATGTTTTATGTGGAAACATGACTTTAAATACAGGCTGAACTAACCAGTAACGTAGCTGCTGATGTGGTATATTTGCAATGCAGGAAACCAGTAATATCCACTTCATACGTAAAATGTATTAAGCTACTGTCACAGAACAGGTGTAGATGTTGTATGTCTACACTTAGTCAGTTAATTATTTATTAGGTTAAATGGGGTTTGGGCTTTTACTGTGTTATAGATCATAATAGTCTGGACTGATGTGAAATATGTCGTGTTATAAAGACAGAGAACAGTCTGCTAAGCGTCCGTCTCCTGTTTCCTGTATCAAACCAGACACACATCTGTCTACAGGTCACTCCAGCCAGAGGCCTGAAACACAAACACACTGAGATCACTTCAGCCAATTACACTGCGTTTGGAACATGAACCGTTTGTGTTTTGATGATATCAAGCTTTTACAAACGTGAAAAAATAGATGAATACAAATAAAAGCTGGTTTGACTGAAAATCAGCTGGATCGAAACTTGAAGAATGTGTCTCCTTCATCCAGCGTGTGGAGCAGAGTCGTACCTGAGCTCCACAGCAGCAGCAGTAGCAGCTGATCCATGTCCAGCTGGAGTCTCAGCCTGTCGGACCCTCGTGTGCTCAGCGTAGATCTGAACCTGAGGCTTGGCTCAACTCTAGTTTACTTTAGGAGAAGCAGTGCTGCCGTTAACAAATCCAAGTAGTATTCAGATCCCAACCAGCAGGTTAAGCACAGTAGTACTGTCAATACTAGCTTCACAATACTTCAGGTACCAGAAACAGAAGCAGTCGCTCTCATGTCCCTGTAATAAATGGGACTTGGAAGCGTTTAGTCCCTCCTGAGTAAAGAAGATTCAGTTCTTAGCAGCTGTTTTCAGTAAAATGTGCATCTGATAAGAAGCTGGTGGGATGGTTATCGCTGCCTGGACCTGTGGCTTCTCTCAGGTTCCTCCCTCAGTCACGATGCTCTCATGTAAGGGGTGGCTCTAGACCGTCTGTAGGGGTAAATGGTTCTGTGTTTACGTGACGCTGACCTGTCCAGGTTCTGTGTCTACGTGACGGTGACCTGTCCAGGTTCTGTGTCTACGTGATGGTGACCTGTCCAGGTTCTGTGTTTACGTGATAGTGACCTGTCCAGGTTCTGTGTCTACGTGACGCTGACCTGTCCAGGTTCTGTGTTTACGTGATGGTGACCTGTCCAGGTTCTGTGTTTACGTGACGCTGACCTGTCCAGGTTCTGTGTCTACGTGATGGTGACCTGTCCAGGTTCTGTGTCTACGTGATAGTGACCTGTCCAGGTTCTGTGTTTACGTGATAGTGACCTGTCCAGGTTCTGTGTCTACGTGACGCTGACCTGTCCAGGTTCTGTGTTTACGTGATGGTGACCTGTCCAGGTTCTGTGTCTACGTGACGCTGACCTGTCCAGGTTCTGTGTTTATGTGGTGGTGACCTGTCCAGGTTCTGTGTTTACGTGATGGTGATCTGTCCATATTTAAATGCAGTTCAATATAATAACATGTTGTATGAGCCGAGTCACATGAAGCACAATGTTATAAGTGTTATAAGAGCAGGGCCACATGATCAAGTGACAGGATAACAACATATCAATGTTTCTAACGTCACAGAAGGAAGTCGTTGTTATGTGATCACACGTAGAACTGTGGCTCGTTACCATAGCAACTAGGACAGGCTGAGCTGTTCCTATCAGATTAATCATGAGATATTCATCATGAACCAACCACAGTTTGTCACAGACACAACTTCACTTCCTGTTGTCTCTGTAGACGTCGTTTCTCAAAGCGATGGAGTTGAAGCTTTTTGCTGCGTCATCATGTGAAGCAGTGTGATGGACTGATGGACGGGACCATGAAGGGTCCTGTACTGGTTGAACTGGTCCTGAACTCACATTTTCAGTCTGACTCACTGGTCCGGAGCAGCTGCTGGTGTCTGGAGCTTTACAACCAACTTCATTTCTGATCGTTAGTTTGTCAAAACACATTTACATTTGAGGTGAAGTCCTCACAGCGGTAACGACAGAAATGCTGAAATGAAGTCCACCAGATAAAACACTGATGCTGGAACATCGGTGAAGTCGTAACAAGCTGCTCTGAGGTCAGATCACAGACACTTACTTATGTGACAGCATATTTTTAATATTATTATTAATAATGGCCTATGCTTCATTGCTGACTTAACAATGTAATTATATTATATATACATGTGTGTTATATTGTTTTGAGGAATGTCCTCAGGTTGTCAGGTTCAATTCTACAATAATGTGGAATACAGTGAGTGAGAATCAATCTAAGCACAAATTGCAAACACAAATCTGATGAAGAGGGAAACAAAGGTGGTTGCGTCAGTGGTGCCTTCTGAAATAAGGGGCCACAGCGGCATCATCCACCACAGTGAGCTGGGATGACTTCGACCACATCAGTGGCTCACAGGAGACACTGTGTGTTGCTGTAACAACATGATTTATTTATACGTCTCCTTGATTGTTTAGTGTCTCCTTCATCACACTGCAAATAAACTTTATTTGGGCAGTACAAGGTACATTCCTAATCCTTATACCACCAGTGTGATCCTTTTTGGGAAAGTTAGGAGTTAGGAGGCAGAGCCTTGTCTTTCTCAAGTCAAGACATTTTCAGCTCTGTGGACGTCTGTCATGTGTGATTTGAATTTTATTTTATTTTGACTGCATTGTACTAATACTTCTACTACTACTACTACAGTGACTATTTCAAAATAAAACGTGAGTGAGTGGATAAAAAATGAAAGGGGCCATTATGCAACACCTAGTTATGAGAGACAGCAGTAGCTGTGGTCATTGTGATGGTGGTGAGCAAAATTAAATTGAAAAACATGTTTGCATGAATGCACGATTCCATCACTAATAGGTTTTATGTCAAACTTGTGTTATTTAGATGTTCAAGTTAGTCATGGACGTCCACCCAAACATGCCTCAAATGGAATAACAGAAATCTGTCCCAGCTCTTTGTCTTTGTCTGAGTGTGCTTCCACTTCCTGGTGTGTTTAATAATCATAGTCGATATCAGTTTCACCTGTGTCCCATCTCCTGTGCTCACTCACTCTGTTCTTGGCCCTTGTGCTTATGTTACTGTCTCTTTTCTCTTAGTGAGGTTTTGTGGTTTTCAGTTCATTTTTTTTCCCTCCAGCCTTTGCTGTGATTTTGTTTTTATCGTGTATGGTGCTGTGTTTGTGTTCTTACTTGTCTTTATAGTCTTTTAAGTCTGTGTGCGACAGAGGATTCATTGTACTAAGTCCCATGTTGACTGAGTATTTAAATATATGTATGTTGCATTTACATGTTATGGTTTAACACAGAGACAAACTGTGTCATGTGCTTCACATTCTGGGTAAAGTACTGTTTTTATTTTAGATGGTGGAGGTTCCGTATGGTGACATTTTAAATAATGTTGAATTTTACCATGTGGAAAATGTTATATTATGATATATCTCCATAAAGTTTAGTCCTTTATGTGTTCATGTAATATGTTTTTATGTTAAAAGTAGCAGATGGTTTCATGCCTGTCTGGAGATGGATAAAGCCACACTTGACACAGCTGAAACCTCAGACTGGAATTGCTGTGTGTAAGTAATTCTTGTATTTATGTCTTTGAATGAACCAGTTAAAATGTTAAGGTAGGTACGTGAGCACTTTTTTTTGTTCTGTTACTGAAAGCGGTCGCTGTCTGTATTCCTGTCTATCTTTGTTGCTCATGCTTTGTGGTTTGTATCTAGTTTCTGGAGCTGGGCTCTTAATCACTATTAAATCAAAAACTATGCAGTCAAAGTTCTTCATGAGGCAAGAATATATATATATAATATATAGTTCTAGACCAAGGAAATACTTGTCTTGGCCTGGCAATATTCCTCAAAGTCATTTAATTCAACATTATTCAATTTTAAGTATGAAATTTAAGTTCTCGTAAATACTAAAATATGCAGCCTGGGTCTGGAATTATGCATAAGTAATTTTATTTAATATCAAAGTTGACAACTAATAAATCTAAAGTATGCAGTAAGTACATATGTACGTAAATATGCACAGTTTCTTGTGTATATGCAACATTTTTGACAACAGACGTCTTATCAGACGTCTTATTAGGAAACATGATGTAGCAAAGTTGGTGTTTTGGGCTTTGCTGTAAACCGTTGAACACGTGCAGCTGGTTTAACGACGGATGAGTGAATGACAGCTGACTTGACCACAGTCTAACGTTGGTGTCTTTTGCGCGTCTTCTTTTCCATTTGTCTTTATGTTATTATTTTCCCCAGCTTTCAATCCATCATTTACACACATCCCTTATCTGTTTTAGTTCATTCTCAGCAGACTCCAGTCTCCTGAATATCAGTCAGGTGTGACTTTAAACTCGATGCATATGTTCATTTCACTCAGCACAGCGAGCTGCCTCACTGTGTCTGGTCTGCCTCGTAGCGACCGCACCTCAGCTGTTCAGGGTGAAGTAGCAGGAGGTTCCTACAAGATATGAGACAAAGTGAGACGGTGTCAGACTGAGGCAGAGGACAGAGAAGCTGCTGACTGGTCTCTTAGATCTAGACAACATATAATTACTGTATTATCATATCATATTATTACAAATGACTGTGAATCTGATTTGGACTCAAGTCAAAAAGGCTCAGCGTAGAAGCTGAACGTTTACAATAAACGTATGTTCTACTTTGATTACACACAGTTGAATCAGACTTTGTGCAACAAACTCACAGTGATTTGTTGTATTATTCTGCATCACCTGTGAATGATTCATAGTTAAATCCTGATATTGTTGACTAACACAGTTGCTGCTGGATTTATTGCATAATCTCTGTTTGTCTGGATCTTTTAGACAGAATTCAGAATTTGAAGGCTGAAAAGTGAACAAATATACGTTTCATGACGGCCTTGTGTCGATTCCTGAATGTGTTGTCATGTGCATAATGCTGAGTCATGTGTGATCGCTGCCTTTGTTTAAATTCAGAATCACGTCTGTAACGTTTGGTTACGTGCGACTTTTTGTTTAGCCATAAAAGCAGCATCGCGTCTGTAACGCATACTGCACATCTGATAACAAACTCAAACCTGCCTCCAGGTCAAGGAAACTGTCCTCAGCTTCAGGTAAAGGTTCTCCAAATGTGCCGTATCTGGTAGTTGTGTCATATCTATACGATACACACATCTACGTGCAGCAGCTTCATCAGGGAGCTCATCAGTAGCCAGATGTCAGAAAGCCAGGCCAGAAGAAGTCAGGAAGAAACATGATGATGTGGTTGGATTAATGGCAATGGAGGCTCCTATGTTCTCTAAACATGTGTGGAAGTGAACAGAGCTGAAAAACAACATGTTGAAGAGCAGAGTAAGGCTCTGGCAGGAAGACTCACGCAGCTCAGATAGAAGAACTGAGAAAGCTCAAGGACCAACTCTTTCTCTCCACTGCACCATGATGATGATGGTGATCAGAGTCAGGACAACTACGCAAAATGCTGGGATGAGCTGATAAATAACACCACTGCAGAAATCCAATGACGTCATAATAGTCCCTGAAGGAGCAGCAGCTATGGTCAAGCTGCTTGAAAGACATCAAGAATGGTTTCAAGTTCCAGGCTCAGCACCACACGTCACTCTGCTCATAGCAGAAGAACATGAGTCACATGACTTGGGAGTAGCTGGTGAGTAGCTTCCTACTGACTGTCAATACATTCAAAAATCTTCAGATTGTTTTGTTAAAATTACCTGCAGACAAGCTGATGAAGTGATAAGTCAAATGTCACTGACAGAAGAGCCTGAAGAGCAGTTAAAGCAGGTACCCTCACATGTGGTCAACACACAAAACAGATGCAGGATGAGTTAAATCTGCTGATCCTCCACAGTTTAAAGTTAAAGCAGGAATAAGATTAACACACTGAAAAAATCCACTTATAAAAGAAGCAATAGAAGGATTAATAGAGGCAGGAGTATTGATTAAAAGAAGGAGTAATCTTTCCCAAAAGAAAGCCAAACACCAGTGACTATAGGTTAGTGCATGATGTAAGTGCAACTAATCCAATAGTGCAGGACAATTGATTCAGGCCATGCAGCTACCAAAAGAGTTAGAATATTAAAATGTCCTGCAAACCAGAGAAACGACTCTTGGAGAACACAGGACAATAATTTAGCAGACAAAGCTGCAAAAATAGACAGAAGAGAGACTCTGGGTCCAAAGGGGCCTGTTAGAAAAGCTGCTCCTCACCTGCTCTGTGGAGAAGTAGTCAGGGACATTTTGTATTTGTACCTTTTGCCATAAAGAAAATGCCAGAACCAGAGGACAGGTGTTGAGGAAACTACAGACCGAGTGGTGGTCACCTTACATTACACCAATGGTGGACAGAGAGCTGGCACTATGCCCACAGTGTCCTAAACATAATGTCAGGACAACATTTACCCGTCCAATAGCTCATGTTCCTGTTCCTGACGTCTGATGATGGATTATGTGGACATGATGGACAGGGTGGGAGGAATAA
This sequence comes from Macropodus opercularis, assembly GCA_030770545.1. Classification (NCBI taxonomy): domain Eukaryota; kingdom Metazoa; phylum Chordata; class Actinopteri; order Anabantiformes; family Osphronemidae; genus Macropodus; species Macropodus opercularis. The sequence continues at coordinate 11,659,298 of JAUCMP010000028.1, read as the reverse complement.
ATACCTGTTTGTAGTAGACTGGAGGCTCAGTAGATGGATGGAAGCTTGTCCAACAGCTAAAGCAGACCACAAAGCAGCAGCAAGGTTTTGCGTATGCATTTAAAAACTAATCATAGTTAATGTATAGTAGAGCAGTAGCTCTGTTCAGTTGTATATAATAGGTTTAGTTTACTCTGTAAGGCAATAAAAACCAATCTGAACTGAAGCCATACGAGAACTGAATGGATTGACCACTTCCTGATACATCTGGCGTCCACGTCGCCTGAACTGAAGTCTTGGTAGATGGTGATGTATGAGATACAGCCGAGTTCTGGACGTCCACACATTCCAACAGAGAAAAGGAGTTAATGCTTTCTGTTACCTGAACGTTTCCCACTTGTGTCTACGCATCAGGACGCAGGACTATGATGCTGTGCTTCTCACTGTGCGTCAGAGGACACACAACGTGAGCGCTCACTGGTTTCAGGCAGCAAAGACGACAAATGAAACCAAAGTAAAGAAGCTTTGAACAATACAACGTGACGCACCTGGATTTTATCTCAGTTGTCATTTTGACACAAACGCTACAAAGAATCTATGCATCTACATTAAAAACGCTCCTTTCTATTTGAAAAATATTTATCAAAGATGACAAAAACAGTCTGTTCCATTTCAGTGTGGAACTTTCTTTATGCATCATATTCACATTAGAATAATCTAGATTCTGACGGCAGCTGAGAAGCCAAGCGTCTCATGAAACAGTGATGGCGCCCACAGTCGTCTGGCTCTTCACCTGAGCAGCTTTAACAGAAAACCTTTGACAGAGTTGGAGCCTGTAGCTGAACTGGGGAGAAAACACTAAACAACTATAGTATTATCATCCACGAAAGCCCCACTGTCAAAGAAATCAGATGTCAGCACTCAACAAAGCACATGTTCATGTTCTACTGCAGCTCTACAGTAAACTAGTAAGACGTCCACAGAATGGTTTCATGTGATGATTCTCATTTAAATCTTAGGCTTAAAGTTCTGTCTTTAAAGTTAAAGACTAAACCTTAACCTGGAGAAAATGGAAAATGAAGAATCTACTTTATTAGTATGTAAAACCATTGATCCATCTGGTTGATGAAGTCTTGCTGCAGGACTTTGATCATTAATCTGCCAAATGCCAAAATGTACATAATGCACATGTGTCTACATCCAGACAAAACTGTGTAATTAGAGATGCTGTGGAAAGGACATTGATGATAATGATGCATTTGAAGTTTACCTGTGACCTGATCTGTGGTTCACGGTGACGGCGTTGGGTGTCCATCCAGTTTGTGCCTTCACCTCATGCTATCACAGCTGGATGGAACTTTACCTGAGCTGTAGAACCAACCTACCAGAGAAAAGCACACAAGCAGCAGCTACATGACATCACAATGAAACAGGTTCCAGGCAGCTCGTTTAGTTCAGCTGAGGGAAGCTGACATGTCTGTGACAGAGAGGAGACAAAACTCTCAACTTGTTGGTAAAATTGAGTTAAATGTTTTCTTTAATTGCACCGCATGGTTTATTTTTAAGGTCCAAATAAGCCTGAGCATCTTTATGCCCTAATGTTTCTCACCTACAAACATCCCCTTGTGTGAAACTCTTTTTCTAACTTGTAATACATTAGTAAACATTTTATTTTGGGATAAACAATTGATGAACCCATCAAATCCAAAAGCTCTGTCATAACCCAACCCTGTGCTTGTGTCCTGATGCTTTAAGGATTTGGTTCAGTGCTGTAGCAGCAGCATAAATTAAAGCCAGTCCATCCCCAGATGAAGCCCAGCATCCACATTATAATCATCACAAGACAAGATCAGTGTAACCTCTAGTCCTGATTTGGGAGCTTGATGTGACCTGAAGGCATCATCAGTCCCAATGACAGATAGTGAAGTTTCTCTTTACTTCAATGACAACTGTTAACCAACAGTTTGGTGCATTTATTGACCAGCTGTTTCTTGACATAACTATACTACTATAAGAAGTGTGTATTTACTGCATGTAATAATTATGATGATGATGTAACAAGTAGTCAAAGCAAACTCAGTCCAATTAAAAAATACATAGCATCTAAAACAGAAAACACATTTGGACTCATTCCAGCCTTTTTTCTTCACCACATAATTCATATGTGTTCCTTCATAGTTTTGACGCCTTCAATGAGAATCGACAACGACCAGAAAGAAAACCCATCAAAGGAGAAGGTGCGTCCAACCCTCTGACTGCTGCTGGATGTTATGCTGTCTAAATCCACTCGCTGGCCACTTGTTGTGTCCAGTTCAACCCAGCACAGTCTCTGCTGTGAATTCTACTGTGGCAAGGTTCCACTTTCAGTGTGTTGTCTTAGTAGAAGTGCTTCTAATGGTTTGGCCTTATTCATGGCGGTGGGTTAGAAAATTCAGACGTCACTCTTCAAATCCTGACATAGAAGTAAAACTAGTCCAGTTCAGCCCAGGGCATGAAGTAAATCCAGCATCACGTCACCAGTGTTGAGGTTCAAACCTCTGTCCTGCTCCTCCCTGCGTCGCCTTAATAAGCTGCTGCACAGTGAAGATGTGTTACAGGTAGCGGCTACAGCACCTGTAGGCAGGTAGATGTATCCTGAACCACAGGAAAGACATGACGAGACACGGGACACGTGGCTTTCCTCTCCTGCGTTAATTGATTTATACACGTATTCGTTTAATCCGTTGACTCGATGCCACATATTAAAGCACATTTCCAGGAGTCCATTTACTACATATTCACTGTAGCCCTGTACAGATGACACATGCTCATAAAACACATACACACAATTTCCCATTAACTCCAAACTACTCAATCTGTCACTTCCCTACCGTCTCAGTTTCAAAGTTTGGCTGTAACTGCATCTACGCACTGACACGACGCCGCTATGTGGCATCATTTATGCAGCATCATTAAGCTACTGATAATTCACATTTTCCACGAGTGCTGTGCTGTTGAAAACTCTTTGGAAAGTGGGATTATGTGTTTGGGTTTTGGTTGAATGAAATGTTTCTATCTTTAGAAAAAGCTCCATCACTGATCCAGGACCAGGTTTGCAGCAGTGAGTCAAAGCTGCTCATCAACCACCTTGTGTGAGAGCCGCCTCTTCACACATTGTCTCTGTTTGTACCCAGCTGCAGTCGTCGTATCAGGACTGGAGTGAACCTTGTGCTGACCTGATGGACCCAAAGCTCATCCTCCTGTGGTCGACTCTCTATGATAGAACCTGCTCAGGCTTTGTCGTCTCGCTTTGTTTCTTCACACATGGTTATTTTCAAGCTGTATTGTTTGTGTGTCAGTCCAGCTCAGCGTCACCTGGATGTGCTCACTTCCCAGAGTCTTTGAAATGTCTGCTGGACCGTTGCTTTTCATTTTCTGCTTCCAGTCACATTTTAAACCCAAAGTTTGTACTGTTGAATTTGCCGTATACACACATCACCTACTTATTTGAAGTTACTTGGATATAAAGTCTTTAAATTTTGTGGTGACACTCGATGTTAAGCTCTAAAGTAAAGCACCACACATAAGTCGCTCCTAGTTTTCTGACTAGAACGTGAACATCTGAGTCGACCACCGTCTGTTCATAGTTGGTTGAGACGCGTCGCCTGCTAAGGAATCGCTCATTCAGCAGATTTGTCACTTGAAACTAGACGAACCTGGACAGACGTTTGTAGCAATGGAGTAAATGTCACGTTAAAGGCCAAGTCCAGTAATTAGTGATCATGGCGTCCTGAAGCCGTGAAGCGTTGTAGTGTTAGCACACTTACGTCTGCTCTTTGTGAAGCCATGCTTCACTCTGCCGTGTCCATCCCTGGAGCTTTGCTTCAGCCCCTAAACAAAGAACTGCTGTGTCTTTACATTATACATATGTTGACCGTCGTAACATGAAGACGTCACCTTTGTCCATTTGGTTCAGTTCAAAACACTTTATTTGTCCCCAGGGGGCGGTTGGAGGAAACAGTAAAACAAGAAACTGTGACAAACTGTAGTTACTGTGAGCCATTAGTGCAAACAACAGTAACAAAGTAGCTAAATGCGACAACACGACATTTACATGTTTACAATGACTAGAACAAAAGCAGCAAAGTGCAGAGTCTCTACATGAGCCTGTGTTACAGAGAGGATCGGCCTGTGAAGGTGAGAGTCCATGAGTCTATGAAGGAAGTGGGAATATGGGCTGGAAGAGGCTTCTAGTGTAGAGGGCGGGAGCTGAGCTTCGGTGATGGTTGGGGGTAAAGGGGTGGGGGGCCAGGCCTGGCCGTGAGCAGAGTCCCTAGGGGCAAAGGTGGAGGGTGGAGAGGGCTCTGACCTCTGGTCCAAAGATTCTGGAGCCACTTCTAACAAAAGCAGCATATGAAGAGGAAGGCGATCACACCGCTCCTCAATCCTGCAGATGAGCCGTGGTTCTGTACTGGTCCTGAAAGCAGAGACAGGATGAAAGTGTCAGCGGCTGGAATGCTCATGAAACAACACATAGATATTAACCGAGGTTATGGAGCGAGAAGCAAAAGATGCTGCAACAGAGTCCAGCTGCTCAGAAAGTTCTCTTTCAGGACTTTGTGTAAATGTCTCGAAGCACTAAATAAAGCCCCATCAGTAGCACGTGTCAGCATCAGGTGTAATGACCTTTAACCTTCCCAGGCTGGCTGACAGTGAGTCCTGGTCTTCCTCTGGGCCTCCTCCCGCTACTACCGACCTACATGGCACCGGCTCCTACTGAGAGAGATGAACCGCTCTTAGTCTGGCCCGTCGCCTAGGACCTGTTTGTCATGGGTTTAGACCTGACAACACAGCTTCTAGGGTCACGCGGGCACACAAACTCCTCCACCGCGATAAGGTGTCGGTTCAAGGAGGAGAAAAACTAGAACACAAACGTTAGTGAGGTCAACTTAACATCACATGAACAGTACATTGAAACAAGTTCAACAAAAAACTGATACTTACCTTTAGTAACCCATCAGCTGAACCTAACTTATCTTCACCTAACTTAATACATTTAACTTAAGTAAACCTAACTCAATTTATCTTAACTTATTAAATGTAAGTTAACTTAACCTAACCTGTTACACAGAAACTTAATCTTTATTAACCTAACGATATATTTAACTTAACCTAACTTAACTTATCTTAACTTAATTTATCTTAACTTAACCTACTGTAACTTAACTTAACTTAACTAAACATAAACTACTTTAACTTAACTTAACCTACTGTAACTTAACTTTAGATAAAACGAGTCCAGTGCCTCCTGGACATAAAGGATCTGGGACCAACCTCTTCACCACTAACCTCTAACCTGCTCCTCTCTGTTTGAGAGGGAGCATATTCTCTAGACCTTAGAGACACTGGTGGATGTCTCCACGCTTCAACCTCCCAGGCCGAGACTTGCCTGACAGGACTCTGACTAAAGTAGTCAGAGTCGCTGTCATCAGTCCAGCCTGTGTGGTGAAGACCCGTCCAGTGCATCCAGGGTGTAGAGGATCTGAGGCCCGTCGAAGTCGACGGCTGAGGTTCCTCGAGGTCGTCCTCAGCATCCACACGCTGCCTCTTACCTGCTGTACTTACCTGCTCCAGGTCGCTCTCTTCCCTGCTCCTCTACGTCGCAGACCGAAGTCCTGACGTCGAGGGAGCAGAGAGAGGAGACCTGGGGACCAGAGGAGGAGGAGGAGGACCAGCAGCAGCCACAGGAGGAACGACCGGTTCCACACTTACCTCAGGAACCGGCCGTTCCTCCTGTTCCAGACCGCAGTCTGGTGGCAGCTGCTGGACGAGGGGAGGGGGGCGCAGGTCGTCCTCGTCTTCGGTCATGGAACCATAACCAGAATCGGAGTCGCCCCAGCCCACCACGTCCTCCCACACGTCCTCGTCCTCATCGTCATCGTCTTCCCACTCGCTGTCGGTTTCCTCTGCGCGGTCGTCCAGCTCGTTGAGGAACAGCTCGTCCATCCTTAGAAAGGGACAAAGCACCAGAACACTTAGTACGGCAACAACTTCCCAGGACATCCTTTGTTGGTGACAGAGGAAAGCAGACATAAGTCAGTTATGGACGAAGTCACTGTAGGAGCCTGGTGCAACCGTTACTGCAAACATGTGTCAACAACACAGCCAGTTAACGTTCATCGTCATTTTGAGTCACAAGTAAAATATCAAGTCACAACTTTCCCTATTGTCCATTGTTTTACCTTTCATGTCGAATTCACATTATGTTTATGAATTATTCACTAAGGACCAACTTGCTGTAAAATAACTTACTGCTAAATTGCATATTTACATTTCATGCTTAAGTACAGTATATACAAAACATATAATAATACTATTAATAATAATAATAATAATAATAACTCACATAACTATCAACTCACGGTTTGTGAGACATCAGAACAAATCAAACAATAAATCACATGTTTCTCCCAAATCAATTAGTGTAAAGTTCATTGGGCTCCTTTGATTAAAGCTTTGTAACATTTAGACCAACTTTCCATTCAAACCTTTCTGGTTTTCAGGAATCTCTAGTTTAGTGCATGTTTTCCAGTCACCACCAGAACTGATCAGCAGCACCAGTCCAGTTAAGGAGCGACCATAGAAAAGGGCCTGAGCACGTGCTGGCGTCTCAGCATCTCCATGGTGACCACGAAACGCATTTTAGGAATTTTTAAAACCCCAAATAACTTTTATAATCTACACCTTTGCCAAATGATTCACATAATTAATCCACACGTTTAAAGCCATGTTAGCGGTGAATAATAATAAAGCCATTAATCGTGTCTCCCGCTTCAGATGAGGAGATTCCTCTGTTTAAAGAGCTTCAATGGCTGCTGCTAATGGAGGCTAACAGACCAGCAGCAGGTCTTCGCTCACCTGCCAAGGGGACGTGGTTGTCGGTCACTCGCCGCTGCTCTGGGGCCTGGTCTCAGCAGATGCTCCGGTGGGTTTGAGTCCAGTAGATGAGTGGTCGCTTTCCAAGAGGTTGAGATCGGTGTCCGAGCACTTTCGTTAGCTGCTATTAGCGTTAGCGTTAGCTTTAGCTTTAGCTTTGCCAAAGTTTAGTGTAGGTCAGCGTCCAGCAGCCTGGTGGGAACCAGGCGTCTGCAGCCTTATATAGCCTCGCCTGGGTCGTCGCTCCGTTTCCATGGCAGCCACTGACGCACGTGCGTCAAGTGTGAGCTAATGTCTGCTGCTAATCGTCGGTTGCATCGCTGTGTTTTATAAACGCTCTTTACTGGCAAACGGTGAAACTGCAGCAAGTTGCTGTGGCGGTAACTCAGGCTGAAAACACACGAGTTGAAGTCATTGGTTCTGGTGAAAGTCAGTCCAGGCGTAGCTGCTTCCTTCTGACCGCTGCTCGTGCTGGGCCTTCATCAGCCACCAATGATTCAGGCTCCAGCGTCAGCTGCACCCAGCAGTGCTGCTGTTACAGCGCCCCCTGCTGGATGGACTCACAGAGCCCCTCAGTCAGTGGAATGACTGGACGTGTGACGACTAGACAGTTATCTTCATTAGAATAATCCTAGTTTTATATAATAATCACATATAATAATAATAATAATACTGGTATTATTTCGATTTGTGTCGTACGTTCCCGTAGTTACTCTTCATGTCACACTGTTTATTTTATAATGATGACATGATTTTTATTCCTTGAAGCGCTTTAAACCACTTTAAACCATTTCCTTTGCAGTAGTAGTAGATCTGCTGCAAAGGAAGACGTCCAGTTACCGTGATTCAACTCTCAGACAACCTCACCTAGAAGAAGCGTCACCAACATTTAGGCTTTTATTTCCAGGTAGTTACATCTGAGGACTTATATTTATATGACAGATGAACATGTTGTAGAATCTAGACTTGACAGAAAAGCCTTCATTCATTCAAGCCTTCTTCTCTGGTGACCCTTTGACCTCACCAGGCCTTTGCTTTATTCTTTCCTGGTGCTTGCACAGCAGCCTTTTCTTATTGTTTGCTTTAGGGGCTTCTCCCTTCAGTCTGGCCTGTTGTGGCTACATCACGCGCACGCTGATAATTTAACAGGTTTCCAGAAATGTGTCATTATTTAGCTCATTTAGTTTTGGGTTGTTGTTTTGTATCTAACAAAACTTGTGACGATAAGTTGGTCTCCTCAGCAGCTCCATGCTTGGAAACGTGTGCCTGATGTATGGGACCCTGATGTATTCATGTTTAATTATTTGAACCTTACTCTATTCATCATGGAAAGAATCAGCAAAACCGCTGCTCGTGCTGGGCCTTCATCAGCCACCAGTGATTCAGGCTCCAGCATCAGCTGCACCCAGCAGTGCTGCTGTTACAGCGCCCCCTGCTGGATGGACTCACAGAGCCCCTCAGTCAGTGGAATGACTGGACGTGTGACGACTAGACAGTTATCTTCATTAGAATAATCGTAGTTTTATATAATAATCACATATAATAATAATAATACTGGTATTATTTCGATTTGTGTCGTACGTTCCCGTAGTTACTCTTCATGTCACACTGTTTATTATATAATGATGACATGATTTTTATTCCTTGAAGCGCTTTAAACCACTTTAAACCATTTCCTTTGCAGTAGTAGTAGATCTGCTGCAAAGGAAGACGTCCAGTTACCGTGATTCAACTCTCAGACAATCTCACCTAGAAGAAGCGTCACCGACATTTAGGCTTTTATTTCCAGGTAGTTACATCTGAGGACTTATATTTATGTGACAGATAAACATGTTGTAGAATCTAGACTTGACAGAAAAGCCTTAATTCATTCAAGCCTTCTTCTCTGGGGACCCTTTGACCTCACCAGGCCTTTGCTTTCTTCTTTCCTGGTGCTTGCACATCAGCCTTTTCTTATTGTTTGCTTTAGGGGCTTCTCCCTTCAGTCTGGCCTGTTGTGGCTACGTCACGCGCACGCTGATAATTTAACAGGTTTCCAGAAATGTGTCATTATTTAGCTCATTTGGTTTTGGGTTGTTGTTTTGTATCTAACAAAACTTGTGACCACAAGTTGGTCTCCTCAGCAGCTCCATGCTTGGAAACGTGTGCCTGATGTATGGGACCCATTTTCTTCAAGTCTCTACCCCCACTGTGATGTAATGACTCAAGGAGCGAACAGAGTTGCTTTTAGAAACACTTTGTTACTTAGCCTAGTTGGGCTCATGTTCTTATCAACACAGATCAAATCCTTAAAATGATGCGACTCGTTTGCCTGCCTCTGCATATTTCTCATCTCACCACTGAGAATAAATTCATGTTTAATTATTTGAACCTTACTCTGTGTCTGACTGAATTTATCTTAGTTGGAACATCTCTGACAACAACAGAGCGAGTCACAGGAATTTAATAAACAACAAGACAGAACAAAGTAACAATAAAAGAATGAAATGTCCTCTATTAAATATCAGCTCTCTGTTAATAAATGACCTGCTCAGTGACCATCACTGTATGTAATTCATATCTCTATGCAAACACTTTTTTGCAGTAGCTGCATTTAGCCTGTGACATCACCAGACTTAAGCTTTGTTTGCTTGTGATGCTTTTCCAGGTTTGCAACCTCCTGCAGTTGCTCGTTCTTTGAGAGGTCGCTGCCTTTAGATATTGATCATGGAAAGAATCAGCAAAACCTGTCAATCACATGTTCCAGAACATTTATTCACATGAAACACGGGTGGGTTCAGACAGAACGTGCTCTCTTCTAAGTTCTGCATCAGACTCATTATTCCAAATAGACGTAGTGTCAGAGCTCGTCCAGCAGAGGGAGCTCTATGCTGCGGCTTCTGTTGAAGTGCGGTCGCTTCCTGTTGCACTACTTCCACACATGACATGAGGAAGCTGTGTTCGCTCATCTTTCAGGTGAAACTAGTCTCTTTCCAGGTGTGAGCTCGTCATGTTCATCAGTAGTTACGTCCATGTTTTATTCAACATGCTGTAGACTCCCAGTAATGTGTTTTAAACGGCTTCTGTTGGTTCGTAGCATGGTGCTAACGGCATTAGCCTGCTATGCTAACCTGTACAGTAGCAGCAGCATTAGCCGCCATAGCCGCTTATGCTGTTAGCTCAGTAATGTGACGTAGTCTACATTAAGGGCGGAAGGGTCAACATTCCAGCGAGGACGATGTAAAAACATGAACATGTTCAAACTCATTTTCATCTAAAGGATCTAAATGAATAATTTTCGGACTTAACAGCAGATAATTGACCAGCACAACTTCACTACATGTAGGAGAGGATCCCGCTCTTTGTCTTTGTGTTTCACTGTGAGCTGCTGTGACATTTAGCAAGGATTAGAAATATCTATGTTGTTGTTTTTTCATATCAACATCAGATCTTTCAACTCAAACCAACTTCCTATACTTAAATTATGTTTTTCATGCAGCCATTTTTCCTGAATCTGTCTATAAAACGTGAGCTTTTCTCCTGGAAACCTAACCACACTGTTGTTCCTGGAAATGGACCTTTTTTCAAGCAGAGCAAGTTCTGATCCAGGCAGCAGCAGGACTCTGAAGCCAACACAGCACACAGAGAAAATAACACGTCTCACTGGGTTTAAGTTCAAGTTCACCTTCACAGACTGGTTGGAGCTTTGAACTCATGGTGCAGGTGATGGAAACAGCTGAGGAAACAGCAGAGCACAGGACAGAGGAACAAACACGAGCGACCTCTTTTCCAGGTAGGAGGCAGAACTTAATATTTGACATGACCAAAAGAGAAAAACACAAAGAGGCTGTTTCACATGGGAGATAAAAGCTGGGGAGCTGTTGCATATCCCAGCAAAATGTGTCCTGTCAGGATTGTATATGTTTTTTTCTGATCTGAAGATGATGAGCATAGAGCAGCCACTGAAAAATACTCAGAAGTACAAGGGTGAGCTCTGCTTCCTGCTGGCGTCCTACACCAGGAAGAGAAGCTCAGAGACAAGGCAGAGCTGCTGGTGGTTCAGCTGTTTGACCTCCAGCACAGAGGTACAGAGACTAAGACTAAGCAGAGACTTTGATTGTACAGGGCTAGTTAACATTTTTGCTCTTCCAGTCAAAAGACGTCAGTAACAACAGCATTAAACGCCAAAGCAAAGTAACAGGAAACGTTTAGTAAACTAGACTCTACAGCAGGGGTATTCAACTAAAATTTAAAGAGGTCCGGTTACGCACATTTTTTGGAAGCAAAGGTCCAGAAGATTATAATGTCTAACTATTTGCTGTGACATATTATTAAGTAGCCTGCTTGTAATCAGTACTTGACTGTCAAATCAAATTAAGTCAGTACAATTCAAAATCCTTTTGACAAACTGAAACTCAACCTGAACACATATTTACAATGTAATCTAATTCCTGAAATAAAAGCAGGGCTGATTTTCAAAATAAGCAAGAACACAAATGTTCAAATAAGAGCTTAACTTTAAAAAAATAAAGGAAAGGCATAAAAAAACTATTTTACATCTTGAAACAAAAGTCTCAACCAATTTAACTGGTAAAAAAAAACCTGAACATATTCTAACAACTGAACAGTTTTGGAGGCTCATCTTCTTCCCCTCATATATTTAACCCACGTACAGGACTCAGTGCTGGGATGTATCGTCTGTCTGCGGCCGTTTGATCCAACCCTTGTGTCTGTTTTTGAGCTTTTGTAGCTTCTATCGTCTGTCTCTCCCTTTGTTGTCGCTAGCTACACACAACTGTTATCACCGTATTTGTTTGTTAATTCCTTTGCAACCTCGAACTTTCTTTTAGCTGCAGGTGCTGTTGAGTCGCAAAATTTAGCGCATGTGATCCACAGAATCGATTGGCTAAGTCAAGTCACGTGGTTAACGCACATTCAATTGGCCTTCGCCAAATAACTACCGTAAAGATCACAATAGCCGCGCCGGTTAAAAGTAACGTGCTCCGCTAGATTCTGAATCAAAACGTTCCGTTTGGTCTGTAGCTCCGGGTCCGTATGGGACAGCTTCTGGGTCCGGATCCGGACCGCGGTCCGCCTGTTAGTGACCGCTGCTCTACAGTATTATACAGCGCATCCTTCTGGTGTGTTGCTACATCCCACAGCGCAGTTCATCATTCTACCACTAGATGGCACTGAATCCAACCTTTTTGATGGACTCACAGAGCCCCTCAGTCAGTGGAATGACTGGACGTGTGACGACTAGACAGTTATCTTCATTAGAATAATCGTAGTTTTATATAATAATCACATATAATAATAATAATACTGGTATTATTTCGATTTGTGTCGTACGTTCCCGTAGTTACTCTTCATGTCACACTGTTTATTATATAATGATGACATGATTTTTATTCCTTGAAGCGCTTTAAACCACTTTAAACCATTTCCTTTGCAGTAGTAGTAGATCTGCTGCAAAGGAAGACGTCCAGTTACCGTGATTCAACTCTCAGACAATCTCACCTAGAAGAAGCGTCACCGACATTTAGGCTTTTATTTCCAGGTAGTTACATCTGAGGACTTATATTTATGTGACAGATAAACATGTTGTAGAATCTAGACTTGACAGAAAAGCCTTAATTCATTCAAGCCTTCTTCTCTGGGGACCCTTTGACCTCACCAGGCCTTTGCTTTCTTCTTTCCTGGTGCTTGCACATCAGCCTTTTCTTATTGTTTGCTTTAGGGGCTTCTCCCTTCAGTCTGGCCTGTTGTGGCTACGTCACGCGCACGCTGATAATTTAACAGGTTTCCAGAAATGTGTCATTATTTAGCTCATTTGGTTTTGGGTTGTTGTTTTGTATCTAACAAAACTTGTGACCACAAGTTGGTCTCCTCAGCAGCTCCATGCTTGGAAACGTGTGCCTGATGTATGGGACCCATTTTCTTCAAGTCTCTACCCCCACTGTGATGTAATGACTCAAGGAGTGAACAGAGCTGCTTTTAGAAACACTTTGTTACTTAGCCTAGTTGGGCTCATGTTCTTATCAACACAGATCAAATCCTTAAAATGATGCGACTCGTTTGCCTGCCTCTGCATATTTCTCATCTCACCACTGAGAATAAATTCATGTTTAATTATTTGAACCTTACTCTGTGTCTGACTGAATTTATCTTAGTTGGAACATCTCTGACAACAACAGAGCGAGTCACAGGAATTTAATAAACAACAAGACAGAACAAAGTAACAATAAAAGAATGAAATGTCCTCTATTAAATATCAGCTCTCTGTTAATAAATGACCTGCTCAGTGACCATCACTGTATGTAATTCATATCTCTATGCAAACACTTTTTTGCAGTAGCTGCATTTAGCCTGTGACATCACCAGACTTAAGCTTTGTTTGCTTGTGATGCTTTTCCAGGTTTGCAACCTCCTGCAGTTGCTCGTTCTTTGAGAGGTCGCTGCCTTTAGATATTGATCATGGAAAGAATCAGCAAAACCTGTCAATCACATGTTCCAGAACATTTATTCACATGAAACACGGGTGGGTTCAGACAGAACGTGCTCTCTTCTAAGTTCTGCATCAGACTCATTATTCCAAATAGACGTAGTGTCAGAGCTCGTCCAGCAGAGGGAGCTCTATGCTGCGGCTTCTGTTGAAGTGCGGTCGCTTCCTGTTGCACTATTTCCACACATGACATGAGGAAGCTGTGTTCGCTCATCTTTCAGGTGAAACTAGTCTCTTTCCAGGTGTGAGCTCGTCATGTTCATCAGTAGTTACGTCCATGTTTTATTCAACATGCTGTAGACTCCCAGTAATGTGTTTTAAACGGCTTCTGTTGGTTCGTAGCATGGTGCTAACGGCATTAGCCTGCTATGCTAACCTGTACAGTAGCAGCAGCATTAGCCGCCATAGCCGCTTATGCTGTTAGCTCAGTAATGTGACGTAGTCTACATTAAGGGCGGAAGGGTCAACATTCCAGCGAGGACGATGTAAAAACATGAACATGTTCAAACTCATTTTCATCTAAAGGATCTAAATGAATAATTTTCGGACTTAACAGCAGATAATTGACCAGCACAACTTCACTACATGTAGGAGAGGATCCCGCTCTTTGTCTTTGTGTTTCACTGTGAGCTGCTGTGACATTTAGCAAGGATTAGAAATATCTATGTTGTTGTTTTTTCATATCAACATCAGATCTTTCAACTCAAACCAACTTCCTATACTTAAATTATGTTTTTCATGCAGCCATTTTTCCTGAATCTGTCTATAAAACGTGAGCTTTTCTCCTGGAAACCTAACCACACTGTTGTTCCTGGAAATGGACCTTTTTTCAAGCAGAGCAAGTTCTGATCCAGGCAGCAGCAGGACTCTGAAGCCAACACAGCACACAGAGAAAATAACACGTCTCACTGGGTTTAAGTTCAAGTTCACCTTCACAGACTGGTTGGAGCTTTGAACTCATGGTGCAGGTGATGGAAACAGCTGAGGAAACAGCAGAGCACAGGACAGAGGAACAAACACGAGCGACCTCTTTTCCAGGTAGGAGGCAGAACTTAATATTTGACATGACCAAAAGAGAAAAACACAAAGAGGCTGTTTCACATGGGAGATAAAAGCTGGGGAGCTGTTGCATATCCCAGCAAAATGTGTCCTGTCAGGATTGTATATGTTTTTTTCTGATCTGAAGATGATGAGCATAGAGCAGCCACTGAAAAATACTCAGAAGTACAAGGGTGAGCTCTGCTTCCTGCTGGCGTCCTACACCAGGAAGAGAAGCTCAGAGACAAGGCAGAGCTGCTGGTGGTTCAGCTGTTTGACCTCCAGCACAGAGGTACAGAGACTAAGACTAAGCAGAGACTTTGATTGTACAGGGCTAGTTAACATTTTTGCTCTTCCAGTCAAAAGACGTCAGTAACAACAGCATTAAACGCCAAAGCAAAGTAACAGGAAACGTTTAGTAAACTAGACTCTACAGCAGGGGTATTCAACTAAAATTTAAAGAGGTCCGGTTACGCACATTTTTTGGAAGCAAAGGTCCAGAAGATTATAATGTCTAACTATTTGCTGTGACATATTATTAAGTAGCCTGCTTGTAATCAGTACTTGACTGTCAAATCAAATTAAGTCAGTACAATTCAAAATCCTTTTGACAAACTGAAACTCAACCTGAACACATATTTACAATGTAATCTAATTCCTGAAATAAAAGCAGGGCTGATTTTCAAAATAAGCAAGAACACAAATGTTCAAATAAGAGCTTAACTTTAAAAAAATAAAGGAAAGGCATAAAAAAACTATTTTACATCTTGAAACAAAAGTCTCAACCAATTTAACTGGTAAAAAAAAACCTGAACATATTCTAACAACTGAACAGTTTTGGAGGCTCATCTTCTTCCCCTCATATATTTAACCCACGTACAGGACTCAGTGCTGGGATGTATCGTCTGTCTGCGGCCGTTTGATCCAACCCTTGTGTCTGTTTTTGAGCTTTTGTAGCTTCTATCGTCTGTCTCTCCCTTTGTTGTCGCTAGCTACACACAACTGTTATCACCGTATTTGTTTGTTAATTCCTTTGCAACCTCGAACTTTCTTTTAGCTGCAGGTGCTGTTGAGTCGCAAAATTTAGCGCATGTGATCCACAGAATCGATTGGCTAAGTCAAGTCACGTGGTTAACGCACATTCAATTGGCCTTCGCCAAATAACTACCGTAAAGATCACAATAGCCGCGCCGGTTAAAAGTAACGTGCTCCGCTAGATTCTGAATCAAAACGTTCCGTTTGGTCTGTAGCTCCGGGTCCGTATGGGACAGCTTCTGGGTCCGGATCCGGACCGCGGTCCGCCTGTTAGTGACCGCTGCTCTACAGTATTATACAGCGCATCCTTCTGGTGTGTTGCTACATCCCACAGCGCAGTTCATCATTCTACCACTAGATGGCACTGAATCCAACCTTTTTGAATATGTTCAAACAATGAAATTACTACATCACTGTGTGTGTTGAGGGAATCTTTTCATTGCAATATAAACATACAGTCAGACAAACATAGTGCACACATGTAAAAATTAAGTCCTACTAATAAATGTCCTGTTTTATTATATTTTGTATTTTATTATAACATAACACATAACAGGTCAGCACCACACAGACAGACGCAGGGACACAGCTTCTCCTGTCCAGTATAACTCTGCAGAACCCAACAGAATCTGCTGCAGCTACAGCAGCTACAGTGATGCTTGTATTGGTTGTGCTTTGTTTTTGTGCGACCGTTAACCCTGTGTTAGTTTAGTATTGCAACACAATAGGATCCAAAGTTGGCTAAGTAGCAAATGTGAGCAGGAACCTTTGGGGAGATGTGGTGACGCACTTTGTTTGAGCCAGTTAAAATGTTCACTTTCTCTCTCCTCCTTTTTTAGGGAGAGATAATTGGTTCCACATCTAGGTGGTACATGAGTTAACCATCAGTAACCATCAACGGACTCTCCTCAGTCAGTTGATAATGACATTTAATAAAAGTCAAAATTCAGTCAGGTGTGCAACAATAATAGCAAAATGCCATCAATGAAGTGATCCTGGAAAATCTTAGTCCTAATGAATTTATCCTTGTGTTATTAAGTCAGTGACATTTGTTTATAATGTTGGTTTTCACATAACAGAAAGGAACGTGAGGACCATGATTTCACAACCACTGCAGAACTGAGCTGTGCAGAGGAACAGCCACTAAAGACTCCAGAAAAGAGGAAGCCAAGGAAGACGACCTCCTCAGACGACCAAAAGGGTCGGTATTGACGTCCTACTGCAGGCGCTGATTACAGACGTTACTCTGTGTCCTCCCTCTGTTTAGTATGTATGTTGACTGATGAATCGTGTCTCTCCCACTGTGCTGGTCAAGGCCGCCCCTCGTAGAACAAGGGTGTTACTGCTGATCAGAGCCCTCGTGCTGGTGGATAGCTGGTGAGAAGTCATCTACTGGCTCCGGGACCTTCCTGCAGTGGCTCACATGGATCCACGTCGCGAGGAGATTCCTCTGCGTTTAAAGAGCTTCAATGGCTGCTGCTAATGGAGGCTAACAGACCAGCAGCAGGTCTTCGCTCACCTGCCAAGGGGACGTGGTTGTCGGTCACTCGCCGCTGCTCTGGGGCCTGGTCTCAGCAGATGCTCCAGTGGGTTTGAGTCCAGTGAATGAGTGGTCGCTTTCCAAGAGGTTGAGATGAGTGTCCGAGCGCTTTTGTTAGCTGCTGTTAGCTTTAGCTTTAGCTTTGCCAAAGTTCAGTGTAGGTCAGCGTCCAGCAGCCTGGTGGGAACCAGGCGTCTGCAGCCTTATATAGCCTCGCCTGGGTCGTCGCTCCGTTTCCATGGCAGCCACTGACGCACGTGCGTCAGGTGTGAGCTAATGTCTGCTGCTAATCGTCGTTTGCGTCGCTGTGTTTTATAAACGCTCCTTACTGGCAAACGGTGAAACTGCAGCAAGTTGCTGTGGCGGTAACTCAGGCTGAAAACACATGAGTTGAAGTCGTTGGTTCCGGTGAAAGTCAGTCCAGGCGTAGCTGCTTCCTTCTGACCGCTGCTCGTGCTGGGCCTTCATCAGCCACCAATGATTCAGGCTCCAGCATCAGCTGCACCCAGCAGTGCTGCTGTTACAGCGCCCCCTGCTGGATGGACTCACAGAGCCCCTCAGTCAGTGGAATGACTGGACGTGTGACGCCTCAGTCCGCAGCGCTCACTGGTGAACTAGTCCCTTGGTTGGATGAAAAGCCTCCTTCATGTCCCTGTGACACGTTAGGACTCAGTTGAGTGTATGAGTGGAAGCTCAGAGGAAGAGCTGCTGTCAGCCAGGACCAGCAGGTCTGTAGCTGGAAACACTGAGCAGGTGAGGTTGTGACTGAAACCCTGTAGGGAAAGGAGGCAGACGACTGGACAGTTATCTTCATTAGAATAATGCTAGTTTTATATAATAATCACATATAATAATAATAATAATACTGGTATTATTTCGTTTTGTGTCGTACGTTCCCGTAGTTACTCTTCATGTCACACTGTTTATTATATAATGATGATATGATTTTGATTCCTTGAAGCGCTTTAAACCACTTTAAACCATTTCCTTTGCAGTAGTAGTAGATCTGCTGCAAAGGAAGACGTCCAGTCATTGTAATTCAACTCTCAGACAACCTCACCTAGAAAAAGCATCACCGACATTTAAGCTTTTATTTCCAGGTAGTTACATCTGAGGACTTAGAAATGTCATTATTTAGCTCATTTGGTTTTGGGTTGTTGTTTTGTATCTAACAAAACTTGTGACGATAAGTTGGTCTCCTCAGCAGCTCCATGCTTGGAAACATGTGCCTGATGTATAGGACCCATTTTCTTCAAGTCTCTACCCCCACTGTGATGTAATGACTCAAGGAGCGAACAGAGCTGCTTTTAGAAACACTTTGTTACTTAGCCTAGTTGGGCTCATGTTCTTATCAACACAGATCAAATCCTTAAAATGATGCGACTCGTTTGCCTGCCTCTGCATATTTCTTATCTCACCACTGAGAATAAATTAATGTTTAATTATTTGAACCTTACTCTGTGTCTTACTGAATTCATCTTAGTTGGAACATCTCTGACAACAACAGAGCGAGTCACAGAAATTTAATAAACATCAAGACAGAACAAAGTAACAATAAAAGAATGAAATGTGCTCTATTAAATATCATCTCTCTGTTAATAAATGACCTGCTCAGTGCCCATCACTGTATGTAATTCATATCTCTATGCAAACACTTTTTTGCAGTAGCTGCATTTAGCCTGTGACATCACCAGACTTAAGCTTTGTTTGCTTGTGATGCTTTTCCAGGTTTGCAACCTCCTGCAGTTGCTCGTTCTTTGAGAGGTCGCTGCCTTTAGATATTCATCATGGAAAGAATCAGCAAAACCTGTCAATCACATGTTCCAGAAGATTTATTCACATGAAACACAGGTGGGTTCAGACAGAACGTGCTCTCTTCTAAGTTCTGCATCAGACTCATTATTCCAAATAGACGTAGTGTCAGAGCTCGTCCAGCAGAGGGAGCTCTATGCTGCGGCTTCTGTTGAAGTGCGGTCGCTTCCTGTTGCACTACTTCCACACATGACATGAGGAAGCTGTGTTCGCTCATCTTTCAGGTGAAACTAGTCTCTTTCCAGGTGTGAGCTCGTCATGTCCATCAGTAGTTACGTCCATGTTTTATTCAACGTGCTGTAGACTCCCAGTAATGTGTTTTGAACGACTTCTGTTGGTTCGTAGCATGGTGCTAACGGCATTAGCCTGCTATGCTAACCTGTACAGTAGCAGCAGCATTAGCCGCCATAGCCGCTTATGCTGTTAGCTCAGTAATGTGACGTAGACGTGACGTGGTCTACATTAAGGGCGGAAGGGTCAACATTCCAGCGAGGACGATGTAAAGACATGAACATGTTCAAACTCATTTTCATATCAACATCAGATCTTTCAACTCAAACCAACTTCCTATACTTAAATTATGTTTTTTATGCGTATTTGTGAAGGTCTAGATTTTCTTTATTACTGTATTTATTATGATATTTGATTATTGTTAGTACAGTCATTAGAAAGTTCAATTTTCTGTGCTGTAAATTATGATAGTTGTTTATTGAAGACCATATTAATTGTGTCAAGTCTTCTGTTTTGTGAGATATGTCTCCAGCTTAGCAGAGACTCTGATCTTACAGGGCTACTTAACATTTTTGCTCTTCCAGTCAAAAGACGTCAGTAACAACAGCATTAAACGCCACGTGTGTGTGTTTATTTATTCTTTTAATGACAAGTAATATGTGGCATAAAATCAAGCACAGCCAGTATCCGGTCACAACCAGGAGAGTCCTGATGTGCTAATGTAACTTTCCCTAGGCCCGTTTGGAATCTTAACTACCTCCCAGAAAACCATCACTAAGGTGAACCTAACGATTCTCACCTTGTGTCACTTGCAGCCACATAGTGTCTAACAGCACCAGAGAGGGACGAAGAAGAACAAGAGCAGGAAGAAGAGGAGGAGAGATATGACTCAGAGAGAGAGGAGAGCCAGCAACACAGCAGGCAGTCAAATGCTGCTCAGTATGTCCAGATGTGCAGATGGCAAAGGTACCAGCTCGTGTATGGAAACATAACCATAAGCAACACAGCAACTTGTGTCTAGTCTTGTGACTTCATTGATAAAACTATAGTTGCTATGTAGTATGTTCATTGCAATATTAACATACAGTCAGACAAACATAGTGCACACATGAAAAATTAAGTCCTACTAATAAATGTCCTGTTTTATTATATTTTGTATTTTATTATAACATAACACATAACAGGTCAGCACCACACAGGCAGACGCAGGGACACAGCTTCTCCTGTCCAGTATAACTCTGCAGAACCCAACAGAATCTGCTGCAGCTACAGCAGCTACAGTGATGCTTGTATTGGTTGTGCTTTGTTTTTGTCGACCGTTAACCCTGTGTTAGTTTAGTATTGCAACACAATAGGATCCAAAGTTGGCTAAGTAGCAAATGTGAGCAGGAACCTTTGGGGAGATGTGGTGACGCACTTTGTTTGAGCCAGTTAAAATGTTCACTTTCTCTCTCCTCCTTTTTTAGGGAGAGATAATTGGTTCCACATCTAGGTGGTACATGAGTTAACCATCAGTAACCATCAACGGACTCTCCTCAGTCAGTTGATAATGACATTTAATAAAAGTCAAAATTCAGTCAGGTGTGACACTATAATAGCAAAATGCCATCAATGAAGTGATCCTGGAAAATCTTAGTCCTAATGAATTTATCCTTGTGTTATTAAGTCAGTGACATTTGTTTATAATGTTGGTTTTCACATAACAGAAAGGAACGTGAGGACCATGATTTCACAACCACTGCAGAACTGAGCTGTGCAGAGGAACAGCCACTAAAGACTCCAGAAAAGAGGAAGCCAAGGAAGACGACCTCCTCAGACGACCAAACGGGTCGGTATTGACGTCCTACTGCAGGCGCTGATTAGACAGACGTTACTCTGTGTCCTCCCTCTGTTTAGTATGTATGTTGACTGATGAATGAACCAACTCAAACCCCAAACTATTTGACAGAAAACTTGTGTTGTGCTTTGTTTCACTGTGTTGTTGCTTGATCCATCACAGATGATCTCAATCTTCCCCAAGTACCAAGAAGCTTCAGGAGAATGTCCAAGGTGGTAGGTGGTTATGTCCAACTATTGTTGCTGCTAGATGGGGATCAAATTCTTGTATTAATAAAAGCTCAATATTACTTTTTGTTTTGCATATGTGAATTCTTTCATTTCAATAATCTCATGAACAAGTTGTGTTACACATAATATTTTATGGTCATCTGTGCTGTTAATTAGCAAAAAAAAGAAAAAAGTGACATCACTCCAACCATCTTTCTCTATGCTTTGCCTCCAGCCCAGGTTATTTCCTCTCACGGGGCCAAAGGAGACGACTGAGGGAGATGTGGGAAACTTCTCTTTTCTCTGCTGCCAGATCATCTGTGGTGATTCTAGCTCCCAAGGACCCTGTGACATAGCATGTGTGTGCTGATTTATTTGATTGCCCCCTGCAGCAGTTTGTGATCATTCGGGTTCTGCATACACAAATAACAAGAAGGCAAATTGTAATTTCTGACTTTTTCATCATTTAATGTCTGTCCTGTCGTTCATGTTAGTTTTCTTCCAGTGGACAAAATGTGTTCATTGGTATGAAGAGTTAAATAATTTTAGCTTTAATTGGTTCCATGGGTTTCCTGGTTCTCTGTCATTTCTAGTTAGATCTACCTCACGTTAGGACGTCGTCCTAATTTGACCTGCATTATGGAAAAACACAGTAGGACGTCTCTCTGTGGTTATGTTTTAACTTGTGTACACTACAAAGAAATGCTTCTAGTGTTGTTTGAAATGTTCACCATTTAAGACAACGATCTGAACTATGTTTTGATTTTCATCCTTAGACGCTGTCATCACAACTAATAAAACTACAGAAACTAATGGTAACAATGAGCAGCTACTTAAAGTATGGACCAAAGAGTTTGGGTGGTGGTGGAAGAGAAACGATCCTAAATACCTTGTATGGTTTATGTATCTTTGTTATGATGGATATTGGTTTAAATCCACTAATTATTTATGTCTATGATATTGTTTAAGAAATCTTAATTAAATACAATGTGAAAGTATAATTTTATTGTTGTATTTTTTTAACGTGTGGTTGCATTGAAAACACAGGAAATCACTGATTCAATTGTCATGTTGATCTTATTCTTTGCTTCTGGCTCTGGGGCCTGTTTGTATTGTTTTATATGTCATAGTGGTTGGTTGACTTCTCTTTCACCCTGAAGGCTGACTTCAGCGTCTGGCAGTTAACCTAACACCGTTTTCCTCCACAGCAACAGTCAGAGGTCAGTTCAGTCACAGAGGCCACACTTGTCATTTCGTCCCAGTGAAGCTCCTCAGTGGTGGAGGAGGAGTGGACTGCAGTGTCATGTGTCATGGGGGGACACATGGTTGTCTGCAGTCCTAATCCTGCTCAACACTGACATCACACTGAGTGACTGATGAACTGACCATCATACCTGTCTGCCCAGTGGACAACAGGTGAAGACACAATTTTGATTGGTTGACAAAAGTATGTCATGTAAAATCTAAGCAAACAACATAGTTTATAATAGGCAGCTTTTATACAGTTAAGCTTCTACATGATAGACACACGTTTTCTTTATAGTCTTAAACTAACCTCTAAACATTATTTATTCATGGAAGAAGAAAGAAAGTTTCAGTCTTTGACTTATGTTTTATTTTCAATCAAACATTATTGTCATGTGAACTTGTTGGGTTTAGCCTGCCAACACTTAAACAATACAGAGACACTGACAAAAGGAAGACAAACTCAGATCTCAAGTTTTACGCTTGTGCGCATACATAATATGTTATGAGATAATATGCTTTGCTTAATAATTATCTCAAACGATCACACAGGAAAGAATCAGATCATAGGACGGTCAGAGTTGTGCCACAGTAACAGTCCATTGACTGTCAGTACGAGCCTGGTCCCCTTCGCGTTCAGCTCATCTGAAATGCATTGAAGCTGGAATTGTATGCAGATGCATCTCGACAGGGAAACAAAGGTTCCAGCTCCTGTGTTCAGCACAGCTACACTGTAGCATCATATCCATTCAAATAAGATCTGTTTTCTGTACATGAGATATAACATGTCACATCAAGTCAGTTATTTCATTGTGCACTAGATGCCATAATGACTTATGACAAGTCTTAAATTGTGGTCGTCACCTCAGTGGTTATAGCCAACGTTACAGCTGGTTATAGCATCTGTATCCTGAGACGTCTGCCGACTACGCTACGTTCACGCAACACGTTCAGTAGAGCCACACTTTCCTCTGGGTTCAGTGAGGCGTCACTTTGTTGCTTTAGAATATGTCATGGCTGTGTGAATGTGTGGGTGACTGAGAAGCAGTGTCCAAGCGTGTGGAACACGATGCGTCGGACCATTTAGCAGCGACATGCACAGAGTAACATGCTCTGTCTTTTATGGTGCTAATGGTGGTGCGGTCATTGTGGGACGAAGACAGACCTTCTGGTAAAAGGGACAGAAAAACCTGTTGAGCGTGACGTGGCATGAAGGTCTCCATGGTCATACAAAGGACTTGCTGACCTACTTCAAGCGGGATTGTTGGAAGAAATGATGTCATGTTGTGTTGCAGTTACTTCTTGTGGTCACCGTGTTTTCACCTCGATAAGAAAAGCTGCCATCATTACGCTTAGAAAGGCAGTAGAAGAAACAACAAAGACACGTCTTATGGATTCTCCTGCACTTTATATCATTTATAAAAAATCCACATGAATTAAAATACATGACCACATGGCCACATTCACCAGTCAGTGTCTGGACGTTCAGCCAGGCCATCTGCATTTCTTTCTTCTCAGGTGGAGTCTAAATGGGTCTATTATGTACATGTGTGAGGTGAAACCAAACTAGAGGAATACGTTGGTCTCCAGCCGACTGGATGAAGAAAGAAGAAAGACTTCCAGAAAGCCTCTTAAGACAGACTCAGTTTGTACGTTAGTGTAAATGGTACCACCACCTAAAAAGCAACCTGCCTACAGAGTGAGCAGCTTTATAACTTGAACACACTCAAATATTCAGGGAATATATTCAGAGGAATCTTGGAGCTACTTTTAATTTGACAAGCAAAGAAAAACTGTAGTTAAAGACTGAAATTAATCTCTTAAAGTACATCACCGTCCTGCCGCGTGACAGAACCAGGAACCTTAGGTCTGATTCTTCAAGATGCTCCACCTAGTTTATATATATATAAATGCAGATTGGTGGAATGTTAATACAATAAACATGCACCTACTGTAATTGAAACATAGCAGAACAGTAGCAAAACAGCACCACCTACAAAAGCAACATCAATATAAGGCAACTTTACTATTGAGGTCTTTCTAAACCATAGCAGAAATGTGGAGAACACATCAAGTACTGCAGCCCTTTTCTAAGAATTTTCCAACAATCTGATTAATGAGACGATTGTTTAATGTTTAATTTCCGTTTAATAACTGCATTAAGACAAAAGGGTGGAGGATGTGGAGAATAGTCGGTTACTGACTGTATTTGTTTTGTTCATTTTATATTTACTACACAAATGCTTCCTGAGAAGTCTGACGCTGCCAAGTGATGCCTTGGCAGCCACGAAACAGTTTCCTACGGTTCTTGTTTCTATGCTAAATAAAGCAAAACTATTTAGGACAAAGTAGACGAGCACAGACATTCAACTCAAAACTACCGTTTAAATCACAGACTTTCTTTCAGAAAAAATGCAGCAGTAAAAAAATTCACCAACACAGTTTTATAACATATAATGACAGTATCCATGCTTTTGTTTATTTAAATGTAATTGTATTCTCTTACGTCTTAAATCAGGGGCCGCAGGACGATACAGAAGCTAAATGTTAATGCTATTACGTTGTAATGATCGCTGCCTGCTACAGCTAAGCTAAGCTAAAGCTACAGCTAAGCTAAGCTAAGCTAAGCTAAGCTACAGCTACAGCTACAGCTACAGCTAAAGCTAAAGCTAAAGCTAAAGCTAAAGCTAAAGCTAAAGCTAAGCGCATCTCCGCTGCTCCCAGCGCGCATCAGAGTGAGAGTCTCGTTGTGTGCTGCGCGACGGTTTCTCACACTCAGCACTTACCGTCACGGTGCCAAAATCCTTCACTGTTACACACACGACAACTTAACACACAACAAATAAACACATTAAAAGTACAACACCTGAACATAACGAACACATAGCTATTCTACATCAGAAACAGTAGGACAGCGGCCACACCCACAATGCACCGGGCCGCTACAATAGGAGTTTTAAAAGAGGGTGAAATTCCAAATTAAATTTCAAAGCCAGACTTAATGATGATCATCTTCAAGCCAGACTGAGGGTCTCAACTGCTTCCACCCTCAAGCCAAATGTGAGAGGAAGGCCACGTTCAGAAGAACTGTTCATGCTCTTCAATAGTCGGTTCATATTCAGCACAGTTTATGTTCAGAAGAACCCTTTGAAGTTAAACAACTATTACTAATGACATTTGAGAGGATAGGGTTTTTTTAACAAAGCTTTTTTTTGTGGAATACGTGATGCGGCCCAACCTCAACCAGACTCTGCCTCCTGCGGCCCCCAGGTAATTTGAGTCTGAGGCCCCTGGTTGAAATCAAACTGAAGTGTTTGCTTTTGGCTGATGTGACTGTTTGAGAGCAAGATGGGTTTTACTGGAATCCAGTGTTTTTTAGTTCAACATCTGATGTCTTCAAATGAAGATTCTGGTGTGATTGAGATCAGACAGACGTTCTGGAAATGACTGCGTCATTTAGAAACAGGCCTAATCCTCCCCAGAACAGAACAGATGACATAATTAATATCTATCTATATATCTAGATAGAGAGAGACCAAGATGCAGGAGAGATGGAGAACAGTGCTGAACCCTTACATTATTAAGGATTAGGTTCACACGGCGGCTTCAGGTTGAACAAATTAAAGAAGGAGGCGACTTGTTGAGGTAACTCAGCCAGAACGCTTTGGGCAAGGGCTGCATTCAACAATAAAGCGTGTTGTGATTTATCATCTGTCTGTGGCTGTTTATTCCAACCCTTGTGTGGTTTTTGAGCTTAGAGCCCCCTATTTTCATTTTTGCCCCCCGAAGGCTGCACGAGGGTTAAAGCATCATCACGGAATCATATTGATTATATTATATTATATTATATTATATTATATTATATTATATTATATTATATTATATTATATTATATTATATTATATTATATTATATTATATTATAATAAATTAAAAAGTGGCAGCGCAAATTATGACAACGCACTTACATGTACAGACACTGAGAATTTAGTTGGTCAGCGTATTGAGGCAATTTTATGAAAGTTCGGATTTTTGCTAACTTAAACTCTAGTAATTTATAATAAATGTTGTCTTTTACCAATTCCGTTTGCTTATATGGCATCAACTCAAAAGTCTTCTCATGGTACGTCATTGAGGACAAACCTTTCACTGTGTAATTACACAGTGTGTATGAAAAACCCTTAGTCCCCCCAACATGCAGAGGCATTGACGTCGCTTTCTGAGGACAGAACAGGTGTCTGTGAGTTTGCTCCACTCTATGGTGTATTTCATGCTGACAGTCTAAATCCAAATGAAACAGCCTTCTACAAAGTTGGGACGTTTTTTAAAATCAGAATAAAATCAAAACTACAAGACTTTCAAATCTCACAAACCAATATTTTATTCACAATAGAGCATGGATAACATAACAACAATTGCTAATATTCAAAAACATACACACCAGAAATAATATTTATAATTATTATTCTTAATAATAATCCACTCACTGCATCAGTGCTGTAATTGATATGTACTTTTGTAGGTTGTGATGTGAGGTCATGCTTGTTGTTTTTCTAAATGTTTAGGGGGGGTTATTTTTCATTACACACATATGCTTGTTCAATTACAGTACATTGCATTAAAAAGTAAATCAAAACATGTGACTTATGAACAACTCTGTGAAGTTCATACCGTTACATTAGAAATATGTTTATATTTCAAATATTTGTTTTTGTTGCCTTGACAACGTTGGCCTTAAATTCAAGTTCTGCCTGGTATCTGTCCCCTTTGAGCTCCGCTTTGGATCAGTAAAGACAGAGATTTTTGCGCTCCCTCAGCGACTCAAAGGTTTTCCAGAGAGAAATACTTGCAAACAGCTTTTCTTCATTGCATTACAATTACATACGAAGATTACATTACTTTGTTATTATTGTTTTATTGTCATCCAACGACAGTAAAATAATTTATCACTGCGAAGCAATTTGCTTTTGCAGAGATGGCTTGTCTCTTGAGACTCTGGAGACGCTGGAGGGTAAGTATCTTCATTTATTTACCATAACTTTTTGATGTTGTCTTGATGTTTTTACTAATATCTCAAACCAAATGTATTTTGAACAGAGGAGAAACGTGGTTGACGTTTCTGCTGGAGAGTCTGTCTCCACCTCCACCACCAGGTAAACCAAAGGCTTTGTTTACTTTTGATACCTTCATGCTAATATATTTGTAAATGTTTTAAAATTACGTGAACAAATATCCACTGCGAGATATTTTGACACAGCTGAATAATCGCGTCTGCCTCTGTCTCAGCAGCCACGCGGTGGATTTCAGCGTCTTCGCTGCCTCAACGTCGCCTGAGGCTCCCGCCGCGGAGGTTCGTCCGGAGCAGGTGAGGAGGCCTCAAACGCATCATCACCCGTTTCCCACTGGAGTCAGAGCGCAGCTAATGTGGCTAGCGCTAGCTTACGTAGCAGCATAGCTCAGACATGCAGCAGCGTAGAGCGCCCTCATCTTAGTGTGGACCGGTACATTTTGGTTCGGAAAGTCACATCTGGGCTCCGGCACCGAGAAGGCGGTGAAATCCGGTATTTTACACAACTAGCGGCTGAACAGCACAAGCTTCTGTTAGTTGTACAGCCCGGACTAGCATTAGCAAACTTGTTGCACTGCTGAAATGTCTCTAGCTGAAATGTGCATTTGTTGTTCTTGTGTTAAACTGAGTTTATGTCTTTGTAACAGGACACCACACACCTGTCTCCTGCTGACGAAGGACCGTCCTCCTCAGGCCACACGTATGTTTAGTTTTCCTAGTGTCACTGATTGAACACATTATATTGTTGTTGTTTATTATTGATGACTTCATTACTGTAGCATTAGTAGAATAAAATGTGTAATGCCATCATTCACAGTCAGCCAGAGGAGGAGCCTCCCTTCAGACCTCCCTCCCCATATGAGCTGGCCTGTCGCGGGTACGTCATATACACACCTAATGACTCCATATGTGTTCTGTATTTGAGGCTGTAGTTTATTGTGAGTGTTCGTCTGTGGAAAATGACACGTGCGGTTTTTTATGTTTCAGGTTGCCCAACCTTGGACAGACCTGCTTCATGAACGCTGCCGTTCAGGCCATCCTCTCTCTGAACCCTTTCATCGAGGAGTTCTGTCTGCAGGTGGGGGTTGCAGCTACCAGCTCCACCATGAGGTACAGCAACAACCAGACATGGGTTTGTCCACTAACATTACAAATCAGCATGAGGAACATGCCAATTTCTTCATTTGTGCTCTCTCCAGGTTGTTTGGCCAGCTCGTTGGACTTCGCTTCTCTAACGACATCGATGAGAAGAGGGAGGTCCTGGAAGCGCTCAAGCACACGGTTGCACAGTACGACCCCTCCTTCGACGACGACGGACCAAATGTTGGTGCACTTCTTGTTTATACCACAGAGCAGACGTTCACAGTGATCTAAAAAATGTTTTTTGTAGAGAAAATTCCACTGTCTAAAACACTGTTTCTGTGCAGGACACTTTTTGCTTCGTCATGTCGGTGCTGAACATGCTGGACTTCGTGTCTCAAGATCTGCAGAGAGCAGCAGGTGCCCTTGGCCTCTCGTACACCTGTCCTGTTGCCGCTCACATTGCTTTCGAGCTCTTGAGCACCACGACCTGCTGTCGGTATGAGCTCAGTCAGAAATATTTGTCTTCTAGTGGTGTGGACATGTAGTAGTTGAACCTATGAATGAAGTATTCTGTCTTTACACTGTGGTGTCGTTGTGCAGATGTGGTGTGCAGTCCTCCACTTACCAAAAGTCTCTCAGCTTTGGCGTGGAGCTGATATGGAGTCCAGTCCATTCAGTGGAGCAGGGTCTGGAGCAGTACTTGCAAGTATGACTTAGCCCCAACACTGAGAAACATAGAAAGCAAAGGTGTTGTGTGTTTCATCTATTCAAAGATTTCAACTCAGTTTCAACTAAAACCTTCTTGTGTCTTTCCTGCTGCAGGGGTCTGAGCGCTTCCGCGTGTGCAGCTGTGGTCATGACAGAGCGTTTGTGCAGTTGTCATTTGTGCACCTGCCAACGTGAGTAACATCACATGTCATATCCTAACTATCTAAAGACCACATCACAGCGGCTTCTTCCACTTGACTTCCTCTTTGAATTAGTGATTTCACCACCTCTCCACCATCTCTTTGGGTCCACAGTATCCTGATCATCATGCTGTCAAGGTTTGTGGCCATAAACGGACAGTCGTTCAAGCTGAGGATTCCCGTTGAGGTGTCACGGGAACTGGTGATTTCCAGCAGCGAACACGAGGTAAAGCCCAGTACATTATACAGCTTTCTGATAACAGTGACTATAGTAAGACAGTCACAAAGTAACTGGTAAATTCATTTGCTGTGATATTAAATGTGTAAATGTAATTGTTGTTGGTTAACTGTGCTATTTTCCAGACGGCTCGTTACTCGCTCATCACCACCATCAGCCATTTGGGCCCCACAGCTGCTTATGGTAAGTGTGTGTTTACGTTTAGGTCAGCTGTGAGATCAGTATGAGGTCAATGCAAGGTTCATGAATCCATAAACAAATGTTTGCTTTTTTCTCAGGCCATGCCGTTTGTGACAGTGTTTACAATGCTGAGCAGGACGTGTGGGTGTGCTACAGTGACTACCACTCCTACGTCACATCGGGCACCTTCCTCTGTCAGGCACGGATGCATGACGCCTACGTGGTGTTTTACGAGAAGCAGAGCTAGGCTAAACATCAGCCTTCGCACACCTGTTTCTCTGTTTCTCACATCACTGTAAAGACGTTGAGCACCAGGTCCTGCCATCGGTATGAATTCATTCAGAAATTGTAGATTTCAGATTGTTATTACAGATGTAATAGTTGAACAGTGAATGAACGATTATTGTTATTGTTCCTTTAACCTGTCGTATTGTTTTGCAGATGTGGGATGCAGTCCATGACTAACAACGACTGCACCACTAGTTTTATGGCAAAAAGACGCTAAGGACCTGAAGAGTGGCTACTACAGTTAAACCACCATCCTGTGGCAGATTCCGGGTATCTGGTTGTGAGATCCAAAAGTGACTCGTGGCCAGTAACCAGTGAAGAAACCATCACTGCCCAGGCCTTAGGGTGAGACTGTAGACAACCTGGTTTGTGTTCCAGCGAGTGGGTGCCAGTGTGGTCACACATCATCGGAGCACTGGTCCCTGTGGTTCCTTCCAAAGTGAGTAACATCCCGTTTCTGGTGGTCGGTGTCCAAAATCCTCACGGCAGCAGCTTCTTGCACTTGGCTTCCTCTGTGAATTTGTGATCTGACCAGCTCTCCTCCATCTCTTTGGGTCCACAGTGCTTTGATCCTCTGACTCGTCAGGTTCATTGTCACAGCAAGAGGACAATGACAGTGAGGATCCCGCCAAGCTGTCACGGGCGGAAACGGCGATTTCCAGCAGCCACGAGAAGGTAAGAACGAGCCTCAGTGAAGAAAAGGCCCAGTTCGTTACACAACTGTATGATAGCAGTTGTTATAGTAATACAGATAGAAAGTAGCTGGTAAAATACATTTGCTTTGATACTGACTGTGTAAAGGTAATTGTTGCTAACTGTGCTGTTTTCTAGTCAACGGTTCGTCACTCGCTGGTCTCCATCGTTTACCATTTGGTCCTTTCAGCTAAATATGGTAAGAGTTTGTTTCCATTTAACAGCCAAACGTGTGACGTCACCTCCAGGTTTTCGAATCCATAAACAAGTGTTCCCTCTCCTCTCAGGCCATTAGGTACATGACAGAGTCCGCAGAGACGAGCAAGCTGGTGTGACAGGCCTCTGGCTGAAACACAGCGTAAGCCAGCAAGGCTCCTCGGCCTGTCACAAGTGAGAGAGAGAGGCTTTGGTGGTGTCTCCTGAGAAGCACGCAGGATAAAGATCAGTCTCCACACACCTGTCGTGTTTCTCACATCACTATACAGATGTAGAGCACCAGGTCCTGGCATCGGTATGAATTCATTCAGAAATATTGGTTTTCATACAGAGTGGTGTTAGATGTAATAGTCAAACCTGTGAATGAACGATTGTTGTTATTGTTCCTTTAACCTGTCGTGTTGTTTTGCAGACGTGGGATCCAGTCATCGACATATAACGACTGGTGGAGCTTTCTCCTGGACCTGGTCCCTGGAGGTTCAGTGAAGAAGTGTCTGGAGGTGAACCTGAAGGTACGACTAAGCCCCAACACTCAGCAAACATAGAAACCAAAGGTGCTTGTGTGTGTGTCATCTGTCCAGAGATTTCAACTAAACTGTGCGTCTTTTCTGTTTCCTGCTGCAGGAGTATCAGTGCGTCCAAGGGTGCAGGTGTGCAAGTCAGACGTCATCGGAGCACTGGTCCCTGTGGTTCCTTCCAAAGTGAGTAACATCCCGTTTCTGGTGGTCGGTGTCCAAAATCCTCACGGCAGCAGCTTCTTGCACTTGGCTTCCTCTGTGAATTTGTGATCTGACCAGCTCTCCTCCATCTCTTTGGGTCCACATTGCTTTGATCCTCTGACTCGTCAGGTTCATTGTCACAGCAAGAGGACAATGACAGTGAGGATCCCGCCAAGCTGTCACGGGCGGAAACGGCGATTTCCAGCAGCCACGAGAAGGTAAGAACGAGCCTCAGTGAAGAAAAGGCCCAGTTCGTTACACAACTGTATGATAGCAGTTGTTATAGTAATACAGATAGAAAGTAACTGGTAAAATACATTTGCTGTGATACTGACTGTGTAAAGGTAATTGTTGCTAACTGTGCTGTTTTCTAGTCAACGGCTCGTCACTCGCTGGTCTCCATCGTTTACCATTTGGTCCTTTCAGCTAAATATGGTAAGAGTTTGTTTCCATTTAACAGCCAAACGTGTGATGTCACCTCCAGGTTTTCGAATCCATAAACAAGTGTTCCCTCTCCTCTCAGGCCATTAGGTACATGACAGAGTCCGCAGAGACGAGCAAGCTGGTGTGACAGGCCTCTGGCTGAAACACAGCGTAAGCCAGCAAGGCTCCTCGGCCTGTCACAAGTGAGAGAGAGAGGCTTTGGTGGTGTCTCCTGAGAAGCACGCAGGATAAAGATCAGTCTCCACACACCTGTCGTGTTTCTCACATCACTATACAGATGTAGAGCACCAGGTCCTGGCATCGGTATGAATTCATTCAGAAATATTGGTTTTCATACAGAGTGGTGTTAGATGTAATAGTCAAACCTGTGAATGAACGATTGTTGTTATTGTTCCTTTAACCTGTCGTGTTGTTTTGCAGACGTGGGATCCAGTCATCGACATATAACGACTGGTGGAGCTTTCTCCTGGACCTGGTCCCTGGAGGTTCAGTGAAGAAGTGTCTGGAGGTGAACCTGAAGGTACGACTAAGCCCCAACACTCAGCAAACATAGAAACCAAAGGTGCTTGTGTGTGTGTCATCTGTCCAGAGATTTCAACTAAACTGTGCGTCTTTTCTGTTTCCTGCTGCAGGAGTATCAGTGCGTCCAAGGGTGCAGGTGTGCAAGTCAGACGTCATCGGAGCACTGGTCCCTGTGGTTCCTTCCAAAGTGAGTAACATCCCGTTTCTGGTGGTCGGTGTCCAAAATCCTCACGGCAGCAGCTTCTTGCACTTGGCTTCCTCTGTGAATTTGTGATCTGACCAGCTCTTCTCCATCTCTTTGGGTCCACAGTGCTTTGATCCTCTGACTCGTCAGGTTCATTGTCACAGCAAGAGGACAATGACAGTGAGGATCCCGCCAAGCTGTCACTGGCGGAAACGGCGTTTCCAGCAGCCACGAGAAGGTAAGAACGAGCCTCAGTGAAGAAAAGGCCCAGTTCGTTACACAACTGTATGATAGCAGTTGTTATAGTAATACAGATAGAAAGTAGCTGGTAAAATACATTTGCTGTGATACTGACTGTGTAAAGGTAATTGTTGCTAACTGTGCTGTTTTCTAGTCAACGGTTCGTCACTCGCTGGTCTCCATCGTTTACCATTTGGTCCTTTCAGCTAAATATGGTAAGAGTTTGTTTCCATTTAACAGCCAAACGTGTGACGTCACCTCCAGGTTTTCGAATCCATAAACAAGTGTTCCCTCTCCTCTCAGGCCATTAGGTACATGACAGAGTCCGCAGAGACGAGCAAGCTGGTGTGACAGGCCTCTGGCTGAAACACAGCGTAAGCCAGCAAGGCTCCTCGGCCTGTCACAAGTGAGAGAGAGAGGCTTTGGTGGTGTCTCCTGAGAAGCACGCAGGATAAAGATCAGTCTCCACACACCTGTCGTGTTTCTCACATCACTATACAGATGTAGAGCACCAGGTCCTGGCATCGGTATGAATTCATTCAGAAATATTGGTTTTCATACAGAGTGGTGTTAGATGTAATAGTCAAACCTGTGAATGAACGATTGTTGTTATTGTTCCTTTAACCTGTCGTGTTGTTTTGCAGACGTGGGATCCAGTCATCGACATATAACGACTGGTGGAGCTTTCTCCTGGACCTGGTCCCTGGAGGTTCAGTGAAGAAGTGTCTGGAGGTAAACCTGAAGGTACGACTAAGCCCCAACACTCAGCAAACATAGAAACCAAAGGTGCTTGTGTGTGTGTCATCTGTCCAGAGATTTCAACTAAACTGTGCGTCTTTTCTGTTTCCTGCTGCAGGAGTATCAGTGCGTCCAAGGGTGCAGGTGTGCAAGTCAGACGTCATCGGAGCACTGGTCCCTGTGGTTCCTTCCAAAGTGAGTAACATCCCGTTTCTGGTGGTCGGTGTCCAAAATCCTCACGGCAGCAGCTTCTTGCACTTGGCTTCCTCTGTGAATTTGTGATCTGACCAGCTCTCCTCCATCTCTTTGGATCCACAGTGCTTTGATCCTCTGACTCGTCAGGTTCATTGTCACAGCAAGAGGACAATGACAGTGAGGATCCCGCCAAGCTGTCACGGGCGGAAACGGCGATTTCCAGCAGCCACGAGAAGGTAAGAACGAGCCTCAGCGAAGAAAAGGCCCAGTTCGTTACACAACTGTATGATAGCAGTTGTTATAGTAATACAGATAGAGAGTAACTGGTAAAATACATTTGCTGTGATACTGACTGTGTAAAGGTAATTGTTGCTAACTGTGCTGTTTTCTAGTCAACGGCTCGTCACTCGCTGGTCTCCATCGTTTACCATTTGGTCCTTTCCGCTAAATATGGTAAGAGTTTGTTTCCATTTAACAGCCAAACGTGTGACGTCACCTCCAGGTTTTCGAATCCATAAACAAGTGTTCCCTCTCCTCTCAGGCCATTAGGTACATGACAGAGTCCGCAGAGACGAGCAAGCTGGTGTGACAGGACTCTGGCTGAAACACAGCGTAAGCCAGCAAGGCTCCTCGGCCTGTCACAAGTGAGAGAGAGAGGCTTTGGTGGTGTCTCCTGAGAAGCACGCAGGATAAAGATCAGTCTCCACACACCTGTCGTGTTTCTCACATCACTATACAGATGTAGAGCACCAGGTCCTGGCATCGGTATGAATTCATTCAGAAATCTTGGTTTTCATACAGAGTGGTGTTAGATGTAATAGTCAAACCTGTGAATGAACGATTGTTGTTATTGTTCCTTTAACCTGTCGTGTTGTTTTGCAGACGTGGGATCCAGTCATCGACATATAACGACTGGTGGAGCTTTCTCCTGGACCTGGTACCTGGAGGTTCAGTGAAGAAGTGTCTGGAGGTGAACCTGAAGGTACGACTAAGCCCCAACACTCAGCAAACATAGAAACCAAAGGTGCTTGTGTGTGTGTCATCTGTCCAGAGATTTCAACTAAACTGTGCGTCTTTTCTGTTTCCTGCTGCAGGAGTATCAGTGCGTCCAAGGGTGCAGGTGTGCAAGTCAGACGTCATCGGAGCACTGGTCCCTGTGGTTCCTTCCAAAGTGAGTAACATCCCGTTTCTGGTGGTCGGTGTCCAAAATCCTCACGGCAGCAGCTTCTTGCACTTGGCTTCCTCTGTGAATTTGTGATCTGACCAGCTCTCCTCCATCTCTTTGGGTCCACAGTGCTTTGATCCTCTGACTCGTCAGGTTCATTGTCACAGCAAGAGGACAATGACAGTGAGGATCCCGCCAAGCTGTCACTGGCGGAAACGGCGATTTCCAGCAGCCACGAGAAGGTAAGAACGAGCCTCAGTGAAGAAAAGGCCCAGTTCGTTACACAACTGTATGATAGCAGTTGTTATAGTAATACAGATAGAAAGTAACTGGTAAAATACATTTGCTGTGATACTGACTGTGTAAAGGTAATTGTTGCTAACTGTGCTGTTTTCTAGTCAACGGCTCGTCACTCGCTGGTCTCCATCGTTTACCATTTGGTCCTTTCAGCTAAATATGGTAAGAGTTTGTTTCCATTTAACAGCCAAACGTGTGACGTCACCTCCAGGTTTTCGAATCCATAAACAAGTGTTCCCTCTCCTCTCAGGCCATTAGGTACATGACAGAGTCCGCAGAGACGAGCAAGCTGGTGTGACAGGCCTCTGGCTGAAACACAGCGTAAGCCAGCAAGGCTCCTCGGCCTGTCACAAGTGAGAGAGAGAGGCTTTGGTGGTGTCTCCTGAGAAGCACGCAGGATAAAGATCAGTCTCCACACACCTGTCGTGTTTCTCACATCACTATACAGATGTAGAGCACCAGGTCCTGGCATCGGTAAGAATTCATTCAGAAATATTGGTTTTTCATACAGAGTGGTGTTAGATGTAATAGTCAAACCTGTGAATGAACGATTGTTGTTATTGTTCCTTTAACCTGTCGTGTTGTTTTGCAGACGTGGGATCCAGTCATCGACACTTAACGACTGGTCGAGCTTTCTCCTGGACCTGGTACCTGGAGGTTCAGTGAAGAAGTGTCTGGAGGTGAACCTGAAGGTACGACTAAGCCCCAACACTCAGCAAACATAGAAACCAAAGGTGCTTGTGTGTGTGTCATCTGTCCAGAGATTTCAACTAAACTGTGCGTCTTTTCTGTTTCCTGCTGCAGGAGTATCAGTGCGTCCAAGGGTGCAGGTGTGCAAGTCAGACGTCATCGGAGCACTGGTCCCTGTGGTTCCTTCCAAAGTGAGTAACATCCCGTTTCTGGTGGTCGGTGTCCAAAATCCTCACGGCAGCAGCTTCTTGCACTTGGCTTCCTCTGTGAATTTGTGATCTGACCAGCTCTCCTCCATCTCTTTGGGTCCACAGTGCTTTGATCCTGTGACTCGTCAGGTTCATTGTCACAGCAAGAGGACAATGACAGTGAGGATCCCGCCAAGCTGTCACGGGCGGAAACGGCGATTTCCAGCAGCCACGAGAAGGTAAGAACGAGCCTCAGCGAAGAAAAGGCCCAGTTCGTTACACAACTGTATGATAGCAGTTGTTATAGTAATACAGATAGAAAGTAACTGGTAAAATACATTTGCTGTGATACTGACTGTGTAAAGGTAATTGTTGCTAACTGTGCTGTTTTCTAGTCAACGGCTCGTCACTCGCTGGTCTCCATCGTTTACCATTTGGTCCTTTCCGCTAAATATGGTAAGAGTTTGTTTCCATTTAACAGCCAAACGTGTGACGTCACCTTCAGGTTTTCGAATCCATAAACAAGTGTTCCCTCTCCTCTCAGGCCATTAGGTACATGACAGAGTCCGCAGAGACGAGCAAGCTGGTGTGACAGGACTCTGGCTGAAACACAGCGTAAGCCAGCAAGGCTCCTCGGCCTGTCACAAGTGAGAGAGAGAGGCTTTGGTGGTGTCTCCTGAGAAGCACGCAGGATAAAGATCAGTCTCCACACACCTGTCGTGTTTCTCACATCACTATACAGATGTAGAGCACCAGGTCCTGGCATCGGTATGAATTCATTCAGAAATCTTGGTTTTCATACAGAGTGGTGTTAGATGTAATAGTCAAACCTGTGAATGAACGATTGTTGTTATTGTTCCTTTAACCTGTCGTGTTGTTTTGCAGACGTGGGATCCAGTCATCGACATATAACGACTGGTGGAGCTTTCTCCTGGACCTGGTACCTGGAGGTTCAGTGAAGAAGTGTCTGGAGGTCAACCTGAAGGTACGACTAAGCCCCAACACTCAGCAAACATAGAAACCAAAGGTGCTTGTGTGTGTGTCATCTGTCCAGAGATTTCAACTAAACTGTGCGTCTTTTCTGTTTCCTGCTGCAGGAGTATCAGTGCGTCCAAGGGTGCAGGTGTGCAAGTCAGACGTCATCGGAGCACTGGTCCCTGTGGTTCCTTCCAAAGTGAGTAACATCCCGTTTCTGGTGGTCGGTGTCCAAAATCCTCACGGCAGCAGCTTCTTGCACTTGGCTTCCTCTGTGAATTTGTGATCTGACCAGCTCTCCTCCATCTCTTTGGGTCCACAGTGCTTTGATCCTCTGACTCGTCAGGTTCATTGTTACAGCAAGAGGACAATGACAGTGAGGATCCCGCCAAGCTGTCACGGGCGGAAACGGCGATTTCCAGCAGCCACGAGAAGGTAAGAACGAGCCTCAGTGAAGAAAAGGCCCAGTTCGTTACACAA
The DNA here is from genome assembly GCA_030770545.1 of Macropodus opercularis. Classification (NCBI taxonomy): domain Eukaryota; kingdom Metazoa; phylum Chordata; class Actinopteri; order Anabantiformes; family Osphronemidae; genus Macropodus; species Macropodus opercularis. Next base: position 11,621,463 of record JAUCMP010000028.1, on the reverse strand, counting down.
CTGTATGATAGCAGTTGTTATAGTAATACAGATAGAAAGTAACTGGTAAAATACATTTGCTTTGATACTGACTGTGTAAAGGTAATTGTTGCTAACTGTGCTGTTTTCTAGTCAACGGCTCGTCACTCGCTGGTCTCCATCGTTTACCATTTGGTCCTTTCAGCTAAATATGGTAAGAGTTTGTTTCCATTTAACAGCCAAACGTGTGACGTCACCTCCAGGTTTTCGAATCCATAAACAAGTGTTCCCTCTCCTCTCAGGCCATTAGGTACATGACAGAGTCCGCAGAGACGAGCAAGCTGGTGTGACAGGCCTCTGGCTGAAACACAGCGTAAGCCAGCAAGGCTCCTCGGCCTGTCACAAGTGAGAGAGAGAGGCTTTGGTGGTGTCTCCTGAGAAGCACGCAGGATAAAGATCAGTCTCCACACACCTGTCGTGTTTCTCACATCACTATACAGATGTAGAGCACCAGGTCCTGGCATCGGTATGAATTCATTCAGAAATATTGGTTTTCATACAGAGTGGTGTTAGATGTAATAGTCAAACCTGTGAATGAACGATTGTTGTTATTGTTCCTTTAACCTGTCGTGTTGTTTTGCAGACGTGGGATCCAGTCATCGACATATAACGACTGGTGGAGCTTTCTCCTGGACCTGGTCCCTGGAGGTTCAGTGAAGAAGTGTCTGGAGGTGAACCTGAAGGTACGACTAAGCCCCAACACTCAGCAAACATAGAAACCAAAGGTGCTTGTGTGTGTGTCATCTGTCCAGAGATTTCAACTAAACTGTGCATCTTTTCTGTTTCCTGCTGCAGGAGTATCAGTGTGTCCAAGGGTGCAGGTGTGCAAGTCAGACGTCATCGGAGCACTGGTCCCTGTGGTTCCTTCCAAAGTGAGTAACATCCCGTTTCTGGTGGTCGGTGTCCAAAATCCTCACGGCAGCAGCTTCTTGCACTTGGCTTCCTCTGTGAATTTGTGATCTGACCAGCTCTCCTCCATCTCTTTGGGTCCACAGTGCTTTGATCCTCTGACTCGTCAGGTTCATTGTCACAGCAAGAGGACAATGACAGTGAGGATCCCGCCAAGCTGTCACGGGCGGAAACGGCGATTTCCAGCAGCCACGAGAAGGTAAGAACGAGCCTCAGCGAAGAAAAGGCCCAGTTCGTTACACAACTGTATGATAGCAGTTGTTATAGTAATACAGATAGAAAGTAACTGGTAAAATACATTTGCTGTGATACTGACTGTGTAAAGGTAATTGTTGCTAACTGTGCTGTTTTCTAGTCAACGGCTCGTCACTCGCTGGTCTCCATCGTTTACCATTTGGTCCTTTCAGCTAAATATGGTAAGAGTTTGTTTCCATTTAACAGCCAAACGTGTGACGTCACCTCCAGGTTTTCGAATCCATAAACAAGTGTTCCCTCTCCTCTCAGGCCATTAGGTACATGACAGAGTCCGCAGAGACGAGCAAGCTGGTGTGACAGGCCTCTGGCTGAAACACAGCGTAAGCCAGCAAGGCTCCTCGGCCTGTCACAAGTGAGAGAGAGAGGCTTTGGTGGTGTCTCCTGAGAAGCACGCAGGATAAAGATCAGTCTCCACACACCTGTCGTGTTTCTCACATCACTATACAGATGTAGAGCACCAGGTCCTGGCATCGGTAAGAATTCATTCAGAAATATTGGTTTTTCATACAGAGTGGTGTTAGATGTAATAGTCAAACCTGTGAATGAACGATTGTTGTTATTGTTCCTTTAACCTGTCGTGTTGTTTTGCAGACGTGGGATCCAGTCATCGACACTTAACGACTGGTCGAGCTTTCTCCTGGACCTGGTACCTGGAGGTTCAGTGAAGAAGTGTCTGGAGGTGAACCTGAAGGTACGACTAAGCCCCAACACTCAGCAAACATAGAAACCAAAGGTGCTTGTGTGTGTGTCATCTGTCCAGAGATTTCAACTAAACTGTGCGTCTTTTCTGTTTCCTGCTGCAGGAGTATCAGTGCGTCCAAGGGTGCAGGTGTGCAAGTCAGACGTCATCGGAGCACTGGTCCCTGTGGTTCCTTCCAAAGTGAGTAACATCCCGTTTCTGGTGGTCGGTGTCCAAAATCCTCACGGCAGCAGCTTCTTGCACTTGGCTTCCTCTGTGAATTTGTGATCTGACCAGCTCTCCTCCATCTCTTTGGGTCCACAGTGCTTTGATCCTGTGACTCGTCAGGTTCATTGTCACAGCAAGAGGACAATGACAGTGAGGATCCCGCCAAGCTGTCACGGGCGGAAACGGCGATTTCCAGCAGCCACGAGAAGGTAAGAACGAGCCTCAGCGAAGAAAAGGCCCAGTTCGTTACACAACTGTATGATAGCAGTTGTTATAGTAATACAGATAGAAAGTAACTGGTAAAATACATTTGCTGTGATACTGACTGTGTAAAGGTAATTGTTGCTAACTGTGCTGTTTTCTAGTCAACGGCTCGTCACTCGCTGGTCTCCATCGTTTACCATTTGGTCCTTTCCGCTAAATATGGTAAGAGTTTGTTTCCATTTAACAGCCAAACGTGTGACGTCACCTTCAGGTTTTCGAATCCATAAACAAGTGTTCCCTCTCCTCTCAGGCCATTAGGTACATGACAGAGTCCGCAGAGACGAGCAAGCTGGTGTGACAGGACTCTGGCTGAAACACAGCGTAAGCCAGCAAGGCTCCTCGGCCTGTCACAAGTGAGAGAGAGAGGCTTTGGTGGTGTCTCCTGAGAAGCACGCAGGATAAAGATCAGTCTCCACACACCTGTCGTGTTTCTCACATCACTATACAGATGTAGAGCACCAGGTCCTGGCATCGGTATGAATTCATTCAGAAATCTTGGTTTTCATACAGAGTGGTGTTAGATGTAATAGTCAAACCTGTGAATGAACGATTGTTGTTATTGTTCCTTTAACCTGTCGTGTTGTTTTGCAGACGTGGGATCCAGTCATCGACATATAACGACTGGTGGAGCTTTCTCCTGGACCTGGTACCTGGAGGTTCAGTGAAGAAGTGTCTGGAGGTCAACCTGAAGGTACGACTAAGCCCCAACACTCAGCAAACATAGAAACCAAAGGTGCTTGTGTGTGTGTCATCTGTCCAGAGATTTCAACTAAACTGTGCGTCTTTTCTGTTTCCTGCTGCAGGAGTATCAGTGCGTCCAAGGGTGCAGGTGTGCAAGTCAGACGTCATCGGAGCACTGGTCCCTGTGGTTCCTTCCAAAGTGAGTAACATCCCGTTTCTGGTGGTCGGTGTCCAAAATCCTCACGGCAGCAGCTTCTTGCACTTGGCTTCCTCTGTGAATTTGTGATCTGACCAGCTCTCCTCCATCTCTTTGGGTCCACAGTGCTTTGATCCTCTGACTCGTCAGGTTCATTGTTACAGCAAGAGGACAATGACAGTGAGGATCCCGCCAAGCTGTCACGGGCGGAAACGGCGATTTCCAGCAGCCACGAGAAGGTAAGAACGAGCCTCAGTGAAGAAAAGGCCCAGTTCGTTACACAACTGTATGATAGCAGTTGTTATAGTAATACAGATAGAAAGTAACTGGTAAAATACATTTGCTTTGATACTGACTGTGTAAAGGTAATTGTTGCTAACTGTGCTGTTTTCTAGTCAACGGCTCGTCACTCGCTGGTCTCCATCGTTTACCATTTGGTCCTTTCAGCTAAATATGGTAAGAGTTTGTTTCCATTTAACAGCCAAACGTGTGACGTCACCTCCAGGTTTTCGAATCCATAAACAAGTGTTCCCTCTCCTCTCAGGCCATTAGGTACATGACAGAGTCCGCAGAGACGAGCAAGCTGGTGTGACAGGCCTCTGGCTGAAACACAGCGTAAGCCAGCAAGGCTCCTCGGCCTGTCACAAGTGAGAGAGAGAGGCTTTGGTGGTGTCTCCTGAGAAGCACGCAGGATAAAGATCAGTCTCCACACACCTGTCGTGTTTCTCACATCACTATACAGATGTAGAGCACCAGGTCCTGGCATCGGTATGAATTCATTCAGAAATCTTGGTTTTCATACAGAGTGGTGTTAGATGTAATAGTCAAACCTGTGAATGAACGATTGTTGTTATTGTTCCTTTAACCTGTCGTGTTGTTTTGCAGACGTGGGATCCAGTCATCGACATATAACGACTGGTGGAGCTTTCTCCTGGACCTGGTACCTGGAGGTTCAGTGAAGAAGTGTCTGGAGGTCAACCTGAAGGTACGACTAAGCCCCAACACTCAGCAAACATAGAAACCAAAGGTGCTTGTGTGTGTGTCATCTGTCCAGAGATTTCAACTAAACTGTGCGTCTTTTCTGTTTCCTGCTGCAGGAGTATCAGTGCGTCCAAGGGTGCAGGTGTGCAAGTCAGACGTCATCGGAGCACTGGTCCCTGTGGTTCCTTCCAAAGTGAGTAACATCCCGTTTCTGGTGGTCGGTGTCCAAAATCCTCACGGCAGCAGCTTCTTGCACTTGGCTTCCTCTGTGAATTTGTGATCTGACCAGCTCTCCTCCATCTCTTTGGGTCCACAGTGCTTTGATCCTCTGACTCGTCAGGTTCATTGTTACAGCAAGAGGACAATGACAGTGAGGATCCCGCCAAGCTGTCACGGGCGGAAACGGCGATTTCCAGCAGCCACGAGAAGGTAAGAACGAGCCTCAGTGAAGAAAAGGCCCAGTTCGTTACACAACTGTATGATAGCAGTTGTTATAGTAATACAGATAGAAAGTAACTGGTAAAATACATTTGCTGTGATACTGACTGTGTAAAGGTAATTGTTGCTAACTGTGCTGTTTTCTAGTCAACGGCTCGTCACTCGCTGGTCTCCATCGTTTACCATTTGGTCCTTTCAGCTAAATATGGTAAGAGTTTGTTTCCATTTAACAGCCAAACGTGTGACGTCACCTCCAGGTTTTCGAATCCATAAACAAGTGTTCCCTCTCCTCTCAGGCCATTAGGTACATGACAGAGTCCGCAGAGACGAGCAAGCTGGTGTGACAGGCCTCTGGCTGAAACACAGCGTAAGCCAGCAAGGCTCCTCGGCCTGTCACAAGTGAGAGAGAGAGGCTTTGGTGGTGTCTCCTGAGAAGCACGCAGGATAAAGATCAGTCTCCACACACCTGTCGTGTTTCTCACATCACTATACAGATGTAGAGCACCAGGTCCTGGCATCGGTATGAATTCAGTCAGAAATATTGGTTTTCATACAGAGTGGTGTTAGATGTAATAGTCAAACCTGTGAATGAACGATTGTTGTTATTGTTCCTTTAACCTGTCGTGTTGTTTTGCAGACGTGGGATCCAGTCATCGACACTTAACGACTGGTCGAGCTTTCTCCTGGACCTGGTACCTGGAGGTTCAGTGAAGAAGTGTCTGGAGGTGAACCTGAAGGTACGACTAAGCCCCAACACTCAGCAAACATAGAAACCAAAGGTGCTTGTGTGTGTGTCATCTGTCCAGAGATTTCAACTAAACTGTGCGTCTTTTCTGTTTCCTGCTGCAGGAGTATCAGTGCGTCCAAGGGTGCAGGTGTGCAAGTCAGACGTCATCGGAGCACTGGTCCCTGTGGTTCCTTCCAAAGTGAGTAACATCCCGTTTCTGGTGGTCGGTGTCCAAAATCCTCACGGCAGCAGCTTCTTGCACTTGGCTTCCTCTGTGAATTTGTGATCTGACCAGCTCTCCTCCATCTCTTTGGGTCCACAGTGCTTTGATCCTCTGACTCGTCAGGTTCATTGTCATAGCAAGAGGACAATGACAGTGAGGATCCCGCCAAGCTGTCACGGGCGGAAACGGCGATTTCCAGCAGCCACGAGAAGGTAAGAACGAGCCTCAGTGAAGAAAAGGCCCAGTTCGTTACACAACTGTATGATAGCAGTTGTTATAGTAATACAGATAGAAAGTAACTGGTAAAATACATTTGCTGTGATACTGACTGTGTAAAGGTAATTGTTGCTAACTGTGCTGTTTTCTAGTCAACGGCTCGTCACTCGCTGGTCTCCTCGTCACCCAACCGGTCAAGGCAGATGGCCGCCCACATTGAGCCTGGGTCTGCTGGAGGTTTCTTCCTCTATAGAGAGGGAGTTTTTCCTCCCCACTGTTGCTATGAAAATTGAATTAACATTAAGAAATAAAATTAGTATGTTATATATATATATATATATATATATATATATATATATATATATATATATATATATATATATATATATATATTATTTGAATCTATTTTTTTGATTTAAATTTATTGATTGGCTACAATGAAAAGCTTGCTCTATGTGGGATTTGTTGGGTTTAGTTTTGTAAGATCTTAAATCTTACTTGCCTGGAATAACTGCTTCAGTTAATTCAATAAAACTGAATTGAGTTGGTCGCCATCGTTTCAGCAGTTAATGGTAAGTGTTTGTTTCCATCTAACAGCCGAACAGTTGACGTCAACTGAAGGTTTATGAATAGATTAATAAATGTTCCCTCTCCTCTCAAGCCATTAACGACTAACAACGGCTGCACCAGTAGTTTCATGGTGAAAAGACGCTAAGGACCAGCCTACTACAGTCGAACCACCATCCTGTGGCAGAGTCTGGGTATCTGGTTGTGAGATCCAATAGGGACTCGTGGCCAGTAACCAGTGAAGAAACCATCACTGCCCAGGCCTTAGGGTGAGACTGTAGACAGCCTGGTTTGTTTTAGAGTGAGAGGAATGAGGGAAGAGAAAAAGTGGAAAGATTCTGTCCTGGAAAGGACCATGAGACAGAAGCAGAATAACACCAGCAGCCATCAGAAGGTAAGTCAGTAAAGAATAGATGAACTAAGAGAGGATGCTTGAAAACTATCACGTTGTTACGTGTGATTTCCCCTTTGCGTTCAAATCTTTCCTTTTATTAAATGACATGTTTTTCTCCTTAGATTTTTTTCCAGTCGCTCGTCAGAGGGAACCTGCAGCAGCCGTCGCTCCCAGTGACCATTTTGTTTTTCTGTGTCAGGCTGAGTTGTTTTTGGGACTTTTTTAGCCAACTTGCTCAAAGTTTTGTGTTTGTTTTTTTGTTGAAATGTTTTTCATCCAAGTTCTCTTCTTTTCCTCTCACTCTAAAACTGAATAAATATTTTAAACCATGCTTGATCAGGGGCTTTGGTTTCATCTTGTCGCGATACACATTTATAATGGGCTACATTTTATGTTAAGACATTATGCCAGTATGTTTACTAAGTACTTCTTAAATGTAATTGTATTCTCTTACATTTTAAATGATCGATTTGAGGTTTAGATTATCTCTTTATTTTACCAAATGACTCCACCTTTTGGTTTGGCTCGTTTCTCATTTATTTTCAGTTTAAGATTTTAAATTAAAAACATAATATGTTATGAGATAATATGCTTTGCTTAATATTCATCTCAAACGATCACACAGGAAAGAATCAGATCATAGGACGGTCAGAGTTGTGCCACAGTAACAGTCCATTGACTGTCAGTACGAGCCTGGTCCCCTTCGCGTTTAGCTCATCTGAAATGCATTGAAGCTGGAATTGTATGCAGATGCATCTCGACAGGGAAACAAAGGTTCCAGCTCCTGTGTTCAGCACAGCTACACTGTAGCATCATATCCATTCAAATAAGATCTGTTTTCTGTACATGAGATATAACATGTCACATCAAGTGAGTTATTTCATTGTGCACTAGATGCCATAATGACTTATGACAAGTCTTAAATTGTGGTCGTCACCTCAGTGGTTATAGCCAACGTTACAGCTGGTTATAGCATCTGTATCCTGAGACGTCTGCCGACTACGCTACGTTCACGCAACACGTTCAGTAGAGCCACACTTTCCTCTGGGTTCAGTGAGGCGTCACTTTGTTGCTTTAGAATATGTCATGGCTGTGTGAATGTGTGGGTGACTGAGAAGCAGTGTCCAAGCGTGTGGAACACGATGCGTCGGACCATTTAGCAGCGACATGCACAGAGTAACATGCTCTGTCTTTTATGGTGGTGCGGTCATTGTGGGACGAAGACAGACCTTCTGGTAAAAGGGACAGAAAAACCTGTTGAGCGTGACGTGGCATGAAGGTCTTCATGGTCATACAAAGGACTTGCTGACCTACTTCAAGCGGGATTGTTGGAAGAAATGATGTCATGTTGTGTTGCAGTTACTTCTTGTGGTCACCGTGTTTTCACCTCGATAAGAAAAGCTGCCATCATTACGCTTAGAAAGGCAGTAGAAGAAACAACAAAGACACGTCTTATGGATTCTCCTGCACTTAGCATCACTGATCAGGACAAATCTGACTATTAATGATTTGATCTATGTCTTTGTTTCTTTATTCAGATTGAGTGACTGCAGGTTGTCAGAGATCAGCTGTGGTTCTCTGGTCTCAGCTCTGAAGTCTAACCCGTCCCATCTGACAGAACTGAACCTGAGTGGAAACAACCTGCAGGATTCAGCAGTGGAGCAGTTGTGTGGTTTCCTTGAGGGTCCAGACTGTCGACTGCAGACTCTACAGTAAGGCAGCTCGACACCGTATTGAGTTTTCAAAATAAAAGCATCCCGGGACTTTGGGTCTTGCTTCACGACGCCAAACATCACGTGACACCACACACAAGGTCTCATTACGTCACAGAGCATCGGGATGTGTTTGATTTGTTGTGAACACAGGGTGGCTTGTAAAACTCAAACAAAGCAAACAACAACAACTACGAACAAATGAACAAGACTCTCAAACCAAGTCACATTTTAAACTAGACATTTCCTGAAGCAAATACTCTGTGAATGTTTAGCTGCTGAATGTTTCCGCAAGAATTGTTGACAGTAGCTGGAGAGTTTAAAACATTCTTGAAAGCAGCTGAAGAGAAATGTACGAGGTTGCAACAGAGCTGAACATCTACAGAACAAGTTTAAAAAGTTCCATTTAAAAATAAAGCGTTATTTCATTATGCTTCATTTTTTAATTTATGGTTAAATGATTTCATAAAATACAGCTGACTTGATCCAAACAGTAAAAAGTATAGAAAGCCCCAAAGATGTTCTGATAGAATTAAACAAGATTTCCCTCAAACTGATGAAGCTTTAAGAGCTTTGTAAGAACAAGCTGAGGCTTTTCTTTTGAATGAATCAGTTGTTTTGGCTATTTGTACGATCAGAAACAACCAGGACACATTTACTGGACCAGTTGTGGTTCTGTGAAGTCTGATCCATTTCCGTGATGAGTCAAAGTCTTTTAGTAGGTTTTCAGTCTGTCACATGTGTTGTGATGTTTCTCTTGTGCTTCCAGAAGCAGCAGGTTCTGAATCAGTGTTGACATCAACAGGTGCATGAATGTTGTGTTGACATGTGGTTGATGTGTGTAGAAGCTGACACATCATGATGATCCACAGCAACAGAGTCTCTCTACTCATTAGAGACCAAACATCACTGATCAGGACAAATCTGACTATTAATGATTTGATCTATGTCTTTGTTTCTTTATTCAGACTGAGTTCCTGCAGGTTGTCAGAGATCAGCTGTGGTTCTCTGGTCTCAGCTCTGAAGTCCAACCCGTCCCATCTGACAGAACTTGACCTGAGGGGAAACAACCTGAAGGATTCAGCAGTGAAGCAGCTGAAAAATCTAGTGGAGAGTCCAGACTATCGACTGGAGACTCTGAGGTCAGTAGAGGGTTGGAGCAGTCTTTGCTGCTTTCACTTAACATCACTGCACAGTTTTTCATTTGAAGCTTGAAGCTTCTTAATGAAGCTGTGGGAGGATATTTTCTGGCCCCGCAGGACGATATAAAAGCTGAATGTTTATGCAGCCCACAATAAAACAAAAAAATTTATTAATTATTCAATGAATGCTGTCTTTTGAGTTTTCGAACAGATGGTAAAAATCATCATTTTTCTAGAAGCCCCTTTCTTCAGAAAACAACCCCCTGGTCTGAAAGACATTTGGACCTCTGATAGGGCCACTCCGCTGCAGCTCCCATCCAACCATCCTGCTTCAGAGTCAGGCTCCAACCTGGAACCTCGTTATGAAGGCAACAGAACATCCATGTTGGCCAGGACGTACTGAATCCATTATAAGAAATAAATGCCACTAAATGACTCCTACATAACTGTATCCCATGGTTTCTGTATAATAAATACATAATGTCTCATTGTCCCAGTGGATAACAGTCCGGTAGCAGTCGTCTTGTGTTGCGCTTGCTGTTCCGGTATTATAAATAAATCTCATGATATTCATGCAATAATTAAAGACATGAGCATCAAGCAGAAAAAGATGACGATTGCTACAGAGCTGTTCATTATCCTCTGGAAGTAGAAGCGTTGAGCTTCAATGGCATCACTGATGTGATGTAGCTGGGCTGTAGTAACGTTTCCAAAGCCTGATGGTTCCACACGTCTGTCACTTCCAAAGTCTTCCAGTAGATGTAGCTGTTGCTGCCATCTTGGCCACAGGTTACAGACAACCTCAGGCTCAGCATCTTCCCAAACAAATTTCTCTCCGGCACAGGTCTCTGTAGATTTTCTTTCTCGTAAAATAACAGGACTTCGCTTCCCAAGGGATCATAGATGGAGCTGATGGTCGAAAGGCTTCCACTTCTGGCCAGTGGTCTGTCTTTCATCACTACAATGCAGCTCTTCATCTGACACGCTCTCAGCGCAGCCTTCAACTAGAAGCTCCATTAGATTTGATCCCAACTCAGTTTCACTCTTCACCCAGTGAACTCAAATTTCACAAACATTGTTCATTTGAAGTTTCATACGTTTTTTTTATTTGGATATTGATCCCTTAATTTTATTAATTAAACACTTTCCTTCATTTTGCAGGTTTTCCGTTTTATTCAAGTCCTTTTCAGTTTGATTTTCCATCTTTTCCAGTCTCCATCTCAGAGCATGAGGCCGAGTGTTAATGTGGTCTGACTTTTTCCTCCACGCGTCCATCCTCAGGTATCTTACCTGTCCTCTGTAGGACGGTGTTGGTTGGGCTATTTGTGGCAGCGCTGCACTTGCTCTGCGTCTTCTCGATTCCTTTAATCCTTATGGATGATTGATTGGTCCCAGCCTGGTGCTGACTATTGCGTCAGTCATTTGTACTTAAAGTAGCGATTTTCCACCTTAAGCGTAAAACATCAGTTGAGCTGCAGATGTTGGGTCCAGTCTATTGTTCGATGCTGTGGTGGATTCAAAGAGGCTGCTGGATGTGCTGCATCACTGACTGACAGCTGATGAAGGGAGTCTCTGTAGACGCTCATTCGTCTTTTCTCTGCTCTCTCATTTTCTCTACAGATGTTGAAGCAGCAGCTGTTTGGAGGTTCTGACTGGTCCATGTTACTAAAAGGTCGAATCGAGAGGAGAGATCCATACAGCACTGACTGAGAGAAGAACCAGAAGAAGAGGAGACGACTCTCAGTCTGAACTGATCTGATAACAGCTGCAGATCAGTGGATGTGGTCATTGCTCTGCTGCTTCTACACAGTAGAGTGTTTTATTTTTAGCTCCTTCTGATTTGCTAACGAAAGCAACGTCTTCCTTCCTCACAGCAACAGTTTTAGTTTCAGTCTTTTCACCTGTGAAGCGAGACTCCGATCAACGGGTTGATGTCAAATCCAGATTAGTCGACCAGGTTTCTGGAACCGTTTCACAGGCATTGACACAATAAAAAGTGACAGTTGTTCGTGCCGGTTAATTGTGCGCTGGGGTCCATGTTCCTCTTTGTGTAACTGTAAACTTGAATGACAATCAGCCAAGTCAGTGGCGTAACCTCCTAAATGTTTTGATTCTTTGTGTTAATTAAAACAAAAATAAGGACCTAAGAAATACAGAATATTTATTAAAGGTACAATGAGGTCATACATAAAAAACAATGAATACAAATGTAGGTAACAGGAAACTTAGTGGAAGGTTTGGGCAGGTTCACTGAGCAGCTTGTGATGCTTCAAATATGCAGCTGGCTTCACTTGTTTATCTCAGAGACATTTGGCTTCATTAGTCCAGTGAACGCTCCTGTGCGTTGGGTGTGGGTCCTCCTGACTTTAATGGACGCCGTTCAGACGACCTGACACTTTGTGATGAAAGCGCTGCACTGAAGATAACGATGCCTCCATGTTAACTGATGTCAGGCCTCCTCACTGGTTGTGAGCAGGTGGAGTAAACTTGGCAGAGGTGGCTTCCGTAGCGTTGTTTGCCAGATGCTCCACGTTCCTGAAGGGAGCGGCTCTTCTCTCTCAGGTATAGATGGACTCGCTCTGTAGCTTCCCACCGCTAACACTGCTCTTCCATGTGGCCAGTGTGCGGCTGCTGGTCTGATCAACCTGCCTGTGTTTTCTCTCCCAGCCGCTGGAGGCAGATGTCCGTTCACCCTGAGCCTGGCTCTGCTGCAGGTTTCTGGAGTCTTTCCTCCAGTTGGCTGCAGCCAGTTAGTCCCACTCATCTCTTTAAAGCATCAATCATGAAATAATTAATGTCATTTATGTCTATAGTTTTATTATCTAGGTTTTCATTTGCTCTGTTTTTATTATTTTATTTTTTATTCATGTCCACACATGAATCGAACCCAGGACCTTCTCATTGTGAGGCGACAGTGCTAACCACCACACCACCATGCCACCCTAAATTTTTTTTATTTCACTTAATATTTTTTTTTGGAAACAGCTTGATGCTTCTACGTTGTATAAATTATCCAGACAACCAACATGCGCCAGGTCTCCACTAACCACATTTTGGCCGGTTTTGTCTTCCTGACTGTGTTCTTGGGGTAAAGTCTTTAACCGAGTTTAGTTCTACGTCTGTGCTACACTACAATTAAACTACTTCTACGAGTATTTTGCAAAGCTGGAGCTTCAATTAAAGTAATTATATTTAATTAAAATGTATTTAATGCCATTTAACTTATTAGCATTTATTATTTTTTGTTATGTAATTATTTTCAAGGTTGTACATAAGCTCAAATTTATGTTTGCTACAAATCATTAACATTATCTAAAGATAACAATAAATTATTGCTAAGCAATATAACAGCCAAACTGGTTATAAATGTTAGAAATGAGTAAGAAATAAATTGTTTTTTATATTTAATTGCATATAACAACATGACTAACGAATAATGTTATTTATATTCAGTCATTTCATATAATTAATGGCACAGACGTTACCAGAATATATATATTTAAATACACTGGAGCAGATTGTCGTTTGGGTTTCCCAAGCTAAAGGCCCAGATCCTGATCATTGATATCCATGGTGTCTAAACCTCTTTTTGCCTACGTAGATGCCAGACTCAAGCAGATCAAAGGCAGTTACAGACCGTTTGGAGGAATGTTTGTTTTAGCTGGTGGAGACAGCCTGAATTTGCCTGCAGTTTTACCCTGTTAAAGAAAAGAAATAAAACACAAAGGCCAAGGGCGTAACACCTGACTTCAGCGTCTGGCAGGGCAGTTAACCTAACACCGTTTTCCTCCACAGCAACAGTCAGAGGTCAGTTCAGTCACAGAGGAACTGGAGCCACTTGTCATTTCCTCCCAGTGAAGCTCCTCAGTGGCAGAGAAGGAGTGGACTGCAGTGCCATGTGTCATGGGGGGGCATGGTTTGTTGTCGTCCCTAGACTGGAATCTTTGTCTCCCAACGAGCCGGAGGATACGTTACATCCCCTCTGTAACACCAGACACTGTGACCTGCTGTGATGATGCCAAACTGAACGACTCATTAAACCTTCTGAACGTGAGCTTGTTGTCCAGCTTGTTACTGACTCCTCATTTACACCCTTCATAGGTGACCATTTACTGGTTCAATAAACATTAGAAGTCTGTGCTAGAGTCGGCACTGTGGTTTCTTCAAAAGTTATATTTACGGCTGAATGAAATCTACACTTTCCAGTATGTCTAGAAAATGTGTGAATGGGCGAGAAAGTCACGAATCATTAGCTTAATGTCAGGGTCAATGCAGCAGGTTCCTTGTTGGACATTAAAGGTTTAGTTCAGCGTGTTTACAGTACATTTGAACACGCTTCCTGCCAACTTGTTTCTCTAAATCAAAAGACAAAGACACAAAAGATGTTTCATCGCAGACAGTGAAACAGCGCCAACCAGTGGGAGACAACACTTTCTGGTTTTCCAGATCATTCCTGATCACAACAGAACAGAAGAGAAATGAGTCAGTGTTGCTTTGAGAGAGGTTGATACTTTTACATCAGTGGTTCTTATCGGTCATGAGACTCACACCTGTTTGACATACACGCTTTGAGATATTTAGCTGCAGGTCACATGGTGACTTAAACCAGACAAATTTACAGGCAAAACACATTCAAAATAATATATGAACGTTTATGTCCACAGCTTCACAGGTGACAATTAAAGGAGACGGCTCACGTGTTGTAGACGTGCACATAGAAACACGCATTGTATCAGGCATCTTAGAGAAATGTTTCCTTAAAACTGCAATGAAACATTGAACTTGTTAACCTTGATCTAAATCTCATCGAATATTTACATTAATTGAAGTGTTGATCGCTGTGATAACAACAACAGAAGAATCAGTGTAATGAAAATGAGCAACGGGCACATGTAGAGTTGTTTGCTGCTTAATGCTATTACTGCACGTACACAAATATCAAGTTCAAACAAAGCAAATAACTTTTAACAACATGATCTTACATCATCGACTGTCATCATATCCCGTGTTGCATCTCTAACTATCTGAACCAAGTATTTCAGCTTGTTGTTACAACAGCATATCACAAATATATCAAGTGATACATCTTTGTGTGACGGTTTGGCCCTCCAGCCCTGAAGGGCGCCCTTGTCCCCTGTTCCTCTTTGTTGGGCTTTTGTTTTTTGTTCGTTATTGATTTCACCTGGTCTTCATTTCCTGTTTGTCTGGTATTTAAGTTCCTCTGTTTTGTTTTCTCGTTGCTGGCTGATTAGTAGATGTTACCTTGCGTTAGTTGTGTTTGTCTCATCGATCACTTGTATTACTGGTTGCTACATGTTTGTTCTTGTCATTTGTGTTACCATTTGCGTTACTGCTCGTCATCCGTTCGTTACCATTCACATTCGAATTATCGAGATGTCTGTTCCTTTGAGAGTCGGAGTAAGTGTTGGTTTGTTGATGTCTGTATTTGTCTTTTGTGTTTTGATTTATGTAGTAGTAGTTATACGTATTTGTTTGGTCCATTCAATGTTTAGAGTTGTTCTGTCCCGTTCAGTGTGCTGTGCACGTGAGTATGTGTAGACTTAGTGTTTCATGTTAAAGTGTGTTCACTCCTGTTAAGATTTGTTTGTACTGTCTTGTTTAGTTTGGGTAGTTTGCTATGTGGGGTCTCGTTAGATGTTAAGTGCTGTCACCTTGTCCTTGTCTAGAGTCCTGTCGGTTTGATAGTCTGCCACTTATTTATCTATTGTACGTTTTGGTTTATTAGTATTTTGTTTAGCCACTTGTCTTCTCGTTTGTTCAATTAAAAAATTGGTTAATCGTCCAACTGTTCTGTCCCGGGTTTGTGCAATTGGGTCCTATATTTAGTCCTGTCGTAGTGGGCACAGGCTCTTGGCTGAGCAGCCCTTTAGTTTGTCTGGCGCCATCGTGTGGCGATATTACGAGTCTGATCCAGGGGTTCAGGCATCTCCTGCCCCTGGGCGCTAGTGAGTTAAGTAGCGAGTCGTAACACTTTGGTCATGTATCACATGTATACTTTGTAATTTTCCAAATGTCTCTGTTTATCATTCTATAATATCACGGTATCAAATCTGTGTCAAAGAGAAAGAAATAAAACAAGCGAAAGCTCAGTTTCTCTCCTCACTTTGAGCCTCCTTTAATGATGAGGGTCAAAGGTCTTATTATTACTTTTGACTCAGCTGAGATGATAAACCTGACCCCTCATGGGTGACGTCCACTCTTTATAACATGTGATAACTATGATGCAATA
Organism: Macropodus opercularis; assembly: GCA_030770545.1. NCBI lineage: Eukaryota > Metazoa > Chordata > Actinopteri > Anabantiformes > Osphronemidae > Macropodus > Macropodus opercularis. The sequence goes on along the minus strand of JAUCMP010000028.1, from coordinate 11,605,583 downwards.
GATAATAGTATATATGCACAGCCCTTCATAACAACACATTACGACGCTCAGTGACAGACTGCAGCTCTTTCAGCGCACAGACACAGCAGCCCGTTGGTTTAATCTGTTTCTCTGGTCAAAGGATGCAGAACACGGGAAATGAAATGAAAACATCATCATCTCGTGGTCGAAACTGGAACAAATATACTTTTGTCAGTACAAGTGCACTGATTCATTACTGTACTGAGGTTGAAACATGAGTGTGAGCAAGAGTTGATCCCAGAATCTCTGGATTCTATGACCGAACTCAACAGCATGAACTGAGCCCGATCACAGTCACAGGTCATGGTCCTCCCACAGGATAATGACCCAAACCACACACAGAAAAATAGTTGTGTTGAATCACGACTCAAAACTAGTGTCTGATTTCCACTTTCATTTTCACTCTCTGCGTCTCTCCTACGTTGTCGTGCACGTCCGTGCCCATCTCTGACGTGACCGACCGTATAAAAGGAGCTCAGGCCTGTGACGTTTCCCTTTTGCACCTGGACTTTCGAGCCGGTTCAACTTTTGTCTGCGCTTCACTTCAAGCAACTTCAGCAAACAAAACCAAGTTTTGGACACTACTCGACACCTTCCATCTGTTACCAGCAGCCTCACCTCTGCGTCTGCTTGTGCAGGACTCATGGAGCGTCGTGAACCCCGGAGGAGCGCCCGCCGGCCGTAGGTGAACCCAGCTTTGGTGGAGGTAGGCTGGTCCTCCTACTCTCACTTAGTGAGTAGATGTGATACCCACAGGAGTGTATATATATATTTGTTAATATATTTATGTGATTAGTGTTTCAGTTTGTTGGGATGACTCAGGCTTGTCCTGAATGTGACCAGTTTGTTTACCTTGGTCCAGGGCAGTATTTTATTTTGCCCACTAGGTGGCAGTGGAGGCTGTGGATTGTTGAAACGTGAGTTTGTTTTTGCCCTTCATACCGAAGGAGAACTCCGTGAAACACACTCACGTCTCCCGTGTCTCATAACTTATCTCCTGTATTTCAGGTTAGTAATTTGCATCACGTTAAATAAATTGTATATGCAGGCGAGATAAGCCTGGGAGATAAGCGGGCACATTAGATTGTGAAGTCCGGACATTTGCTAGTTTTGTTAGCAAACATGCTAACCTTGGGTACATGGGTCACACGTGTCTCTGAAAGCGTGTTGTTCCGGTTATATGTATTGTTGAAATAGTTTGTAGAAATAAATGTATAAATAAATATCACGAAGGAGAACTCCGTGAAAACACTCACGTCTCCCATGTCTCATAACTTATCTCCTGTATTTCAGGATAAATAAACTGGCCATAGGTGCTGTAGCCCGGTACCTGCATCATAGAGTCTGGCGTTCAACGAGTTAAACACATGATATCGCGTAGTGAAGTTTAGTATCAGCTGTTGTGGTAAAGCTCATTCTTCGGGCTAAACTAACTCTTAGAGGCTCAGAACGGAGGGTTTTACTGGGAACGTGGGGAATGTGTTAACAAACTGGAGCGACTTGGTTGTTGAGGAGAGAACGATGGAGACCAAAACTAACCTTGAACCAGCTCCCACTAAATGTAAATATCAATTTATCTCATGCTTTCACAGATTTATTGTTATATTCAGTTGTCTGCTTGTGTTATTGTTATTATAGAAAAAAAAATTTGAATACATTTTGATGCTAACTTTAAAATGAATCTTTTTCAGGAGGAGGAGACGACCAGAAGAGTAGTCGAAGGTACGAAGAGACAAGATGACAAGGATGGAGCTCAACACTAAACCTGAACCAGCTTCTACTGAATGTCAATATCAACCTTATCTTATGCTATTACAGATTTATTGTGATATTAAAAGACAGGATGTTCCCATGTAAACTTGTGTAACTGTTATTGGAAATGTTTTATGGATGTACAGTGTTGTCCACAATTTGTAATGTTTGCAGTGAAGGTTTACTTGAATTGGAGCATGATGGCACACAGTGGCACCACCTGTTGAGGGGTTAAATGTGCAGAGCAGAGCCGGAGACGTCATGTTGCCTTTTTATTTATAAAGCAAATAAACTGAGAAGAACAGTCAATCTGGCTGGAGACAGAGGAAGCCACCACTCACACAAACAGAGGGGACATCTGCAACATGGCATCAGCTGATCTATTACTGTCCTGTCCAGATCAAAGAATCCAGTGTCTAATGCCTCTAATTGAGGCTGAACTAAAGACAACTAATCCAGTTGAATCGTGTTTTGTTCGTCATATTAATAAAATATTCTGTTTAAAATATTAATTTCAGACATCTGTTGGAGTTAAGTTCTTCTGGACAGCGACTGATTCAACCAGAGCGTCTCCTGAGATGAGACCAGACCAAAAGCACCGGCCAGTGTGTGATCACCACCTGCCTCTGGCAGGTTAGAAGAGACGTTTATATTCGCCTGCATATGTCAGTAATATCTCTCTTTACAACTATTTAACCTCTTTGTAAAACACAAAGGAAATCCCATAGTTCGAGTTGTAGAGTTGTCCTGTAGGTTTTATTTAGTTTGAAGGGATTTTTTTTTTTGCTACAAATGGTTTGAATTCATCAGGAGAAGTGTGGAATTTATTAACAATAGTATTATTATTTTACAGCTTTGATATTTTTGTTACGGCGTTGATAAATAAAAAATATTATGGGGAATAAAAAATGGCCACTGAGCCAAAATTCATAATATCCCCAAAATGTTCGTTTTGTGTTCACTATGGCATCAACAGGCAAATCACCAGCACAGGCCCTTTTCTATCAGTAGCTGCCTGACTGGACTGGTGTTATGTATAATTACTTGAGATCGAGTTATTATTTTTCATTAATATCAATGTTATTATTTATTTCTAATTGTAATTGTATATTTAAGTGAAAAGCTTGTGACACGTTTGCAGTCACAGCTATACAGGTATAAGTGACTTAGACCTAATGACTTAGTCCATAACTTTGACTTATGCCTACTTTTCTCTGTCACAAACAAATTATGCTGTGGAATTTCTTGTCATACTAAGTATTGTGGTGCTTTGTTCCTTCAGGTGACCCCTTTCCGTGGCTGGACCATCTTGTCTCCCTTGAGGTCATCCTGATGGACGACTACATCTCCTTGTCATGGGACGAGGAGTGAGGTGCGTATGTAGAGGTGTCATGAACGATGAGGAGCAATTTTGTGAGTTCATAAGGTTCTTCTCCATCGTCAACAGCGAGGACGAGGAAGACAAAGGGCAGGATGAGGAGGAAGAAGACCAGGATTCTGGTTATGGTTCCATGATCGATGATGACAGGCCTTCCTCTCCCCTCTCAGACTTCGGTCTGGACGGGTTCCTCATTTTCTCTCTGTTTTCCCACCCAGGTCCCCTTTTTCTGCTCACTCAACATCAGGACTGGGCAGTGAAGAGAGTGACCTGGATCAGGTAAGTGTGGCAGGGAAGAGGCAGCGGTTTCATCTCAAGCAGTCTTGAGATCTCCCCTTGCCTGAGGGATCTCTACACCCTTGAGACAGTGGATGGGTCTTCTTCCAGGGTGGACTGATAACAGTGACTCTGACTGGTTTTGTCAGACTAGTCTTGTCCTGGGAGGTTGTAGAGGAAGAACAGCATGAGAAACCTGAAGGAGTTTTCTCCTGCTGCCACAGCACATCCATCTGTGTCTCTAAGGTCTGGAGAACATGCTACTGTACCTGCTACCAATAGTAAGTGGCCTGTGCATCTGGCAAGGAATTCATTAGAATTTTTAGTAATTAGGTCTAGATAAGATAAGATAGTATAAAATAAAATAATTTAAGATATAAAATAAAGTAGGATAATGTCATCTAAGCTATGAAAACATCATTCATACTTCAGGTAAGCTTCTCAAATTGTTTCAGTTCATTTTTAACAACTTAAAACATGTTTTCACTTTAATGACATACATTCTAATTTTTACTGAGGGGAATTATACTTTTTAGTTTTTTTTCTTCCTCTTTTAGCTGCAGAGGAATATTCTAATGCTTTCCAGAAGGAGACCCTGCAGTTCAAGCAGCCCGGATCCAAGCTGAAGACCCAATGGAAAGAACCACTGCTGCACAATCACTTGTAGTAAGAATCACATGTCAGCTTATTCATCGTCTGTGCTCCACTTCATGTACTACTGAAGCTAAAGGTTTCATTTTGGTTGTGACAGGCGCAGCTGTGGAGGCTGGAGAACTTCATCCAGGGTTTCCTTGACGACAAAGATGAGATGATGAGCGTAGGACCACCTGGAGATAAGTTGTCATCTGCGGAGGCTCAGTACAGTAAGTCATCACCTCAGCAGTCATTTACCTGAGTAGTAGCAGTGACATAAAGTAGACACGTATGTTAACAATACATCTGTTCATGATGTTTCTTCCAGCAGCCTGCACCTCTTCCCTCCCTCCAGCCCAGACGAAGAGGAGCCTCCTAATCCAAACCACATAGAGTTTAAACACACATGACTTCAATAAATACATTTAAACTTAAACATAGAATTTACTTTGTTTTCACTTGTTATTAAACATCAATGTCATATAAATTATAATATACAATAGAAAATTATAAAGTAACACAATCAGATCAGTAGATTGATTATACAGTATTATAATATTGATCAGGATGCTCATTTATTCATAAAGTATTGCACAACTTCTTAGATACAATTTTGCTGTTAAATAATAATAATTTTATGTTAAAGACCTCATGGCTCCTTATGCTCCAACAGACGCTTCCTTCTCAGAGCGCTGGTCTACTTGTGGCTCCCAGAGTTTCTAAATGTAGAACTGGAGGCAGAGGCTTTAGCTGCCAAGCTCCGTTATGTGGAAGCAGCTTCCAGTTCAGGTTCTAGCAGCAGACGCCTTCTCTACTTTTAAAATAAGTAATTAACCTTCCTCTTTGACAAAGCTTATAGTTAGAGATGGTTCTGGTCTCTCTGAACCATCTCCTAGTTAAGCTGCTACAGACTTATATGCTGGGGGATGTCCTTCATACACTGACTTCCTCTGCCTTTCTATCTACTTATTCTAACCTAAAAAAGAGCTTTGTTCTCTCTTATGTGACTATGTGACTTTAGTTTGTGCTGCACACACAGACACACAAACACACACACACACACTCTTGTCTCTCTTGATTTTTTGTGAGGACATTTATTGACATAGTGATGTTGTAGACGACAGGATGTGGCAAGTAAGCATGTGAAAGAGGAGCAATGCCTGCCTTGACATCAGAGTAGCATCATGCAGTTTCCTTTCCAAGTGTATAATGGAACAAGAACAGCTTTGGTTCATATGAAAGCAGCTACAGCCTCTGATGATTTGACACTTTAGAATCACATTAAATCCAGTTGATTAAACACACACCACAGCTTCCTGTCACCCAGAACCGGACATGTTGACAGTACAGTGATGTGACAGACAACACAATGTTTCCTTTCTCCAGATTTAGTAAGTGTGGACTCACAGAGACTCACTGTGAAGTTGTAGCCTCAGCTCTAAAGTCCAACACGTCCCATCTGACAGAACTGGACCTGAGTCTTAACAACCTGCAGGATTCAGCAGTGAAGCCTCTTTGTGACCAGACTATGGACTGAAGACTCTGAGGTCAGTAGAGTCCATCAATCAGATCAGCCAGAAGTTGGTTGTGATCATGAAGAAGTTGTTTTGTTCACGTCTCCAGTAAATCAAGCTGGATTCCAGCTGGCAGCCTCAGCTGATGTACAGAGACAGTGGTCGTCACTCATCAGTGTGTGTTCTCATTCTCTCTTCAGGTGGGAGTGATGGTGCAGATGTTGAAGCAGCAGCAGTTTGTATGTAGACGTTCTGACTGGTCCATGTTACTGGAGGTGGAGAGGAGAGCTTCATCCAGCACTGACTGAAGGAACCAGAAGGGGAGATGACTGTCAGTCGGTCTGAACTGATCTGAGAACAGCTCCACCACCGTCCCTGTGTGTTGGTCTGGATCTGACAGAAGATCCTCAGTGGATCTGGACCCGCTCTGCTGCTGCTCAGTCCTTCTGCTCCACACTCAACCACCTCCTCCACCTGGAGGTAGTTTGTGGTCGAAGTGTTTCAATATAAAAATAAGAGAAACTGCTACTGAACCTTTACAGTAGCTGTAGATACAAGATTGAATATAGCCTCACATGGACTTGACTGAAACAGCAATAAGGCAACATATTAACCGAAAACATTAATAGAACAGGTGTTTAATAGAATAAGCGTTTAATCACAACACAGAATAAATCTCCATGGTAACTAGTCTGGTCTGGTCTTAAGGATAAATTCAACCAGGACATATGGAAAATCATGGCTTAATTCCTCCTGCTGCGGTTCGATTCCTCACACTTGCTACTGTTCTGTGTCTCTTCTTGGAAAATATCAGGTCAAATGAACCAGACACAACCACTAACTGAGGACTTCACTGACAAGAAACATGTGAGCACATAGAAAACATTAGCCAATGAAGCAACCTGTGTAGAAACAAACAAGTGACATCAGCCAAGAACTAAATACCTGAGAAACGAGCCTCATCCCCAAAAGGCTTCATTCACGCATGTGCTTGTTGTTGTTGGGTAAGCTCCACATGCCTGTTTTCTGTAAGTATCTATTTATGGCTTGTAGTATATGTTTTATGTCCATATGTCTCATTGATTCACTGCAGTGATGCCCGTTTATCTAAGACAAACCCTCCAAATGGAGACGAATAAAGAAAGCGTGAAGCAGACGTCTGGGCGACAACCTCATCATTTAAAGGCAACGTCAGGATCAAATGACTCAAATCGTGAGGTGAACTCCTTGGAGGTCCTTACTCTGCTCCCCGAGCTTCTCCCTCTTCAGCTGCACCGACACCCAGTGGATAGTTCACCAGCTCAATGTCCTCCTGTCTGGTGGACCTCTGCCCCCTGGTGGCCTGGAGAGACATGACAGCACAGAGGTGACTTCCTGCTTCAGCGCTGAGCAGCAGCAGTCAGAGGCAGGACGACCACTTTGAGGAAGAACTCTGTTGGATCTGATCAAACACGTCCACAGTCATCACAAGTCCAACAGACTGAACACAGATTGGACTGACCTGAGGTTCCTGTTTGATCTGTCCCCCACACTCTTAACCCATTAACTTTATGTTACCTCAGGTGTTTACTGTCCTACTGCTCTGTCTGTCTCTTCTCCTGCCTGTTTTCCTGTGAATCTATCTACAGCTTATCTTTTCCAAAGCTGCAGTTAATGACAGTGACATTTAAGGTTCTCCGATTCAATTTACCTGCGACACTAACAAACAGCCGACGGCTCTCAGATGAGACAAACAGCCACCAATCGGAGGATAGGTGTTTTTAATAATACTAACTTTCGTATTTGAGTTTGTCAGGGTACAGAGCCGTCATCGGTGGTTAAATTGACTCTGACTCCTGCCTCTGGCTCTATGCCTTAAGTTCCTCAGGTTATAGAGCAGTGGTCCACCAATCATAGTGGACTTTTGACTCAGACTCCTTTACTTGACTTGTTTAGAGAGTATTTTTCCACCAGTCATAGGATTGGTGGTTGAATTGCCCGACTTAGCCTGCAGACACAACATTCACAGGCCTTCCTTCTCATCAGCTAGGACTTTAATCACACCTCACTCTCTTCCATTCTCCCCACTTTTACCCAGTAAGTGACGTGCCACACCAGGTAGAACAAGATGCGGAACTCACTGTATGCAAATGTTAAGGACGCATACGACTCCAACCTCCTCCCCCACCTTGGCCTCTCTGATAACAACCTGGTGCATGTGTTTCCTGAATACACACAAACAAGGCGGAAATAGAGCCTGCACAGAAAGTCAGAAGTCAGTGAAAGTGTGAACTGATCAAGATCAAGACTGAGACTACAGACTGGGAGGCCATCTGCAGCTCTCATAGCGAAGCATCCACAGCCTGACCCACTGCATCACAGACTACATCAACATCTGTGTGGAGAACATGGTACTGACCCGGAGGGTGCTGTGCTTCTCTAACAACAAGCCCTTGGTTAAAGCCATACTGAATGAGATAAAGAGGAACAGAGGAGAGTTCAGCATGGACTCTAATACAAGATCAGGCAGTCAAAAAACAGCTACAAGAAAAAGCGGAAGGAACAGAACATTGTTTGAGACGTGTGGAGATATAAAGTGCATTTATAGGGTGGCATGGTGGTGTGGTGACCAGCACTGTCGTCTCACAGTGAGGAGGTCACAGGTTTGATTCCCAGAGGCGACCAGGGGTGTTTCTGTGTGGAGCAGACATGCAGCACTTACACAAGACATTGTTATTACTGTATTTAAAAACAAATCATAGTTAATGTATAGTACAGCAGTGGCTCTGTTAAGTTGAGCCTTGAGATGATCCGATATTGCTAATACCTGTAATGTGTAGCCTCTATTAAAATCTCCAGCAGTAAATTAATTTTAAATAAACTGAAAGCAAATAGGCCGTGGCTGGAGAAGGTGAGGGCAGGCCAGAAACCAACAGGAATCATGAGAGAATGCTTATAAGTCAGATTTTTGTAATGAAGACACTTCAGCTTTTGTGAAAAGATGAGGTAACTTTATGAAGCAGAGGATGTCAAATGTAAGTTACTGTAACTTGCCTGTAAAATCATCACTGCATTAAAGTGATTACACTAAGTTGATTCCACTATGCTTGTTGCATGTTTTATTCAGTATGATTTTTTTTTATATTCATGTGTTTATTGTGTGGTAATAATGTAGACTGCTGCTCAGCTGTTTGTGGCTTGATGAACAACACTGCATGCTTTATTGCAATTGTTGAGCTCATTAGAAATGGCTGATGAACTTGCCATGTAGGTTTCAATCAAGTCTGAGGTACAGTATGCAGTCTAGTATATCTAGTATGGGCTAAACAAGGGATTCTAAACTGGGATTCTCACTGGAAGCATATAGAGCTACAGTATGAAGCTATAAGTATTAAATATGTTGCAGCATTATCCAGGAAATCAGAGCAAAGCCAAATCAGTGCACAGAACAAACTCAACACTGGGCACACTCCCCACAAACATGGCTTTTATGGGCTCTAAACTTAATCCAAGTAAAGAAGAGTCTTGGATGGAAGACAAGACAGGGCGCATTACTATATGCAGAGGGGGCCTGTCAGCTGTTAGTGCCACAGAGGATCACTGGTGCTTTTTTCATCACAGGGAAACAGCAACATGTAAAATTATACATTAGGTCAAGGCTATATTATGTAATTATGAAAACAATAATTTCAGTGGTGCAAATGTATAGTTTGTAACATTTATTAATATTGATTTGGGTTTATCAGTTACAGCATGTTTCCATGAAATCCACAAACAGATTTGTTTTGAGGCTTATCAGCTTAAAGTCTTGTTCCATTTTTTCATGTACTTGTGCATTAGTCAGAATCAGTACAATTTCAGCTATTGATTTTATGTCCCTCATTTGAAAACAAACCGCTCATTATCAGAAGTTTGCCTTTGACTGAAATGTGTTTGTTATTCTTATCCCAATCATCTATTCGCATTTTAAGACTGTCAGACTTGAGTCACTTAGCACCGGCTGGAGCAGGTTCTCTTTCACAGTCACCATCTTTACAGTATTTCCTTGTTCTCCAGCAAGTGCTGAGGTGAAACACAAAATGTGACCATGGTCAAAATAAATGCAAATAAAATGTCCGATCTTATTTTTTTCCCACTTTTACTCTTGCAATGTTAATTAAAATCAAATTTTTGACTTTTTTAAAGACATTATTTTAGAGATTTCAACTGACTGAACACAACTGATGAGTACAGCCACCGTACACTTTGTATCTCTGCATCATCAGGCAATAAGGTACAGTGGAGAGAGCATCATAACTCTGTTACTGTGCTGTGTCAGGACCAGCATGGCTTGCCATTGTGGAAGGGGAAACAAATATCAGATTTATCAAGGCATCCAACAGGACAATATCAGCTAAAACAGCTCACATGCTATGCAACTTATCCTTCCGCTCTTCTGCTTTTCTGTTCACACAAAAAGGTTTCTATTAACAATTTGAAGCAGGCTAAATATTTTTAGAATGTCAAAAAGTGTAATTTCTTGCTGTAAATATAGTTTGAAGGTCGGATGGGTTGCTGTCTACCTGCAAAAAAATTATTGTCAAATACTGGGAAAAAAAGAATTTGATTAAATGTATAATGCTAAAAATTATGTCAGTATAATAGAAATCTTTCACAAACTTCAAAGACACTGAGTAATGCAAAAACTGTTTTATTTATAGGAAGTTTTATTTCATTTTTGTTTTTCAACAATTCAGCTGTTTTAGAATATTTTAAGTTCCAAAACACACAGAATGTGCTTTATAATTGCCAAACAGCACATGGTTTTCATTCATCACTGTGCCATTGAAGTATTCTTCATTGGCAATATACTGTCTTATACAGTACAGCAATTCAGGCTTGGGACTATTATAGTAGTTTGTGCATGAGCTTCTGTCTTGCAGGAAAGACTTCCATGTTTACAGACGCCCTTTGTAAAATGCCCTCAGGTCAACAGTGGATTTTCTTGTTGCGTCAGACATTGTACCACACAGGGATGTAACCTTTAAAACCCACTTTATATCATACTTTGAATGCTACAGTGTAAAAATGACTGTGTAGATGTTGTTTTCCTGTGTCATGACTTGGAGTCTATTAATAATAAGGCTCAGACCTGCAGGGAGAAGCTTTATACTGTACAGTGGCTATCATTAAAAAATTGGGTCATATTGTAGATTCAGCCATGGGCTGATTTCTCATTCTGTACTGCATTTGCTGTATATAATTTTGTCATATAAAGAACACTGATACATGGTTTGCTTGACACAACTTATTCTGCTGTTGACTTCAACTTATCTTTCCTCATGAATCATGTGCTAAGTTATTCAGGTACATACTGACATATTAAGTCCAAATGTTTAAAACGTATTTGTAATAGCACCACAGTACTTAACCAGAGCCCGGATCACATTGTCTAAGACTCACAGTACCAAACCACAAGTCCAATATGAATTTCTGTAGCACATTGCAACATTTTGTTATATACTCATCATTTTTAGATTTCACATCTGTCTGGGCTGTACAGGTCCTCATGTTCAAGTTGCTCTACAAAAAATAGTCTACTTTGCAATTAGTTAATTTCAGAATTGGGGCAATACATACTTATTTAGAACACGTATGTCTTTATTTTTGTCTAGTTAGTTGATAATTTTTTAAATCTGATACGGTACATTAAAAAGTCAATACTTTTAAGACCCAGCAACATATACAGTTATTGTAATTAGAATTATAGTATTAAAAACACGTGCTCAGCGTGTAGTGTGAACACTGTAAAGCAGGGTACATAGGATCACCTTGAACCAGCCCACTTTTTTTTTTGTAAATTCTGACAGGTTCTAATTTTAACAGTGTCGCACACCATGGTGTTACTACTTTTACTAACTGAATATGATATAACTTGGGCTAACATAACTGTTAACTATTCGAGCTTGTGAACATACAGAGTCATGGAGGTTGTCATTGTATTAATCTATCTATTTATGAGGTTTAAGGTAGGCTATAGTGTTGTTTTCCCCCCTGCTATACTAACCTGAAATATATATATACCTGACGCACGTTTTTCTGAAATGAAATCGAATAAATAGTTTGAAAAATCCATTAACAGGGACTTTCCTCCAAGTTGCAATAAGCCTTTTATTGTTTGGTGTTGGGAAATCCTCCGCGGCTGCTCCATAACGTGGCCGCTCACTATGCCAATGCAGTTGTGCGCTCTCGCTGGGGAAGCTTTTTATTAGGAAGCTTCTGTAGGGGAGTCAACGCGGCGCACACAGGACGACACCCAGCGACTCCTGCTCTCCAGGACACAAACACAACTTCATCAAACTCTTTATAACCACTGGGGGATTTCGTTTCGAACCTTCGCACATCGGGAATGGTTGTCATAGTCTTGACGTGGCGTTTTCCCCACTGGTATTAACGCGGCAGAATTGAAATGAAAGTTACTGTGTGTTTCGGGAGGACCCGGGTAGTCGTTCCGTGTGGCGATGGGAATATACAAGTTCGCAGCCTTCTACAACAAGCGGCCATGAGGTATAAAAGGGCGATCGCAAAGGTAAGTCCCCCCTACAGTTACAGCATGGAGCGCTATTTATTCTCCAGCAGCACAACTGGAGCGTTTTTTATTTCGAGCAAGAAACTTAGAAGGAGCCGACAGAGAGACAGTGTGGAGTATTTAAAAAGAGGACTTTCAGTGTTCAGTAATTATTATTTTACTCATGATGATCGATTGCGATCTTCCAACCACGTGGATTAATTTGACTATGAAAATGTTCAGAACCCACTGTCACAATTTTATCGTGAAGGTGTAAGAAAGACGATAGTTGTTTACATAAATTGGGGGAAACACTGTCCTCCCCAACCTCAGAACTTCTTCACCACCCACTAACAACTCAGAATGAATAGCAGGGCTCTGTATTGAAGAGCATTACAGCGTATATATTCATTCAACATTCTTCAGTTTGATGCTCAAAGGGGCGTGGTCAAACAAACGGCTTGCCTGTAGAAAGTTACACTCTTTTCAATTACAACAAGAAAAACGTGTTAAAAATTCATCCCAGTTTCATGTTTATAGTGAGCATGTCCAAACCCCTTTGGTAAATCTGAATGTGGTCTGGCTGGAACACAACTGGATGGCTTTCCCCTGTGGGCTTTTTTATGTCTGTTCAAAATACTGTATATTTAGTAATTTAATGATTTGCCAAATTTAGCCATGCATGGGTCAGTGTCTACTGAAATTCTTCAGTTTATCTTCAAGAGACTGGGATATCTGGATTAACACACTCTTATATTATAATATATATATGTTGCCAACTTTTTTCATTTCATTATTAAAGGTCACATGTTAAGGCTGAACAATACTGGACCTGAATCTTTCAATAAGATGTCTGTACATTTTCATGCCAAAAACACACAGATTAGGCCTGTCTGAAAATGTGCGCTTCAAGCCCAGCTGTTTTCGGCGTGTGTCACTTATGAGTATGAGATGTGTTCTCTGTGCCTCGCATGAGGCAGAGGAGGTCAGGTGAGGGAGGGCACCAATGTCCCATACTCAAACTGCAATGAGCTTACACTCATAAGCCGACATGTGTAGCAAAACAATAGGGTGGTCTTGTGTTCTGACAGGTAAAGCAAATGCCAGACTCAGGAATTGGTTACAGAGCTGGCTGCACCATTTTGGTGCACAAATTATTATTTTTTTTAAATTATTTATAAAGCCACACATAGATGAGTCAGATAAAGAACACTGCTTAAATGTCCTATAGGGTGGTGTACTTCTTCCTCCACCTAAACTGTGCCTGACTATAAATGGACCTCTTAATTATACACAAACTGTCTGCAGTTGCAAAGATAATTATTACATGTATTGTCTCACTCATTATGGCTGTGATGAGAATAATATTTGCACTATTTGCTTTTAGTCACCTGCAATAATTAATGATTGGAGGCTCCAGTCAGAAAGTGTCAAATGCTGTGTGGGTATCTGGTCATCTCTGGGCACACTTCAATAGGACCAGGAAGTACACTTCAGTCACCCACTCAACAGTATGTAGTCATGAAGGATTCATGCTAAATGGCTCTTCAGGTCTTCTTCTGTTTACCAGATTGTTTTAGTACTCAGTAATTAGTGGGTCTTTACCAGATGTAAGTAGAATATTGTGTGTGTGTGTGTGTGTGTGTGTGTGTGTGTTAAAATTAAAAACTATAATTATTTTACCATGAATGGATTTTACCATGTTTTGCAGTGTTGAGTAAAGAGTTTAGTTAACTGCCTCAGTTCTCAGATGTAGTAAGATGATTCTCTGGTGGTGCAGAACAACAGAAACAGAAACAATGATCATTCATTGTTTCTATACAGAGATCGTCCTAAGTACATAATGTTGATATTATTGTTGTTATTATAGTAGTTAATAGTAATTCAGCCTAATTGTACAATAAGAATGCATAATCAACATGTCTGCACTATGAAATCAAAAGCAGTCACTGCTGTAATTCAGCTTACACTGGACTGGAGCCGAGTTTGCCAACAGCAGGAGCGATGGTGGATCAGGAAGTAGGATGATCTCTGTGCTTAATGTGCATGTACAATGTACTTATTGTGTGTCAGGATAAATAGGATTAATGCTTGTGTCACTGTAAACAAATCACAGTCCCAACACTTATTGCTGACCACACACAAAAATTACAAAAATGTTTTCACCATTAACATTTATGATGAATTTGCTGTCTTTGCAACTAAATAACAGAAATTATTATTGTTTTAATATAATTTATTATTATATATCTATGGAATTAGCATGACATGTGTAACAAATGTAACCATTGGTTGAGATGAAGTTTAACCCACTGGCTCAGATTATACTGCTAATCATTACCCAGAACCAAGCAAGACAATAGAACTGATGTCGAATAATGATCTTTCACAACTTAGAAGTGTGTTTATATTGAAAGACTTCTACTCACAGCTTGATACATGTTTGTCCTTCGATAGTTGTGAGAGGGTCTGATCTACTACTTCATATTGCCATGATATGAAGTGGCAGTACAGTAGTGGCGGTACAAGAGCTCTTTGTGTATTTATCATAACTTTAATTGTTCAAAGGTGCTTTTTAAGTTTGATTAGGCACATTTTAATGGAGCAGACAAGTGCAACACTGAGTTAAGGATTGTTAGAGAATGAAAAGTCCAACAGATTATCTGACAGGCTGATTTCAGAATAATATGTAATGTTTGAATGAAAAAATAAAAATAAAATAAAAAGCTTTAACCTCTACATGATCTGAACATGCAACCACATGTTTTGCCACAAGAGCTAATTCCATTACCTCTTTTAACAAAATGTCAACACTTCTACTGTACAGTGTTGCCAACTGTGACCCTGATTTCAACTCAAGTGACTAAAGGTACTACTGTATGTAATACCTTTTGTGACTACGGGTGTTTTCTGGTGCATTCAATTTAGTGTTATTCCATTTTTGTATAACAAGTTGACACAGGTACTGCACCTCATACAATACGTCTGTCGGTAGAGATTTAAAAAGATCTAGATGGAATACATGGACATTCTAAGCAAGCTGACATCAGTAACATGTTTTCAAACTTTGTGCCAAGAGTATGTTTGCTAATACTGCTAAGATTGTCCCCCAACAAGACTGTTTTGTCACTTCTTCCACTACCTACACTCTACAAGTCTCAACATGGAGCGCTGTTCTCTCATGATACTCAACAGCATTAAGATAAGATAAGATAAGATTATCCTTTATTGATCCCACGTTGGGGAAATTCAATTGTTAAAGCAGCTACAGAATACAGATAATAGGCAGTGCAAAAAGGCAGAAATGTGCAGAAGAGTGCAAAATTACTTGTTACTTTACTTGTTACTGTTCACTGTAGTTAGTTCCACAGCCTATATACAATTTTAAAACAACATCCATACAGGCACTTGAAGCCTGGACCATTAATTTCTTAGATTAGTGATAGTGACTCAACGAAATTCAAATCAATTTGTGTGACCTTTTGTTTTGACATCTGTGCTTTATTTGAGTTATGCATATGCCGTTTCTCTTGTTTTTCT
Source organism: Macropodus opercularis (assembly GCA_030770545.1). Lineage (NCBI taxonomy): Eukaryota > Metazoa > Chordata > Actinopteri > Anabantiformes > Osphronemidae > Macropodus > Macropodus opercularis. The sequence continues at coordinate 11,589,943 of JAUCMP010000028.1, read as the reverse complement.
CATGTCAAATCTCCTTGAGATCACAATTCCAGCCTCTTGCTGGATCCATGTATGAGCAAGTTGTTACAAAGACCAGCTATGTGGTTTGCAGTGTTTCAACATGCAGGCGATGCCAAAGCTCCTGGGTGTGACTGTTTTGTCATTGTTTAGTCAGCAGCCTATTTCTGTGTCCGTAGCTACAGATTACTAGTGCACAAGGTGTTTGTCAAAGAGTTATACTTTACAAAAGGTTGTTGTCACATTTGTGTAGACCTGATAAACACCCTACTGCTGCACTAGGCTGCTATAATGTGAGGCTGTTTGACATGACATCAAATACGTACATTTATTTCTATATTGTTCCTTAATTTTCTAGTAAAAAGGTAAAAAGTAAAAATAATGAAAAAGATTCAAATGTTTTGTACAATTGAAAAATGTTTTTCAATCTTTAATTTTACCTGTATGAACCCATTCATCCTGGCAAGCTGAGCTTTTGCAATAGGACATAACCCAGACAAGTTTCTGACAAATGGCAAGCTGTCAGGTATCAAGGAGTACTGTGCCATATTATGTACAATTCTGGTGCAATAATAGTCTTACACATAAATATTGTATAGCAAGAAACCAGCATTAGTTGTCTCACTAAGCCAGGACAGTAACCACACACGTCAAACAAATTTATCTGAATTAATTGCAACTGTGTTTATATATATACAGTATAGTGTTTGTCTGGATAGACTGTCTTGTTTCTCTGGTTTCTCTTCTTTCTATGGTGTGAATGGAGACGAAACTGTGTGTAGATCTATTTCCTGCAAGAGAGATGTACACAAGTGGTGATGTACAGTATGCAAAGGCAGCTACCAGACAAATTTCTCCATTCAACTGGACACTAGTTTCGTCCTTTTGCCTTTGCCTAAACCACCACTCTAAAAGGGCTTTCCATCAGGACCCTATCAAAAGCATCATCTCTGGACACACCTTTGCAGTTACACTAATGTTGTTTCCCTTTTGGTGTAAATAAAAAAAAAACAGGAGCGTTAGAAAACACAGTAATGTTGAGGAAGAGAACTTGATTTGAGAGTGGTATGCTCTCTGTCTGCTGAGAAAGGACAGCCCCACTCCTGTGCTTGAGGCGTTGACCTCCACAATGAATGACCACACTCATTGTGCGACCTCCCTGAGAGAGTCAGAGCCAAATTAAACTGAGAGGAGTGGCTTAACAGTGGGCCTCATTGGCAACAAAACCCTACAGTTGCCGCCATTGGGTCCATGGTTGGTTAGTGTGTTCTGTTACAAACCAATTACGTTAACCAGGATTAAACCCAAATGCAGAGGTGAGTAGAGATCAGGCACTTGACCCTTCAGCCGTCACTTCCCTGTCCATTACCTCCAGTTTTGTTTACTTTCTGTTTCTGGTTCTTCCCTTTTACTCTGTTCCAATCAGTTTTTGAGGCTGGTTGTTATTCTGAGTTTAATATTAGGTCCTTTATATTCTGGTCCTGTTTCCTGTTTAATTAGACTGTCATTTTCTGCTACTCATCCCAGTTGGTATCTGTGTTGCCCTTGATTTTTTGAGTTGTCAAGGAGAATAAATATTGTTTTCTAATGGCATTATGTCATGTCATATTAGATAAACTTAAATAATGCTTGTCTTGTTGTTGATCAGTGCCAAGCGCGTATGAAACGTATATATTCAGTGCGTTTACATTACTGTTGAACTGTCTTATTTAATTCAGCTATTTTTTTTACTTTGTCTTGGCTCATGGGGGAGAGTGCTCCAACCCAAAATTTTGTTGTGTGTACTCACAATGATAATACATTTTTTCTGATTCTGATTCTGATCCTATTTTTCATTAGTTTACTGAAGTTCTCTGGCTTAATGATCATAATCAATGCTTTATGTCATTAAAAGTAAAAGATAGTGATGTATTTCTTTACATCACTTTCTTCTTTGCTAGTACACTTGATAGTGATAATGAGTGTTTTGTCTACTTGCCAGATTCACAGCTGGGATAGGCTCCAGCATGCCTGTGACCCTTATGGACAGTAAAAATAGTGAGGATTCATATACACAGCCCACTGCTTTGCTAAAAACCATGACCAATAATCCTCAGTGCAAACAAAGGCTGTACATGAAGGTTTGTGGACTTAACATGCTGTGTGTATGTGTTAGATCATATTACACGGTCACCAAACAGAACTAGTATTGTTACATACTTAGTAAGTGAAAGTGAAGGAGGGAGGAATTAATGAAGTTCCCAAAGGCATATTACAAGATGAAATGATGAATGAAATGAAAGTGCAGATTGTATCATTTTGATTTCACCATTTATCTATTTTTACATTTTACATTTCAAGCAAAAATCAAGCTATAAGGATTTACAAACTGTTATATCCCCTTTTAACAACTTTGTATCTTACTGACTGAAGTGGACTGGAAAAGCAGGTTGCAGGTTTGTTGACTTTATGATTCTCACAATATAGTGAGTCATGTTTGCTCCATATTTAGATCCCACACATAAACCAGAACTTAGGAGACACACGTTGTTCCTGTGTTCCAAATCTTCACTCCCACTGTGTGTCATGACATCTCCACTGCGGGTTGTCTGTTCATGGTGATTCACCCTGTGCTCCATGCTTTTCTTGGCTCATTTATAGGTTCCATCTGGCTTCCATAAGCCCAGTGCTTATGAAATAATAAACATAAGTGCACAGAATTTAGCTGACTGCTGTTTTATGTGTAGAAATGATTGCCATCACTCACAGTCTGCTCTACCTGCACTCCTATTCTGTTTGTTTGCTCTATTTCTACTCAGCAATATTTAGCATACATGTAGTAGTTACGGTTATATTATTTAGTTATCATACATGTTAGTCCTGAATCTGTAGCTGTACCATAGTTACTATTATCACACTGTTACTACATTTGACTCCTGCTCTCTGACTATATTTCTAGGACCACACTTGAATTCCTGATATTCTGTGCACTTGATCTTGTAGCAGTATTGGACATTGCTCCCGTAGAAACACCTGACTTTTAGATATACATTATATTGCCAAAAGAATCGGCTCACCTGCCCTGAGTTGCATATGAACTTAAGTGACGTCGCATTTGGTGGCAGTGGCTCAGAGGTAGAGCTGTCGCCCACCAATCGATCGATCGTGGTTCGATTTCTGGCTTCCCCCAGTCATGTGCTGAAGTGTCCCTGGGCAAGACACTGAACCCCAAGTTGCCCCCAGTGTGTCAGCTTAAGCTGCATAGCAGCTCTGCCACCGGTGTGTGAATGTGTGTGTGAATGTGACGCAGTGTCAAAGCGCTTTGAGTACTGATAGGTAGAAAAGCGCTATACAAATGCAGACCATTTACCATTCCTAATCCATAGGGTTCAATATGACGTCGGTCCACCCTTTGCAGCTACAACAGCTTCAACTCTTGTGGGAAGGCTGTCCACAAGGTTTAGGAGTGTGTTTATGGGAAATTTTGACTATTCATTCACCAGAAGCGCCTTTGTGAGGTCACACACTGATGTTGAACAAGAAGGCCTGGCTCTCAGTCTCCGCTCTAATTCATCCCAAAGGTGTTCTATTGGGTTGAGGTCAGGACTCTGTGCAGGCCATCAAGTTCATCCACACCAGACCGGACCTTGCTTTGTGCACTGATTCCCATTATTTGGATGGGTGAGCGAATACTTTAGGCAATATAGTGTATGTTTTTGTCCTCCTCTTTAAAACACTCTGTAGACCGGGGAGCCACGACACAGACAATCACATGGCACAACACCAAACAAAAATGCCAGTATGCTTAATGAAAGTCTAGTCTCATTTTATTTGATAGAGAGACTTGGGTTTTTCTTTAACGGCGCCAGGTCTGAGCATCTCTTTTAAGATCATTTTGTATCAATGTCTCTGCTACGGTGTGTGGCTGTTTTGATTTAGCGATAAGTTCAGCAACTTGGTAGCTTTAAGAGCTTTCTTACTTGTCTTGGTGGTTTTTCTAAGTAACACTGCCTGTTTCTCCATCTGTTCATGCATTTGAACAAAATAGTTGTTTTTTTTGTTTTAAAGTCATGTCCGTTTATGTGGGACCATTAGACAACTTTTACCCGTACACTAGGCATAGTAGAGTTGGCTCGGTTGGTTCCCCATTAAAGTGTGACAGTTTGGCCCTCCAACACCTGGAGGGCGCTATTGTTCCCCTTTCTTTTTCCCTGGCTTGGTTACTTCCTGGTTTCTGTCTTGTGTGTTTTTTCACCTGTTGATAGTTTCCTGTTTGTATTTAAGTTACTCTTTGTGTATTTGTCTTTTGCTGGCTTGTTAAATATTGTTACCCTCCACATAGATGTTGCACCTTGTTCTGGTTTGTCATTCGTTTATTTTGATTCCTCTTTAGGTCACTATCTTTGTGAAGATTTGTGTTGTTCTGATAGACTTTGTTTGAATGTGTTAGACTTTGGTTTGTATGTATTTTTGACTTTGTTAGACTTCTGTTGATTATGTTAGTATTTCGTTTCTCACATGTTTGTTCTTCAGCTTGTGTTGTCTTCGACCTCCTGTATCCATGTGTTTGTGTGTGTGTGTGGTTATTAAAATACTAGGTTGTGCGTTTGGGTCCTCCCCTTGTTGGTGTTGTGAGCATTGCATTAGGCTCTAGGTTGAGCTGTCGTCTAGTAAATTCGAGTCTTGTTGTGAGCGCCAAGTGGTGACAGTAGGTACTCCAAGTAAGTTCTGGGACGTTGTAGCGTATTTAGTCTAGTGAGATATTGTTTTATAACAAAAGGTAAATCAAAGATGAGCTAACCTTGTTTGCTTTTTTCTGACTCATGCTGTGGCCTTTATCAGAGTTTCTCAAGGATTTCGTTAGATTGAGTACTTTTAAAAAATATATATATTTATCCATCTGTTACCTGCGCTGTCTCACTAGAAGCATGACTATATAGGGGCAGCAGTTGCTCAGAGGCACCAGTTGTAGGATCGATGGTTTCACGGTTTGCTGTTACAATAGGGGTCAAAACACTGTGAGTACCAATAGGTAGAAAAGGGCAGACCATTTACCATGAGCTGTGTAGCGTATGAACATGGCATGTTCATCTGTGGAAGAGCGTTTAATTGTCACTGTCACTACACGCCACTCACTTAGAGAAACAATCAGAAATGAAATTGGGTAATCTTCTATGGCACACCTGATGTTTCCTCCTGGCCCATTTATGTGCACATGTGGCATTAAGACAGAATGACATTTTCAAACAGAACCTTTCCGTCAGGTATTACTAGGCATTAATAAACTAAACCATATCTATTTCAAATCAGTCTCATGCAATATATCTATAAGTATATATAGTATATTTTTAGATTTACACAAGCTAACACATTTAGACATGTTTTTTCCTAAAGTTTTCCACCAGTATCTAAAGTTTATGTAGAATAATGAAAGTTCTGTTCAGTTCAGTGAGATTCCCATGTGTAAAACCTTCATCACAGCAGCACTTCCAGCTCACGCTGAGTCTAAAAAGCTGCATGTCTGACCTACATGCACGCACACGCACACACTGACTAATCCAGACCAGATGCTTTGGTCATGATGGGTAATGTACATGTATGAACTTGTACTCCTGGAGGAACAAGGTTTAAGCACTACAAATCTTCTACTCAAACAGATAACGCAGCAGGGGAAACAACTACAGTGATTTATTCAAGCATGCAGCATATTCCAAAAAGCTGTCATGGCCTCTGATAGTGACTACAGAATATGTTTTCTGCTTTTCTCTCTTCCATAGCTCCAGCATAAGAATACAAAAAACTTACTATAGTACCTGTCCTAGCTCTGTGTAGCAAATATTTGGAGGGTCTTTAGCACCAACTTTTTGCATTGACCTCACATGCATGTTTCCCTTAAACGTATACAAATTTTCTTCATACAAATGTTTGTCTTTATAAAGGTCCTTCCCTCTTTTCTTTCCAAAGAACAATAAAAGGAAGAAACATTCAACACAGTTATTTCTTTTAAAATGATTTAAATTTGGCTGGTGAATTGCAATAGATTTCAGTGCAGATGTATAGTAATCTTTTCATCATTTTATTTCATCTGACTTATTTTTAATTACATACTGTATAACTTTAATAACTATATATATATATATTTATATATTTATATTTCTTTCCCTCACCAGGACCCTAGTTACTGGGTTGAGGTCCACAGGTTGGAACATGGTGATGGAGGCATTTTGGACCTGGATGACATGCTGTGTGATGTTGTAGATGACAAAGATGGGGTGAGTCAAAATATGTACAGTATTTATGTACTTACAATCTAATGTACAATCTTATGTATTTATTTATTTTAAAGTCTTTTACTCTCTTCTTTTATGTGCACTGTTGCTTTGATGGTGAATGAATTGTGTAGTCTTTACACACAAAAAAAAGCATCCTGCTTTTACTAGAATAATAGGTAATAAAGGTTCTGTTCAATGGCAACTAGACCTTTTTCTAGGGGTTTTTCTTCTTGAACATGCTTCATCTTCCACTCAAAGGGTTTTTTTGTTCTGACTGGCTGGTTAGGATAGCAGGTTTTTATACCCAGTAGATTGTTACTGTAAGTAGATTGTTATAAGGCCACACGAGTGGTGACGACCTTGAAACCGTCTGGGTAGCAATAAAAGAACTGCATTGTAAGTGGGAAATAGATTGTGCCTTTCTTTCCTCTTCTGTTGAGAGAGGGATGCTCAACCTTCATCACTTGAACAAACTGTCTTCTCTATCCAGGATATGATCATTGCGCTCCCCAGTGTCACCCCTTTGTGAAGCTGTTTCATCTATATACTGTGCAAATCTATCAGTTCTTCAATGCATTGAACTCTGTGTACTATTTTGAGTTGTTTGTGTCTTGGTGTCTTGTTTTTGGATAAATTGTTGCCTGAGTAGTGGATGATGGTGTAGTGGTTAACACTGTTGCTGCACAGCAAGGAGGCCTTGATCCTTCTCTGTGTAGAGTTTGTATGCTCTCCTTTTTCTAGCTGATAATTAAGAGTGGTAGCAAATGAATGAGTGAGTGTTTAAGGTTTGAAATGTATAATGATGGCGTGTTTTTTCCCCCCAGCCACATTTGCATATAGCAACAGTGCTGTTATGGTTGTTCTCTTCTGTGTCTGTTGTGAAAGTGCACTTCTACTATTTTATTCTTGATTTTCATGATTTACTGCTCAGTGTCTATTGTAATGATCTTAGGTGGATTCTATTATATAACTTGTGTAGATTGGCATTGGTAATAGAAGTCTCTGTCCATATAATTCTGAAGCCTACGTCCAATAACATTGGCTTCACCACAGACCTTAGAGGTAAATGGCGGCTGGTAGACCAGTGGCACCTGAGTCTATGTTGTCAATGGCCTTAATGTTTGTCTCTTGAAGAAATATGATATGTTTTAAAAGAAAAGACCAGTGTAAAAGTGTAAAATCATGTACAAGTTGTGAACAAATACTGAAAGCAATGTAATTAGCTAAATTGTTAAAAAAACAAAAACAAGCAAACACAGGAACTCCCAGAAGTAAACTATATTTGCCTATACCCTCCTACTTCAAAGCATTTTTACATTCTTCTAACATCTCTAAAGCGAGGCTGCTGGTTGACTAAACTAAAACAACAAAACCTGCTAATAACAGTAATAACAGACCCCTGCGAAAACATGCCTGGAAGTCTTAGAAGGACGGTTTAGATGTTTTTTGCAAAAGCTGAAAGGTGCTTAGTCCTGAATAGTTTGGGGAGTAATCGGACACTAGTGTTCAGCCTTGTTTCATCCTTAACCCAACCGTTCTAAAATTTCCTTTAGAGTGCTTGAGCTTTTCGTTTTACTGGTATTCCTCAGACTAACCTGGGAATTCTAATCGGTCAGAGTTTTTTAAAGTGAGACATTACTAGTTGATGAATAGTCAAGGTCCTGCCCCCTTCTCTTATCCCTACATGATTTTAATTACTGGTAATGTATGTCTTGACTGTTTTAAAATGGTGGATGACATGGTTACAAGTTTTTCATCTTCTTTCATTTACTCATGGATCTGTGAGGCACTTTAGAAATAAAAAATAAAGGTTGTGTAAGATAATTGCAGTTTTGCCGTTAATATAATTTGAGCTTTTATGTTGTAGTTTTCCCATAGTATACACACAAATCCATAAACATAGTTTTGTGAGCTAAGACACTACATTTGTGATAGAACAACTTTATGATTATCTCACTGTGTGGGTGTTTGCTTCTTTTGTGTACAGTAGTATATCTAGTTCATCCAGTTCTTTCATCAGTAACTGCCTCACATCACGTCTAATAATTCTAATCCATTAATGACAAAAGTGCTCATTATGGATGTTTTTTTCTTAAAAAGTACCAAACAGTAACCATGTTGCTATGTAACAAATGTTTGTTGTTTATTTCATGTATTTCTTTGGTATACATTTTCTTTGTCAAATTATTTACTTTTACCAATTACTTGTAGTGGAAAATTTTTAGAGTGATCTATAATGATTTATTATTTATGATGATATAATAATGCTGTTTCTAAATACATTTAATGGTAGGTCCACTGGGTGGTAGAGAGAGTTAAAGCCATTCAGCATGTTTTAGATGCGTTTGCTTTAGATAGGTGACCAGTGCCTGTAACACTAACAAAGCAGGTAACAGGGACTATATTATTAAAATCCAGTAAACACCAGAAATTAATTTATTTTAAAGACAATTTCAAGTTAAGCAGTTTTGTCAGGATAAACCTGAAAGCGCAAAGCGCAGCACAGACCTTATTTTCAAATCCTTCTTTCCTTCCTTCCTTTCTCGCAAAGGTCACAGGCTGGATCTTATCCCAGCTGTCAGTCGGGGGAGAGGCAGAGTACACCCTGGACATGTTGCCAGTCCATCACAGGGCCACATATGTAGACAATCCTTACTTACCACACCTACAGCAATTTAGAATAAATCCAATCAACCTAACTGCATGTCTTTGGACTGTGGGAGGGAACTGGAGTACCTCAAGAAAACCAATGCATATTTTCATTTTGTAGGTCAGCTTAGCTTAAAGGAAAATAAATAAAGCAACTTTCTTAAAATAGTCACATTTGTCTAATACACTAGATATGCTGTCATGCTTGCTGAGATCACAGATTCTCAGCAAGTGTGATCTGTGCACAATATACTTCATAGATTAACTAATCTTTATTAGCGCACTTTGTGTTGCACTACTGCCCCCAAATGGACTGAGCTGTGAAGTACTGTTGACAGAAGAATGCTGTTCAGAAGTCACAATATTTTTTTCCCCAGTCTTATTATTTATTGTTATTATTAATTCTTCTATTCCTTTTTCTGGCACTTAATTACTTCAGCATAGTTTCAGCTACAGAAAATGTTAAGCTTTTTTAAGACAAGTGTGCTTTCATTCCACCTTCATATGTTAAATAATTTTCAGCTTTTTGCAGCATTTTTAGAAAGTGGGAGCAAATAGTGCGAATCTTCAAATCCAACTAGCATACTCTACGTATACTTTCAGCATACTTTCGTACGAAGTCAGCAATGGGAAATTCCAGGAAATCTATTTCACCTTTCTTCAATTTGTAATTCAGAAAATCTTGGTAAAAACATTTAGCATTACAGCATTCGCAGTGCAATTTTTCAGGAAATGCTTTGTTTTTAACATATTGTTCATGTTATCACAAAGGACTGTAGAGAGTGCTCTTAAATTGGGCAATTATGAGATAATATGTGTTACAAGTCTGTTGATATGAACTTTTTTTGTGAGTCTTCACACGAGGAACACCTGAGAGAGTTTAGAAAACTCTTTGAAATTAGGTCTTTAATATAGAGAAATCATGTATACACCACATGGCAGTGAGACAATTCAAATTTGTCCTGGTTAGAGGATGGCTTTAGGTAGAATTATACAATGTGTCTTTTCAAATGAGTTAATAAAGAAATGGAATTAGTGGGATATTGGCAATTAGAGTACATTTTATTAAACTTTAATGTGCTTTAATGGGCAATGGAGGGGAACTGGGCTATCACAGTAGCAAACGTAAAAAGTGTTTTATAAGACAACCTGATTGTGAACATGATTCTGTTATTGTAGTAATTTAAATGTGTGCTGTTAAACTGGGCGTCAGGTGTCTGATCACAGTTTTACATGCCAGATGACTTGCTCTCTTTGCTTATTCTGCTGTTACTCTGCTGGGTAGAATTCCTAAGACAAAAATATAATCATATGTAGATACACATGTATATATTAAACTGCAGTTTACTGAACCCTTACACAAACTGTCAGCTTTCCTCTGAAGAGTATTGTTTGTACAGTAAGCTTGAAAACAGAGCAAATAGGTGAAGATAATTTGAGTATGTTTGCTTCCAGATTTGGATCTTGCTCATTAACAGAAATGAGTCAAAGCTAGTTGATTCCCTCGGGTAGAGGGGAGTGCACAGTGAACCCTTAGTTTGGGGTTGTATGTGAGGGCTTGGGGATTAATTAAAGAAGCTCATTAAAGCACAAGTACCTGAACAAACAATTAATTCTGGTGTGTTTTGCAGCAGGTGTAAGCAGACATGGAGATGGTGCTTAGCAACTGTTGCAGTGACAATCTTGAACCACCAAGTGGCACTCTCACTCAACAAGTAAATAGAACAAAACGACTTGATCCCATGAAGTTGGCATTGCCATGGCAACAATGGTTGAGTGCCAAGTGGGCACCTGTGCTGGGTCGAGATCAAGCCGTGAGTGAAATTAGCCAAGGCGTAAGCAGGGTCCCGGCAGATGCCCCCTGGTACCAGAACACTGCCGAGGGAAATCAAAGGCTAATTACTCAGTGTGTGTGTGTGTGTGTGTGTGCGTGTGCCTGCGTGTGCCCCCATTTTGGACTGAAAAATATTCTTGGCTGTCTGCTTGGCTGTCTCTGCTAGCCAGTATAATGCATTCACCTCACATGTTGCTGGTTTTCCTTCACATCTTTCCACCTGCTGGAATGATTTGCATTGCATAGAACCTCCTGAAAATTTTAATGAATTCAATATTCTTTTGCATTGACTGTAGGTGGAGGGGCATGCGGCATAATATTAAACCCATTAAACTGTATAATTTTGCCTATTCGGCGGCATATTCCATAAAACGTGTATAAAAGTATAGCTAGTCTGAGTATGACTACACCATTGTGATCATAGGTATCATGTGTTCCATAAATGATTCTCTTTATGCACTAAACTGTCATTTAGATGTTATAACCTAGATGCTGCCAGCTCATAGAAATGAACACTGAGTTCACTAAATATGATGCTTAAGTTAAATACATGCATACTTTACATACATTTGTACTGGTCTGTTTTTTGGTAGATGCTAACTGACATAATGCATGGTGCACACAAATAGGTCCACTGATAGACAGCATCTGTTAACTGCAACTATTTAGCAGCAAAGACTCAAAATTAATAAATTTATACAGCTTTCACACTGTTGATGCATGGAACAACCATTTTAGATTCTGAGGTTGAGCTTGGTGAACTTAAATATTTTAAATACTGTATATTCAAAATATTCTATACAGGAATGTAATAAATATGTACAAAAAAAGACACTTTTTTTCATACAACACACACACACACTCTCACTAACCAAATAATGCATACCCACTTTTACATCTCAACAGACACACACCCTGCTTTAGTCAACTGTAATTAGCCTGTAAGGACCAGAGTCAGCTCTGTAAACTCAGTGTGGTAGCAAAATTTATCCTCGCCTCCGTTGCTCTCCTCGCAGGATTGTGGGTGGCAGCAAGCAGTTTTTCATTTAACTTTTCTCTGAGGCTTTGGAAGTATTGTCTGTTGTTGTTTGTTTATTAGGTTGCTAGTTTTTGAACTTCACCCACTGTCAGAAAATTTGTTGAGCACTTTGTTTTTCAGCAGCTCCCTCCTTCCCACTTATGCACCTACAATCCCTCACATGGGAAGATACTCAGTGTAATCACCTGCGTTTGTCTTATCCATTGGAGACTTCTCTAGAGAAGTACTGGCCTTACTTATATAAATAGGTATCATAATCGCATAGGTGTCTTGGCCTCCATGGCAGCTTCCCAATCGGAAGGGTCTTCCTCCAAATTTCTCCTGACATGGTGTCCACTTGCTTGAATATTTTCTGGGAATTCTGGAGTATTTAAGCAGACAGTGCTTTATTGTTAAACGTGGAACATCTATACACCTATAGTATTGTACGATGTATGAAAAATTTAAAAAAAATCACTCACAAACCTGGAAACAGACATTCTGTTTTAATGACACACAATCCCTTTCCCATTATATGTCCTTGGCTCATACACAAGGATGTTTGTCGTGGTTGACAGCTGTCAGGGCTGCTTTGGTTCCACTCTCTGGAACCTTGGCCAAACTAGCTTATTATCTGCAGCACTGGAAGGGCCTGGCATTGCTCTGGGGGGCTGATTTAAGTCAGCCTCCATGAGATAAGCCCTAAACTGAAGTGACAGATACAGACCCCCTGCTGGGAGTTTGTCACGCTGCCAAAGTCCCTTAGAGCGGTGTACCTAGGAGCACTCGGATAACAAAGGACTTGTTTCCTCCTATTATCCATATGCAATGAGTGCTGCACCCACAAGGCCCACTAACATCAAACAGATATGTGGGGAGACACATTGCCCTACTTTTTATTTTGAAACTGAATGTGTTGCATTCGTTGTTTATCCTCTGTTGTTTCTCATCTCTTTATGTGACTGCGGTGATTTTCGTCTACGGTTGTCAGAGGAATGCATCTTTTCCACATTCTAAAAATTTGAAGTCACAGTCAGTTCAACAGAACCCACTTGCTATTATCACTTGCTTATTCTTTCAAATATAGACCTGTTTCTCACCCCCACTCTGCTGCCTGTCTGGTACTTGTTAAAGCAAGTGAGTGCTTCTTCTGCATGACAACTTTTCCCCTGTATATATTGTCTCAAGTCCACACTTGACTACTTCTCTAAGAACTATATATAATTACGATCAAGGTTGTCTTTGACAATTGACTCGCAAATATACTTTGGAGGGCAAAGCTGGTTTAGTTTAGACTGGGTTATTACAAGGGGTATAATATACACAATACATTATATGCTGTTGTTTATAATTCTGTCGTAATGACTTTATGCCTACACATCATAGTAGAGTGAGTTTTTCTATGACCTGTGTATGAGTAGTCAACAAAACACTTCAGACTAAGTGAAAGAAAAAGCCATGTATTATTCAAAACACAAAAGATACCCAGTCAAAGTGGAGCACATGCACTGCCGCGAGCTGAGCTGAATCTGGAGTTGACAGCTGGCACAGGGAGGAAGGAAGGTGGTGCCCAGACCATGAAGCTAAGCCTAGTTTGGAGAGCTTTAGACAGGCAATGTTGTAGCAGAGCTCTGAATCCTCTCTGACACCACGGCTGTCAGCTCTCAAGCCTCTCTTCTCATGACAAGAGACTAAAGACTACTTCAGATTATGTCAGGCTCTGTTTAAAATACTGTAGGCTCACATGTACTCAAGTGTTTCATCCTTTCCTCTTACTAAACCGCTGGTTCACGGGATTTACCAACCAGTTACTTGTCAATATATCCAATAGGTAGATTTTCTGTTTGTTGTTTTATTGTATAGTACTATAACGGTAGTGTACTGTACTTTACCTAAACTACAAGAAAAATTATAATTGAGGGAATCTGCTGTTTTTTTTAATCTGGACTACATTTACAGTAGATGGAAACCCACTTAATTCTGTGTATAGACAGGAAAGCTTTTCTATCACTAAAAGTCTCCCATCTGTCTTCCTGTCTCCATGCAATACAACTCAAGAATACTAAATGAATAAGTATTCATTATAAAGGGTAACTGAAGGTCAGTGGTCCAATTTGAGAGAATGTGTCTTTGTGTGCAGACATGGTTTTATCCAGAAGGGCTTTTTAGGTAGAATTGTAATATGACCCCTTCTCTCTGTCACCCTGCCTTCCCCTCTCCCTTATCATTTCAAGAGACGCTCTTTCATCACAGTGATTGTCTATGTGAGTGTGCAGCATGTGCATGTGTCATTAGTAGTCTTGCGAATGCCTGTATAAAAGCCTTATGTCTCTTCAACAGATGTGCCACAGTCTCCCCCGCCATCCCCACCCTCCCAATTGTTATGTGAATGTGTGTGGGGGAATACTGCATGCTGTTCCCATTTGGAAGTCAGTGGGGAGTGCCAATGAAAGACACAGATATTAGGCAGCCATTTATTTGTGAAGACGTGTGTATGCAAGTATATGTGGTAATTTGTGAGATTACCACTTTGTGTTACCAGAATCTCTCTCCTGTACACGTGCTTTGGTGTGTCTGTTTTTACATAGGTAAGGAAGCTTTATTTGCCATCCTGTACTGTCCTATGTCTATAAATTCATTAGATGTTCTTGTCAAAAGTCGATTACCTTTTAAGAGCCTATTTCTAAAGCAGTTTTTCCCAAATGTGTGATAGTTAACACAAATGTTTGTGTGTTAAACAGTGTGTCTTTCTGTTCGGATGCTTTATGCTTTGCCAGGTGGGTGTGACTGAAGTGGTTGCACTCTTGCTCTGATAATCCATGTGTCATTGGTCTTTCCAATCAAATTTTTCCCTTGGCAACCCTGTTTTTATTCTTTATGCAGAGGATCTAGTTAACATTAATGAGCAACGCAGACTGGTTCATGATTTCTGCTCACACATAAAATAATGCAGACTTTTGCTGCCAGCGGTGACAGGATGTTAATAATTCATAACAGAAAACTCACAGACAGCCATGATGTGCTACACACAGTGACAAGAAAGTGACAAGAAGTATTTGTAGCTTTTGGAGCTTCACAGTTTTCTGCTTTAATCTCTTCTAATTTTTTTCTAAGCAAGTCTAAGTCTTTTGACAAATATAATGTGCCTAAAATAATACCACAAAAATATTTGATCTTTAAAGTCTTCTTTGAAAACACCCATTGATAGATTTTCAGTCTTAAGTTCTAGTTATGCTAGACCGCATATAGACCAGTCATATGACCGCCTGCTATTGACTGGATTCTCATTCCGTTTATAGTCTTTCACGTATACCTGGACCATAATTTCAAGCTATTTTGTTACTACCCTTGGACTACCTTCTAGAGTTTGCTTTTGACTTGGCTTTCCATATTGTTCAAATTACTTAACTGATTTCACTTGTTAATATATTCAGTATGTGGTGTTGGAGCTTTGAGTGATGGTGTTTATTGCCACCACTGCCAATTGTCAGTTGTGGGATTGTGTTACTGTGATTTGAGGATTAAAATATTATTGTGGAGTTAAGTGATTTTTTTACTTAGTTGGCGCTAGAGGACCACGCCTTTGAGCCTTTGACTATACGTTTGTGCTTTGTGACTGCTGGATCATCAGTTGGAGTTTAAGTTTGTTTCACATCAGTGTCTCTCTAAGAGATTCTGTCTGAACCACCATACTTCTCAGGCACTTGTCTACCAGCAATTACATCAGCTTCGAAACCAGGGAGCTGCTGTGGTTTCTTGCTATGGAAGCATCAAACACTTGCCTTCAGATGCCAATACTCACCTTTTTCCATTCCCCACTGATAATTCTGGGTCTACTCTTGTGTTGTCATCTTGGTGCTCTGCCAAATTCTGTCGATCAGAAAGCTCTACCTCCCACTCCTGAGTTCTGCTCCTGTTCTGTGCTTCAATCAGTAATGTATTCAGTAAGCTCACTCCTGAATCAATAATAAACCTTCAGTATTTACATTCTTATCCCATTATGGTAATTACTGTTCTCATTCATTTATCAGATTATCAGCAGATCTCTCTGTTGACCTCCTTTCTGACTCCAGCTATCAGATACACATTTTTTGATACTCATTCATCATTTAAAAATATAGTAAAACTAATAACTGGTTGTCCATGTTACATCACATCATCCTGCTTCTAGATGTTGCCTTATGTACACATTGTTGCCAACTCCTAAATAAGGAAAGTAGCTTTTGGCTGTTCTAAAAGTCACCAGGAATCACTAAACAACACCATTGCATAATTGCAAATTTTCATAGCGACGTAATGTTTTTTACGTGCAACTATAATTATCCAACTCTGCGTTTGTAAACAAAGAAGCCACTCCCGAGCTTACATACCAAATTAGTGTAGTACATGTACATAGTACATGTATATTTCTATGTTTCCAAGTGAATTGAATGTTTTGTCATGCGTTAGAAAAAATACTTACAATTTAGGGGAGCAAGCATTGTGCTTGCCTCAGATTTTCAAAGGACAATGCCTGCGAGTCAACTGTTGACAATTAGTCATTTTTGGTCGATTCATTTACAGTATGGACACAGTGGTGAGGGTCTCTTCTTTCCTCCTACTGCAGCTGGGACTGCACGTGAGCCTCCCATGAGACTGACCGCCTGTGAGGGCTTTGCACTCTCTGCTTGACAAAGGCAGTCACTGTAGAATGATACATGCTTTCAGGTCAGAGTGTGCCAAAACAGGGTTTGGAAAGGAAAGAAAGTGGCCAACACTGGATGCACAGAAAGGCAGGCAATACCTAAACAAGTGTTTTGATACACTTGGGAATTCATCTTCTCCTTAGTAATTACTGGCTGCTCATGGTTTGGTGCAGTTAAGCAGACCCAAATCATGGTGTTTTCTCTGCCATAGTTTATGGGTGGGATAAGTCAATTCAGAAAACATTCATTTAAACTTGTAGCAATGTTCACAGAGTTTTACCCTAGATGTATACTGATTCAATTTTTAACGTGCTGTAGAATCATAAACACAAGTATGTTAGTCAGTTCCAGTGTGTTGATTGTGATCTTGGGGTCATTTTGAACAGGCATCAACTTCCCTGTCTCCACATGTAGAATGTTTGACTTTCTTTCCATGTCTCATGTTGAGTAAGCATATTCTCCTTGTGAAGAGTAAACTTTAAAAGTTTGAGTGGTAGTTTTAGTAGTTCAAAGTAGTTTTAGTCTAACTAATTTTTGCCCATAAAAATTTTGTTTAGGTCATCAACACAAGGGTTCCCATACTGTTTGTACTAATGTTGTACTGAGGGTTTTGTTGTTGTTTTATGTATCTTTTATATGGCTGTAATCAAGACATGAACAATCCGAATTTTGTTATTGTTTTAGTCACATTTTATTTTCAATACTCTTGACTCAGATGATCGTATTTTATGACATTTTATATTAATTCAGAATACCATGAACCAAATTAAACCAACCCAAACCAAACCATTTTAAAAGGTTTATATACTCATTCTTTTCACATATATAGTGTTGTCAGAGGCTTTACAATACAAATTTTTGTTATGTTGGTACACATACGTTTTTGTATGTGTTAGTATGTCATAAATCTTCAAGGGATATTGTAAAGTTTGTTTGTGATCTTGTAAGATTGCTTGGAATAAAGTGTGAAGATATACACACAAACGAACCAAAAGCAGGTTGCTCCATCAACAATACATGCTAATATTTTATTTAACATATTGCATCTGTGTTTATTATGAGGGAACAGGAGGCTGAATAAGTAGGACAGAAGTAAACAATAAAAACAAAACAGAAGCCGCATCATCTCATTCATCTTGTCTTTGTTTCCTTTTTTAGTTTCAGTGCCATTTGAATAATATGCCGAATGCCAATATTTAAAGGGAAAAAAACACAATTTTAAACCCTGGGTGAAATGTTGAACTCCCCAGTGTGTCTGTCCTTCTGTGTGTGCTCTCATACAGCCATGCTCTGATTAACAGCTCAATTAGCAGAAGTGTGGCACCTGAGACCACACCAGCCACGCGGGATACCCCCCCTGCCCCCCCACCACCACCAAACACAGCAGTGGAAAGGCCAGCCCCTGTGGCACATGACATTTCAGCCACAAATTACTTATTCTTCACTCTGTTCATGGATAGGGGGAGCACTACACTTTGAATAACAATTGTTGAACAAGACTGAGACAAACCTGTCGTGATCTTACCTGATCAAGGGATTCGTTGTGCTTTCTTTTCATTTAGCTTTATCTCAACCACATATCCAGTACTTACCTGGCTATTACCCTACTCAGTCTGCTCTGTTTTCAGTCAAGACTGTCTGATAAACTGGTTTAGACACTAACTACACAGAGACTGCACACACACAAAATGTCAACATTTCTACACTTCTAAAATCAAATTTTAACTCAATGATACCAGATCCCTGGACTTACGAAACAAGAGTATTGAATACAACAAAATACTATAACTTCCAAACAGTTTTACAATTAAATAATAACTTCAGTATCTAAGTCGATACTTGAAAGCAGGAGCAGACCAGAAAATACAAAGCAATACAGACATATACAACATACAAAATCACTGCTTAAATGCAAGAACAAACATGATGAACACTAACAAGGTAAAATTAGCAAAGGAACATTGAAACTAAAAGAAAATCACTTCTTAAGGCAAGAGCAAGTTGGGTAGTAACATGGAAATACTAAATCCGTACCTGGAGTTTGGCTGATGACCTTTCACCTTTCAAGTCTGGGCCAACAGAAAAGTATGCATATGGATAAATACCATTGTCACTAACTCACTCAGTGCACATTCCCCTCACCTGTGACTCTATAACATGCCCCAGTTCACTTCCATCTTGCCAGATTGTCAACTGTTTTCCCCAGAGACCCTCCAGCATTTGTCTATGCTTGCATGCCTGACTTCAAGTGACCCATCAGACCAGCTTTCTAGCTGCGTCTTTTGCTCCCTTCACCTTTTGGACTCTGTGACTTTGTGTTTTGGGGCAGGCTTTCTTATTGAGTTTTGGCTCATCACAAGTACATAGTTTGGACAGCATTATTTGAGTTTCAATTCACATTTGTGCAGTTATTAGTTTGAGAGGAGTTTGTAATTTCATTCACTTGCCTCGCCTGTTTGAGTAATGACAGCCAGTCATAAATAATGCCACACCACTGACCAAGCTCATCTTCCATTACTGCTGAAATAACATCCTATTCCCAATTTAAGTTGAGCAGGAAAGTGTGATGCTTTTTTATATCACCTATATCAAAGTGAAACAAGTGGCATTTCCTCACTTGTATCTGAAATGCAGAAGGTTGTTTAACTGCATATGGAAATATATTTTTATTTCCTTACCACTTCACACTCATTCATGATCCATCTCAGCTCATCAGCTGTGTTCTGCTCTCCAATTGTTTTGCTACTAAAGGCCGTGATCAGTGAATTGTCCTCAGTTTCCTGGGGGGGTCAGTTTGTCAGGGTTGGCCAACTCCTTCATAACCTGTCTTCTTTTGTCTCTCCGCAAGTGTTATTGTTATATCTCTGTATAAAGGTATTTGCAGTGTCATAAAATGTTGGTTGAACATCTTAGTAATGTCTCTTATTGTTCTATCATGTCTGACAGATAAAGGGAGAAAATAAACAAAACTGAGTGTATGAAGATGAACTTTGAATGTGAACATCAGCGAGTTCTGGTCTTGGAAGCAGGTGGTATCTGTGGTGCTCAGTTAACCGACAGATTGTGTCGTCAGTCATATGTCTGTGTGTTACTAACTCCATAGATTTGTGCAGTTTAAAATTTG
The DNA here is from genome assembly GCA_030770545.1 of Macropodus opercularis. NCBI lineage: Eukaryota > Metazoa > Chordata > Actinopteri > Anabantiformes > Osphronemidae > Macropodus > Macropodus opercularis. The sequence continues at coordinate 11,570,385 of JAUCMP010000028.1, read as the reverse complement.
TGGGATTGAAATTTCTTTTTGTGCATTTGTGCATAAATTGGTCATAAAATATGTTCTGATCTTCATCAAAGTCACAACAATAAAAAAACACAGTCTGCTTAAACTAATACTGCACAAAAAATATTGTGTTTTCATGTTTTTACTGAACATAACATGTAAACATTTGCAGTACAGGGTGGAAAAAGTATGTGAATCTTTGGACTTAATAACTGGTCGACCCTCCTTTGGCAGCAATAACCTCAACCAAATGTTTCCTGTAGTTGCAAATCAGACCTGCACAATGGTCTGGAGGAATTCTGGACCATTCCTCTTTACAAAACAGATTCAGTGCAACAATATTCTTCGCTGTCTTGAGGTCAACTGTATGTTTAAACCACATGTAATGTGTATAATTTTTGCTATAATCAGTTTTTCTTACTTTGTCTTTTCCAACATTATTATTTTACTTCAGATCACATTCTAAATTCTTGATTTTTGTAATATTCTTAAATACAATTGTTGTAGGTTTGTTATTAAATCCTCAACACTTCAGTTGGGGCACATGCTTTTTCACACTGACTCACTCAACCTTGACAGGACTATGTCAATGATAGCATATATCATAAGACGTATAATCGTATCTCCATATCAGAATTCTTCACTGGTTAAAAAACCAGCATCTGTACAATGAAGACTTAAGGCTGCACCTTTTTGTAGCTGCAGCAGGGAGCACTGTGGTGTCACTGCTGGAGTTCATGTAGTTTGACTATTCAACAGAGTCAAATTCTTCTTATACTACATTCTGCCAAGTGACTTACGGAATTCTCTTTAAAACACCCTTGCACGTTTAAAGTGAATTCTCTGATTTATCAATTTGGCCGGGGCTGTCTTTACGTTGTGTCACTATTTCAGGCATGTGCCAGTGCTGTGATTCTAACAGTAAGGGAAGAAAGGATTTACTGAGGGACACTTGCAGTAAGTCAGTCTTCACTGTACGTATTACAATCACATTATAGGAATATCGCATTACCTTGGTGTTGAAGTATGTCTGAGTAGCATCGGCACATTCTTTTAGAACGTCATTCTCTATAGATGTTCATAGCTAGGATGGGGAACCTCTCATCACAGCATGAGTGACTTGTAACATCCCTTTCACACAGATACGATATGTCGAATCTGAAAGGTTAAAAATAACTCAGATATAACGATGCCAACTTGAGCAAACGTGTTGAATGGGGGGAAAAAAAGCTAAGCTTTGCTCAAATAGACACTAAAGTGCTGCAGTTTCTGGGCCCACTTTCATCACAGCATAATGAGATTGAAGCAGATATCAGCCAATGCTCCCACTCCCCTGTTTCATTTTGATATGGAAAGAGTGGGATGAAATGGCTGCAAGCACTGCTTAAAGCAGTACTGCTTTAATGCTTAACATTATGTTTGAATGGGAAAACAGACCATGTGTGACTTGTATTGCTGTGTAGCAACCACACTGTTCAATGGTTAACAAGGAAGTAGACACCCTAACTCTTCTGTGCACATACATATATCAGAATTTTTATGGTCTAACAAGTGTATGTGTTCAGTACTGGAACAATTCCATCGTCACATTGTGGAAAGTTTTTCAACTCACTCTGCTTGATGAAAGGGACCTCTGCAGGCTTCTCTTCTTTTACGATTAAATCCTGTTCATAGACTTTTAAAAGCTCAAATCACTTCACATCAGTCACACAGATGCTTTACACATTAGCCCTTCAAGTCATCTCTTCTACTCTAAGACGGTGTCTCCCTCCCTCTGTGAGGAAATCTTAACTCAGCATACTTTCCTCACTACTGAAGCACTTTAAAGCCTTAAGTCTTCTGCCTCTCAGCTCCCACCGTACACATCTTTGAAGCATCAGTCATTGACGATGCTACCCAGCTCTGAGAGCTTATGCACTGAAAGCGTAATGGCCTAGTGCTGGTTAACTTTCAGGCTTATACCCCTGTTGATGAACTCAAGCAGCCATCACCCCCACCTCTTATCCTAGTTAAAACCTCCACTGTGTTGGCAGTTTATAGATGAGGAAAGTGATGATTGTCAATAGATAGAAGAGAGGAAGCTGGGAGAGCATATGAGAATAATTTACTTTGTACAGAAGAAACCTATACAGTAAATGCGGTCAGGCACATTTAAAGAATCCTGTGAGCAGGACTTGCTACTGTGTGTATATTCCTTCTGCAGTGTCAGTCAGGATTATGAGCAGAAGGTTTGCCAGACATTAGCAACAGTCTGAGACATCTGACAGCATAGATGTATGTGGCACAAATGCCTGGATCAGTCAATCCACTATACTGTTTATTCTGTGTTGATATTGTATGTGAATATGCACATCTGCTACCTATTCAGGTGTTAGTCGACTCAGTTACAGACATCATACGTACACAGTTCTTACATTTACCACCACCACACCTAGGTGCCTGCGTAAATATCATTTCTCTGCAAATATAATTCCTCTGGCCTCAGGTTCTCTGGTTGACTTGAGGCACCTTGGCTGCTGACAAAGCTACAGTTTTTCCTTTTTGTTTTTGTTACAGCTTTAATATACTAATAGTTAGCATTGGAATACTACAGAGTAGCCGAGTCAGTTGTACATCCTTTGCACAAATCAGTTTTACTGTTGGACAAATTTGGTAAATTAAAGTACAAATCCTCAAAAAATTTATGCTACAGGCACGAATTATGGGTGTGTAAAAAAAAAAAAGGCACGTACCACAGAAGGACTCAAATTTGATCTAGCTGGATTTTATTCTTGATACCAGCACTGTTTGTAAAACATAAAGTATTTTTAGGCAGTGTGGTTTTTATTATTATTTTTATAATTATTATTGCTCCACATCCGGACCTGTAGTTCCACTCTTCCTTTCATAGGCAGATTGCAGTGCAGTACTGTGTAAATGTCCAGACATTGTTGATGAGGTTATAGACAGGGTATTAGCATGGTGCTGAATGGGGAATACTCTGCCGGCGCAGTCACTGATAGGAGAATCATTAGGAATCAAATGAATGTAAATGTTCTGACTACTTGCCTTATCTGGGTGAGCAGCTTCCCTCAGGCACTGTGTAATCTAACTGCGTGTTTAATGTTTGTGTATGCTCAGTGCATACGTCAAATGTTTATAATTTTAATACCTGGATTTTAGTTGTGTACTTTTTCCTCTTTTAAACAAATTCCCTTTTGCACTAGTTTGTTTGTTGTAGCTCCATAATTCATGTATTTTGGGAAGGTTGAGCATATGCAAACTGATACATGTTTACCAGACAGCACATGCAGTGGTTGGTCTGAATATCTAACCTCCCCTCAGCATTAGCTGCGTCTGATAGAAAGCTATGATAACACCCCATTACATCAAACAAGTTGTGGAGGGGAGAGCTCCATCCTTGCTTCCATTTCCTCCCCCTCTCTCTCTCACTTATCCTCATTTCTATCCATCCCCATGTTAAACCAATTAACAGTAATTACTGGGCCACCCCAGGCAGTTTCTTTCTGCTGGCTCCACTGTTTTGTCCTCCTTACCACACTGACACAAAGGAAGGCTCAGAGACCTGTCGGGAAGCAGGTCATTACTGTTTATTAGCTAAGGGAGGTTGATTTGCCCTGATGGACCCTGTAGAGACCTGCTAAAGTTGAGCTGTTTGGTCATGCAGCTGACTTTAGATGCCATGTAAGTTCATGTAGGATTTTAGACACATGGAGACAATATTTATACTTTTTAATGGCAATGTTGTGTTATTACTGTCAATTGACACAAGTGAGTAAGGGAAGTATGGTTTGTTGGATTTTCACCAGGTTATGATTATAGATACAGAATAAATATAATGGTGTTGCCCAGGAAGCAGTGATGATTGTTTGGGTTTAACACTTTTTTCTTGCTTCTGTGATTCCTTTGGTTCAGGCAGTGGTCAATGAACCAAAAGATCGATGATGTGTTTTCGGGTTGCTATTGGCCACACGCTAAAGTGTCATAACCTACATGTCGGTCAAGGCAGATGGCCACCCACACTGAGCCTGGGTCTGCTGGAGGTTTCTTCCTATCTAGAGAGGGAGTTTTTCCACTCTTGCTAAAAAATATGCAATTTATCCATTGGCTACAATTAAAAGCTTGCTCTATGTGGGATTTGTTGGGTTTAGTTGTGTAAGGTCTTAAACCTTACTTGTAAAGTGCCTTGAGATAACTGACGTTGTCAATTGGCGCTATATAAATAAAGTTAAATTGAATGTTGTGTGTGTGAATATAACTTGTAGGTTGTCATTTGCCAGTGGTTGTGCCGGATATGTTTTTTGTGGTTGTGCCAATTGAAATAGACTATGAAACTCCAATATATGTATGTGATGTTCCAAGCACTATCAAACATTTGGTAATTGACTGGTGCCTTTACTAAGAAGTGTGACAATTGCTGCTGGTGTGGTAGAATGTGGAGGACCCAAACGCAGACTCAGACCAGGACTAGGCTTGACTTGACTTTATTAACGATACAGACTTGACTGAACCCATGACTTCACTTGACTTGACTAAACACGCGGATTTGACTGAACACATGACTAAACGCTGACACACAGACAAAACTCACGTGACCTGGAACCACAGACAGCAACACTCTCACATACACGATGTACGACGGACCGACAAGGACAGAAACAAGAGGGCAGGCTTAAATACAGAACTAAACAGGAAATTAAACACAGGTGTAACCACTAATTGCTAGGGAGGAGCACAGAGGGAGAACGTGACGTCACAAGACAGACAGAAAACCTGGAGCCCTCAGAGTGCTGAGGGCTGGATTGCAACAAGAAGTTGGCCTAAGAATGACTGAATGTGTTAAAAATTAATGTGTGGCAACATTCCAGATCTTGGTATTTATCAAATGGTTGATGGAAAGCAGTGTAATGTAATGTGCACAGTTGCACAAAATATTTAAAGCCACATCTGACAGTGATTGAAACCATTTATGCAGCAATGGTTGGAAAATAGACAATCATAAATTGTATTGTTGCTTGTATTTTTTTGTCTTGCTCAGTGGGTATCTGTCATTAACTTGTCTTACTGTACCTGAACTGTACTGTACCTAAACATCTGCCATTTTCACCTGAGACAATCACAGTAGAACGTTTTATCTTTTTTGTATCGTCCTTAATGTAAAATTCAATAATGACAAGATCACATAAATGTCACACATTTGCTTTGATTGTTTTATTGTCATCTAATTATACATCAGTATTCAGTACCAATAATTGATAGTTTTTGTCCCTGATATGTCAAACTCAAAATACATAATAAATGCTAAAACTTTATAACTTTAATCTAGCGACAACACTTTGATATACAGTCTTGGCTTCTCGTTATCACTTACAATTGTTAAATTGTAAGTAAATTGTCTATGCTTACTAATACTAATGCTACGTTTGATATTAGGAACATTTTAATGGCATTTCATAGCAACATTGGTAGCTTGTGAATATTCAAATGATCAGTTCAGTGTGAGATGTAGATGTAATCGGGTGAGGTCAAGCACCACAAATTATTCAAACCATTAGAAACCATCATGTTTGACTTTTTTTCAAACCAGTAATAAAACATGACCTTTATTTGTACACATTTTTTTCTTTCTTTATGAACACTTGATTAATAAAGGTGATGAGGCCCTGTTCAATTTGAAGGTAAGAAGTGTACAAGGTGACAGTTGTGACATTTCCCCAGAAGAGAGAAGAAGAAGAAGAGAGGTCACCCCATTTCTTATTTACACAACTCAGTTTGATACTTGACACTTAGGTATATAAACACATACATACATACACACACACATACACAAACTTACCTCGATACCCTTCTGCGTCTGAGACCCCATGATCTCATTGTATAACATATCCCTCACCTCCCACTGACAGGTGGGCACCTCTTTCCTGAATTATTTACAATACTTGTGTATTGGAAGTCTTGATATTTGTGCATGATGCACCCTGCAATTATGTCAGCTTCAATAATAGATTAGTTTGTCAGTGGGGGGTGTGGATTAATGCCCATGCACCAGCTAGGTTAGGAGGGCTGGCATATATCATGTTCTGACAAAAAACACTTTTGATATGGCTTCATTTTGTTTTCATAGAAAACCTGCTGAAATGTGTGTACGTTTTTGCATGTGTCTGTGACAACCAGACAGAAAAGCGTGAAAAAGGGATTGATCAATAAGTGGACTTTCTTAAAAAATTCTTACCAGAATTAAGTGTCATGTAACTAATGACACTTTTTTTTTATCATGTGAGTAATTTGTTTTGCCTTTCAACTAGTTTAAGAATGGCTCAATCAAATCCCATTGCAGAATTGTGGAAGAACATACAGTATAATACTACAGTCATTAGGCCAGCTATCTACCACAGCCTCTCAGTCCCCAGAACTAGCAAAAAAGGTGAGATGCTTTACAACCCATGGAGGACATTTCATTTTCAAGTCTCTTAGTTTTTCAGAGGTTTGTTAAATGGCCACAGCCTGCCTCTGTAAGGAAGTAGCTTTAGTCATGTCTGTTCTTTCATCTCATTTTCCTGTCACCTTGCTCCATGCCCTGTCCAGTAACAAAACCCTAGTCTCCTGTTCCCACACAGTCTGTCTGTGGCAAAGAGCCACCTTTCCATTACCTCGGTCTTTCACCCTAGTCTAAAACCTACATTTCTACAGAACCTTCTTTTGAATCTGCCATCAGTCTCCCACCCATGAGAGCTTGAAAAAAAGCTATCCTCTGATTAACCACTACAGCCTGTAGATGCTGCCATACAGTAAGAACCCTGCCACTGCCTCATCCCACTGCTGTGCATCTGCTCCACATTGAGGCTTCACTTCGGCTTCTCCTACCCTTGTCCTCACTCCTGTAACTCTGCCAGATTCTGTTCGTGTTGTTACTGCAGCATTTCAGCCTGTACACACCATGACTCTGCCAAGTCCTAGGCCTCCTGCTGCAGTTCTGCCCGGTTCCATGGTTGTTACTGGTGGAAAAACCACCTGTCACCTTAGTCTCTCCTGTTGCTAGTAATGCACCAATAAAAGGAAGCTCAGACCCACCATTGGCAAGATAAGTTCTAGACCTGGCACCAACTGAGTTTGTGGAGGTCCCACACCTGTGTTTTACTCCAAGCCTGCTTCAGTGTCTGCCCTTACCCCTGCTTCAGTGTCTGTCCCTGCCTCTGTTCTGCACCTAGACATCACCAAGAGGGTGCCAGTGGTTGGTTCCCTTCGCAAGGTCTGGGGGTCCTGTTTCTGTTTCAACCTGACACTCTATCTCCATATGATCTCACGAATGAGTCCAAATGTAAAATAAATGAAAATGTGCAAAAACCCTTAACAGTGTGTGGTTGCAAGCTTAATATGGCACAATAAAAAAAAGGTTAATCTAAGATTCAGATAATTGACAAATTAAGAGCTATTGAGCATTCTCACTTTGTCTCCCTCTCGCATTGACACACAACTTTCCATAAGCTCTCAGCTGGCATCTTCCAACACAAGGTTGTTCAGATGTCTTACAGCTGCAGACCTGGAAAAAAAAAGTGACCTGTGTAAATCTGGCTCCAGACAGCTCGGTATAGTCTCTGAGTAATTCAATTAAGACTGTTTACATAGACCAATGCCAGCTTCTTTGGTCACTCATGCGTCAGGCTGGCCTTAATTGACCAACTGTGGCAATGATTTACTCTCAGTTACCACTTTCAGCTTTGAGCGTGAATAAACCACATTCCCATTACTGTCCTAAATGCCGTTGTGGTCTAGTGCTACACTAATTCAATTCAGTTTAGTTCATTTATATATCTCCAAATCACTACAAAAGTCATCTCAAGATGAGGTTTTAGACCTTACAACATTCAGGAATTCAGTTGAACAAGTCCACTTGAACAAGCTTTTTGAATTATCAAGAAATACATTTTAATTTGATACAGGATCATTTTTTCATGTGTGTAAACCTTCAAAGCATATAGTCAGTGTATTCAGTATAAAAACAGAACTTCACAGAATCAGTTGAATGATGTTGCTCATCCTCCTTGCTTCCTGTCATCCATCTGATAATAGAAAACATGGCAGCAGAAAAACATGTCTTTGTCTCAGGATGCAGGGAATGGAGCAGATGGGGTGCAGTGTGACAGAAAAGGAGAGAAGAAGGGCATGTGTGTAGGAAGTGAAAGGGGGCTGGAGGAGATATCAAATGACCTCCCATCCCCCTCTGCTCCTAATGCTGTCTCTTGGCTTTATCAGTCCTTGACACCTCCAAATTAAATTTGCCCTGAGAAAGGGTGAATTTTGGGGGGTTGGATAGGCAATCCATGTGGAAGGAGGCCAGCCTGCTTTGTTCTCAGAAAAAGAAGGAGATTACTGATGTTGGTATAATGGTCTCTATAAAGCATTTATTCATGTCTATTTATGGGTATACATTGCTCCGGAATTGAGAAAAAATACAGCACACAATTATCAGTTATTTAAGAGATCAAATTTACCCCCTTTACTGAACATGTGTTTATTTTTCTCGTGATGCCATGTGTACCTTTGCTTTTGATAAAATTGATTCGGAATATAGTTTAGTTTTTAGTTACATTATCCTATTACCAAAAGCTCAAACTCACAGTATACTTTTGTCAGTGTGCAGTAGCTCGGTCCATCAATTAACACGTACATATTAAGCATGTATACGTACTCATCAAAACTTCCCTCTTTGTATATTATGTCTCTATTGCCAAGCCCTTGTTTTCTCAGAATATTTATTGTTTCCTTCTTCAAGTGTTTTTTAGTGTCCCCCCGTGAAATCATGTGGCACCATCTTATCAGGCAGTGACTATGTGAATACTGACTTTTGCTTGGCATTTTGTTTTGTGTGCTCTATTTGTTTTGTTTACGTTGATATCTGACTGAGAAGGTCGATTCCCCATTGGACCTGCTGTGAAATAATAACCACACCATTTAACCTAGTGACTGACAGCTGCAAGTATTGTGCCGCCAATTCCTTTTGTTATACATACTGTGGTGTAAAAACAGACAAGAAGCTTATGTGGGATATTAATCCTCCAACATAAAGGTTACACTTAATTGAGAGAGGATGTGTGAGGCTTTAGATAGTTTTACAGCATCCAGTCAGCTGTGATGATAAAAGGTGAAATGTGCAGTTTCTAAATACAAACAGTTATAATGAGCTACTGGCGCGCACACACACGTGCAATACGTTGCCATCCTAGTAGACAATACTTCTTGTCAGACTTCTTAATTGATACACCATGAATAATTGAATGCATTATTTGCGAGAATACAGAACATTACAGAGAGAATGTCAGGTTACACTTTGAATATATAGTTAAACACAAACTGTATGAGTGTTCACCTTTTCAGTGTCAGATTTTGAAAACATGTACTGTTTAAAAGCTCCCATGTGTTCAGACTGACTTTGTTCATACAAAGAAAATGATCTTAACCTTATTAATAGTGTGCATGTAAACTGTTAGTGTGTGTGGAACAGGGATAACCAGTAAGGAGGAACACCTTAGGGAAGGCTTTTATTCTAAGCCATCTGAAATCCTACATCAAATATGGTTTCAAATCTTTCCCTGAGGACTACTTAAGAAAATATCAACGCCCCATTTTCCACATCCAGAATGTTTTTATTACTGAGAGCAGTATCTCTTCCCCTTCTCTTCTGTTATTCCACAGACCAAGAACTATTTGAATGTGTAATAAATTTAGCTTTTATTAGTCTGCTGTGATTTTATAAATTCATTTTAGGAGTATAACATGTTGGAATATCACACTGGGCATGGCTGAGTATTTGTGTAGGCAAATTATTTTTAAAGTGGAAAAGGAAGCAAAAGAAGTCACATAGGTCTCTTCAGACTCAATTAACCATGGTAATATAAGTCTGGCTTGTATCTATGGCCTCTCAAAACCATTCATGCTAAATAGGATTTTACATGTTATGCGTACTAACCGAATCTCAATTAGCATATGTAATGTACAATACAGTAACTTATAAAATGGAATTGGCTCTGTTATTATTATTACAGGTCAGGATCTGTGTGCCGGGAAGGAACAACTGTGAAAATTATTATTGTGTTAAGACACAAAATAACTATTTTCTGTATAACAGAAAACAAAAGGGAAAAATTGACTTGTCTGTTTATTAAGAGGGGATTATCTCAGTGAGGATGGAGGATTGCATTGGAGAATGGAAAACCTCTGGACAAGTGAATCTAAAGTAGATACACTCAAGACTTGTATTGAAATCAAACAATAGTGCTAGTGTCAATTCATCTAAGTCCTTCTTTGACTTGTTTCCTACTTCTTTCTTTGTCTTCTATCAAAATGTATTGTACTCTACAGACAATACACAAGCACTCATTGCACACCACACACTGGGACCTTACGTTATATCCTTATGCAAACTACCACATCAACGATAAACATTCCATTCCAGTTGTAATCTCACTCTGGTCACTGAATAGTAGATCACATAAACACCTATTAGATGACACAATTGCCTAACTGTTAGCTTAGCGACAGGGCTGTGACAGGCTAAATTGAGTCCAAAGTGGCATTCATCAGCATCCATTGTCGCCACCTTTTTGTACGTCTCTCACTTGAGATAATTGACTGGAGAATAACGCCAGCCGATCAGTCCACCTTAGAAGAGTTGCACCATAGATTGAATAACTCTGTGGCAGTGCAGAGAGGTGCTGCGGCACTGAGATATTGTTATTTTCCAATAAAACAGCTCTAATGGAGCTGGACAAGGACTGATGATCAGAGGCGATGGAATGAAATAAGGGAAATGCTTGAAATATTACTGTGGCTCACTTATTCAAGAGACAAATTTTGCACTATGAAAAAGGTTGAGCTTCTCTTTGTTGCTTTTCATATCTAGAGAGCAGAGAAGCAATAACTGGCTTTATTAGACTGACAGTATGGCTTGATGCTGTTTTAGACCATTGATGACATCATTAACAAAATTTTACCGCAAAAAGACATTGGAGAATTTTGCATATTGAAATCGTCAAGTAGTTGTGGGGCTGTTAAAATTTTCTCATTCCACTTTCCTCAGTGATGAAAACTGTAAGAGATCACTAGGGTGATTTCTTATCTGTGCTTTCATATAGCTTGTATTTGGGGAATTATGTGTAGATTTACTGTTCCAATACATTTGCTTTCAGTGTACACAACCACACAGGTTACCTGCATCCCTGCTCGTGATTGACTGGTAGAGAATGTATGTAGTGTGGGTAGGTTGTGTGCCATGCAATGAATGTTATAGATGTCATCCAGCCTCACTACAACATTTTATACTTGGTTGACAATGATGGATTAACCACTTAAACAACCATTATGTCTGGAGAAATGTAAATCATACAAAGGGACACCAATTCCTCACATCCACATCATCCTCCACGCTGAAAAACTTTATTTGCATTTGACCAACTTGGAGAGGATTCATATTTACATCCTCTGAGTCATTTTAACAGTAATTTGTGTTCAGTACAGTAACAGGTAGTCAGTCTGACATCTCTTCTTATAATTGTATTATTGTATTATTAGGGCTCATGCAAGGTGTGACAGCACACAGACACTTACACACACATATTGACACACATATTGCAGATCATCATTTATATGTTATGTAAAAGTAGCTGGCAAGTGAAAACATTTCAGCATGCAACCTATGAGGTGTGGTCGACATATGTACTCTCTTTCTACTGCTACTGAGTTCATGCTTACACAGCTAAAACAAAAAGTGTAATGTTTTCAATAAGGGAGCCAAAGAACACACCAGAACCACTATTCAGTTACAAGACGTATAGTAATAAACAAATTTAAGAGCTCCAGATGTTGCTTGGCAGGCAACTGGTGGAGGTACTCGTCAGGATGTTTAGGACAGTAAGATCTATGGTGGAAGCAGAGTGATTAGAATAGGAGGAGGTACTTACACTGGTATTTAAATTTAAATGAACTGAGTTATGCAAGTAGCGCAGTTGAAGAAGGATGAAGAATAAGAAATAATGCTTTTAAAAGCAAATTGGTGTTATTGGAATTGCTCGTGTAGGAATGTCTCACTGTGCAGCTTATGTGTACAGTTGAGTAAGAGAGAGGAAAGGCTATTTGTGTGACTGTGACCTGGCCCTGGGTGTTCTCTCCGTGGCTGCCATAGCTCTTATCCAGGAGCTGGGTGTGGTCATCTCTGCAAGTCACAGTAGCTGACCTCATGACCCTGGGTTTGGGTTGGTTGTACCACTTTCCTGGTTTTGCTGTCTGTGGCTTATTTCGCAAATGCTGTGGATCGTTTTTGGCTGTTCCATTCATGTGATAGTAGTGCATGTGTCATTGTCATTTAAAAGTTGGATTGAATATTGAGTTGTAGGCTATGGGTCCAGGATAATTTTTCAACAAGGAAGCTTCATACATAATAGTATAATACTCCATAATACCTTTTAATAGTATGATGATAGTAGTATTGATAGAAATGAGCCACTGTGCTGTAGTCTTACGCTGTTGGAGGCTGCAATAAACTAGACATAGGTAAACAGCTTCAATCTAGACGTCCATCCATTTTTTTAAACCTGTTGCAGGACTTAAAATACTTTTTCAGTGATGTCCTGGGAATGTAGGGAACACGTAAATATAATGCGTAGTATATAACGTATATAATAGTGAAAAGACTGCTACTTTTTAAGCACTAGAACTATAACAGTTCTCCAAACTAAAAGTTCAACTTATTTTTCTAAGGCATGGTTCAGTTCATGCCCTCTTTTTGTTTTTCAGGGAGATGGGGTGTTTTGAAATATGGATTACCTACACTCTATACTCCCAGAATGCAGCACACAAGGGCAGCTGCTGACAGACATACAGTACAGTACATATTATACCAGTTAAGTTTTAATGAACAGTAAACACCTCTACTAATGATGTGAGGTATTATTGTTAAGGCTTTAAATGTGTAAAATATTCTTTCTGACAGGGAACAGTGAGTAATAATTTTGAGGTCTCTTGGATATCTCGATTGTCTCTCCTGGAGGATTGGATGGTATTTCAAAGGTTATACAGTACTTGAGAAACATGGAGACTCAAAAAGACAAGAGACAGAATAAATGAAAGACGGACACAGGGAAGGTTTTAGGATTAAAGGATTAAAAAGAGACTGTGACACTGGGTTTTTTAGGCTACTCGTACACACACAACTGTCACCATATGCTGCCTTAGCCAGTGATCGAGGCCAATGAGATCTGCTCATTGGGAGCGGGGGGAGCAGATCGCAAGCGTGGTAGTTGAACAAAGACAGTCTTATTTTGCTATTGTCATGCAGGAAAAATAGGTTGACTGTGCTTCCCTGTGAGTCTACTGACACTTTTTTGCATTAGTTGCCCTGACCCTGAGGATGAGAATTTATGCTTTTCCAGTCTGAAACTAAAATGAATGTGACATGCAATTTCACCAAAATAAACAAACTGCACACAAACACACACACAGAGCAGAGGAGAGAGTGTCAGGTCGCAAGTTGACAGAGATACAAACAGACCTACAGTATATTCCACCTGCATCCATCCATGCTTGAATATATTTTTCATCCTCTTCCTTTGTTTTCCACCCTGTAATCAAATTGCTCTGTAATGAGGCTGTAGGGGACGAGAAGGACAATTATGTGTTCAAAATGAGCGCTGCTCTTCTGTGGAGAGCTTTTTTCCTTGACGTGGCTGTGGGAGATGCCTCTTGGAAATGGCTCAGATTGCTCCCATAGTTTTTACACGGCACTCAAGTGATTGCTCAGTCTGATTGCAGATTGAATCTGAACATTTGTGTGATTTTGTGTCATTTTGTCAGGCAATGTTAAAAACAATAGTCTGGCAGATCCAAACCTCCTTTGTGGTTGGGTGAGTAACAACCATGTCTATGACTAATGTAGAGCAGGTTATTTGGTTTTCTGTTTTCTAATAAATATTTTATTTCATCATTTATCCTCTTCACGCCATCAACAAACAGTGTGAAAAAAAACACAACTTATTTTCTTAGCTGAATTATGGAAACAAGCAGATGAGTAAACACACACACCTTAAAGTAAACACAGAACAGCAATGTTTCACTCTTTCTCCTTTTCCTCCTCCTCTGCCATTTCAATGCCTTGAGGGGTTTGGAGAGCTGGGGAAAACCCTCTTTTCAGAATCCTTATCTATTGTGCAGCTTGCCCTTATGCAAACACCTCGCAGATGCTGCAAGGCATAGTGAAATTAGCATAATTTCCAATTTTCCACGTATTTTTTATTCCACTTTAGCTGAACCTCTTTGTAGTAAACAGTAAAACTGTTCTTTTCAAGCTTTGCTGATCATTTTATATAATGTTATGTTCTTCAAGTAAAGTTAAGTTCATTGAAGAGATATATTTTCCTCTTCTCTCCTGTACTTTAATTAATGCATGGTATGTGAAAACACAACACTTGAAAACAGATAGCAACAAAGGTGCATTTGTCTTGTTTAATGTGGTGTCCTTTCAAATAATTTCCTGCTGTATTAAACAAAACTCATGTTTGATTATCCCTCATAATTTCACAGACAACACAAATTTTTTCACTTCTTTTTCTCCATCTGCACTACTTTACAGAAAATCTCAAAATGTTCCGTCTAAACCCCCCTTTTCATGTGTCATTTATATTTTTGGTTCCATCACAATGTTTTTTTCTCCTCTCCTTGTCTATGCCCTCCTCTCCTATCCTCTCTTTTCCTCTCAGTAATAGATGCTGGGTTGCCTAGATACTCGTTTTTCCCCTCTCTATAAAGAGTGAGGTAGGAGGGCAACAACAATCACCACAGGGGTACAAACTCACTGAAGGGAGACGGATGGAGAAAATGGGCAAAATGGGGAAATGGAGGGGGGAGACTGGGGCAGGTTCCAGTTTGTCACTTCTGTGCTTGTTAGTGTTTTTTGAGGACTAGCTGTATATTAAGAATTATAAAGAGTGTAGTATACAGATGATTATTTATAACTTCAAGGGGACAGTACAGTGATTCATTCCTGGACACCCACCCTTACTTGAATCATTATGAGAATATCCCTAAATCTAATCCTGAATTTAACCTAACCCAGTCGAAAACAAGTCATCTCTCTATAACTCAATTCATTGGGAGTATCATCTTGCTGTAACTGGTATGTCCCTGCACGTACCACAAAACACCAGTGCCCAATACCCCATACACACACAGACACACAATGTCAGTGCAGATCTTTGCATTATGCCCCCCCAATGCTTCATTTTTTCCATCATAATAACCTGTGCTAGTTTCTGTTTCCAAGACAACCACTCCATCAGCCTCTCATGGTTATGCTGCCAATAGTATTACTTTGTGTGTGTGTGTGTGTGTGTGTGTGTGTGTGTGTGTCTGTGTCTGTCTGTGTGCCTGTGATAAATATTATGGGTGCACTTTTTTGAGAAATTGAAGAGTACGAGTCTGTCGAGACCGAAAATTGATTTCTTATGAAGTAAATTGAGGCTTGGTCCTTAACAGCTGCATCTAAAAAATAAATTAGGGAGTAAAGACATTAAACTTTCAAACTGTAAGAACACAACAATTTCTCAGGACAGTTACAGTTAGTTAGAAAGTTAGAAGTTAGTTAGAAAGGTCTGAGTATAATTTTTATATTTTACTTTTAGTTTGTCTACCTTATTTACCACAACTTCAGATGGTCTGGATATGAATGTGAATTTTCACATACACAACATTCTTTTTATGCTTTTTGTATTGTGTTGCCTTTGCCATTCAGTCAAACCTGTGGACTGTGTGATTATATTAATTATGTCTTTCTTTCTCTGCTTTTCTTTATTGGTGCTCTGCCGCTGCTGCCATCCATGTGTTTGTGTTTCTGATCCACCAGGTAAGTTATTTCATGCTCTGTAGTCTCAGAAGCCTGCTTTAATCACTATGTACAAAGTTGGGTGATTATAAGCGCTGAGTGGACACTCTCCACCCACATTCCAGAATGTTCCATTCCTTCCTTTATCACCGTCAACACAACAATTTCCTAACCCAGGTGGGGCTCTGCTTTTGTTATTATGCCACGATTCGTCCGGTTGATCTATAATAAATGGTGTGTGCCTGTGTTATCCTGTATTTGGTGTGGGAGAGCGGTGTTGAGGAGCTGCAGTATTAGTAGTAGATCCAGTTGGAAGCTGACCTTACATAATAGGATTCTGTGAAGACAGAAATCGTAGCGGGGTGGGAAGAAAAGACTCGTATTAAAGGCACAAGAGTTAGACCTCACACAAGTTGAGGTCAATATTATTAATATTAATTCTGCAGTACTGCGCAAAACTTTTAGGCAGGTGTGAAAAAATGCTGTAAACAAAAAATGCTCTAAGAAATATACATTATTATTATTTTTTTTTTTTTTCAATTTACAAAATGCATAGTGAGCGAACAAAATAAAAATCTAAATCAAATCAATATTTAAGATAAGATAGGATAATCCTTTATTGATCCCACGAATGGAAATTCAATTATGATAGCAGCTACAGATAACAGGCAGTTCAAAAAGGTTGGTGTCACTACTTATGTAAGTGATGGCATGGCCCCCACAGAGCCCTGACCTCAACATCATGGAGTGTGTCTGAGATCATATGAAAAGACAAAAGGATGTGAGAAACCCTACATCCACAGAAGATCTGTGGTTAGTTCTCCAAGATGTTTGGAACAACCTACCAGCAGAGTTCCTTCAACAACTGTGTGCAAATGTACCTAGAAGAATTGCTGCTGTTTCAAAGGCAAAGGGTGGTCACACCAAACATTGATTTGATTTAGATTACTCTTTTGTTCAATAAATTCAATAAATCGTTAACGCATTCTTTGTTTACAGCTTTTTTCATACCTGCCTAAAACTTTTGCACAGTACTGTATAATATGCATTATATTCATATATGCATACTGCTGACCAAAACATCACTAGTGTTGTAAACACTGAAAAGTGGTCACGTGTAAGCGTACCTACTTATTTATTGGTTAACTGTAATGTTCTGTAAAGCAGGTCTAAAGAAGAATGAAAAACCTTCAGACTACAGCTGGTTCAAGATTTTCTATTTTAAATGATTTATGTTTGATCCCAGGGATTAGATGCATAGGACTCAAGCAGATGAAAAAATCTTCATTTGCATTTACATGTCCTTAAATAAGCTTTTTGAGGATGTATGCAAAGTTTCAAAACACCCTCATTGGATGCTATAGCCATCATCAGCTGCTAAGCAGTACATCAAAAAACTACTATATGTAATATCCTCTATGGGGTGTGTAAGACTAAATGCAAACTGTTTGAGTAATGGAAAACAAGTATTTCAGTAAATGTAAATGTTTGATAGGTTCATAAAAATAAATCAAATAAATTAACGAGAATAGCTGAAATGCTGACTGATACAACGTTTTGTCACAATTCAGGTTTGCGTTGTATAATTGCTAAATTATGTCTGAATTATTGTTTGCTAGACAGTATTATGAGACAGTCGACACATAAGAATGCCAATTTTATATCAATTATTGCAATTTAAAGCTACTCTCTCTGAACAGTAGTAGAGGTATTTTTTTCCCTCTTCTCCTCCATCAAAGTAATCATGGTCTCTTGAAGACCAGTGTGTCTGTGTGTGTGTGTGTGTGGCTCAGAGAAAGTGAGGTAGGCGCTGCTTTGCATAGTCAGCACTTCCATCACCTCAAATGAAATACATTTATACATTTGTTCATAACGGTGTGCCCCAAAAGAAATGGATTATTTTGCGTGTATTCTTTATCTTGGTTTCACACACAAATACAGTTAAAGCACAAATAATTCAAAACACCTTTGAACTGTGCCCAAAAAATAACAACACTCAAATGAGTCGAGGTGGAAAACAAGAAAATGGCTCTAGCCTGCATATCATCAGGCTAATTAGGCAGAGCCAGGCATTCTGAAGCATAGGTAATGAACGCCTTCTCCATCTCTGCTGGGATCACCTGGCACGTCTAATGGTCACATAAATTCTCATTTATAGGTCATAATCTGTCATTTCTGTGCATGGGCTCCCTCAATTAGTGGTTTGGGTCCTTCAGACTGATGTCTCTCAAGGGGATTCACAGCTCTGGTGCCCAGGCTCTCAAAGAGCCCCATTAGTGACTAAACTTGACCTGGCATCCCAGCTTACCCTGAAGGGATAGGGATAACCTGGCTCATAAATGTTACTGCTACTGTGGAATGGTTCCAGGTGCTTGTTCCGAATGCCCTGTGTGTCTGTCATCTGAAATGGCGAGAAACTGGCAGGTAACAAGCATTGAACATGGGAGAACAGAGAAGGGGCCATGAATAGCAGGAGTTGGGTCCTGCTTTGCTTCTTGTACTGCCTGTTTCCTGTTTTACTGCTGCCATTTTCTTGGAAAATTATCATTATCTTTTCACTTGCCAAATATTTATATCTAGCACATGGGCAAAATTTGAATTGTAAATCGTCAACCTATTCCACAGTCTGCTTCACTTTAGTTTGAAGCAGAAATGTGCATTGACAATGAATGGGGACATTTAACACTGTCCCAGTAGAATACCCTAAAGGCCAAGCTAACACATTCCCATGACCCTGGAAATGTTATATGCCTTTGTGCCTACACACAAGAGATCTGGGTCTCCAATTGCTGTCAGGGCATGGTCAGTCCCAGAAAGCTTTAGGAATGGAAACAGAGATATAAGTTTTAATTATGTCTCACAATAATGTCCTCCTCAAGCTCTAATAAGGAGAACAAATGTGTAGTCTGATTAAATCCTTCCAGCATTCCCACCAATTTATTTTATTTATTCGCATGCATAATTATTTCTTGGTGTTTTCGTCTTTATGCATTTTCCTGTAGTTTGAAAAGAATGCATAAAATATTAGTTCTTTATTATTGCTGGTCGAGAGGTTATTTATCCTCTGAAAGAGAAATGCACTGATGCCACATTTTTATCATTATAAATGTCTTCTGCTCTACTTTAGAATTTTTTAATATTTTTAATATATTTTATTGCTCCATGCTTTTCCATAAGTTGTGAAGAGAATTTTGTTGAAATAAGCTCTCAGCAATAAGTTATATCATTCCATATAATTCTACATTATATGGAGTGATAAGAATGAATGATAATTCTTGTGCTACAGTAGCATGACCACAATTTGCAAAAAATGCCTAAGAAGAGTGCACATCTACTGTACTGAGTCAAACACAGCTAAAACATGTCATAGTTGAATGTCCCATACCGTGATGACCCCAGAGTGACCCTGTCAAGTTAAAATCTGACTACACAGGAAATTGATTTGTTCTCTGTTCAGAGACTACTCAGTTCTCTGTGGTATAACATCATAGCCCCATTGTCTCTCACTCTTGTTTGCCCCTCTGTTCTTCTTCTTTCTGCATCTGTTAAAAAAAAAACCTCCTGTCAGTGCACATCTTTGACTGTGGAAAGGAAACATGTCTGATGTCATCACATAAAATGAAAAAGGCATAAGAAGTAGGTCAGGCAAGCGATTCATAACTATTGGCTTTTATTCCGTAGACTGCAGCACAGTGTTATGAGATTTACTGAGCAGAGTAATATTTCCACTGTATTGACAATGTATCACATGCAAACAGCATATGAAATGAGGACAAAGATATAGTTCAGTGCAGGTCAGATGCAGCGTTTACCACCCACGGTCAGTAATTCACTTATTACAAAGCAATCCAGTAGGTTCTTCTCTGGTTTAGTTGAGTTGCACCTTACCTAAAAATCTGTGTGAAGATGTTAGATGGCCTATTTTCATGCCTCTTTAGTATGCATGCAGACATACTGATCTGCCTTCCAGGGCTTTGGCAGTCAGTCTTTATGAAAATAAAGACAATCACAAATAGATAAAACTACACTGGGTAAGACAAAATAGAAGTGGTGCTGAAACCTGTGTCATTAATTGAACAATCTGATCTGTGTTGAATGCTCTGATTTGTTGTGTGTTTAGTCACTGCGCTAAAAGAGTCATAGAGGCTTTGATGTGACCCTGGCTGTCTTTTTTCATATAATTCTGCAGTCTGTACTGGTTAGTGGTTAGCTCTGAATAATGCATTTTAAATAATGAGCTGCCCGAATGTATGAAGCAGTTAAGCCATGCATAAATCCATGAACTATTCAATCAATAACCCTAATTAGGTCATCCTATAGTTAAACTGTACTGTATGTAAAGGCCACTGGTTGTGTTGAATAACTTTACAACTCACAAAGGCACCTACAAATGGGAAGACTGCTTGGTTCAGTGTTGCATGTTTTGTGTGGTTTCTTGTTCAAACGAAAGGCAATATGGCTGCTGGATCAAGGTTTTTTTCAGTAGATACACATATTGCATTAGGGTTTGCAGATCGAAATACTTTTCGAGAAAATTTTGCAAAATTTGATTTCAGGCTATTTAAAGCCTTTTTTAAAAATTGTCTAGAGGACAAATTAAACTGTTTCTGTGAGGGATAAAAGACCTGTGTCTTATAGGTTGCAGAAGATGCTCTCTAACTACTCTAAGTTGCTAGCTGCTACGCCCATCTTTTCTGAAATCTTTTGACCCAACATTTTGTGTGGAAAGTTATACAAAAAAGGCCGCACAACACACACAAATAAACACTGTGCAGTGCTGTTGTAATATTTCCAGGATAGATTTCTAGATCTTATTTGGGCACCAGCATGTCTTTTGGTGCTAATGAGTGCTGTGATCTGTGCCTACTACGAAGTCGCTGCAGGGGGCAATGCTGGGAACCAGAGGCGTCAGTCCTTCATAGCGACAGCCTAGAGTCGTGGATACTTCAGAGATCAGAGCGCATTGCTGCAGTGTTTTCCCAAGGAACTATTTGAAGTGGAAAAAAGTCACAGCATGCAGGACAAGTAGAATACATTTCACCTTTGTTGGAAAATATTTCGTTTTTAGTCAAACTGTGGCGCAATAATCTTACAAAGGTTGAATCTGGAAATTAATGTAGATTAATGTATTATATTTCTATCCTACCCTTTATTTTCAGTAGCATTAACAATTTGATTTTACTACCCAGTCATTAAGTTAGACAAATCCCATAACAATTCTCAGCCCAGTGTCTTAAATCCCCTTCCTGCCATGAGTGGCTATGTTTCCTACTTCTAATTGCATCCAGACATTTGGAATCATTGGGAATGGTTGTTTAGGTGTTAATTGGTTTGAATGACTGCTAACAGAAGACAAACAGGAGAAATGTGAATTAGGAAAGTGCATGTTGCCCATAAATAGCTGTGGCCTGTATGCTGTCATGACTCTTTATAGGTGTTCTGGTTCTATATTGTCCATTAGGTGGCCCTGGAGAACAACATAAGCACACAACTGCACGTTTCACACATCAAAATACAATGTCAATAATAATGTCACAATACTTTCTGCTAACTTCCTACTATAAGTCAGTGTCCTACATTCTTGACCTCACAATTTTAAAAGCTGGTACAAATTTAAATGAAATTTAAAATAAATTCCAACAGCTGCTGACTTCCATCTGAGTAATATAAAAAAAACATTTGCCCTCATCAAACAATTAAATAATCAAATTCTCTTTAGTTAACGTGGAAACATGGCCACACAGCATAAGCTAAGATTTGCCTGTCTTGGCTTGATCATTACACTGTACATCAAGAGATAATCTACAGATCACTGAGATTCACTTTGAAAAGCCAGCTTTACATAACTGCAAGATGATATTTTAGAGATTATAAATGTTTGGGCAATGATTGCCTCTAGACCTTTTACATTTCATGTTATAATTATAGCTGTTGTTCTTGTCTGTTTTTTACAAGAACTGACTTCATACAGCTAAAATGAAATTTATTTTATCAAGATCTTAGTGTCAAAATATGAGTCAAGTAAAACTAAAACTCATTTTAGTTAAAAGACCATGAATTCAATGAATCCTCCAACAAGCATCAAGCCTCATTTTATTTGGAGAGGATTTGTCAGCAAGCTCAGTGTCACCAAACAAATTTCAGCGTTAACAGCATTCATTTAATGTCATCAAAAAAAAAAAAAGATTTCTTTCACAGAAGTCATGTTCTATGTAGCTTCTAAAAAATATGGACAAGTTCACATCATCAAATTGTGTGATGTAATTGTATCTTTACAACCATCTAAGTGGTGTTTTTTTAGCCAGTGCTAAATTTGAATCACATGTTGTCACAAGGTGTCAGAGCCTGCTGATTCTGTTTCTTTTAAAGCTGCAGCATACACATCCTTTGAAGGGGGAGATTATACTGTAGGAATGTTTTTGTTGTGCCTCATGAATTACTAGGACCTATATTCTATGCAGATCCGCTGTTCACCTATTTGAAGAGCTAATATTTTGTCTCCTTTTTAATGCTTCACTTTCCAAAGGAACCTTTGAGTATGACAGGTTATTATTAGAGATTA
Organism: Macropodus opercularis; assembly: GCA_030770545.1. Taxonomy (NCBI): domain Eukaryota; kingdom Metazoa; phylum Chordata; class Actinopteri; order Anabantiformes; family Osphronemidae; genus Macropodus; species Macropodus opercularis. The sequence goes on along the minus strand of JAUCMP010000028.1, from coordinate 11,547,958 downwards.
TTAGAATTTCCATCTGGCATGGTGGAGCTACCAAGCAGATACAGTAGGCGCTGCTGTGGCTCACGAGGGAAGGAGGAAACATGAAAAAAATCTCACAGAGAGGGGGGCACATAACATAACAGTCGTTATTGTCCAAAAAAAGCATTTAGGAGCCAGAGACACTAACAATAGGATATCTGTAAGTATTGAAGACAGAGGCAGGTTTGATGATAAGAAAAACAACAGGCTTGCTGGAAAGTCAATATTTAGAATTATACTGACATTAGTATGGTGGAAAAGGGCTGCTTAAATAGTGAAGTCGCAACAGTAGCAGGTTAAATCAATGAACAGGAAAAATGTGTATAGAAGAAACAGAAGCCAGCTTGCTAGAATAAAAGCAAGAAACCATGTCAGTTGGATGATCATGACAACCCCTCTCTCTCTGTGTCAGAGCATTCTTTTATTTATTTATAATACCTTGCTTTTTCTTTACATTTCTCTTACAGAGCTGCAGTTGGCATTAGGTCACAATTCAGTTTTAATAGCCTCAGATGGAGCATCTCCTGATACAAGGATTCTTTGACAGCTGACATTTTTGACCTTTTAATTCAGTTCAGTTCAGTTTATTTTTATATAGTGGGGTTTAAGAAAGAAATATTAGTATATACAAAACTATATAGAAAACCCAACACGTCCCACTTGAGCAAGTGTTTTAATCAATAACTAAAAAAGAGTTTATATTTTTTTATTAAATCTTAATAACAACAGTTGAGAGAGAAACTCTTTATATCAGAAGAAACCTCCAGCAGGCTCAAGGTGGACAGCCATCTGCCTTAACTGTTTGGGGTGAGGGGATAAATAAGAGAGGAAGAACATCAGGGGACAAATGAAGACGGAACACAGTTCTAACAACCACACAATGGAGTTCACAGTCTGATACCTGTAGCAAGTTACAGAGAGAGAGCGAGAGAAAGGGAGAGAGAGGGATAAGCATCAACATGTACTGTAAGATAAGAAGAAAAAATGTGAAGAAAATAGAGGAACTAGAAGGTCCATTCTATATTTAGAAAGTCTAGGACCAGCACTCCCCTATTTTGTGGGGAACATAGGGAACTATGACGTCTTTAAGATAAGATGTAGCATTACCATTAGGAGAAGGACTTTACATATTAAAGCTATTGTAAGAGAAATATGATCTGTCTAATTTCAGTTAGAACGCTGCTGTAGCATTTTGAATCAACTGGAAGTTTTTTTTTTTTTCAAGTAGTTATTGGGATATCCTGAGTAAGGAGTTACAGTAGTCCAACCTAGACATAACCAATCCATGGATAGATTTTTCAGCATCACAGCATCAAGGATTGAAGTAGGCAGTGCTAGAGAAAATTGGTGGAACGCAACTTCCTATATGCTTTTTGAGTCCTCTACTTAAGACTGTGAATCTCTGTGAATTGTACCATCCATACCCACCTCCTATAATTCACATGCTTCTTCAGAAAAACTTTAGTACCACATAAGAATATCACATTGTGCTGAGTGAGACTTGCAGCATCATCAAGTCTACCTGTTCATGAGTAAGGTTAGGGTAGCGGCTGTCCTCTGTGTAGCTACATGGAATGCAAAAAAACATGACTCTTAAATTTACAGTCATGGTGAGAGCAGCGAATATTAGGGAAAAACTATTAGGTTTCAAGCCCAAGTCATAATAAGATGGAGGGAAGATTAAAACAGTAAGTGGACTCATTTACATCAATGCTGACTAAAGGTAAACTCACACACTATAAGGACTTTATCTATGCTAAATTCTGATTATTCAGTGACAAACTGTGGAACAGTAGGATGGTAGACAGTAACAAACAACCACAAGGTGGTTTTCCAGGTTGGATGGGAAAGTCTTTTAGGTCTAGAAGTAATTACTAGATTATAGATTGCTCCTTCCAGGAGCATGATGTTGATGTTGATGGGACGTGGTGGAGTTAACTCATTCAGGCTTACATATTTATCATGCTGCTGCCAGGAAGACAAGATAAATCACTTATCAATTAATTTGCTATGAAGGATTTAGCTAAACAAGGAACTATTTAAACAAGACAATATAATTATGTTAAGGTAAACGGTGTCACCTTTGTTTGTTTTTTTTCTTTTTATTAAAAAGCATTCCTGTTGTATTGATTTTGACCTAATGCAATTTACTGTAGGTTATAGGGGTGCACCATGGGGGGGTGATAGCTATGGGTGGATAGCAGCTGTAGATCTAGACAGACTGCATCTGTGCTTCATGGGTACCACTCTGGATTGTCACGGTTTAAGGCAGTGTTTCCCAATCTTTTTGAGCTACGGCACATATTTTACATTGGAAAAATCAAACGGCACACCACCAAACAAAAATGCCACCAAAAGTATATACAATGAAAATCTAGTCTTCGTTTACTTCATTCAGGGACTATGTCTTTAACCAGGGCCGAACATCTGTTCTAAGGTCATTTTGCCAGCAGGCAGTATCAGTGTGCAAACAGTGTTTCAATTTAGTGATGAGTTCAGCAACTTGGTAGCTTTAAGAGCTTTTTCTCTTATCTTGGTGTTTTTTTAAAGTAACACTGCCTGTTCATGCATTTGAACAAAACTCCTTCCTGTTCAACCTCTCTTTACTAACAGGTGTGTTCCCCCAAAATTGGAAAAAGGTGACAATTCAGATCTGTTACAACGTTGTCTCATCAAAACAAGCAGTTTATATACCACCCAGACACCCACAATTCATCATCAGTCCTTCTTTACTGTATGTTCCTCATCACCCCACAGCGGTAAATCTATTGGTTGTTTTGTGTAAACCATTTCCCTACAACTTTGTGTAAAGTTGTAGGGAAATGTTTTTTATGTGTACGGCCAGTGTTTATAGACATGAACCCAGGTCAAAAGAGACAACAAATGTGTCCCTGTAGATTGTTAAAGTACTGCTGTAACATTGGACAAACAAGGGAAGCACCAAAAAATTAAATCATTGCAAGAATGTAATGTAGGGCATGTCACATTAATTGATCTAATATGTGAAATCAAACTCCACTGTCAAGGTTAAATGTTGATTTGATGTCAATCAGCATTGAAGTTATGTTTAAAATGCTTAGAAAGTTACTTACAAACTAATTTAAGTAAAGTAAATCAAGACTGAAGTTGTTGAACATGTTTTCTTCACTCCAGCATTATCACACCTCCCCCAGAACCTTGAAACCACATCTGATTTATCCCAGTGAACATTCTGACCAAGTCTGATCATCATTCTGCTCAGCCCAACATAGCTTCTCAAAGTCCCATAGAGAAACAACATAATGGCAACCCTTTGTATGTGTGGCTTGTTTTCACAGCTGATGTTTCTGTAACTGTAAGAAAAATTGCCTTTGCCTGGATTAATGATGTTGTTTGTTTTTACTTAGTTTGACCCAAGCACTGATGAATGCTTGAGAAAATAGCCCAACTCTCCCAAAACCTTTTCATCAGAAATAATACTGTGTATTCTCAATCAATTAGTCTTCATCCGCATATCTGACAGACACAACATTTTCTTTACCCCAGCAGGAACCCTCTGGTCATGGGAAACCTCTGGCCTTTACACAGCGACTCCCACTCCAATGGTGCACAGTCAACTAAACCTGTCCCCTTTCCTTGCACTAGCTGACTAGCCCACTAGGCTGTGACATATTTATCAGTCTCAGCCTTGATAAGTGTGTCTTTAATTACACCCTCTTCAACCCATGTGGTTCTCTTTTCTTTTTCTCTATAAAAAAAGAGCTCTATCCATCTATCCATCCATCCATCCATCCACCCATCCATCCTTAAGGATCCCTCTCAGGGAAAGCTATTGCATGTCACTGTCCCAGTGCTCTAGACTCAGTAAGTCGATCCAACAGGAAATCAATAGCAGTGTCTAATGCTGAATAATTGAGGTTACGAGAGTTCAGCAGCACTCCCCAGACATACACTCCTACTTAGTACAGCCTCCCATTATGCACAGGGTCAGGCATACTGAGTCCTTATGTCCCTTTTCTAACACTGAGAATGTGAATACATTTACTAGACTTACTTGTCTTTTTACAGTGCTCCTTTATCGTGTTGCTCTTACAACTAGTAGCCTTCCATTTATCGATTTAGAAAGCTCTGTTAAAAAAGCTAAAAGACGAACTGCCTAATCGGATCTCTGTTATATAGCTGATCAGACACTAAACAAAGCACGCTATAAGAGAAATCTCAATGTGATTGGTCAGATTTTGATTTAAGGAATTTAACTTCAGAGTGATACCCCAACATGTCCTACTACCTAAGTAAGATGATTTCTTAAAGATAAAGATAAGATAAGATAAGACTTTATTTATCCCGCAGTGGGGAAATTCTGGTGACCCAGCAGCAGCAGAGAAACAGTTAGAAAAAAATAAAAAAATAATTTAAAAAGTTACAATAGTTACAGAAAAAGAGTAAAATATGTTATACAGTATATACAAAAAGAAAATGTACATATCTAAACATAAACATAAAGTGCAAAGTGCCAAATGAAAAAAAAAAGAACAAAAAAAAAAATTAGTGATACAGTAACAGGAGAGTACATTTATTTTTAAGTGGAGTGTAGCATGCACTAGAGGGCACACATTTCCTGACTAAGAAACAACCTCTAGTTATCAAGTCCATCTTTAATATTATCATGAATTGGGGAAAACAATGGGGCAGCACTGTTGACTCACAGCAAGGAGGACCTTAGTTTAATTCCCAGGGTCACTCACTGTAGGTGCATTTCTGTGTGGAGTTTGCTCCCTGTGTCTTTCCCTGTGGGAAGATAAGTGAGCGGGCATAAAAATATTCAGTCAGAGCTTTATTTTATACAGTTAACTGGAAGGAAATCTACTGTAGTACTGTCATGAAACACAGACATTGTGGTGATGTTTTGAGTGTCTAGTTCTTCGTGTAGACATTTGTGTGTTAGTGACTATGTGACTTTTTACATTGTGAGTACTCCCTCATAAACTTCGACATAAAAGGACAACTTATCATGCTGCTTGTCCTCTTCTTTTTTGCATTTCCTTTCCATCCAGACTAAGACTCAGGCCTGCAGATGGTAGATAATGACAGTGCTGTCCCCAGTGGCTGGTTTGTGTGTTTCTGTGTATTCATGTGTGGAAGTGTATGTTGTGTTGTTGTTGGCTATACTTCTGGTTATTTCAATGCCAAAACTGGGGTTTTGCTCTACTTGGCTGTCTACTTGCTGGCTGACATGGTGAGTAGATCACTGTTTGGCTAATTGACCATTAAATAAGTACATGTGCTTGGCTTATTCTAATTAGGCAGTTTATCTACCATGTTGGGATCACAGGCCACATGCTAAGCCATGTGCTTAAACAAAGGCTCCTTAAACTATGCCCTGAATACAACTCCAAGAGCCTGATAGGACTTGATAAAGGTCCGACACCCAAGGTTCCACCCCTGCTGTGGCTTTATTTTCAAACTGAAGAGTGAGTAGGAATTGGGTAGAACCTCAATGATCAGCTTCACTCTAAAGTGACACCAGTTTCTAACTGGTTGCAAAAAGTGACCGTTTTGCCTAAGCTAGTGTAGTGGAAAAAGACCATGCGTACACCATTTGTAGTGGAATATATATTTAGCATATATATACAGTATTTAGTTCAGGCTGGAGTATGTATTGATAAGCATACGGTGAGATTGGTACAGTGGAAAACATCAGTATGTAGTGTGGGTTTAGCATATATATACAGTATGTTTAGAATAGAATATGCCCTGTCTAGGCATTACTGGCTTGCTGGCCTTGGGGATGCTCTGAGGACTATCCAGCCTGTAGACAAAATAGTCTGAGCTGTTGAATAAAAGAATTTAGGCAAACAATTCTTGGTATGACATATTCAAATTCGGTTGACACAGGTTGAGGGTTTAAAAACCCATTTCCTACAATGAGAAGGAGGAGACACAGACGGCGTCCTATCCGGGCTCCATCCTTCCCCACGCGCTTGCAAGGGTCCTCCCTGCAGGACAGAGAGGTGACTTTGTATGCCAGTCTTTGCATATTTCTCATTTCACCACAGAGAATAAATTCAATATTTAATTATTTGAACCTTATCAAATATTTTATCTCGGCTGCCATCTTGTTCCTAGACACACACACACACACACGCACACACACACACACACACCCCCCCCACACACACACACACACTAGAACACAACACAATTGTTTTTGTACTAGAATTTTCCTAATATTTTATAATTGAATTGGAAAGACGCAACGTGAATACATGGTTTAAGTAGTACAACTTAGGACTTCTTTTTAAACCTGTTTTGCATAAGTTCAAAGTGATTCTTGTTCTTGTCAGGGTCAACCTTTTCCCTGTCTCCCTTCCCTTTCTGTATCTTTGCCCTAGTTTTGTTTCCCTGAACCCTCTCCCCTGATATTGGTTGCTCCCCTGGCTCTAGCAATCACTTGAGTAGTTTGCTGTGTGTTTTCTCCTCTTTTATCTTTTTGAAGTTGAACGTTCTGTTTCCCCAACAGTATGTTTTCTCCTATTTCTCTGCTTCCATTCTTGTTTGTCTCAGTGTTTCCACAGTTTTTTTTCTTGATATGTTTCTATTGCACTTTGTTGTTTGTTTCTTTTGGGTAGAATAATTACACTCAGGATCATTGTGTTTGTGGTTTATAAGTTGTTTGCATTACTGTGTTTAGAATATATTCTTTGTTCACTTGTTAGCACTTCCTTTGTAATGATGTACTTCATTTTCCCCCATTTCTGTTTTGCTAATTGTTGTGAGCCATCGTCTCGTTCTGTTGTTTATTTTACATTACACTTTTTTAGGGATTTATGGTTAGAGGGAATCATGGTAAGTTAGTTAGTTACGATAGTTCTTGTCGTGTCAAGGTCATACATTTGACTTGAACTGTATTGAAGTTTGCATGTCTAAATAAGTCTTCATTATGAAGGATTCATTATTCTAGGTTTTAGAAAATCCTGTGTTTGCTTTCCTGTGTGATTATTTAAATTTACAAAACCTTTATTGCAGTCCCTCTATTTGGTTTTGCATTATTCTTGGGTGTGTCCTAAGAATGTTTCACCACAAAAGGCAAGACCTGGTCCATGTTCACATTGATCATAGGATTTATATTTAAAAATGGAAAAACTCACACCTCAAACTTTTCAATCCTAGACCAGCAGTTCGTTATGGAGATGTGCAAAAAGATGAAACATATAATTGCGTTTTTTTTTTTAATATCAGTTTATGTATCTTAATAAAATGCCCTTCTTTACAAACAAACATGTCTGGTCAAAAAAGGAAACAGCTACTAAACTCAGTAATTGCAGCAATGCACGTTTGCACAGTTAATGCATGCATTACTCATAAAACCACAATAATATGAGCAGTAATCATTGTACATTTAATTACATTTAAATACTTTTCGTGTCATAACAAAAGCGACACTTGTGAGATTTTAAATTACAAATTACTTTGTTGTTCATGTCTGTTGAAAAAGTAAATTAGCTTCATGTACAGTAAAATTCATCGTAGAATTCATAACCATTATTTCAGCAAAAGTTGATTGTGATAAAGTGAAGCAAACACAAAATTAGGTTAGGTTATGTTATTCTTGTTGACTTGTGGACTTTGAGCAAGAATTTGTGGCATTTGAATTTTCTCATTTTCTGATTCCTATTGATGCAGTGTTTGGCTCATATCATACCCCAGTTCTTTTGTCTAGAATGCTTCGGAGCATATTGTTGGAAGCTGGAGAGTCTCAGCTGGCTTTTTTAGCCATGGTCCCTTTCTTTACAGTGGAGTGCAGTATCGGTCGAGGCAGAAATGCATAGAGTGAGTCACCCCTGTGGCCATAGATAGAATTTGATATTTGTTTTATTTTAGTAGCTACTAGAGCTGTATTTGGTGCATATGAAGTATATTCATATAGGCATTTAGCACAGACTCTACTGTATAATTTGGTGTATAGCATGGCTATATTCCTTCATGATCAGTGCATCCTGGCTTTGTTTATTTGTAATTTATTTATTTTTGTCTTGCATGCTTTCATGTGTATATGTGGAATCTGTGGAATGCATCCAGGCTTCGTTTGTTTGACATGCACAACCCTCAATACAATTGGGGGACCATTGGAAGTATTATGACATTAAATAACTTTTTAAATAACACTTTGTACCCCAAAGTTGCTTTGGTTAAGTGTTTCCTAAGTAACTAAGCGTAAATTAAAGTAAAATCACAACAAGCAATTTAATAGCAAATTACTTAAAACCTTTCAAAAAACTTGGACAAATTGTTTCTCATTAGGGATTTCCTGTGCTACTCACAGACTGGTGTCAATGTTAAATGGTCTGCACTTGTATAGCATTGCATATGTATTTTGTACCTTATTAGTACTCAAAGCACTTTGACACTTCGGGTGCACAGTGGGGGCATCTTAGGATTCAGTGTCTTGCCCAAGACTGGGGAAACCAGGAATCGAACCACAGATGGACGATAGCTGTACCTGTAAGTGCATGAGCTGACAACATTAAAGCTATAAAATATTTTGGTTAATGAATAGAGGACATCATTAAAAATGTATTTGACCTTACAATGTATCTTTTTAACCTAAATGCAGAATGCCCTTTAATGCAATATTTCTTTCCTTTGGACACATTTTTTATATACTCTCTCATATGTATGCCATAATGGTTGTGGTCAAGCAGGTAGAAGTGTTTTGTTTGCTTTTAAGAATGTATTTATTTCCCAGGTTGTGAATATACATACTGTGGCACAACATGACGGCTAAAGGAGGGTCTTCTGTCAGCACTGTGTAGGTGGTGCTCACACATGGTGTCCTAATGTGTGAATTTATTTCCCCCACACAGAAGAAAAATTTCAAAGGCAGGCACAAGGGCTTGAAAAGGGATGAGTCTCTAATCTGGTTAAACTTTGCTTGCTCTGTATATTTTCTCTCACCCATTCTTTCTTTAGCATGCCTCACAGCTTGTGTTTCTCCAGCTGCAAATCTACCTCACCAGCTGCTTTGCTTTGAAATAAAAAATATATAACTAAATGATTTAGCATGAACAGTAGCATGAGCCAGTTTTAGCACTTGCTTGTTTGCAGATTTTCTTTCTTTAAGTATGTCACCTACTCATAATTCTTACTCTAATTTTTATCACTACACTTACACATTTGTAAGTGTAGTGTGTGTGGACATGAATGGGAGGTTTCCTGTGTGTTGCATGTCATCATTTTAGGTCGTGCCTAAGCAATTCTTCAGGGTGCTCTTCCCTTGCATCAACCTACTGTGACAGCACCTGAAATATGCATATGTTTCAGAACTGGTACAGGATACCATTTGAGGGTTATGTGAAATGCTTGTGATGGCAGGCCAGAATGTTCAAGAGCTATTCTCTGAATATTTGATGGTCTTAATGAGCAGTAAAAACATAGGACCAAGCACTTTATTGGTTTGCTCAACTCACAGTGTGTGAAAGGCAATAGATGACAGGAAAGAATGAAATATTGAAAACACAATATCACAGTGTGTGAGAACTCAACAGTAAGAAGAGCAGAGCTGGTCCAATGTAGGGTTGCCTTACATCACAAAAAAGAATAGAGAAACCATGCCTTTCTTATGTGTGGCAATAAAACTAAAAGCCACGGTTTTAATTTAGTTTAACTTACATAGTTTCCATTCTTATATTTGTAATATCTTTGTCCCCTGTTGGCCTTGTACTAAAATCATGCTAATTACAGGGAGAGGCGATGAAAGAGCATGCATGTGTGTGTGCATGCACGTGTGTATTATTGGACTTACACAGTGAATGTGGCTTCACTTCTCAGTTTCTATGGGTTATTTGATAGTTAAGAGTCTTACAGATTGTAAGCAAGTTTGGTCTAATTGTTGGATTTCCTCTTTTAGAGGGTAAATGAATTTCGAAGAGAAACACAAGTCACAAAAAGTGCTTTATGTTTGTGTAGGACTGTTGCAGCTGAACAACTATAAACGGAGACCATCCAGAACTAAATACATAAATGTTGTACGGTTTCTTCTGAGCAGTATTGCCTGTAGATGCTGTGGTGATGGGGCCATTTAACATTGCATGAAGAGTGTAGGTCAGAGCCCGTTCTCACCTTGACTGAAGAGCCAACTTCTGCTGACAGACTGTTCACAGCTGAAAACCAAACCACGATGGCCTGTGGAATGGTGCTGCTGTGTTAGTGGTAACAACGTAGGTTTTTGCCTTCAGTATATAAGTGGGTGTCTCTTATAGAGAGTTTCACTGTCAGCAAAGGAATAACGTAGCTTGATTTATCATGTAGTTTTGCCAAACTGTGTGCGTTTTCAGAAAACAGAAAACAACCGCTTGGAAGTCAAATCACATTTAGCTGTAGCAGTAGTTTCGTACCCAGCAGTAATTCTGCAGGTCATCACAGCCAGTATTTGGGTGTGGAAGGTTCGGAATACAGGATTAACTAATGCTTGATGAGTCCGTTGCGCATGTGATTGGTGAGATGCAACAAAATACTATATTTGTCCATTTTATAAAATGATCATAATCACAAATCAGAACATTTAGAAATTAAGATGTTCCCATATCCTCAATGCTGTACAAGAATTACAGGCTTACACACAACAGCTGTAGCCATATGGGCTTTTTTGTGTGCCATCTTGTCATACAGTAGTTGTGTAAATGTAGGTTACAGTGCATTACATGATATAATAGATTAAATTTAATGTCATACATTTATGATACTATAAGAAATGAGACACCGCCGTGCAATCAGTAATACAAATGCAATAATTCAGTTAAGAAAATGCCCCAAACTACTATTGTAATAGCATAACCTTTATTTATTAAGTTCCTTAGATGGCCTAGTATAGCAAATAAAGCCTCAAGAGACTTTGTCCTTGAGTGAAACGGTTCGGTGAAATACTGTATGAAACTTCACCTCTCATCAATACCTGCAAGATTACAAAAGATCTGAAGATCATACTGTTTCTGTTTGTTGTTATTTACCTCAGTGAAGCCAGTTTAGTTTTCCTTTATTGGTTTAGGCCTTCCTGTCTTGTTGCCACAGTTAAGCTGCCTGTTCTTTCTTCAAATGAGTGCTTTCTACAAATATGTTGCCTCATTTTAGTCAGTCTGCATTAAATTGATTTACTTTTTATTGACATCTTCATGACACGCTGCTGCTCTGTGGGTCAAATGTAAGCGGGGTGAATTTAGTTCATTTTTAATCAGTGATTCTGTGATCAACACAGGGAACACACACTTTTCCCCACTATCTACACTAGGCTTCATTCAGTTGCTCTTTCTTATCCTCGCTTGATAATTGTGCAATGAAATGAGCCAGGATGAGTTTAGTAGAACAGGTCAAGCCAGGATGTTTCACTTATTCTGGATATCGTAATTCTAGGGTTAGGGTTCTGATGAAGACCATGGAGAGGCTCATGCTCAGCCACCTTCGCTCTGTGGTGAGCACTACGATAGACCCGCTGCAGTTTGCCTACGGGCTGAACATCGGGGTGGACGACGCCATCATCTACCTGCTGCATTGGGCGCTTACTCACCTGGAGGCTGCTGGAAGTGCTGTGAGGGTCATGTTTTTTGACTTCTCCTTCTGAGAGAGAAGCTGGAAGGGGCAGGAGTGGATGGACAACTGACTACCTCACCAACAGGCCATAGTACATGTGTCTCTTTGGCTGTGAGGTAATGAGCTGGAGTATAGGTCGGTCATCATTGACTTTGTAGACCGGTGTGAGAGTATAACCTGTGCTTAAACACCAGTAAGATGAAACAGAGTGGAGGCTCTGTGCAGCTCCTTTAATGAAAGACTGATCCACCCCCAGTGTAGGAAGGAGCGATACCACAGATCCTTCATTCCCACTGCTGTTAGACTGTACAACCGATCCGTCTAACAGCCCCACCATGCAGATTATTTTGTATGGTTTATTTGGGAAGTTATGTATAGTATTTTGTATTTGTAAAAATTGGAAATTTATATAATAATATAATTTTCTTCACACACTTTCATTCTTTTGCACCTTTTTTGTAGCTGTTGTAACAATTGAATTTCCCCATTGTGTCAATAAAGAATTATCTTATCTTATCTTATTTAGCTGTGATTGTATGAATGTTTGCAAGCTGTGAAGTGTGGATTATTATTTTTTTTATTGGTTATATTGTTTCCAGATAAGATTATTGAATACCCATAATGTGTTGTGCCAAGAAGCTTCTAATCTTCTTTCTCTTTTCATGCTTTGTTTAATTTACCATTATCTTTTAATATATTAACCAATATGAACCTGCAGGGTGTCACAAAATATAAATAATGTGTTCAGAGTGTGTTGCACATGGCACAATTCTTCATGATACAAAGCCAATGGTTAAGAACTGGTAAAGGTGTTTAGATTGTACCAATCCCTAGATAGGAGAAGATTTATGTTTCTGGTTTGTCTTTGTGTCTTTGTCAAGAGATTCTATTCATTTCTTTGTACCTTTCTTGCAAACATATTCAGGTTTTTCAGTAAAATTACTCACACTCTCCAGTTACCCCTTTTCCTGAAGGTCTTATCTTGTTCTTGTCAAGTTCACAGTTTTAATGATCATGTTCAAGTCACCCCCTTAGCCTAGATTTCATGTCCTCATTATGTTCTTAATTCTGATATCTTGTTGTAGTCATATTCAGTCTAGTTATCTTGTTCCCTGCTCAGAAATCATATTTTGATTTACAGTTTCACTGTCATGTTCAGGTTACCATGTTCATTGTCCAGTTTTTTGGTTCACAGTTCAGACATTTAGTTCTTATTCAAGTTACAATGTTCACAAACGCGCTTATTATTACAAACGCTATCTTATTATGTTTCTTGTTTGCTTTCCATGGTTTATATTACTCAGTTAAGAACAGTTATTCCCAACCTCTGTGCGATGAGGTGTGCCGTGGAACATTATCTAATTTCACCTGATTTTGAAGTGAGTGGCGTGTAGTGACAGGCAAAACAATTAAATGCTCTTCCACAGAGAGCAGTTGAACGGTCCACTGCTATCAGCTGGACGTGTCGTGCTGTATGCAGTACATAGTATATAGTCGTGCTTTGAGTGAGACAGTGCAAGTAACAGCAATGGATAAATATTTGAAAAGAAAAAGTCCTCAACTGAGCCAACTCCACTATGCCTAGTGTGCGGCAAAAAGTCCAACTGTGCCATAGTTCCATGTAAACTTAAACGGCTATCACTTGAAAACGAGAACACTGACTATTTTGTTCAAATGCGTGAACAAATGAAGAAAGAAAGTGTTACTTAGAAAAACCACCAAGATGAGTGAGAAAGCTCTTAAAGCTACCAAGTTGCTGAACACATCGCTACCTCAAAACAGCCACACACCGTAGCATTAATACAGCCTGCCTGCAAAATTATCTTAGAAGAGACGCCTGGCTCAAAACACTGGTTTAGGGAGTGAGAACACATGTGAAAACAATTAGTATTGATGTGAATTTACTGCAGATGTCAGAAGTGAAATTGAAAGTGGACCTTTTAAAAAGAAATTGATCTATTATTATTATTAAGATCTATTATGGTTTACCAAACACACAAACCAGGCTGGGTTAACTTACAGCAGCGCATTTTTATTTTTCTTCCTCTGAGCAAAAACATGCATGTTATTTAATCCAAGGTTGTGTATTTTCCATAAGACCTTGAGGTTTGTTTGCTTTTGCTCTTAGGCAAGTTGACTTGACTGTAAGTGCCCACAGCAGTGGAAAATTGATCGGAAGACTGGGAGATAGACAGAATATGTGTACTGTGTACCTTTTCTTGTCATTTACTTCATGTTAGCTGACCCATACAAATACAAGTGAAAAAAACTCTTGGGGGAGAAAGAGATTAGCATGAGACTTGTACTAGTCCTACTAATAACCTTTGTTGTTTTGGGACATTGGAAGATTGCTTGCCAACTACTTGGGATGGCTATTTTGTACCTGTACTAAACTTGATATAGAAAAAAGAGATGGGGTCTTATGTAGTGCGATGGTGGATTGGAGCATAAAAGCTATAGAGAGAGGTTGTCAAAACAGCTCTTCATCTCCTCCTCAGCTGTATCCTTTCCACTTTTTTCCCCTCTGCTTCACCCTTGCTGCCAAAAGCCGCAAGGAGATCAAAGGAGGGCAACATGAAAGGCATCCATGAAAATCTGTTTTTCTGTGCCCTGTCTCCCTGCTGTCTCCATTACAGATATGGAAATGCTGAATCCCAACACTGCCTTTACTTTGACTGTAAAGAATGCTCAGCCTCATCTGACTTACTCTTGCTCTTTGCTTTTGCTTCTTCTTTTCCGTCTCGTCTCACTCCTTCATCATCTCTCGCCTCTTTCCAGCAGCCCCTCAGGCTTGCAGGTAGACAGTGTTTGATTGTCAGCACCCGTCACAGTCAGTGTAGCTAACTGATAGTGGATGAGCTTGAGCTTAAGTCAGCAACAATGTAGTTTCCTGCTGGAGAGAGAGAGGTCTGTGAAGTAGCTCTTCCCTTCTCATTGGTTCTCCCAAAAGCAGGTGGGGGCTCAGTAGGCTTTTCAAATTGCTCCCCAGTTTAATCTCAGTGGAGTGGAAACATAATATTTCACCTTGTATCCCCTCTCATATGCTTATCATCTAATTTAATCTTTTCTACCTTTAGTTTGTATTTAACTCTGTATTTTAATGTATATAGTTGCATCCTGTTGTTCGTGGGCTTTTAGAAATTCTTTTTCACCTTGCTCTCTCTCTGTGTCGCCAAACTCAGCTGTCATACAACTTGATAATTAGCTATGCTGTGCCTGTCTGTGCGGTGTTAAAAGAATCCCCCTTTTTGAAAGAACTTATGAATACAACCTGACAGCCAGAGGGGGAAAGTGGGAGGAAAAAAATAGAAATGTGAAATTGTCTTACTTCTAAGTGGCTGTGACCAATTTCCAGATGAAGAGAAGGCGTTTGTGTGATGGTGTTCCCCGTATTGCCTTTTGAGCCCTGTCCCTTCAACATCAAGAATTATGTCAGTTTTCCCTCTGGCCAAGTGTGCCCTCTTCTTCATAGCAAATACAGAGGATAGGAGAGAGAAGCCCAAAAGAGGAAGGTTTGGTACCTAAAATCTACCAACTCATGCCTCCTCTGAAGATGCAGTGTAGGATTGTTTTTGTTTTCATTTGTGTTCACTCATCTTGGCCACGCTCCCCTGAACCGGATTTGTATATTGTCAAATTGAGATTGTTATAGTTTGTAAGTCCTGGGTTTGGCATTATTGGATCCTCCACTAGTTAGTTAGAAGTTTGTTAGACTGATCACCATCTGGTGTGTCACTGGTAATTTGTCTTAGTTTCTTCTTAGCTCTACCATGTGTTTTAGCCATTCCCGCTGCATACACCAATTTTGCAGACACACAGCATGTTGCACAAGCTTTGGCTTATGTTAACCAAGGATATGTAATATTTTTTATTATTGGCTTATTTTTCTTTTGTTGTCTTGAGGTAATGATACTGTTTAAATTTTTCAGTTTTACATTGCATCCCCTACTGAAGACAGACATTCATATAATGCAGACTGTTATACACTGACTGACAGACTGTTAACAAAGTAACAAAGTCTATTTTTTACTGGAGAGGGAGAATGCTGTGAGAACACGCGAGATTCTGCGAAGTCAGTGCGAGAATTCAGCAAGGCGGCGCGTAATTAGAAGGAAACAGGAGCTAACATTTAACAACAAATTAAAAGCCATATAAAACTTCTCGGACGGAAAATACTATCGTCCATCTTACCACTCTGGCGAACATAGAAAATTACATCGACGAGTGCTTCGAGAGAGTCGTCATGGGGAAATCCAAGCGGAACCCCTCAGGAGATCCCGACCCTCAGAGTCACCTGGAGCAGACGCACCTGATAAAAACATCGCTGATATCCTCGAGTCCATCGAGGAAAAACTTGGAAGTTTCGATGCGCGCCTAACACTTGTGGAGATACTACCCAGCTGAACGGATAGTTGAGATCCCTCTCAGAGGACATGGCCCAGCTAGCGGCAGAAAAAGAAAAAATCAAAGAAGGCATAATCAATCTTTAGGCCCGCAGCATGAGGGACAATTTGGTCTTCGCGGGGATCCCGGAGCAGACAGGAGAAGATGCCGAAGACACAAACTTTCTTCAACAGCAGATGAAGCTGTCGGCTTATGTCGTGTGGAAACTCTCTTTCCACCGGGCCCACCGCTTGGGAGGAAAGAGACCGGATGGCCAGCCCCCAAGACACATCGTTGTCAAGTTCCACGATTACAAGCATAAGGAACTGGTAAAGAGCCGGGGCAGACAGCTGAAGGGAACCGACTACAGCATCAACGACCAGTTCCCCAAGGAGATCCTCGACCAATGCTGCAGACTGTTCCCCATACGCTGGAGATTCATGTCAGAAGGCAGCCGAGCGGTCATCAACGTCGATAAGCTGTACATGAACGGTCAACTCTACCGAGACCGGGAATCCACTCCATGGCTGTATTAACGACAGGTGGTACACACACACACAAAATATATGTATGTATTTATTCATATGTATATGTGTGTGTGTGTGTGTGTGTGTGTGTGTGTGTATATATATATATATATATATATATATATATATATATATATATATATATATATATATATATATATATATATATATATATATATATATATAAAGTAATGTCAGAAGAAAAAGAGAATAGATGCAGGTAGCTAAACCTACATAATTTCTTATGCATTATATTAAACTCTCTCTCTCTCACTCCTATCAGTCTATCCCCCCCAAGCCCTCCTCACACAGCCAGCAGGGTTAACTTTTCAAAACCTCACACAAACAGCCATTCCACAGGCAATGCATGCACATGCATGTACCACACAATTCATAATGGACATGTACTCACAATTAGCCACACAACTAAACCTTGTCACACAACACACATATAATTCACACCAAGCCGAGTAGTTATGATGTCACTGAGGGTTGTCACCTGGAATGTGCAT
Organism: Macropodus opercularis; assembly: GCA_030770545.1. NCBI lineage: Eukaryota > Metazoa > Chordata > Actinopteri > Anabantiformes > Osphronemidae > Macropodus > Macropodus opercularis. Next base: position 11,530,956 of record JAUCMP010000028.1, on the reverse strand, counting down.
GGAATCAATAAGAAGGGAAAAAGAGTCAAAGTATTAAACCACCTCAGCACTCTGCAAACAGATATTGTATTACTACAAGAAACCCACATCCCAAAACACCTTCTTCACACCACAGACCGCTCTGGTTCTAAACTTATAATAGGAGGGGACTTTAATTTAGTGAGTAACCCAGAGTTGGACAGGCTAAGCACAGCAGTGTACAACAGGAGCTGGCAATCAGTAGAGACGTTAAAACAGCACATGGATGATTTCGGTCTTTGTGACGCCTGGCGTTCCTTCCACCCTACCTCCAGGGAATATACCTTCTTCTCCCCAATTCACCACTCACACTCCTGTATTGACTATATTTTAGTGAACAAGTCAATTCTATTTGATGTCTCTGACACCAGTATTCACTCTATCACCATTAGTGATCATGTTCCAGTTTCTCTTTCTTTGAATAGGACAGTAACACCACCAAGCAAGAACTTGAGATTTAATACATCATTACTTAATGACCTAGATCAAAAGAGTGGGCAACCTTTACGGAAATCAATGATTCATCAGGAATGTCACCTTGTCTTCTCTGGGAGACTGGGTTTGGATTGATTCCACCTCATGGTGGTGATGTGTGTGGCCTGAGGCATTGTAGTGTGTCCAGCATTGGTGTGTGGGAGGGGTACCCGGGGCTGGGGTGCTACTTGGTCCTTGGGAGTGCTCCTTCCCCTGGGGCGGTGTTCCTTGTGGGGGCGGGGTGTTGCCGACCCTTGCGGTCGGGCTCCTTTGGATGCTGTGGGGGTATGGTAGCATGCCATGATGAGCATGATGGGATCGGTGGGGAGATTTGTCTGGGCTCTGGTTCCCTGTGGCCCCTGGGCTGGGGTTGGACCCCCCCCTCTTACACAGCTACACAGTGTGTGTTTGTATCTAGGGGGGTGTGGGTTTATGAAATTGTGTATTTGGGTGTATATGTGCAGATGCATATGTGTCTGGATGTGTGTTGTGTAAGAGACTGCATGTTTGAGTGAATGACCTCATGGGGCGAACGAGAGGATGTATATGTGAGACAGGAGGTAGGGTGACCCTGACTGCCTGGGACCACACAGGTACTGGGCCGGAGGCCAACTCTCCTCATGAATGGGTACTCGCGTGTGGTGTGGGTGTACAGTGTCACGTATAGATGGGCAGGTTTTGGGGGGAATGTATGTGACAGTATGTGTATGGGTGTATGTATGTTAGTGGTGCGGCTGATGTTTGGGTGGCCTGATTCTGGCTCGGGCTGCAGGATCCTGCTGCCTATGCAGCCTCTTCTGCTGATTCCCTCTAATGCCTGCCTAGTGCTGCAAGCCCACCGTGGCGCTGGGGGTGGTGTCTGGAACCCCCCAAGGGCTCCTAGTGCTGTCCCCGTGGCTGCTGCAGCCCTGCCTAGGGGGCAGGTGTGGGCACCTCGGTTCACAACGTCTGCCCAATGTGCGTGCGTGTTATGATGCATCTTGTATTATGGTCTTGGTATTGCTGTATGTGAACCTATAGTCATTGTATGGTTATTATTATTATTGCTGTTGTTGTTATTGTAGTTGTTGCTGTTGTTGTCATGGCATTGCCATTATTATCATACCTACAAGGACTGTTATTAATCAATTTCATCACTACTGCTTATTTAAATACTCTCAATCACTGTTGCTTGTACTATGTGTTCTGTTCAATTAAAACATACACAGATCTTCAGAGGGGTTCATAGTTTATATACCCTTTGAACCCCTGAAAAAGCAAAACTGCCCATCACAATACAGCATCCAGCGCACATACATGATGGATGCTAAACTGCTGGACAGGACACACAGGAAAAAAAACAAAGTAATTGCAGTTTAGAAAATAGGTTTGGTGTTTGTTGGTAAAATAATTGTCGTGCTACAACTGTACGAAGGCTAAAAGTACATTCTGCTATTCCATTCTCCAGGAATTATGGCAGATGTGTCTCTGATCAATTGGTATTGCTATCTGTGTTATACTGACAGTAGGGGAAACGTTTCGCTTTGATATGCATCACTAAAAGGATTTCACAAAGCATCTATGGCTGAGGCCCCTAAAGTGAAACTGGGCTACAGCATACTGTAGCACTTTATTGCTCTAGGATTCAGATATGGATATACCTAGATATAAACTATAGTCAAACCACAGACCAATGCAAGGGGGATGGGGGGTTATTTAGCATCATTTCAAGTATTTCAAACACATGTTTTTAATGTGGCGTTGTTTGGCATTTGAAGGTTTTACTTTTGAACCTCTAACAAATGTCTAAGTATTGGGAATAGTATTGGGGATACTGTGCTTTGAGTATCTGAGTGAATGCAAGGTAGAGTAAAAGAGACATAAATAGAGAGATCTGGAATGTAATGAGTCATGCTGTGATGCCAACTGTATTCACAAATTTTCCAAATGGGTAGCTGGCCATTCGAGGACTAGCTGACTTGTTATATACCTCCACCAACGTATCAATGGGAAGCTTGTTTACTGACTTGCATATCCACACAGGCAGTATAAATACATGTGGAAGCAGGTACTGTAGCTTTTGTTGTCCTTGTTATCGCTACACCTTTCTCATTGCCTCTGATTACCTAGACATTTCATTACTAAAGCACAAAATAATTATCATTTTGTTCCTTCTTTCTCCAGCTGGTAGCTATATACGAAGAACAGGATCCTCACAATATAGGTGATGGTACCAGTGCCAGTTCCACATGTACTCAGAGTCCTGAACCTTTCGCCAGTGAGATAAGTTCGGAGTCAGCCTTCCAGTCCTACCAGGCCAGTAGTGAGATCGAGGTCACTCCATCTGTCCTGCTATCCAGTGAGTCCAATGACAAATGTTATTTTGAATTGGTGTGTATATAAAGACACTGAACCCTGAATCCCTTGATGTCTTAAGTACAGCTGCTTGTGGACAAGACTTTCCCCACAGCAGTTACAGTAATAATATAAATAAGTCTGAAAGAAGCTACAAAGGTGAATGTGTTCCTCATGTGTTGCTCTTCCGTTGGAGAATGGAAGCTGATAAAAGGTCAACCACAGTTGGGAGATGATATGTATTTAGGATGTTTAACTACAGTGTTTTAGTCAAAAATCCTTCGAAACATATGACCAAGTGTTGGTGATTGTTTTGAATCTCTTATTTTGTTACAAATCGTGACTTAACTTGAACTGAGACTGAGAATGCAGAAGCAGGAGAGCCTGAATATGACTAACTGCACATGCACATTACTTGACTTGTCTTGATATACATGACATAACTTGACATGTGCATCTTACTAGACTTGACATGACTTCATTAACATGACACAACTTGACTTAACTTGACAGGTGCACCTTATGTGACTAGACCAGACATTCACAGAACCATAACTAGGAACACACGTTATGGGTAACAGCATTCCACAAACCAACAAGGACAGGCACAAGGAGGGTGACTTAAATACAACCAAACAGGAGACACACGGAGAACGTGACACCACGATAAAACCTGGAGCCCTCAGATCTCTGAGGGCCGGAATGTAACATATTTGTCATCATATATATTTTTTTAAAACTACTAAAAATGCGCTTACTTAGTTTTCGGCCCGGAATAGTGGATTTGGAAGAGTGATTAAATAGTATTGTATAGAGTAAATATAAAGTATTTTAAGATATTCAGAATATGTTGTATTCTAGGGAATGTGGTTGAAACACTACCACAATGTAGAGGTAAGATTCTATCAAGAATGTGCAGTGTGTCCAGGGACTAACAGTGCACTGACTTAGACAGGTAGAAACCAGGACATGTAAGAAATTGAGACAGTTGTATACTCAGCCAGTGCCAGAGGAAGGTGGGCACACTCACGCACACACACACACAACACACACAACACACATACTGCTCATTCCTACATATTCACTTTCTGTGAAGTGGAACCAGTGAGTTCATGCAGAGCTGTCCTAAACTTCAAAGGAGATCTAACTCATCCATAGCAAAAAACTTATATGCTGTAGCAGTGGCTAACACATTGATATGCATGAACAGCTGAACAAGTCAAAAAATCTCAATTCAACTCCTAGCCTTGCACCCTGCCTCCGAATATAAGTTGGCATTGGTGGTTAATTTTCTTTTCCAAACAATTTTGTGTGCAATGGAAGGTGGTAGTAAAATTGCAATTGAATTTATGTTTAATGAGTTGTGTCCAAGGATTAATAGACTCAAGGTATGTTGATGGGTAGATATTGCCCTTTTGATTATATTTGTAATTTAATTAAATTTAATGTCTTTTAATTGGTCCCATGATCGATTTAAAAGGGCTACAATGGACTCAGCTTACTGCACTATTTTTTGTGGTCATATCTAGCAAAGGCTTTAAGAACTGTAAACTCACGTAGTAGAAGACTGTCCTGTCACTGGCAGTATTATCATTCATTGTTAAGTTAAGCCACCTGTGGTGTTTTTTGTGCTGGCATTTGTTTGTTATAGTCCAGCATGTTATGGTAAAACATAATTCATAATTCATATATATATATATATATATGCATGTTATCTTGTAACGTGCAGATATACAGTGGCAACACTTATTAGTTTCAGGCTCTACTGTGTCCTTTTGCCAATACACACAGTATGTGTTACATGAAAATGACCTTGTAGGTGGCGAACAGATTACACTCATAGCAGCACAATGTGTAGCCCTATATAACACATGCCAGACACACCAAGGTGGTCAAGATTGGGAACTGTGAACACTAGTGAATGTGGAATTTGGGGCAGATTTTCTATTTTTATTTGTTTCATTATTAGATGTCATGATGCAGACCTAAATAAGGGTAATTTCTTTTGAGTCCATGCATTCACTCTGTTGCTTGCAGTGTCTAAGAAAGACCTAGACCACAGCATACATGCTCTTTCCATTGTCTTTAGTACTTTTATGTGTTTTGAATCGCAGACAAAGACTACAGGCATCTCCTAAAGATAGGTACACACACACACACACTGTATCACACATTTGCTGTCATAAGCCTAATTTATCTTCACATGTTTCTGTCTACGTGTCGCGATTGAATTCATATTTTATACTATTTAAATTTTCCAAAAATGTGCTCATAACTAAACTGGAATCAGAAGTTATATATTGTAGAGATGGTTTGAAGCTTCTTAGAGAAACAAAAAGATGACAAATGAACTTTTTTCTTTCTGAAGCCTACTTTTTAAATGAATGAATGTACGAAGAAAGCTACATGCTTAATAATCACTACATTTGACCACACCACAAGTTTGTCTGTAGCCAACAATCTGAATGCATGAAGTCCAAATAAAATTAAGTTGTCCTACATAAATTACCATTTTAATGAGACTTCTTCATTGAATAGATCTACTTTATAACATGAAGATGATCATGCCATGAAAACATCCTCATATCCTCCTTAAGTCACTAATGACACTAGTGTTTTATTTCAATCCTGTTAGTAGTTTGTAGTAGTTGGGTAATTGTAGGTTACAGTATATCAAATATTAAAATATGTGTGGTGTAATATTTGTATGGTACAGATAGAAATGAGCCACTGCTGCAGTAACAGGCCGCTGTGAACTGGAGATATGTAAACAACTTTGCAATGCCTGGTGCTTAAACCAAGACTAGCATCCAGATTTATTTTTGCCCGCAGCAGGAATTAAAATACTTAGTCGGTGACGCTCTGCCAAACGAAGAAATCACAATGAGAAAAATACTTTTGTGTTTAATGTCTAAACTTTGAGCTCCTGGTTTTGTTATTTCCTTAATTTTTCATTATTATTATTTGTGCCCAGTGCAGATCATCATCACTTGGAAAATATACTTATGTTATTGCAAACTCTCTGCATAGCTGCAGCCGAGATATTACTGTATGCACCGCACAACCTTTGTTATCATTAACATTAATCATAAAACATAGGCAGGACACAGTGCTCAAGCTGAAAGGCAAATGTGAAGCAAATGTAACCGTGAATGCAAATTCTGGTATAAATAAAAAACACGTTAAACAACTGATGGTCTTCTTTCTGAAGGCTTAATGGGAGCAGTGTGTAGAATCATGCTACTATGTTGCTGTGAAGTCTGTAGGAGAGTTATTGTGACAACATACTGTCATGTGAAAAAATTAGGACACCCTGTGATGCGAGCCATTTTCATTGGGAATAAATATGAGGGTCCCTAAAGTTTTCCTTAGAGTTAGAATATGCATGAAGTCTTTTCTTGAATTTTAATTATTTTGTTGTATTACTTTAATCTCTCAGTATTGCTATATGGATATTGATTCCTTATTAAAAAATGTTGCGACATACCCAGGTTTTCAATTCAATTCAACTTTATTTATATAGCGCCAATTCACAGCATCGGTTATCTCAAGGCACTTTACAAGTAAAGTTTAAGACCTTACACAACTAAACGCAACAATTCCATAATAGCCAATCAATGTATTGTACATTTTAATAGAAACAGTGGAGGAAAAGCTCTCTCTCTAGAGAGGAAGAAACCTCCAGCAGAACCAGGCTCACTGTAGGTGGCCATCTGCCTTGACCGGTTGGAGTGAGGGGATAGAGAAGAGAGAAAAGAACACAACTGCAACAGAACACAGGCAGGATGGTTGGACCAGCAACTGAACACTGGAGACACATAGCTCTGAATCTGACGATACCTGTAGATGAGAATAGAGAGAGACAGAAGGGAATCAGAGTGACCAGAACCATCTCTAACTATACGCTTCGTCAAAAAGAAAGGTTTTAAAAGAGGGTGTCTGCTTCTAGAAGCTGAACTAGAAGCTGGTTCCAGCAGGTGTCGGTGACAAAGTATTTCAATTGCTGTAGCAGGCTAAAACAATATATACGCTAGTATTGATGCTAGTAGAAATATTTTCTCATTTGTGTGTGTGTGTGTGTGTAGAGCAGAATTAGAATTACAGTATTTTTGTATGAACTGTTTTTAGATTAGCATATATACTCAGTGGTGACTCCCAGCAGGCAGCTTTTAACCAGAAATGTCTTAGCTCATTCAACATCACATTTAAGCCAGGCTTCACGCCAGTGGCCATATCACTTCTCCCACAGCCCTCCTCTCAGCTAACACACCAAATATCTTTCTTTTTCTCAATAAATCATCATATAGTCCAGAATTTGGGGTGTCTGAATTAGAAATGGGTTTATTTCAGAGCTGAGGAAGTGGTTGCTCTGGTGGCTGAAATGTTTGTGATAAGGGCTTTTCTTTATGTGCTGCCATGAAACACTGAACATGTCTTTCATGCTTTACATTCTGCCTAACTTTCTATAATCTCACATTCCAGCATCTCTACTTGAATGCAACTATTCATCTACAATAACCTGAGGTTGTTTGAAAATATTTTGATACTATAATCAAACAGTTTGTTCAACAAAGTGGTCCTGAATAGGCACAGTTGGCAACAGCAGAAGATACATTTACTTTATTTGGTACACGGCATTGCAATCCATTACAGTAGCTCTGTCATGACTTCTACTTTTATGAGCTTATACGTCAATAGACTGTATAGCAATATTATCTTCCTATTATATTAATATTAGGCATATATGATATAATCTACCTCGTTGTCAGAAGCAGTTTGTAGTGAACAGTGAACCATAAATTCGGTCTTCCAGCAAGGAAAAGAACAAAGTGGGTTGGACGTAGATGAGGTAAGAATTGAAATGAAAACAAGCAGGTCCTTTAAATGGAAACTGGTGACTCCTGAGGTCCTCAGTATCTTAGGAACACTCAAATTCCTGTACCACTACAGATTAATTCCATTCATTAACATCAAGATAAATTCACACATTCACTTCTCAAAATAGTTTTAAATTCAGTGTTTCCAGTGTAAAATAGCTGCAATTTGATATTTAGTTTAACAGATAGCAAGCAGAGTCCCAGCACCTGTAAGAAGAAAGAGAAAGAAGAAACATAATAAGTATTTTAGGCCAGTTTGTAAATAAAGACATATTTTGTGTCTTGATGTCCTGTTGTGCAGTGAAGTCAACGTTCTTTAGGGTATAACCTAAACACATAGTAATGAAGACACAAATCTAGCAGAGCTCTGAGTAGTGTCCTCAACACTTTTGGCCTGTAGTTGAGTAGACTTTTACGTATTTTACATATTTAATCTGTTTTCCACAGTCCTGGTTCCCACCACTTCAAGCTGTCTTGTTCCCCCTAAAATGGAACCATTTGTGCCCCTTTGGATGATTTAGGTCAGAGTATATTCAGTGGAATCCCCTCTTGCTATACACAGGGGACATCAGTATGTAGTCAGTGGCTGGAAAGAAAGTTATACTGGCTGTGTGCTATAATTTATTCGGATGCTGAACTTGCCCAGGCCTAAAGTATTTAAAGCAACCTAGTAAGAAAAAGCTTTTAGACATTATGTGAAGTCATGGTGGCTTGGCATTTATATTTAAATCATTCACGATTTGATGTGAAATCATCAAGTCTTGGAGTGCACCAGGGATGAACAGCCACAAAAAAAATATCAGTGAGTTTTTATTTCTTTAGGTAATATGCTTATAGTATGCACAATTTGTATTTTGACTGTAAATAGTATGGACCTGTTAACAGAATTATCATCTGCTGTATACTGTTCGGTACAATTGTGGGGTTTTTTTATACAGTCACACCTATTTTTCAAAACCCCACCTGTCATTTCCGCTGCTCTTTATGGGTTAAACTCTTAAGTATGCTATTCTTCTACTGCACAAGTTTGTTCATCTAACGTATTACCTACATACATTTGTTAGAGCAAATTCTTCTTCGCAAAAAGTACATAATGACAACCTCCCAGGCTCACATAAGGTGCATAATATTGCCATGTACACTGTGGGTTACTAATAAAAAAGTAAATCACACTTGTAGAGGACCAACACACATACGAGAAACTGAAAAGAGGCACCACCGGTGGCTACAAGAAGAAAGTCATAGAATGCTTCAAACGGAAAAAAATGAAATTAAGTTGTCCTACATAAATTACCATTTTAATGAGACTTCTTCATTGAATAGATCTACTTTATAACATGAAGATGATCATGCCATGAAAACATCCTCATATCCTCCTTAAGTCACTAATGACACTAGTGTTTTATTTCGATCCTGTTAGTAGTTTGTAGTAGTTGGGTAATTGTAGGTTACAGTATATCAAATATTAAAATATGTGTGGTGTAATATTTGTATGTTACAGATAGAAATGAGCCACTGCTGCAGTAACAGGCCGCTGTGAACTGGAGATATGTAAACAACTTTGCAATGCCTGGTGCTTAAACCAAGACTAGCATCCAGATTTATTTTTGCCCGCAGCAGGAATTGAAATACTTAGTCGTTGACGCTCTGCCAAACGAAGAAATCATAATGACAAAAATACTTTTGTGTTTAATGTCTAAACTTTGAGCTCCTGGTTTTGTTATTTCCTTAATTTTTCATTATTATTATTTGTGCCCAGTGCAGATCATCATCACTTGGAAAATATACTTATGTTATTGCAAACTCTCTGCATAGCTGCAGCCGAGATATTACTGTATGCACCGCACAACCTTTGTTATCATTAACATTAATCATAAAACATAGGCAGGACACAGTGCTCAAGCTGAAAGGCAAATGTGAAGCAAATGTAACCGTGAATGCAAATTCTGGTATAAATAAAAAAACACGTTAAACAACTGATGGTCTTCTTTCTGAAGGCTTAATGGGAGCAGTGTGTAGAATCATGCTACTTTGTTGCTGTGAAGCCTGTAGGAGAGTTATGGTGACAACATACTGTCACGTCTCAAACGGACCTTACCGGTATCAGCCTCTGTATCCTGACGAGGCCACTCCACTCTCTGGCCACTCCCACTCCCTTGTGTATTAAAATACACAAGGAAGGAAGGAGCCAGAGACCTATAATCAGCAACATCCACTCCATCTCTTACAAGATTGCTAAATACTTGGCCACGATCCTGGAACCACCAGTTGGGGACATACAGATCATCAGATCCACAACGTTGAGGAGTTTGCTTTCAAGATCAGAGAGCTGAAGCTGGACCAGCATTCCCACTAGTAATGTCTTAATAGCTGTTATGAGACTGGAAAAAGACAGCACCCTAACCACCAGAAGCAGCCTCAACCCAGACCAAAATTCTTCACTCCTAGAGCTGTGCTTAAATTTATAGTTCAATTTTTCACAATTCTTTACACAATTCACTTGAAAGTCACATTTTGTCAGTAATATGTCATGATATATGAGCATTTTAAGCATATGCATATATATATATATATATATATATATATATATACACACACACATACATATTAAGGCTTTACTAAGAGGAATTTCATAGAATCCAACAGTGTTATGTTTCCTACTTGTCATGTTTAGACAAGACAGACACACTGATAATTATCACTTTCCTATGTTTGACCCTAAATATTGTGCAAATATACTGCCTTTGGCAAGTAGAAAGAGAAATTCTAAGAACAATTTGCAGCTGCTGTAGCAGAGGAAAGTCCATAAAGCAGATAGTGGTTGATGTGTGATGCCTTTTTGTCTTTTTCTTGTTTACTATTCTCTCCGCAGATATGCCACTCCATGTCCGTTGCAGCAGTGATTCCTCACTGGTGGACCATCCTCCAAAAGAAATCCTGATGGGCCCAGAAGAACCATCCAAAAATATCCTAACTTCATCCATAACAAAGCAAAGCCACAGGCAAAACACTGGGACTGGTTTTGGTATCTTGGAACAAAAGGTAACTTCTTGCAGTGGTTGCTGTGGTTGCTGTCATGTTGTATGCAAAGCTAATATAATGATAAATTCAAAGCCCTAGTCCTATTCACACTGATGTCAGACAGTATACTGTATATTGATTCTACCACTTTATTCATGAATTATATTCCACAGTGTTGCAGTTAGAGTGAAGCTGCATTTATAATGTTATATATATGCTTTGAAACCAGTCTTTGTTTTTAACATTCTTCTCTTTTGTTATATTATATGAAGACTGTGCTGGTGGTAAAGATTAGATTAAACGACTAAAGCTACTTTTTTTTGATAACAGCTCTTCTATTATATATTCTAAAAAGATATATCTCATTCTCCCTGCAGCTGTCAAAGAATAGTAAAGTCAGTTAATTTCTCAAAATGGCTGCCTCCCTGTGGCCCTGGCAAAGCTAAACTTCTTGCTAGAAATGGAATGTTTGCAATGAAACAGAAAGGTTAAAGAAAGGGAAATGTAGACCGTGCTTGGTACGTGACACTGCAATGCTTCACATGATTAGTGTTTCTGGAAGAGCTGTCTCATAATCCCATTTTAAGCCACTTTAATTGTCAGAAACTCAAGACAGCATACTCTCCAGCAATGTGCAGAGAACAAGGTTTGGGGTGAATAGACCTTGTCATTCAATTAGAACGTATTGCAATTTGATTTGGGTCGAACAAAACAAATATATAAGAATTTTAAAAGCACAAAGTTTGTAAGTGTTCAAAGTGAGTGGGCTGGGGGTGCCATGAAAACCGCAGGACCTGGCAGCACTCCCCACAAATGTAAATGAGTGCAGTGTTTGAATGTGAGTGTGGATGTCTTCACGTGTGCATGGATAGATGTCTGCGGGAATACGTCTGGATGTAGAATGATTCTTGGTACGTGTGTGAATGTGTATGTGGGTGGGTATGACAATGTTCATCTTCATCTCAGTGCACATGCTCCTTCTAATTTCTGGGTGGTCTCTTCCACTAACCTGATGCGTGTAGCAGTGATTAGTGTCACAGCAGGCTGGATGCAACAGCAGACTGTTTTGATGTGACTATAACAATCAGGAGGCGTGGTTGTATTCGGGGCACCTTGCTGGTGCAGGGCTTTGCCTGCTCTTGTGGTCACTATCACTCAGTTAATTCTCGCATTGTACGGAATAGTTAAAAACAGTTGAACTTGCCTCCCTACTAATGAGGAGGTTACCTTTCCCCTAGTACAGGCCAAAGTCTGGTGAGGTCTCCAATACACAATAATGGTACTGTCTTTTCATACAAATGTTGCTATTGTTATATGTACTTATTATATATACTGCTTGATTATAATATTCAGATGTTCTTTCTAGATACTGTTAAATAAAAACAGATAAAAAATAGTATTAAATGCAATGGGGAAAAAACACTGAACCACAGTGTAAAGCAACCATAACATTCCAGCCTGTACAACTCATTATGACATAGTCATACTAGACATATTCAAATATTTAAAATGGGGGATTAGTGTGAAAAGCAAATTTTGTCCTATGGTTGTGACGCCACTGACTAAGTATTTTAATTCTTGCAGCGGGCTAAAAAAAATCAGGACGCTAGTCTTAGGCCTGTTACTGCTGCGCGGTGGCTCATTTGTATCTGTACCATACAGTTATTACACCAAACATATTCTATTAATTTGTATCTGATGCACTGTAACTGTACAAATACAATTGCTGTGTAACAGAATGGAGGTATGTATGTAGAGCTATTCAGGCTCATAAAAACTGAAATTTATGTAGGACGACTTAATTTATTTTGGACTTCATGCATTTAGATTCGCTGTGTGGTAAAATGTAGCGATTTTAAAGCACTCGTTAAATATCTTTGTCCAGTCCTGCAATATTGGGGATGAGACAGGGATAACGTCTCATGTAGGGACGTGCAGAGATAGCACTCTTTGCTTTTTTGAAGCAACTTATTTTTAATCTGATAAACAGCATTGGTGTCTCACAACTATATTCTGTTAACTGCAAAGTGTCAGGGCTGGCTAAGAGATGTTATGGAGTGGACCCCAAGAATGGACAGCCAGACCCAACAACACACAACTGTATGCTCAATGATTTATCAAGGTATGGTGAAGTATATATATATATATATATATACCGGAGGGGTCTACACGGCGTGGGAAAAGGAATATACCCCCCTCAGGGAGGTGGAAGATGTCATCTGTGGGACACGGGGGCAGATGGAGCAGGAGGTACTTTCTGTCGATTGAAGGAGGTGGAAGCTGGTCCCGGGAACGAGAGGCTGGAGGAGGAGCGTGAACACGCCCGCCCCAGCTGGGTAATCACTAGAGTTCTAAGAGGGAGAAAAACAAAACAAACAGAGCAGAAGTCCAGTTCCAGTGTCAAAGCCTCAGCTGGGCCTTCAAGGTTCCTTTCCACGACCGTAATAACATCTCTTAACTGGAGAACTGGTAGAGTCCAAATAAGTCTATGAGCTATGGTTATGGATGAACAAAGGTTAACATAATGCTACAAAGTTCCAGGCACGTAACTGAGGTGTACAAGAAATGGGACACTTCGCCTGATTGTTGGATTTCGTTTTGTAGAAAAGAAATGAAGCTTCACATAGAAATAAAAATCACGAAACACGTTATTTTTGTATGAAGCCTTCTCCATAATAAATAATACATCACTGCTGTTTAGCTGCAGTGAGTGAAAGCAGCTAAAGTGAAAGTTTGATTGCATCGCTTCCCCCATTTTAACACTGATGCATTCATATGTTAATGACACTTCTCACTTAACTGTAAATTAGGTCCTTTAAATTAACTGCAGCACAAATCATTGTCAATAAGACGAACACACACAGTTAAATTCTTCTTATTCAAGCAGCACCAGCACCTTTACCATAAACATTGTATCAATTGCAAAGAGTTAGATTATAGTGGAGGCTAATTTTACCAAGGAAGACAGTTAAACTAAATGACGAGTCAGACAAACTTGATCACCTTATACTGACTGGCAATGATTTGCACTTATTACAGTGATAATGATAAATAATAAGTTAACTGCTACAGGCTATATATATGAAGCTTCATTTATTCTCTTAAAGTTATAATCATGTTTTGGAAAAGTTTAAAATATTAATTAAAATGTGACCCATAGTGACAGAAACTTTCTCAGACTGAAGAAACTACCTGGGATAGGTGGTGAAATGTTTCTACGAAATAGAAGAAATCCAGTTGCCTTGACTCAACCTTCAGAAAACTTCCCCTTAATGAGAATCTCCACAGACATACAGTTTCTCTGTAAAGTGGTCCTAATGGTTTGGCACATTCACAGTATCCTACACTATGAACATGTAGACTCTTCAAATACATGGCATCTTCAAATTTCAAGAGACATTAAAACAGGTCTATAGAGGAGAGCTGCTGCTGTATGAAAGTGGGTTTATACAGTATTTAGATTAACCATCAACATCTGTATATGACCCACCTGTCTGGAAGTGTAATTTGGCACTTAACGTACCTTTCAAGCATAGAAGCAGAGGGTGGCTGAAAAGTGTTTTGTGGTTTGCTGAAATTAGTAAATCCTTGCTTCTGGTAGTAATTTTATAGTGATGTTAATCCCTCATGTTTCTCTACAGGGTAGAGGAACACATGCCTACCAAAGTCTTCCTAGGAATCCAAGTGGTTGGACCACTCACTTTCAGCGAGAGTTGGCTAGATCTTCTGTCAGTGCGAACCATCTAATGGTAGACCAGTGGCTCAGCAAACAGGAGCAGGTAGGATTATAGACCGATACTATTAATTAATTATTATTATTAATTATTAGGTTTACTACAGGCTTGCCAACATAGACATTGCAGTGTGGCCTGTCTAAGCACTAAGCTAAACTAGACAGAAGATTAGTAACTGCTTGGATTGGTTTGAGTCACAACAAAAGTCATGTCAAAGCACTTTGCAAAATGAGGTTTAAGACCTTACAAAACACAAACCTACATTATATAGAATACCAGCAAATCTTACTTGAGCAAGCTCTAGGCAACGATGTAGAGGGGAAATCCCTTTAAGGGAAGAAATCTCTTGTAGAACTATGCTTAAAGTGAGCGGCCATTTGCCTCAACTGAGATGAATGAATAGAATAGCAACAATAACACTGAGAAACAGAACACAGGTAGGTCAGTTGGGCTGGTAACTACACATTGGAGACAGTGTAAAGATATTTAAAGTTGTAATTGTAGTTTGATTTTACAATCAATATATTCTTAATCTTAACCTTGACTTTCCTGACCAAACAACAGGAGGAATAAGTGGATGAGCTGCAGCTAGTCACGAACATATTTAGATAGATAGATACTTTATTTATCCCGCAGTGGGGAAATTCAGCAGCAAGAAAGACAGTCAGAAGTAACACTAATTAAAAAAAAGAAGAGTAACATTAGTTAAATACAGGGGAAAAAATGTACATATCTAAACATAAAGTGCAAAAAATATCTTATAATTTATAAATTAAAAAACCCTTTAAATCAGCTGCACCTGATCACATTTGCTCCTGTGATGCATACAAATTATCCAACAGCTCTTATATGGTTACATGATTGTCTGATCTGCATTTAGGTCCAACATGAAGTAGGTTAATGTGGCAGTGATCACTGACCAGACCAATGTAACATTAACGGATATCAAACTTCACACTTCTTTGTGGCAGTACTTTTCACACATTAACAACAGTCAATCATTGCAAGCCTGGCACCCAACTTTACACCTCGTTGCTCTATTGGCACTGTGCAATTGTCTCTCTGGTCCTTCTTCTGTTCAACCTGTCAGAGGAAAGAAAAGCTGTTCCCTTTAAAAGTTATTAAAGGTGACAGTAGCTCCCTGCTGGGAGAACGACCTTGGAAAATGTCATGCGTGCTGAGCTTGTCAAAAAAAGAATTACCCCAATTTGTCTGTCAATCTTTGCCTGTCAGTATCTCATTTAGCTCATCGCATCATTGTAGGAGTTGTTTAATCACTCTTTCATGTTATAGAATAAAAAAAGACGAGAGTGAAGCATTTAGAGGGGATATGATGAGGAAAGGGAACCACAGGAACAACTGTGTTAGAAGAGTTTCAATTATTTAAAATGAATTATTCTACCAAATATTTAATGACTATAGTTAGAGTTCGCTAGACATCTTGTTATTGTAGATGCTGCTGTTTTGTAATGTAGTTCACATTTTTTCTAACGGTATAATTCATCACACATCTATCAGAGAGTTGTGAAGTATGTTTTATGGCTGCTCCTGGCAGTCTCTACTATGTACACATTATTGCTGGTCTTTGGCTTTTGATGATTTAAAAATATTAACATTTAGATTGGGTTTTAGTTCATGGTTTCTGTGTCTAAAAGGTTATACACAGGGCCTCTAAAACTCAAATGCTGGAGAATTCACTGCTCTGTGTAAGACACAACCAAAATATCCCATTTTTATTGCTACTATCAGTAAGCAAACTTTTAGTTGGACACAACAACTACAGTTTAGAATCCTCAGGTTCTATCTCTATTTGGAAAATAACATATGTGAGGCAAGATGAGTCATAAAACACACATTTGCAAGTGTATATGCTCCACCTCAGGTTTACTGGAGGGGTATATGTTTCACATGGTTCTCTACTTTCTTCACTTCACTGCATCTCAACCTTGATCATTGCCTTTCCCTGGCAGTTTAATATTTTTGTCTTCTTTGTATATTTGATGGTCTGGAAGCACAAGCAGTATTTAATTATAGTATAAAATAAAAGAATTATGATTCTCTGATGGAGAACACTATTGCCAAAAATCTCTCATCAAAATAATTTAATTTTGACATTTAATTTCTGTGTCCACTATATTAAATGACACATTTATTATACATATGTGTGGGTGTAATTTATTTACTTGTTTACTCCATGTTTGTCTATTTAATTGTTATTTTGCTTCTGACTTTAAATTGGTACTGTAGGATTATTCCTTTTATTGTTTGACAACAATTCATGAAATGATGAACATTATGGCTAGCAGTGTGTGTCGATGTAAAAATACAAAAACACCATAGTGTGGGAAGAAGAAGTGAGGAAAGTGAGATAAAATGCAGATATTTCATGCCGTGTCATTTTCTTCCCCTTTAAACAAGATATGTCTTGTTCTTTACTTACCATTCTCATTTTGAGAAGTGTGTAATTCATCTCATGTCATACTTGTTTTAACAGGAGAGACATTTTTCGGAACTTCATTATCTTAAATTTAGTTTAAATCTAGGTACTCTGCAGTCCTCTGTGTGTTTAACACACACTGTTAAGACTAATTATTTTAGAGCTTGACTGATTTAGAACCTTGATAACAAAGTTCTTTAGAAGCTCTCAAGGGCTTGCTGTGCATCTCTCAAATGCAAAACCTCTACCCCTGAAAATGATCCATCCATCCATCCATTAGTCCATTCAGACGTCCATCCAGACATAGTCCCTCCAGCATATCCTGTATCTTCCTTGGGGCATCATCCAAGTGTGACATGTGTCAAGGAGGCATCTGAAAAAGATGCCAGACACACCTCGTCTGACTCTTCTCGATGTGGAGAAGCAGCGGCTCTACTCCAAGCTCCTCCCGAATGACAAATCTCTAAGGGTGCCACCTGCCACTCCGCAGAGAAAACCAATTTTAGCGAGTGTCCTTTCAGTTATGGCTCAAAGCTCATGAGGTGAGAGTAAGAATATAACCCGACCAGTAAATTCAGAGCCTTGCCTTGTGGTTAACTATGGCCTCGGATTTGGAAGTGCTGAATTTCACCCCAGTTACTTCACACTTGGCTGCAAATCGCCCCAGGGCAAACTAAGGGTCCAGCCGCAGAAGAAGCAGGACCACATCAGCTGCAAAAAACAGATGAAATCATGTGGTCCCCCAAACCAGACTCCCTCTGGCCCCTGGCTGTACCTGCTCTGTAGCGTATTACTGCAGCAGTAGCTCATTTCTGACCCTAACTTGGGTATAGTACCAAACATGTTCTTTTTATGTAGTATCTGATATACAGTAACCTACATGTACACTTACACAGAACTACAGGATTGCGTGTAGACCTATTCAAATATTATGGGTCATTAAAAGGGGATCATTGGTTGCACAAAGACAGACTTGTTGTGTGGTTAAATATGGCGATTACTAAAATAAAATAATTCCTTATTAATCCTACAGTGGGGAAATTCAATTGTTACAACAGCTTCAAAAATATTAAGGTCCAAAAGAATGAAAGTGTGCAAATAAAATTACACATTATACAGTTTTTGAAAATAAATACTATAAAAATTACTATACAAAATAATCTGCACGGTAGGGACTGTTAGACTGATTGGTTGTACAGTCTAACAACAGTAGGGATGAACAATCTGCGGCACCACTCCTTCCGACACTGGATCCGTCTTCCACTGAAGGAGCTGCTCAGAGTCTGCGCTGCCTGATGCAGTGAGTGAGAAGTATTGTCCATGATGGATGTCTGCATGGCCAACATCCTTCTCTGACCCACCTCCTCCACAGAGTCCAGTGGACAGTCCTGACCAGCTTGTTGAATGACCAGTTTTCTTGTTGACTAAATAACCTTGTCCAATAATAATCACAAATATTTTTTTTTCATGTTTTCAACTGAACATTTTACTGGCCTTTCAGTACATGGCTGCTGTAGCCAACATTTCCATATGTATGTGTCTTAAAGTGGGGGAAGGAGCAGTAATGTATTATTTACTACAGAGGCTTATACAGAAGTGTTTTTATTGTTTTTATCTCTATATGAAGCTTTATTTATTCTTTACAAGATAAAATCCAACAATAAGTCGAAGTTCACTTACCAACAGAATTTGTGATCACAGTTTAGTTATAAACAAGTTTCGAAAAACACAACATATTAATTAAATCCCATAGCCACAGGAATGTGGAGAAATTCATGTTCTTCTTTGTCATAAATAGGTCTTTCTTAGACACAGCGATTATAACAGTGAACAGAATACAATTACACGGGACAAGGATATTTATTTAACAAGAAAACTTGCGTAATAATCACCACATTTGACCACACAACAATCTCAATCAGTCTATCTGTGTGCAACCAATGATCTGAAAGCATGAAGCACAAAAGAAATGAGGTCGTCCAACATAAACACAGGTAGTGGCAGCGGTCTTGAATACACAATGTGTGTACACATTTGAATGTGAAGTCTGCCGTGTTTCTTTACCATATGATAATTGAACAATACCTCACTCCAGGTCACATACAGAAAGAGAACAAGCGTCCAAGACATATGGCTGAAGGTCAGATGACACAAATACAATGACTATTGACTTTAGGCCTATGGTGTCCTGGTACCATGTGCACCAATGGACACCCTTATGCATGAACATGGTGTTCGTTATGGACAAACCATATTTGCTAAGAAGTTATTTGCCAATAACAAGCCACAATTCAGGTTCTTGCTTGAATCTAAATCTTTCTCTCGTAACCGGGGATTGCTCATGTCTGTTGGAAGGAGACAAGCCTGCTTATCATTGGTTGAGGAATTAATATTTTCATATGTACAGTACATGATGTATAATATAAAAACTGTGTACTTGCATCAGATTTAAGTGTAACACTGGTGACTGATTGTAATCATAGACTGTATTAAGCACAGAAATGACATTCAACTCTACAAGCAAAATCCCCCTCAAACCCAACCAATTGTTCCTCTCATCTTTCCCTCTTCATCAGGTCACTGTGTGGTAGAACACAGAAGTTAGATAATTGCTATATGAAAGCCTGTTCTCCATATATTCTTTACCAGTGCTGCCATAACTCACATCTGAACCATGTTGCTGCCTTTGAAATCCTGCTTTTATTTCATTCATCAGTGTCATTCATTCACTGACCTTCATGGCTTGAAAGATGGATTAAACATTCTGAGCAGTGGAAAGCAGACTGTCCTCCCACTTAATAAGTTCAAAATGATGATTAATCTATGAAAAGCACCATATAACTTCTTTTAATGCATGGAACCCAAGATTAAGCTGGAACCTTTGCTCCGTGGGGTTGTGACTACCAGAATTATCTCTTCAGAATCATGTCTGCAAAGTCATAATCTCTCTTTTTATATATCTTGTGATATCAGAACAATTTTTAATGCACAAGAAATTATAAATCTGCTTTAAACACTTGCACTTAACACTTCGACTGTATTCAAACAGCTTCATTCACAGAGCTAGCAGGAGCAAGAAGAGCTTTACATGATAACTGAATTCACAATAATTATCAATTGAACCTCTGGCACAGGAGTGTTTTCTGCTTCAGTGGTAGCTGTTATCACAGAAATTAAAAAAAAAATTGCAAGTCTCAGTCAGGTTTGGGCTTTTGTTATTGACCTGGTGACTGATTTCAGCCTCATAATTAACAGGTGTAGTTTAATTAAAGCACAATTTAACAATACAGTTAGCAAAGGAAAAGGCAGCTGTCTTTGAAAGTTCAGCCCAGGCACGACAGATGATATATTCCATACACACGTCTCCCAATGACAGAGAGAGGAAACAAAGACTGCTTTGCTTTAACAAATGCCAGCCCACTAACAGCACTGTCCATCTCTCTGCTCTACCCTTCCGCATCTTGTCTTGTCATCCTGTCTATCCTGATTTGGACAAATGCAGCCTCAGGTCTCTGATCTAATTTTCTTAACAGCATCAGGAACCAGTCTGTCCCTGTTATTAGCTTCATGCAGATCCACATCAAATGCCAAACCTTTATGAACCATCAGCTTATATTGTCTTCCACAACAAAGCAACAACAACAACAAGAGAGCCGGTACAAACCTCTTCTGTAAAACTGTAAAACATAAAGCCACTTGAGGCCTTTTGTCATTTGGCTTTATTGATATTGTCGTTTTAATAGAAACAATAGGGTTTCTCAGAAACTGGTTTATAAATATATTCTCTATCTATAGTTACTTAGTTATTATAATATCTTATATATATATATATATTTATTATATATAAGTGTGTCCCACAATTAGCTAACTTTTGAAATGTTTTAGATCATATAGTGGGATTTTTTTCCCACTTTTCTCTTAAATATATTTTGAATATAGGTTTGGATCAGTTATTTTATCATCTGGGCTTTCTTATTAAATAGTAGTCGAAATTTTTCATTTGATGTTATTAAATATTAGCAAAACAGATGGCTTAGGGAATAAAATGGTGAGCTGCTGAAGTTCTTTCTATTCAACTGTTGCAAGTTGAAATCTAATACTGTAGCTGTGTATTCATGTTTCTATTAACTTACATCATGAGAATCGTTGAGAACATAACTGAATTAATAAAAGTCCTAAAGTGTTTTTTGCCACTGCTGATGACCATTAATTGCCATTCAGGGTTTTTTTGGGGGGGGATAAAGATCCTAATTTATCTCATGACTTAGCTGTAATGTTCCCCTCCTAATGTAAATAACAATAAGCGTCTCAAAACCTTTGTGATTGTGACATTAGTTGTTTTATGTTTGATGATCTGGTGAAGTATGAACTATGGTGCAACGGATGAGTCTGTGTCAGTGGGCACAACATTCATGTCAACGTCACCCTACTTGTGTATGTCATCACCACAGTGCAGGGCAGCTTTCATCTGTTTCATCTAATCCTTTTCGGTTGTGTAGTGTTTAGTTGAACTGCATTAACTGGACGCAACAAGGGTACAATTATGGTTCCTTCACTTTTTATGAGAGAGGAAGGTTTTCTAACTCTGCTTTGTTACACCTTTGCTAAGTGAAAGCAAACTATTTTCTATTTTAGTTTGTAACCTTAGGCTGGTTTTATGTTAGTTAACATAGGAGCCTTGCATAATCAGTGTTTCATAATGTTTTGAAGTTCCTTGCTAAATGTTCTGTTACATAACATTTTCCTTCATTTAAAGATACATTTTTTTCTTTGACCTCTGTTGCTGTAATGGACTGACAGCCTGTCCAGGGTGTATCCTACCCCTCGCCTAGGTGACAGCTGGGATAGGCTCCAGCAGCCTGTAACCCTTGTAAAGACTAAGTGGTAGAAAGTGAGTGAGTGACCTCTGTTGTTAAGCTGAGCACACACTGCCCATTACAGAGAAACCTGTGAATGATCAGTCAAAGAGAGAGAGGCCTGTTCCACACATGAAGCTGTCACAGATGCAGGCCCCAAGACTAAAGGAAAGGTGGTGGGCAGAAACATTTCATTCAATGCAACTTTTGACTATGACCTTGTTAAGCCGTTATGCCAAATCTGAACACAAGATGGAACGTCCCCCTCTGCCCCCCTTCCCTCCAGCAGCTACATGTTTTACTTTCCTAATGGTGTGATACTTCTTTAGCTTAGTGATAGATTGAGAATGACAGCCCCTCCACAAACAATCTTTGCTTCAACTCTCAAGCACTGGTTTTCAGTGAGTGTGTGTTTGTATGTGTCCTGTATTTTCCCTCTTGAGCAGACAGCTGTTACCTCCCGCCCACTCATCTTCTCTCTTCTTGTTCCACTTACAGTTCTGTTGTGTCCATCTGAAGGGAACAAGACTCTGCACTTTGCTGTGACCCCCCTTTCTCTTTCCCTGCCTTTCCTCTCTCTCTCTTTCGTAAAATAATCAAATGTTGCAGTTCTCTAATGGCCATGTCTCTAACCGTTGCTTTTTCCTTCATTCATTGTCAAAGATATTGTTGGATTTCTGACCACAGACCAGGGCTGTCTGCTCTGTGCATGTGTGACAATAGAAAAGAGGATGAAGGAAGGAGGGCAGCAGAGGGACAACATGAGAAAGTGAAAGCTAGGAATGAGTACCTTGCTGAAAAGTCATGTTGCTTCCCCACTCCACTGGTTACCAAGGGATCAACAGAGTGCTAAAAGCACTCAGGGGAGGCAGAGATGGAAGGTTTTAAAGAAGGGGGAAGGACAGATTCAGAGTGATGGCGAGATAAAGAAAGGAAGAAATGGATGTATATTTAGACTGTCTCTCTCCTCTGCTGTCACTCAAAACTTTGCTTCTCCAGTCAAAAGGAGAGTCTCACCCCTACAATACTGACTCAACATTCAGCAGTCATTGCTTTGTCAGTCCACTAACAAGTATTAAAAATGTGTCTCCGTTGAAATGTGTTGTTCAAAAGTGAATACAAACACAGAAGTGGCTTAACATCACTGTAAAACTGCAACTAGTGAGCATTTATTTTTTTCAGAAAACATTACAGAGGGAAATTATTCTGCTCCACAGATGTCAAAGGGCATTTCACAATCAATATCTCGGGTGTATAATGCTGATCACTATAGTTCTGTCATCCACAAAACATATTTAACAAAGCATGTAAAATCTAATGCAGTGTGTAAGTCTACTTCACTTTTGGATATCTTAGCATAAATTAAATATACACTAGTATTCAAAAATATGTTGATGTCCAGATGTCAAAGAATGGACATTATCTTTAATGTGTAATCATTATTATTTTTTTATATTTACATACTATGGGGGCTTTTACATACACCATACTGAATAGGAAAAATAGCTAAGAAGGTTAGTATAATATATAATTATATTTGTATTATTTGACAAATTACTGGGTAAGTGGTTGTAGAAGAGTATGATATCTTACAAACAAAGTAGGCACAGATCTTGAGCACTATATTGTCAACAATGGTGTTTGTCGTATAGATACTGAATTTAAATAAATCTGAAACTTTGTCTGTTTATGCCCACCAGTGCAATATATACTTTTCATATTTCATATTTATTGTTCTTCTTTATCTGGCTTCTACATTCCACACCCTCTTTATGTATGGTTTATTAAGGGTGGACAGTTCCTTTGAGCAGGGGTCGCCATGACTCTATGGACCTGGCGGATGGTTTGTAATGGGCTTTTTGAATATGGGCCCCTTGAGGCACCTCGAACCTCAGGTGACATGTAATTAAAGCCTGGTGTGACTGGTTCACTGATTAATTTTAATATGGCACAGTAAAAAAAAGTGTAATAGACAGGGTGGCTTAAGGTCTCCTAAGGTAGATTAGTGATAAAATTTTTATGCCCCCATGCCTCTTTGTCCCTCAACGCTAAAAAATAAATGGGAACAGCGTCTCTGGACCAACCTTGTGTGTTGCCAAAGATATCCCAGCCTTTTAAAAGGGTAGAATTTATTTCCATAAAAAAATTCTGAAAAAGACCTATTTGGATGCAGTTGACATTTTAGTTAAAGACAGAGAAAGAGGAAGGTGAGGGGTGACAGCGGGGGATGGCAACCAAAGTGTCTCAGCAGACCCTCCCATAGACACAATGTGCTGAATACTGTATATACTTGCCAATGCGCGCATTCACACACACACACACACACACACACACACACACACACACACACACACACACACACACACACACACACACACACACACACAAAAGCTGTTAAAGAAAATTAAATTACTTTCTCCTTTCATAACAAAGAAATTGTGATGTTCAGTGTGTTTGAAGGGTGAGAAAAAGATGTCTTTAAATGTGACCACTTTTTTTCACTGTAGACCTGATATCATCACTTCATATTCCCAGCACTACTGCCAGACTAAAGGCAAGACCTGATTGATTGAGCAGGAGCAATTGCAGGGCAGTTTTGTCACTACCCTCTAGCTTGGAGGCTTTAACTTGTTCCAGGAGGTAATTAGATTAAAAGCCAAAGGAGAGATATAAGAGAGGAGGAGAACAAACACAGCCAAATCATGATGGAATTAATGTGAATTTTTAATTTAGATAAAACAGTCGTTTTATGATTTAACCTGTCATCTTTTTTTTTTTTTTTTTTCATTTTAGGAGGAGGAAGAAGAGCTAAGGAAGCGACAAAGGAGGATTGAGAGGATAGAGCCAGTAGGAAGAGCCGACTCTTCACTGGATCAATTACCTGTGCTAAGCCTAGAGTAAGTTATCCTGCCACCAACCACACAAAAACATCATCCTTGCATAACAATCCATAAACAATAAAAGAAAAACCTAACTACTATTGTGTAAACACTGTAATACAAGAGATGTGGATATAAAACATGCTGGCACAAACACAGATAAATCTAGACCATTATCAACTTTATTGTACACATCTGTATTGGTGTTTACTCTTCACAGTATGTTGTTATTAATACAAATTACCTGTTTACCACCTCACCCCCTTCACTTCTTCAAACATTTTCAATTATTTTCTTGTCTTTTAGCCCAACATTCTAATCTTAATCAATTAATTTGAGTCTTGTAAAGACAACACACTGCAACACCTTTGACGGCCCCCATTTCATACACACGTTCAGCATCCGATCATGCTGGTTTTTATGCTGCATTCATATTTATTTTCTTGTCACTGTTGTTGTTATTGTCATTTTCATTATTTCATCTGCTCCAGGTGTTTGTTCACAGTGTGTGTGTGTGTGTGTGTGTGTGTGTGTTGGATGGGTTAAATGCAGAGCACAAATTTCCCCATTGTGGGATTTATAAGGATTCATTTTATTATTATTATTATTATTATTATTATTATTATTATTATTATTATTATTATTATTATTATTATCATCTAGAAATATTTAATTTAATGAATATTCATGCATGTTCCACCTGCTTCCTTCTTATTTTTTTTGGCGTCATACATCATCATCCTGCAGGGGCATGCTCAAGTTGGTGGAGGTGTCAAATGAAGGAGGGCCCCTGGGGATCCATGTAGTGCCTTTCAATTCGCAGGATATCAGGTAAAAAAAAAGTCAAATGTGGGAATTGATGCAACTTTGTGCACAACCCTGACTAGTTACTGTCAAAATGCAATATATGTCTTGCAGCTTTTGTTTTGAATCCCAAGGGATGTTATGCATGAGCCTTTTTTCTCTGGCTCTATTATGTATTCACCTCCTTCTATATGTAACTTCAGGCTTTGTTTTTCATTAACTTTTACATTTCTATCAATGATTATGAGTCCAACTGCTGAAACAACATGTTAAAACCCAGCTCAGCTACTATACAACAGCTTGCATGTCCCCAGCAGGAAGGAAACATATGCAAGTAAACGTAGCTTTGCTGTTGATTGCACAGTTCATCTTTTTAACCTTCTAATCTACACCGCAGTGCTATCCATGCTGTGCCATCTAGCAGACTGCATCCCCTAACTAATTTTTCCTGATGAGGAAGGTCAATGAAAGGGAACAAGAGAAGCAGTACTTCCCAGTTTATGGTTATTTCAGAAAGTAAAGAACAAATAAAATGGCCAGATGTAATCAAACTAAGAGCTTGTGTATAACAAAGATTCCTACTGCGTGCCAAGGCTACGGCACATAGCCAAGGTGAATGTGACTACTCAGCGCTGAAAGGGGGAGGTAGGGGAATAAGGTGAAATGACATAGCAAGGAGATAAAATTGGATGACATCTGGGAAAGGATAGGTGCCATTGAAGATTGCTATATGTCATTGCTTTGGGATCCTAATCCCATTGATGTTTATAAGTAAGTTTAAGGAAACTATATTTAGCTTTGACCTTGTGTGACTGACTTTCTAAGAACCAGTGACATAGAAACTGTGACATGCAGTCATCCTGAGTCAGTGTAAAGAAGTAATCAAACACCAAAGTAAGTAAAATGTTACTGACACACTAGAGTCCTTAAGATGTTTTTTATTTACAGTCTGCATCTTCAATACATTTCAGCTAAGGTTGGCTCTAACAGCTATCAGAGCCTTCAATTAACTTCAGACATGATCATGCTTTGTGTCTGGTCAGTAGATTTATACTAATGGCTTGTTTCAGCTCTTTCCTGTATGCTAGGACAAGAGGCATTAGGCTCAGCATGCTGTCATTAGTGTCTAGACCAGGGCCACAGGGGTCAGACAGCCAACATAACCAGACAGCAAACAATAAACTGCAGACGAGCCAGCAGCAGCTGCAGTTTGCTTCACTGAACTCGATCCACACAAGAGGGGGGCAGCTGCTGGAGAGAGCACAGAGACCCTGTTACTCTAGCTGACTGCACCTGTGTCTCCAAATACACAGAGATTACACACCTGCAAATTGTGTTCCAACTTGTGAACCTTGTTGCTTGTTTTTTTGTTATGTATTTTGCACACATGAAAATACTACTTCTGATTCATCAACAGATCCACAGATGCATTCAGAGCTTAATGAACATCTTATTCCATGACTAGTTTTGATTGTAAACAAACTGTGGACATAATAGCCATCCATAAATGGATTTTGATTACATTATTGTAGAGCAGGTGGCCATCCTCAAATCATGTAAACTAGACACAAGATGAAGTAAAGCCATTATATAATGCAGATTCTTCTTTTGATCTAAAAAAAACTCCCTTTCCAAAATACTAATCAGGAATCACAACACAGTTTCTTCTAATTAGTCAGAGTGCATTAAAGCGTATCTATGCGCCATATTCTGTTTTCAAGCTACCATCACTTGTGGAAATACAGTAAAGCACAATAATATTTGCCTCCACTATCCACAATTACTTTTTTTTCCAAATCTCTTACACTGACCTGGCAACAGGGACCAGACAGCTCATGATCTTTAATTTCGAGTTAATGATGAACTGTTTACCCCTATGGTGTGTGGATGTCTACATTTTGACATTAATCAGGGCAACGATTTGAGAATGGCCCCATTTTGCTCATTTGTTAAAGGCCTCTATATATATATATAAATATATAAATAGATATATATGCGCACTTCTGTATTTCATCAGTATTTTATTATTTTCCAGAAGTAAAGCTCACATTTTCTCCCAAGGACACATCTGTAGTCAGTCAGTCTACCTGCTTTCTCAGGCACTTGGTGCCTTAGAGGCAGATGGAGATTGTACTTGTGCTATGTAGGCATACATTTGATGTTTTTGCATGTGGATAGCCCGAGAGCTTAAATAAAGCTCCAAGGAGCTCACTGATGTATTTATTGAAAGAGGCAGAGGGTGGGAGTTTCGAGGTAAAAGTTCCTCTTTTTTAAAGGGATTGCTGAGATTGCATTGCCGTAGAAATGTTTGTGAGTGCTTAATAAAGTGCTGCTATATCTCATCATAAGCTCCCGCAAGGCAAGGACTGCATTTCTTTCTGAAACCAGAAGATGATCTCTTATAGTAGTCATTGGTCTGGATTACCTCAGTCCACCTGCCCTGTCAGACCTGCGTAATAACAGGCAAACAGTGGAGGACAGAGGGATGGACAGGAGCTTAAAAGTAAATTATAATTCAGTGCTTCTCCAGGCTCAATGCTGGTCTTTATCCAAGCTTAAACTTTATCACAATAGCACTAAACTTTGCAAACTAACTTCCTTTTCCTTCATTTTGCAACTGAAATCTCAGTACCACTCATCTTGCTGAGGACTGTTTTTGTGTTAATATGTGAATGCAAGTGGTGTGATGTGACCACATTTTATCTGTAACCTGTTGTGTAATCACTTGCAGGACAAAGGGCTTGCTAGTGACACGTTTGGAGCCTGGAGGCAAAGCTGAACAGGAGCGGCTCTTCCAGGAAAATGACTGCATAGTTAAGATAAATCAGGGAGACATTTGCAACCTGCGCTTTGAACAGTAAGACATAATGAGTCATTATGGTAAAATGCCTTAAAATAAATGAACCTAATAATTGCTAGCATCAATATGAAGGAGGTTTTATAACACTATACTGTAAGCCTGGGGTGTATATTTAGTATATGCTTTTAGCACTGTGTAGAATCTGCCAGGGTCTTCTGGACAGTAGCCGCTAGTTGACAGCACACACTCCGATTTTAGAATAAGTATAATCTAAACACAAATACAATATATTTGTGGAATCAGGTTTTCTTCAAAATCTAGCATGCTCTAATAGTATTTGGTGTTAGTCATGTATGAAGTACTACGTTACTAATAATCAAATGATAAAAATTTGGTCTTAGAGAAATATACATTTTTTTAGCTCACACCATTAATGATAAAATAGTACCTTCTTACAACAAGGTACCGTAGTAAACAAAGCCATACCATGTAAACCAAGCATTAGTTTTACAAAAGCCAAATATCTCTTTAGTAGATTATTTTGTTGTTTAATTTCTTATTTATTGTATCAGTATGTGGTGAAATCTTTCTCTTACAACCTACTGTGGAATGAATCCAACAGACACACACATATTCCATCTGCACTGCATCCACTAAAACCATTCCATTTGTCCATTAACAGCTATTTAAAAACAATAACACCTGAACACCTGGTCAAGCATGAAACTGAAAACGTTCAATGCAGTGATGATTATCATAGTGAAGTTCACTCTACTGAGTGAATGATAAATGTATCATTAGCTGCTCAGCATTTAAATAAGGTGGGTTATAAGAAAAGTGGTGTTTCACAGCAAACTTAATGTGTCTCAGTGTGTGACATTCATGTGTAGTGTAGTACTAACAGTAGTGACTGTCAACATTGTAGCTGAAACTGTAGGAAAAAACACCCACAAAGCAGGACTGTAACACATGTTTAGTGATGGGTTAGTGAAAACCACCTACAGTCATTTCTCCAACAGACACAGGCAGGATGGTTAGACTAGCAACTGAACACTGGAGACACACAGCTCTCAGTCTAACGATACCTGTAGATGAGGACAGATAGAGAGACAGAAAGGGAGAAGCACAACTAGGAGAGAAAAACAGACAACATTAGTCACATGGAGTGGACATGGAGGCATGTTAGTGGATAAAAGAAACCGAAAAGAGCTCAGTGAATGAAGGACGTTCCCCAGCATCTAAGTCTATAGCAGCTTAACTAAGAGATGCTTCAGAGTGACCATAACCATCTCTAACTATACGCTTTGTCTGCTTCTCGAACCTGACCTGGAAGCTGGTTCCACAGGAGAGGAGCCTGGTAGCTGAAGGCTCTGCCTCTCTTTCTACATTTAGAAACTCTAGGAACCACAAGTAGACCAGCTCTTTTTAAAGAGTTATTGGGACATCCTATGAGTAGGGAGTTACAGTAGTCCAGCCTAGAGGTAACAAATGCATGGATTAACTTTTCAGCATCACTCTGTGAGAGGATGCTCGTAATTTTAGCAATATTCTTAAGGTGGAAGTAGGCAGTTCTAGAGAATTCTTTAATATATGGTGTAAAGGGTTTCTTACAGTAGAACTTGAAGCTAACGTTATGTCATCCAGAGTAACAATAACGAGTCTCTGTGGTTTTTAGCACCCAAATAACCTCAGTTTTATCTGAATTTAGTTGTAGGAAGTTCTGGGACATCCAGGATTTGATATCAGTTAAACAAGTTTGAAGTTTGACTAATTGGTTTGTTTCCTCTGGTTTCATGGACAAATATAACTCAGTATCATCTGCATAGCAGTGAAAGTTTATAGAATGTTTTCTAATAATATTACCAAGAGGAGACATGTAAAGACTGAAACGTATTTGACCAAGCACAGAACCCTGTGGAACTCCAAAGTTAATTTTTGTGTGGATGGAAGATTGATCATGAACATGAACAAATTGGAATCTGTTCAACAGATAAGACTTAAACCATCCCAGTGCTTTTCCTTTAATCCCAATGCTATGTTCCAGTCTCTGCAATAGAATCTTGTGTTCTATCGTATCAAATGCTGCACTAAGATCGAACAGGACAAGTACAGAAACTAGACCATTGTCTGAAGATGTAAGAAGATCATTAGTGACTCTAATCAGAGCTGTTTCTGTGCTATGATGTAATCTGAATCCTGACTGGAAATCTTCATACAGGTTCTTTCTACACAGGTGGTCCACAGAGATTGGTTGATTTGATTTAATATGGGTGTGCTGATTAACGGAAAAACGTCTTTGAGTAATCTAGTTGGGATTGGCACAAGTAGCTGATGAGTTAATTACTGAAGTTAACTCAGTATGATCTATGGGGAAAAGCAGTTTAAGTAAGACATAGGTCTAACCAGCAAATCTAAGGCTGTTGGATCTGCAGATTGGTTTATGGCATTTGTTGACAGATTCTGATTTTTGAATTTTTTCTATCAGAAGCATTTTTTTTCTCACAACTCTCTTTCCTCTCATCTTGATTGTGTGCTGCACAGAACAAGTATTTAAATAGTAATGAGAGTCTAATCATCTTGAATTGTTTTGCATGGCTAAATATTTTGAGGCACCTAATGTAAATGAAGCTAATGATGCATTGATGAGGCAATTCAATCATGCTCATGTGGAGGCTGATTACTAAAGTGATGGCACTGCACTGTACGGGGAATATGAGAATGTGAAAAAATATATGCAAACAAACATGCACTCACTTATTCATCATCCTTCATTTTTTACAGTTTGAGCAAATTAAATATTATGTTTTGTGGTGAATCAAATTACAGGTTGTCATTTGGATGGAATAAGCATGGTATTATTGCAGTAGTAAGAGGGTTTGGAAAAAGGATTTGGCATTGTTAGTATTCCATCACACACCATACCTTTGGCCCCTTGTGATGCCACATGGCTTACTTCTACAATAGCAAGCTTATTTACTGTATATAGTAAATGCCTGCAAACCAGACTAAACAAATGTAATTTCTGGCTCTTGTCCTGATTTATTTGGCAACAGAATCCTCACACACATACACAGTAACCTTAAAAAAATAAAAAGATTTTATTCTGTGTATAGAGATTAAAGAGATTAAATGCATGTCTATTTGGAGCCTCATTGTCTGAACAGCAGTGATTCCTGATTTGTCATTTCTGTTCTGATGGTTGAGTTATATGTATTCAACTTTTCAACAACCCCACCCTAATTAATTAGCCTCAGTTCTTGCTGACATCCATTAAACATTACTGTACAACAGAGCCTCCGTTATTCTACAGTATTTGATAGTAAGTTATTGCATTTGTTTCTGTTTTTATTTTGAACTAATGACCTCTTAACTCTCTTGCTCTCCTCCAGAGCCCAGAACATTTTCAGACAGGCAATGCATTCTAAGGTGATCCATTTCCACGTGGTCCCAGCAGACATGAAGAGGCAGTATGAGCTCCTGTTAGCTGAGACTAAACTCAGCCCACTGCGATCCAACAGGGTTCGTTTTAGCCAAGACTTTCTAGGAGAAAGGGCCAGTTTCGTATCGGCAGCAGCATTCAGGTCTGGGCCACAACCTGGATCTAATAACAAGTGAGTTTGACTTTTAAGTTTCATTATATTTCTTAGAACTTATATCTTCCTTATATTTAGGCTTATGGCAGTCCTACTGGTGTGAGCAGGTAAGCATCTTTTAGTCTCGATCATGGACTGTAGCACACACTGAAAAGGCATGCAAAGTTTCTCTCTTTCTATGCTCAGACATGCAGTTGCAGAGTTCCAAAACTAAGAGAGAGATATATAAGAGATAATTTCTCCGACTTCCTCCCACAGTCCAAAGACATGCAGTTAGGCTCATTGGAAAACTCTAAATTGTCCGTAGGTGTGAGTGTGTGCGTGACTGGTTGTAGGTCTCTATGAGTGGCCCCACCCTGCCTCTCGCCCATAGACAGCGTGCGACAGCTGCGTGGTGGAGTAGAAGATGAATGAATGATAAATTCAAGTATCAGTATCACTTATTTATTGGGGATCATAGTTGCTTTTCCTTTTTGTTTTTTAATGCACTGGTTAAGAAACTGTTAGCATGGTCAACGTTAATTTCAGTTGCTTTTAGCTTTAGTGTTCTCAGGTCATTCATGATGTTATGCATGTCCAGATTGCATACTTTGCAGAGAACAGAAGGTGAGGTTTCTGGTGTGTCACTGAATCCCATAAAGGTATCCAACTCTGGTATCAAATAGTGAATTAAGTTTTGGTCTGTAAGTAATGATATATTAAATATCACCATATTTAGAGTTTCATATCCACCCCAACAAAACTAAAACTGAACAATACCATGTATACATTTAAAATAAAATTTAATCTCAAAATTCTAAAACATACAACTCCATCCTGTGATTCAGGCCCTTTTTTGCAGTGGTTTTCCTTGTAGTCTTGCAGTGTGTCAGGTCAGACTTCTGAACCTGTTTCTTCAATCTTACAGCTCTGAAACTTTGAAAAGAATGAGATGTACGACAGTAAAAGAAGAACCTAAAAAAGGAAAGTCCCAAGAGTGAAAACCATGAAATTGAAAGTGCGGAAGGCATAACAAAAGAAAGCCCAATAAAACTGTGCATGCTGTAATGCAATTAACATGATCAGGCTGCATGCTGTAATGCAATCAACATAAACATGCAGAGAATTGTACATAGTATAACCTAATTTAAACTCAGCAACAACTCAGTAGCTTTGCAATTCCTGCAATCTGTACCAGGTCCAAAAACTAAAACTAAAATGTTTAGGCAGTTCAGAACCTGATCTGTTATTGATCACTATTGTTCACTTCTCATTTAAATTTAAATGTTGGTATTTTGCTATGTTTAACAACATTATGTGTGAAACCCATTAAATTTTGCCCTTCATAGATAGTTGTAATTGCCAGCTGTGTATGTTTAATTTAACTGTACCTAGGTAAAAATTATCTATGGTATGCTTTTGTATGGTACATAAGCTTGTACTCATGCACAAAATCAAATTTTTGAAATGTTGACTAATTAAAATACTAAAATCATCATAAAAATTGATTAAGTCTTCATTGTGTTTTGCTCCTGTAGCTACGATGGCCCGCTGGCAAGAAGCACCCCAGACACAAGTCGAAGGTGTACCACATTACCTCACATCTTGGTCTCCAGGACCTCATCAGCACCCGCCCCCTCCCTGCACTGCAAAGTTAGCAACGTATTTATCAGCTCCAACATAAAGAACACGGGCCGCAGACTCAACATTCAGTTGCAGAAAGGTAAGAACCACAGGCCACTTGGAGGTCTGAACTGCAATGGCGTAGTAAATGTGTAAGTTAACCCTAGATTTATACAGAAGTGACTCAAGTCTTGTTAACGCCCCCTAAGCACTGTCCAGAGAAGCTTGTTGCAATGCCAGCCGCAGGTTAAAACTGATCTTTCTCTTTATTTATTCCCTATCCCATCAAACCTCCCTACCAGTTTGATACTGCTTCTGATTCAACCATTTGCATAAACACGTTCACATACAGTCTTGCCCTAGTGGCTCAGAGGTAGAGCAATCGTAGGATTGGTGGTACGATTCCTGGCTTTCC
Organism: Macropodus opercularis; assembly: GCA_030770545.1. NCBI lineage: Eukaryota > Metazoa > Chordata > Actinopteri > Anabantiformes > Osphronemidae > Macropodus > Macropodus opercularis. The sequence continues at coordinate 11,497,112 of JAUCMP010000028.1, read as the reverse complement.
CAGTCATGTGCCGAATTGTCCGTGTGTGTCAGCCTAAGCTGCATAGCAGCTCTGCCACGCGGTGTGTGAATGTGTGTGTGTTTGTGTGTGCGAATGGGTGAATGAGGCGCAGTGTCAAAAAAAAAAGCGCTTTGAGTACCAATAGGTAGAAAAGCGCTATCCAAATGCAGACCATTTACCTAGGACAATCCTATCATCTTGAGCCACTGCTGCCTCGACCTACTGTATTCTTCTAGGAATATAATATTATATATATATATGCATAATTAGCTACTATATATAAGATATTACTTGGAGCTACTTTGTATGTATGTATTGTGTATGAGGCATTGTCTTTATTTATATTAAATTGTGATGTCCTCGTGCGATACCTACGAGGAGGTGACAGCTGTAGAGAATCTGTAGAGAGGTGTGTAAGACTGCGACTCTGCGTCCTGGGCTCCACTCTGGGCTCTCACGGGTTAGGGTGTCTAATAAACTTGGCCATATTACTTGAATGTTCATTCTAGTGCGATGGATGCCATCTAGACAGCCAGCAGTGAAGTGACGACATGCGACCAAACATGTAATCACTGGTCAGGTTGGAGAGGGGTGTGGAGAAAACTGCAGTCCAACATTGTTTTTGCAATGGAACACACTGACTCAATGTTTCATGATTTCAGATCAGCATAATTGGAGTCATTAGCTCCTGGGTGTGTTATGATCTTACTACATTTACAGTTATCCTTAGACAGGAGCTTTAGGTAAGATTAGATGTTGCCCACTCTGGAATAGCCCAGGAATACACTTCAATACACTAACTAACTACGGAGCTGCCAATGAGCAAAGCAGGTTTTTTGGGAATTTAGTTTGAAATGTGAAAGTTTGGTGGTTTTTTGTGAACACTATGATTTCTAAAAACTCAGTCAGTCGCATTCCTGCTACTCGGGTCCCTGCTGCGATCTCTCACGGCACACTAGCGTACCACGGCACAGTGGTTGAAAAACACTGTACTTCAGTAAAATCTATTTTCATCCACTTATCTCTGGCTCGGCCATGGGGGCAGCATAAGCAGAGAGACTTCCCTCTGTCCCTGAACACTTCCTCTAGGTCTTCCAGGGAGATCCAAATGTTTCCTCAGGTCAGCTGAAAGATACCCTACAGCATGCCCAGGATCTTCCTCTGGGGCTCTTCTTAGTGGGAGACATCTGGAACACCTCTCCAGGGAGGTGTCCAGGAAGCATCTGAATCACATGGCCAAGCCACTTCAACTGACTCCTATTTGTGTGTAGGAGCAACAGCACTACTCTTCTCCGGAGTGGCAGAGCTCCTCACCCTATCTCTAAGAGTGCACCCTGTCTCTCTGCAGATGGAAACTCATTTTGGCCGCTTATATCCAGGATCTTGTTCTTTTGGTCATGACCCAAAGTTAATTGCCATAGGTGACAGCTTCATCTGTTGGCTCAGCTCCTACTTCACCACAGCAGACTGGTTATATCGACCGCTATACTTGTGCTAAAGCACCGTTTTATTTGTCGATCTTGTGCTCCACCCACTCGGGAACAATGGATTCAAAGTGCTGTGGTAATCATTTGACAGTTATTTCAGTTTCTCTAGTACTAACATTTATCTAGTCTGTTATTGTTGTTGTTTTTATTAATTAATTAGTCATTAATGTAATATATTTATATATATATCCTCCTTTTTATTTTTTATTTTCTTCTCTCTATTACTATTAATATATTACAAAGAAATAATACACATTATTAAGACAATACTATAATCTACATTACATTCAGCAGTTTCTGTTGTTGAATCATTGTAATGTTTGTGATTTAGAGTAAGTAGCTCTGAATTCAGGAGCTGACAGGAGCAGATCGTGCTTGCCAAATTAACAGGAGTGCCTTAATCCAATAGTGCAGTGGGAAGGTACATACATTCCATTAAGTAATTCTAATGTGCCTTAGTGTCTCCTCATGTTTGCTGTTTAATTGCCTTATTGGATCCACAATTCCAACTAATCCAGAAAGGAATAGTTACTTTTATACTGGTTGTCTATAAACCAAAATCAAGACGTCCGTGGTTAATTATGGCAAGCCTATTAGAAATGCATTCTCTTAATTGCCTGATTGGAGACTGTTAATGACTGGATCTGACAATGGACAGAAGTTATATTCTGTTCATTAGGCTGTGTGCTGCCTTGGGGAGGGCAAAGGAATTGGTATGGAGGGAACATCACCATGGAAAGGCTAACAAAGACATTGATGTTAAAGACTGAAAGCAGCACCAAATCCACTTTACCAGTTGTCAGTAAAATCACAATAACATTTATTGAGCTTAAAAATAAAATGTTCTGCACAACAGCACAGATGCTTTGGGGGCAAATGTGACCTTGGATTAAAAGTTTGGTGCTGCACATTTAACATTTAATTGACAGCTACTTCTGCTCCATGCTGAACTGATGAGAACTGAGAGATCAGCACATCATTATCTCCAACAGCTAAACTTTTCGACTTTACAAGCAACCTCTTCGTCTCTCATCTTTTCTGCAAAGTTTGTTTGTGTGCAGAAGCCATGAGACAGCCTTCCCTGATTCTTGTCAGCCAGGCGAGAGACAGTTTGACAGACTGTTAGAAAGACATACTGTGAAGAAGTAGGTCATGATGAAGCATCAGAGGTGCTGACAGCTCTGTGAAATGAGCTGCTACTTTGACATGAATACTAATCAAAGTTGTTACTACTAGCCTCATTTAAAACCACCATAACTTTCTCTCTAGAAATGCAAGCAGTTAGGTTATGCATTTTGGACTATTCTGTGATTACACCCCTTAATAACGGCATTACACTGTGTAGCATATTTAAATGTTACGTATAATATGTAAAATACATATGTAATAACATATAAAAATTTAATTAATGCTTTGGTTTAGCCCGTTCCATAGCTTTTCTTGAACTTGTTTAGCAGATTTAGGTCTGGTCAGCAAAAGGTCAGCTCTGAGATCCTGTTATTTATCCATTCTTGTATGTGCCTGCTTTCTGCAAACCAACCATTCGTGTTCATTCACTTCAGTGTTGAAACCTAAAGCATGTGCCTTTGCACAGCTCATACGTCTCAGCCGTACTACTCACTGGACGTTAAAAAAAGCATGTAGTGCTTGCTTAGGAATACATCACACAGGGATTTTTTGTGTTTTATTATTGAAATGTTAATCTGTGTATACGTATATAGTCATTTGTAGTTAATATGTAGGCTCTGGTCTTCTTCCTTTTAGGTCAAAGTCCTAGTTTTAGAGTTAGGGATGTGTTTTCATTTTTTCTTCCTGAGGGAGACACACCATGAACGAAAACTGTTTAAGAAAGTACAATTACTAAGTTCAACAAACAAATAAAAATGAACCCAAAATAAACTAATTGGATTGTGGTTCAGAAGCATAAAAAATTATGCAACTGAACTGGATTTGGAGAAATTTTTAATTTTTTGAGTCAATCCCTGCCATCCTGCAAATTTGCCATGAGACCTTTTCACCTGTCAACAGGTATTTTGGCCCCATCCTCATGACCAAACTGCTCCAGTTGTCTCACGTTCTAAGGGTTCTTTCTCAAGACTGCATGCCGTAGCTTTTTCCACAAATATTCAATTGGATTTTGATCAGGGATCATGGACAGTGCCTTCAGAATAGTCCAGTGTTTTCTTTTTAGTCGTTCTTAGGTGTTTTAACTGTCTCACACTCAGGTATTGACCTTGGACCTCACCTATATTGTCTTAGTAAGTTGATCTGGGCTCTTTGGTTACGTTTGTTGCTTTTGTTTAATCTGTCTCTTCAGTTTGTAATGAATATTCTTCTTGCAGCCATGCCCAGGCAGGTTAGCTACAGTCCAGAACTTTACCAACAATTTTACCTTGTGTACCTTGGGAAACACCTTAGATATTGCATGTAAATACTTTACTTCACTTGCTTCTCAAATTAATAAATCAGTATTGTGATTGTTAGATATTATTTTGTGGACAAGGTACAAGATCATTTAGAATAGCATCCATCATTAATTAAAAGTAATTTCACAGATGTAAAAACACATTTTACAAATTTAGCTAGTGTAAGGTGTCTGGTCAAACATTTAATTGAAATTATATGATGATAGGGGCACATGGTGATGTGGTGGTTAGCACTGTCGCGTCACAGCGAGATGTTCTCCCCATGTTTTCGTGGATTCTCTCCAGGGTCTCCAGCTTCCTCCCACAGTCCAAATGCATTTAGGCTGATTGGAAAACTCTAATATTGCCCGTAGGTGTGAGTGTGGTAGTGTGACTGGTTGTATGTCTATATGTGTGTTAATTTAAGTTAATTATTTTCATTTGATTTTACTTGTTTTTTCTAGGCTCAGAGGGTCTCGGGTTCAGTATCACATCTAGAGATTTCCCAATTGGTGACAGTTCTTTCATTTTTGTCAAAAACATCCTTCCTCGAGGGGCCGCCATCCAAGATGGCCGACTGAAAGCTGGAGACCGGCTGCTGGAGGTGTGTTCGTTAGAGTCTGTTTCATTTTTGTTCCAGGTAGTTCCAGTTGTGAGTAGCAGAGATAAACTGGTTAGATAGTATTTTGATGATAATCCATTTAGATCAAACTTCTACTGGCTTATGAGAAACTAAATAAATGTTATGTGGAGACTGTGAATTCCCTGTCGTTGAATTTGTTGAGTTTTGCCTCTGCAAATGTGATTCTGTGATTTTGTGTGTGTGTGTGTGTAGGTTAGCGGAGTGGACCTTAATGGTAAAACACAGGAAGAGGTGGCGACCCTGCTACGGAACACCTCTATGGGCAGTGTCGTGAACCTGACAGTGATTCGCCAGGAGAATTCTATTCTTCCCAGAGAAGTGGTCAGTTTCTGCTTCGCACCTTACGACACAGTATGATGTTTTCACTATATTTTAGATTTTTATACAGTATTCTATATCTGTTACTTTTGTATTTATTGTATTATTTATTATTAAAAATCAGACAATCAAGACAAACAAAACAAAAAAACAAAGCAAACAAAAAAATAGCGCACACATGGTGTACAACATTGCATTCCATAGTTTCAGTTTTGCTGAAAGTATCTAATTTTATAAAAACATCTACATATTATTATTTGGAATTTGTTTATTGGGAAGAACAGAAATTGCACTTTACGCTTCACAGTCTTTCACCAATTTTCCTTATTGATTTCTGTGTGCAGTTTTTGTTATTTGTGGGCAGTGCTGCAGCAAACCAATGGCTGACAGACTGTAGAGCTAAAAAACACACCAACACCAAACCTCATCTCTAAAATGCAACTTTACTCTTAATTACCGTCAAGGTAATAAAACATTATTATTTGTTGGTTCATGATTTGTGTATTTGGTTCCACACCTAGTTTGTTCGCACCTGTTTGTCAGACTGACATTTTGTGCTTGTCCTGGCCAAGTTACTTTCTAGAGTTGGTCAGTTTTGAAATTCACAACACATGCACACGAATCCCACTCACTGACAGAGCCTACATACAGGGTAACAATGGCGATGTTGCTCAGCAGATGGTGAGGCTACTGCCCTTGTCCTGTCTTCTGTGACAGCAGGTTTTGGCGTAACTATATTTTGCCAGACCAGAAGCCCCTGATGCTAACCCCTGATACTTAGAATGGCACTTGGGCTGTTAAACCTGTCACTAAATAATGCAATGTGGCGCATTGTCCTTCTTGTTAAAAAAACCTTGTTTAACAGTCTTACTATACAATACAATATCAGTGGCAGTGGTTCAGAGGTAGAGCTGTCGCCCACCAATCGTAGGATCGGTGGTTCGATTCCTGGCTTCCCCAGTCATGTGTCGAAGTGTCCCTGGGCAAGACACTGAACCCCAAGTTGCCCCCTGGTGTGTCAGCCTAAGCTGTATACCAGCTCTGCCACCGGTGTGTGAATGTGTGCGCGAATGGGTGAATGAGATGCAGTGTCAAAGCGCTTTGAGTACAAATAGGTAGAAAAGCGCTATACAAATGCAGACCATTTACCATTTACCATCACATGCTCTGATATCACCTCAGCCAACACGGTGAACAAACCGATTTACTTCAAATTTCATCACTTTCCGCAGCATATCAGTGGTTTTCCCTTACTGTTGTTTTCCTCATACATTCTCACATTTCCCAGCTATGCTTTCACAAATCTTAATAATCCAGACAAGTATGTTCATAAAAATCTAATAAGGAAGGCTCTGTTGGTGACAGTTATTCCAAATAAAACATGGTGGAAAAGCATGGATGGTAATTGCCTCATCTGTCACAAACACTAGATGGTGTGTGTATACATGTCTGCCAGGACACACACATTGTTAGCAATGTGTTTGAGCGTTGATCAGCTTTCATTTATGTAATTCCATTAGTGATCATATTGTATTTTTAGTTACAGTGTAAGTGACAACCACAGCTAAAGGAGCTGTGTTTTTGTTGTTGTTGTTGTTTTGTTTAATGTCAGCACCAAAAAGTCCTTCAAATCTTTTTTGTGTAATTTGTTTTTTGTAAGCTCATAGAGGAATTCTTACAAAACAACGATTGCTAGACTTTATTCAGCAAACAGCTCTGGTAGTACATATATAAGTTCTTAGTTGTTTGTTCAATCAATGAAATTCTGTTTTATTAGTATACAAAAGTCAGCTCATAGTAAGATCTTACAGAAAACTAACCTGTTTTAATCACCCATATTATTTTAGGAATAATACATTGTAAAATTAGATAGTAAATACATTACATGTATTCTTCAGTTATCTCCAAGAGAACAGAAAACATCTCTAATAAAGAGAGTGAACTGAAGGTAGAGGAAAAAACTACTAACACTAACTGGTGCCTGTAAAGATTCAATTCAATTCAATTCAACTTTATTTATATAGCGCCAATTCACAACATCTGTTATCTCAAGGCACTTTACAAGTAAGGTTTTAAGACCTTACACAACTAAACCCAACAATTCCCACATAGAGAAAGCTTTTAATTGTAGCCAATCGATAAATTTGTACATTTAAATAGCAACAGTGGAGAGGAAAAACTCCCTCTCTAACGAGGAAGAAACCTCCAGCAGACCCAGGCTCAGTGTGGGTGGCCATCTGCCTTGACCGGTTGGGGTGAGGGGATAGAGAAGAGAGAAAAGAACACAACCACAACAACAAAACAAGCAGCAACAGAACACAGGCGGGATGGTTGAACCAGCAACTGAACACTGGAGACACACGACTCTGAGTCTGATGATACCTGTAGATGAGGATAGAGAGAGACAGAAGGGGACAAGCACAGCTAGGAGAGAAAAGGGACAAAGTTAGTCACATGTGGAAATGGAGGCATGTTGGCGGATAGAAGAGATAAAGAGCTCAGTGAATGAAGGACGTCCCCCAGCAGTCTAAGTCTATAGCAGCTTAACTAAGAGATGGTTCAGAGTGACCAGAACCATCTCTAACTATACGCTTTGTCAAAAAGAAAGGTTTTAAGCCTAGTTTTAAAACTAGAGAGGGTGTCTGCTTCTCGAACCTGGACTGGAAGCTGGTTCCATAGGAGAGGAGCTTGGTAGCTAAAGGCTCTGCCTCCCGTTCTACATTTAGAAACTCTAGGAACCACAAGTAGACCAGCGCTCTGAGAACGAAGCATCTGTTGGGAGCATAAGGAGCCATGAGGTCTTTAAGATAAGATGGAGCTTTATTATGAAGAGCTTTGTAGGTGAGGAGAAGAATTTTGAATTCTATCCTAGATTTGACAGGGAGCCAATGCAGAGAAGCTAATGTAGGAGAAATGTGATCTCTCTTCCTAAGTTCAGTCAGACTCTGGCTGCAGCATTTTGAATTAGTTGGAGGATTTTCACAGAGTTATTGGGACAACCTATGAGTAGCGAGTTACAGTAGTCAAGCCTAGAGGTAACAAATGCATGGATTAATTTTTCAGCATCACTCTGTGAGAGGATGCTCCTAATTTTAGCAATATTCCTCAGGTGGAAGTAGGCAGTTCTAGAGATTTCTTTAATATATGGTGTAAAGGACAGCTCTTGGTCAACAATGACACCAAGGTTCCTCACAGTAGAACTTGAAGCTAACGTTATGTCATCCAGAGTAACAATCTGATTCAATAATGAGTCTCTGTGGTTTTTAGCACCAATTATAATAACCTCAGTTTTGTCTGAATTCAGTTGTAGAAAGTTATGGGACATCCAGGATTTGATATCATTTAAACAAGTTTGAAGTTTGACTAATTGGTTTATTTCCTCTGGTTTCATGGACAAATATCGAATGTTTTCTAATAATATTACCAAGGGGAGACATGTAAAGACTGAAAAGTATTGGACCAAGCACACAACCCTGTGGAACTCCAAAGCTAATTCCTGTGCGGATGGAAGATTGATCATGAACATGAACAAATTAGAATCTGTTCAACACATAAGACTTAAACCATCCCAGTGCTTTTCCTTTAATCCCAATGCTATGTTCCAGTCTTGTGATCTATCGTACCAAATGCTGCACTAAGATCTAACAGGACAAGTACAGAAACTAGACCATTGTCTGAAGCTGTGAGAAGATAATTAGTGACTCTAATCAGAGCTGTTTCTGTGCTATGATGTATCTGAATCCTTACTGGAAATCTTCATATAGGTCATTTCTGCGCAGGTGGTCACATAGTTGTTTAGCTACGTTTTTTTCCAGAACTTTAGAAATAAAGGGCAGATTGGATATAGGCCTATAATTTGCAAGTTCTCTAGGGTCAAGAGTAGTTTTTTTTCAATAAAGGTTTGACCACAGCAACCTTAAAAGCCTGTGGTACGTAGCCTGTAAACAGAGATTGGTTGATTTGATTTAATATGGACGTGCTGATTAATGGAAAAACTTCTTTGAGTAATCTAGTTGGGATTGGGTCTAAGAGACAAGTAGCTGATTTAGCAGAGTTAATTATTGAAGTTAACTCAGTGTCATCTATGGGGGAAAAACCGTTTAAGTAAGACATAGGTCTAACCAGCAGATCTAAGGTTGTTGGATCTGCAGATCGGTTTATGACTTTTGTTGACAGATTCTGATAAATCTTTTCTCTAATGGTTATGATTTTATTGGTAAAGAAATTCATAAAGTCGTTGCTGCTGAGATTTAAAGGGACACTAGGCTCAACACAGCTATGACTCTTAGTCAGCCTGGCTACAGTGCTGAAAAGAAACCTGGGGTTATTTTTATTTTCCTCAATTAATGATGAATAGTATGTGGTTCTAGCAACCCGAAGTGCTTTTTTATATAGTATTAAACTGTTTTTCCATGCTAGACATGATTCACCCAATTTGTTGAAACGCCACAGTCTTTCTAGTTTTCGAGTCCTCTGCTTAAGGCTGCGGATCTCTGAGTTATACCATGGAGCTAACCTCCTCTGATTCACTGGCTTCTTCTTCAGAGGAGCAACAGTGTCTAAAATTGTACGCAGTGAAGCTGCAGCATCATCAACAAGACAATCTACCTGCTCATGATTCAGATGACTGCTCTCCTCTGTGTAGCTAGGGAATGGAACAAAAGATGATGGAATCATCTCCTTAAATCTAACAACAGCATCATCAGATAAACATCTGCTGTAATAGAACTTATTTCCAACTGTTGTCAGGTCTGTTATGGTAAATTCAAACGTTATTAAGAAATGGTCAGATAACAGAGGGTTTTGAGGGAGAACTTTTAAATGATCAATCTCAACCCCATAAGTCAGGACAAGATCGAGAGTATGATTAAGACAGTGAGTGGGTTCATTCACATGCTGACTAAAACCAATAGAATCCAGTAGTGAATTAAATGCAATGTTGAGACAGTTACTGTCAACATCTACATGAATGTTAAAAACACCCACTACAATCACTTTATCTGTGCTGAGAACTAAGTTAGATAAAAACTCTGAGAATTCAGTTAAGAACTCTGAATATGGACCAGGAGGACGGTAGACAACACAGAACACAACTGGTTTCTGGGTTTTACAGTCTGAGTGAGAAAGGCTCAGAGTGAGGCTTTCAAAAGAATTATAGTTATGTTTAGGGCTAGGAGTAATTAATAATTCTGAGTTATATATTGCTGCTACTCCTCCACCTCTACCTGAACTTCTAGGATTATTACGGTTGATGTGACTGGTTGGAGTTGACTCATTCAGACAAACGTATTCATCCCACATAAAGCTTGCTCTATGTGGGAATTGTTGGGTTTAGTTGTGTAAGGTCTTAAAACCTTACTTGTAAAGTGCCCTGAGATAACTGATGTTGTGAATTGGCGCTATATAAATAAAGTTGAATTGAATTGAATTGAATCCTGCTGCAGCCAGGTTTCAGTGAGACTAAATAAATCTATGTGATGGTGACTTTACAAGTCATTTATTGACAGAGATTTAGAAGAGAGAGATCTGATATTTAATAGAGCACATTTAATTCTTTTATTGTTACTTTGTTCTGTAAGAGGAGCATGTGCTCCAATAGGCACAGTAGAGTTTGACACTAATAAGTGCTGCCACTGTAACTCTGAGCAGGGAATTTTGCAATGTAAGTGCACAGTAGCTCACAGTAGATCACATAGGTTTCTCACAACAAAGGAGATTTTTGAAATAAAGCACAGATTGGATATTTTCCTAAAGTTCTGTTTGTTTTGTTGAGATAGTTCTTTGTTGAGATATTTTACTATATTTAAATGCACGTAGAATAGTTTGTTTTTGAATGCACTTCCAAGCATGTATCTTTTTAAGTTAAGAAATAGTTTGAAATTTCATGGTTATTTTATATGTAAAGAAATAAACTGAAATAACTGATATTTAAAGGGAAGCTCAACTCAACTATGACTTGGTGACTTCCTATCAACTCAAAGTGGGTTTTTTTTTTACATATTGCATGCACGTCTTTCTATTAATTGCTCCATGGGGATGATGTAATTATGTCCTTAAATTTAACACAGCATTATCAGATATACATCTGCTGAATGGAATTTGTTTCTGACAATATTTTTCTAAATGCTAATCAAAGTCTGAAAATTGAGAAATTGTGAAAAGGACAGTGGACTATAACAGAACTGATTGTGGAGATTTTTGGGGTGAAAAAGATTTATAGCAAGGTTCTCAAATGAATTATAACTACTAGGTATAGGGGTAACTAGGTATAACTAGGTTTGAAAAAAACACACAGCATGTCATTCATTCTCATGTCATTACTGATGCCTTATTATTTTATTCGGAAAGAACGATGAGATCCGGTAGAGTTTACTGAAAAACATTATTTCACCCACTGATGGCAGAGTTCCTATGCACCCTAAACTGACACACTGAGGGTAACTTGTGGTTCAATGTCTTGCCCAAGGTTATTTTGACACATGAACCAGGAAATTAACCACCAATCATTGGTGGATGACTGCGCTACCTCTTGAACCTCTGCCACCCCCAGCATTTCACCAATAAAGACCCAAGGGCATAGTGAATTAGCTGGATGTCAGCAGGGTGAAGCAGATAATCTGAAAGGGGACTGAGTCCATCTTAAATACAGAGGTTTAAGGCACAGCTGAAAATGAATACATGATTAGTTCAATGGAGCCTGAGAGAGCAGAATTCAGGAGTATATGACAAGCTAAAAGGGCACAGCCAAGTAAGTGTTTTAGTGGTCAAATTCTCTTGAAAAATCTCTATTCTACAAGACAAATTGTGTTGATTAGCCAAGGAAAACCAGAGTCAGTAATGTGTACAAATTAAGGCATTTGACAAGTTGTTATTGCAAATATCTATATTGATAGCAGGAAGATGCAGTAAACGATGGGCAAGTCTGCAGACAGCATGCTATTGGACATACGGGGGGGTTCTCTGCTCCAGTTGGATGGATTTGCAACGACACACCAGCCATTTCTTGCCTGAGCTACCTTCTTGGAACAAGCCAGCTGATAGCACTGATTATTGACATTGAGAGCAATATTTTGTAGTGTATTCAGAAATTTGCATAGTTTAAAGGCATATTTTAGGCTGGTGTTGAAGTGGCTGTGGAAAATGCTTTGACTGCTACTACTGATGCTAAAGCCAGAGTTGCTGGCCAAAACGCTACATGTGGCCACTTGCATTGCAGATACTGCTTCCCCAGGCACAACTAGAAGAATGACCCTCCATGGCAATGAGAGGCCTTCATTCCTCACAGCCACTGTTTTATGGAAAACACAACATCTCTACTCTGAAACCTGATTTTGTCTGTTTTCACTGACATTGCATCATGCATGAAACTAGTCTTAGCTCTGGTTATGCGTTTTTCTTCCATTTTGACTTTTATTTCAGTTTTAGAGCTGAAAGCTATGGCGCCTCTAAAGGTACACGTTGTTGTTTTTTTTCTTTCTGGTAGGCACGCTATCTCATGAGCATGTAAAAACTTTCTCATACACACGCAAAACTATCTCGTTTCCTTTCAAACCAGCTCTCCTTATATACGGAAAGTTTTCCTCTCGAGCTGGAAAAGGTACTCTCTTATGGGAACATATTGCAAAGGCATGATAGATGCTGTACATCAGATACAGTTGATCAGAGAACCAATCTAATACTCAGATTTACAACGTTGCTTCCTGTGACCGGGGCATAATGACAAAAACCTGGTAACTCTGCAAACATCAATGCCTACCATTCTTTAAAACTTAAATATGAACATTTCCTTTGCTTAAGGTTGCAAGAGTATTTTTTTTTACACAAAAAACAATAATGCATAAAAATCAATATTGCTAAAAACTGGCTAAACAAAAATCAACTTTGCATCTAATACATACTGTCAAAAGTGTTAAATATATGAAATACAATAAATATGTTGTATGTTTGAGGTAAAGAACTCCATAAATGTAAAAATATTATGCATCATATTTTGAATTGAATTATTGCATAGATATATGCCATATATATTTAATGTTTCCTTCTGACCTCACCAGAGATTGAACTCCTCAATGTTGAACTTCTGTAACTCAACCTGAGTTAAAGTTCCACTTTCTTGAAATCCCCCATTCAAATTTCTGTGTGTGGACCTGCCAATACAGTCCCTAAGCTTTTTGTAATTTTTGTCGCTGTCCTCTGGGTAAACCACTTTTTAGCTTGTCCATTGTATCTTTGTCCTTTTACTGTTAGGTGTTTGTTTGACTTCCCCACTTTGTAGATACATTTTCTCTGTTCTCTTCTTTATAGTTGGTTTGAGTTTTTAGTTTGTTGTTTATTGTGTGTGTGTGTGTGTCTCTTTTTTGTTTTTTGTTTTCAAGTTAGCTGACCTTTGCTGTGAATAAATCATTGAACCTCACCTCTTGGTTAAGATGGTTTCATTAAGTCCCACTATAAACCATGATACACAACATTTTGTTCTATCAATGAGCTTACTTACTAGAAATTCCCAAAGGGGTAGTCCCAGTTTGTCACTGAAGTGCTCTGTGAAAAATATCTAAACGATAATGGTTTTCACAAACACATAAAACTTGCCCCTGCCTGCTGCTTGAAACTCTTAAAGTAATTGGTCTTTAACAATTAACCTCTTAATCCCCTAATGAACTTGAAAATGCCTGTGTTTTTGTCATCTTAAGTTATACAGGTAGTTAATATTCAGCCTCTTTTCAGAAAATGTTGAAATGAGAAAAACGGTCAAAAGGAATTTATGTTACAGGACAATCATGTGCAATTTTGCAATTACATCCATGACTGATTTTTTTAGCTCTTTTAAATCCATTTCTAATTACCTTTATGTCACTAAATTGGGCCAACTGTGGAGAGACGTTCGCAGCAATATTAGTTATTTTAGGCAGTGATGTGTGGCAAACTCAGAGTCATATGTGAATAAAAGATATTTTATTTGGTCTTTTCATTTTCCTATTTCTCTCTCATCTGGGCAGTTTCCCTGACACATACTAAGGTCACTCTCCATTGTTAATAAGATGTCTGATCTACTAAAAGACAGAATATGACTAAGTCATCCAAGGCTGATACAAGAATATTGTTAAACACTATTTAGCATATCATGACGGTCAGTTCAAAGAATGCAGAAGAAAAATGTCAAATGTCACATTTTCCTTGGTTGTTATGGCCTTGTATGTAATCATTTGCCATACTGAACAGTCAGTATGTGTTGCTTACATTGTTCAATACAGGACCCTGTTTGAAAATGCTTGAAAATGCTTTCTCACCAACACAACAAATTATAGTGTCTCAAAATAGGTTTATTCATCCAAACACTGGCAACAACTCTCACTCATGCAAAAATGTTCACTTTTTATATACTGAACTACAAATGACTTAAAAACAAAGAAGATTACATAAAATATAAAAGAATTGATTATAGAATGGAGTCTTTGCACTTAATTGCACTAAATTATTTGCATGAACAAAATGATTTAGATTTGAATCTGTCAACTATCCTCGCTATGGCACATGGATGGCAAACAATACAGTGATTGATTGCTGACAGATGTTTATACAAAAACACAGCAGAGCTGCACACATTGTAATATTTGCTTCTATTCTGGCCAGGAACACTTATTTCCACTGCCCATCTGAAATTTCTTCCTCTGTAATATATGTGGAGTTAGTCTAGCCTGTACAGTTTAAAATAAGGTAAAACCACAGTTTAAGTAGAGGACATTATAAATAACTCAATATGTTATCTTTTGGGTAACTGTATTAACATCGTACCACCTTCTTTGAAATAAAAAAATTGAATTTACAGTATCTATATTATTCTAATTTGACACTCAGAATAAGCAAGTCCCATGTGCCTTTCCCTCATTCTTCCAAATCAGGAACAGTATTTAATTTATAATTGAAGTTTGCATCCCCCAAATATGATGCTGACAATAGCCAGAGACCATTAGTGAATAACTCTTCAATTTTGTTAATTTTTTTTGTGGGAGCCACTTTAGATTAGTTAGTTCTTGCTGGTGGTGCTGTTTGGTACAGTACTGCCGGTGGATATGAAAAAACACATGCTGAAGCTAAGGCATTTAGCATAAAAAGAACAAGCAAAACTGCTTGATTAGTGTTATTTTACATGTGCAACTTTTGCTCAGTGTTTTTATTCAGTTCTGTTGTCAGTGCATCTGTCCTCTTTGTCCCAGGTGCACACTGTGCAAACAGCTGAACATGGTACAAAAGACATTTTCTGCTGTTTGGTGGAAGTTGAATTCTGTGTTTGCCTGAGCTCAGTGAAACAAGGCCTGTCAAGCAACTGACAAACTCATTTTTGCTAGCAGCACTTGCTTCTGTCTGGTGAAAATGTTTCACTGCTCTCTTATTCTCTCACTCAGCCCTATATTCCCAGAACACAGCTCTGAGTATGTAGTATTCTGTCATCAGTTTTGGAAGAGAGAATGAACACACATATACACACACTTTAGACGGCTTTAGACACTGTCCATCCGAAGTACGTTTTGTCCATTGTATTATTATCTTTAACTGCTGTACTAAAAGCCTCTCCAAAGACATAATCTAAAGCCAATACTTTTTTTATTTTTATAAAACATGGTTATTATGGAGAAACGTTAACTGTGCAGACTTTCATCAGTCAATATTCTTTTAATAATTGTATATTTGTGCTGCATTGCTAAAGACCAGTGTTTGCATGATTCACACAGTTGCATCTTGATGCAAGTTTCTTACCACCACCATTGTTTCTGTTGTTTATGAAAATTTGGCTTGAATCCCAATAGTTATCTATTATAGCTGTCTACACCACCATATGGTCACAGCACAGAGCTTTTCTCAACCTTTCTGCTGATTGAGGTTGTAATCCGACGGCAAAGAATGTTTCTTCTTAAGTCAATGTAAGGACAGGGAATGTAATGACAGGGTTGATTGGATGGGTCAGCAAAACACAAGACTTCAAGGCTAGTGAAAGATGTTGTGTCGCACAAAGTTATTATTTTATTTACTTTTCTGTTCGTTGGTCGCTAAACCTAATGTAGTTCTGTTTTTGTATAAACATGTATTGTATTTACATGACAGTTTAGTAATCACCTTGAGAAAGCCTCTAACCTGTTTACTTAACTGAATCTAAACACTAAAATGCCTTCGCTATTCCTTGGCAGTGCACATATTGTAAGAGCTCAGGTGGTTCTCAGTTTGACCATCTGCAAAAAGTATATGGTGCAATGTTAAATTTACCCGATTTCCTGAATTGCACAGAGAATTAACTCTCAAATAGTTCTGAGAAAATGATTACTGACAACTTTCAGCTTCAAACACGTATTCAACTGCAGTATTTTCTCTAGTGCTCAAAGATCTTTGGGTAGTCATTGAACTGCATTGGAAATGATTTGCAGTGTTTATGTGTAAAATTACTGCCAGCTGTTAGACCACGTTTCCTACACTGAGCACATGCAGGCAGAGAGACAATTGATGATAACACCCCTGAGATATATTACATCCATACTAGTGTTTTAGTATTTTATTCTACTGCCCTCTATATCTTACCCCTTTTTATCTTGTGTGCTGTATGTTTTTTATTTTCTTCTCATTCAACATTTCGTTCTTCCTTCAGCTTTTGCTTCAGTAATGTGTTTTTTCTGGTCTTTGTTGGTGTAAGTTAGAAACTTCACAGTCCTTTTATTGCAAAATTGACAATATTATATGAACTTTCCTTGGTTTGCTGAGTCAGCTTAAAAGAGTCTTTGTGGAAATGGCTTTTTATGTTTTTGTTTCCACATCAAGACACAAATCTCAAACAGATGTATCTCTGTTTCTCCAATAGAAGCAAGGAAATCCTGACATGGTGTTAACTGCTGATGGCACGAGGGAGTTCATGACTTTTGAGATCCCCCTGAATGACTCGGGCTCAGCAGGTCTTGGGGTCAGTGTCAAGGGTAATCGATCCAAAGAGAACAAAACAGACTTGGGCATTTTTGTGAAATCAATTATCAACGGAGGTGCTGCTAGCAAGGCAAGTAACTCCTCTCAGCCGCTATTCCTCTTACTTATTTTGGAAATGATTTATTGATTCCACCCATTGCTTTTGTTTTAACTCAAGGGCCTAAGCATTTCGTACAAATATGAGTCAGATTATGTTGTAGAGCTTCTACCTTGTTACTGTAGCATCAAAGTCAGTTCTGTTGCCATTTTTTATTGTTCTTAAAGGCGTAAAGTGCTGTGAAAATTTATTCCAGTGGTGTGTAATATTTTATTTACGTTAAATCAGTTAGTCTTCCTTCAATGGAAGCTACGTAACATGACTACTGCATGCAATTATTTTATGAGCTAGATCTAACTTTCTGTTGATGATTTTTTTTTTCTGTAGGATGGACGTTTATGCGTCAATGACCAACTTATAGAGGTCAATGGAGAGTCATTGCTGGAGAAGACCAACCATGATGCTATGGAAACACTGCGTAAATCCATGTCTGTAGAGGGCAACAAGCGAGGAATGATTCAACTCATTATAGCCCGCCAGGTGGCCATGAACAATGAGGTAACCATCAGAAGTCACACAAATGTATTTATATTGATCTTTTTCATACGTTGTAATATGCGTCTGATGTTTTTGGTTTTAATGTCTTCATTGGTATTGAAGAGGCAAGTATATTTCAGCTGCACTGAACACTAACTGAAACATGAGAGCAGAATTCCACTACTCCAAGCATGACCACCAAAATACTGGTGCATTTCAGAATTGTAGATTTCTATGCAAATACACACTCACACATGTTAACTTAGCCTGCAGGTGAGGCTAAGATTAGGGGTTAGCTCTAAGTAGAGCCTGTGTCCTGTGGCTTTATGTCAATTTGCACTACCATGCTGAGCCTCCGTTTCCCCTCCATGTCCTTCACCTTCCCAGTTAATCCTTATCCCCAAGCACATTGGCTCATCTTTAAAACACATCATCCCCCCCAACACTCTGCAAGCTTGTTTTCCTTTGTATTTTAATGTTAATTTTCAACACCTTTTTTCAGAACTCCTGTTGCGTTGTAGTTCAACAAACATGAACTAAAACCAAGATCTGTAGATATGAAAAGCGGAGGATTTAAGCCACTGCTTTTATTTAAGTTATTCAAAGGGGCCACTCATTCTTTTAGCATATAACAAATGTATGTAACATCCAGCCATACCATTAATATACATATATATATATATATATATATATATATATATATATATATATGCAAATGCAAAATTGAAAAAGTGTAAAACATTTATTTTCATGAATGAACAAAATGCAGTGAATGGACAGAGAGAAATTTAAATCACATCAATATTTGCATTCAAAAAAGTAGCAATTCTTCTAGGTACACTTGCTTTTGAAGGAACCCGGCTGGTAGGTTGTTCCAAACATCTTGGATGTAGGGTTTCTCACACATCCTTCTGTCTCTTCATGTGGTCCCAGACACAATCGAGGATGTTAAGATTAGGGCTCCGTGGGGGCCGTCCATCACTTACAGTTTGTCTGTGGAGATTCTCATTCATCCAGGTGAAGTTGTCTGAAGGTTGAGTCATGACAACCCGACTTCTTCTAGTTCGTAGAAACATTTCACCATCTATCCAGGTCTGTGGGAAGTTGGTGGTGAAGACCACTGATTTATCCTCCACTTGGGTTTCACTTCACACCTGTGAAGAATGGGTTCGTTATGCGAACAGAGACCCCCTCTGAGGGTAGTGAGTAGGTGTGGAACCTCAACTACTGTGACTCCTCCTCCAACCATTACAGGTTCGTTAAGTGTCTCCTTTGTGGGGGACATGTGAAGTGGTCTTGATCTTCCTGGGCATAGTTTAAAGGGCAGCATGGTAGATGGGTGATAAATTGTGTCTTAGGCCTCCACCCCTGTTCGTAACGTCTGTGTTATTATACATCGTTTCTTAGTATGAGGCATTGCAAAAATCTTGATTCCCAGAGTTTCAACAAAATAAGATTCTCACTGGCACATTCAACAAGCAAAATAATTCTTGGCAACTTAGTAGAGAGCTGTTTCAATAATGGATGAATTGTAAGGAAAGTTAAAAAGTACACACATCATGCACAAAACGTGAAACTTCAATCCACTTGATTAAAATAATAACATCATATGCTTCATGTTTTGCTCATGAACAGTGATTTGAGGGAGCTAATCATTTCTTTTTACACCTGTCAACATGCTCTCTACTCTACAGCTCTGGACATTAGCTGTTGATGTTTTCAATTTAGCTGTTGATTTGTGAGATTTTTATCAGGTTGTTTAGCTGAACTACACCTAATGCTATGTCAAATTGTGGGAGAGACCTGCACCCCTTTCACTGCCAGATTCCTAGCTTATGTCTTGCACAGAGACATGATTATCTGAATACTGAGAATAATGTCTGCAATAGAATTTAGAGTCTGTTTCAACAGTTACACATATATAAACAAAAGAATCTCTACTGCTAGGAGCAGTACTAAACTGCTGTAGTGTAGTTTAAAAAAGTGATCGAACTTCTTGTTGTATTATTAGATGTAATATTAGTATTTGAATGAAAGTAATTTGCATATGATTCCTAATGATTGAAAACTACTTTAATAATGATTAAGCTATCCAGCTTACCTCACTTCCCCAACATTAGGGAACATGGTTAGATAATAGGAAAGCTGGAACACCGTTTTATTATTTATGAGACACAGTAGGTGCTGAGAAAGCAAAAGCAAAGCAGGAATAGCTATATTCCATGTTTTCATAGCCTTATTGCATTATAGGCATAAGAGTCTGCAGTTATAGTAGCTTAGTTAACTCCACAAGGGCAGTGATAAAACACTTTATTCTGTCTCTAGAGCACTAAGGCAGTGTCCTTAGCATGCCACTGGCTCTGTTTGTTTTCCATTCCAATAGTGCTTCTGTTAGTAGCAAAGAGAGTATTTATGCAAGGAGACATAGGGAAGGAAGAGGCTGGACCTTACAAAAGGCACTCACTTGAATGCAAGACACTCTAATCAATAGAGCCTTGAAAGAGCTATCAATCAATGTCCAGGCCTACTAAATTGTGGTTTTATTAGTATTGAACTGACCACTGCTAGAAGAGGCCTTTAAAACACTGAAATGCTGGCCCACAATAGTCACGATTTGGAGAAATATGCATTTTCCACAAACATTTAGCTTCTATTTACCATTTACTCCATTGGATGTTTCACTTTATTATTATCATTATTATTATTATTATCAAACTCACCTTAGCCTGGTCTCTCCCAGCGGCTGTAAGTGGTTTTTCGTTGTTGGCAAAAACAGATCTACATATGCCAGAGAAATCAGTGAATTCTAAACATTTATTCTAAACATAATTGGTATCTCCTCTCACCTGGTGTAATCCCAATTATATATAATTTTTGGACTTTATGCCCCCAACAACTGTGACCAGTATGTTACGACCTCGTTTAGGAAGGATGTGTAACACTGACTGATCAACAGTGTTGCCAAATCCTCAATAAGGAAAGTAGCTAATGATTGTCCTAAAGGTCATTAGAAGTTGATATGCCATATGCCATTGCCCAGCATAATTGTCAATTTGCTTTGAGTAATGACTATGTAGGCATTAGTCATAAATGAATATAAACACTCATCTACACATGCACATATGCTATGTACACACAAGTAGAAGCGTTTACTTAAGACTCAAACATACAGGCATGTTCAGTGAGTCTGATCAGCAATGGCTGAGCTTGCCTAGGCTTTATCCTAGATCACAGAGCTGTGCCCTCTTACTCAGCCAACAGGATAATCCACTCTGAAAATGGTTTGATTAAGACAGATTAACTACACAATGAGGTGATGGAAGACTGTTAAATTATTCAAGTTATACAGTACATGAGCATGTCACATCTTATCATAAACATCTTTAATAGTGTGGGTCTGTGATCAGCTGCTGAGGTTATCCCACCTCTTGTCTGAACACGCCGAGTATTCAGCTCAGGCAATAGCTGGGATAGGCTACAGCATCCCAGTGACACTTACAGTACGAGAATAAGCAGTTCAGATGATGATGGAAGTAAATCTGTAAACAAGTCTTTAACACTCTCAGTGTATCAAAGCATTAGCTTGCACAGAAGCAGATATAATTAATACTGGATAAACACAAATAAAATTGCTGCCTTGCATCTGTACTAAATTAATTCCAAAGTCTATTTGCCATAGATGCCAATGAATATTTTAAACCTGTTTAACATTTTGTATTTTTTTGAGATCTTTCACATGACACTTTCTATATGTGGTTTTCATAATTACAGTTTTTTTCAGTTGCTTACAAAATTTAACTTCTTACACAGTTGCAATAATTTAGTGTACTAGGCCAATTCAGTAAAAACACATTTTAGCATTAATAAAAAAATACAACAAGGTCTTACAAAACCAAACAGCAACAAAAAGCAAAGTTCATAAAAAGTGAAGTACTTTTTATACTTCATACAGTAGAATGAGAGACCAGCATTATGCATTATGTTTCTTGTTGCTACCTTTAATTTCTTTAAGTCTTTTTTCCAACAATGCGCCATCTTCCTCCTATTTTTCTGTTTTGTGAATTTGTTGTCTAATCTTTTGTTACTCTTTCTTTTGGATGGTTGCCAAAAGACTGCTGTGAGACATTAGCCTGGGCCTCCTGGTTCAAAGTGATGAAGGAGGTGTTCTACAATATCTTAAATAGCTATGAATATCTTATCTATCTGTAATAGGTTTTGTCCAGGGTTTTCGTCTGCAGCACATTACACCAGCTGGCTGTATGGAGGTTTGTGGGATGAGGCCAAGGCAAAAGCCTAGTGTCTCTGACTTGCTGCAAATATAGTTTATTTTTATCATCTTTGCTTCCTGACCCTTTTTGTGGTAGCCCTATTGTCTCCAACCTAAAAACATGAGATTTTACACATAATTAGCCACTAAAGTACAGTGTATTATTTGTGTCTTGACAGACCTTAAGACTAACTACTATCTATGTCCCTGGTCTATGTTTACATGTGCAGTAAGAGTACAGTGAGCTTAGTAAGCCGTGTAGCTCACTGAATGCATTGGAAAAGTCACTGGTCCATTTACTGATTCATTGTTGATGTCAGATATCTATGGACACTGCACAAGGTCTTCAGGCACCGTGTGTGCGGCTGCCCACCGCTCCCCCCAGTGGAATAGGTTAAAATACTGACAACTAATTTCCCCACTGTGAGATGAGTAAAGTCAATAAATAATTAATATGCTAACCCATTTCTTCTTTTGTGTGTAGATGTGATTATGCTTTAATCACTAGAAAAACATTGAAGCTGTGATAGTCCAGTAGCCACATTCATGGTTTAAATATTTATAAATATCTATATTTAAAAGCATCAGCACTTCAAGCCCTGCACAATGTTTGTTGGCTTGTTTTAACATCTTATTAAAGGCACATGATCCAAATGTTATTAGCCAACCTTCTATTTGCCTCAATTCATTCTAATGCATACAATCATTCAAAATGATTGCTGTCAATTGTAACAATGTTATTTGCAATGTTATATTACATTAGTTGTAATAGTAAAAGTAAATTAAGTCTCCATTAAGTGCATTAGTCTGTACCTCTACAAATCCATATATTTAATCCAGTAACTCCAGTGTCCTCCTCCATCAAAGGTCAAGTCAGTTACCTGAAAACATTTTCTAATTCTTCCAATTTCTTTTAAACTAAAAGGTCTTTGTTATGCTCTCCGTTTTGGTTCTCTGGTTATCAGGTTTATAAGTTCAGGGTGGTCACAGTTGATCTAGTCTGTCTGTCACTGTTCAATAGTATAAATGTTGCCACTTATACTGTAACTCAAGAACTGTGAAGTAGAATTCACAGGAGGGTGTTGGATTGAATTGGACTTTACAAGTGTGCCTAATAAAGTGACCAGTGAGTAAGTATAGAGCATAACATCTGATTCTTCTCCTTTAAATATTTGATCATATTAATATGTCCAAAATGACTTTGTCTCATGAAAGGTTTTACAGACTGGGATATAGTGGCTGACCACCTGCTTCACACTAGGGCGTTTTTCATTGCAAGAGTAATTTACTGACTTTTATCAGCACTTTTACCTGATTCAATTTCAAATGTGACCTTTGGGCATACTTGCTTTAAAATGATGCAGATCTTGTTTTTAACCATTTGTAACCAGTTTGAAACATTCCCTAAAATATCAAAAAAGAAACTGCAAGCAGTGATGTTGCTGCTGCTTTGCTCAGGTGGGTGAGTGAGTGAGAGAGAGACAGAGATGTTCCCCTTCATATAACCTTCCATCTGGAAACTGTATTGACACCTAAGGGGTAAGAAAAACAAAAAGTAAGTTTAAACAGCTAAAAGAGCGCCTCACACATAACACAAGGCCACCACAAATGGGGATACCACTGGAAATCTTACACATAAATAACATCAGCAATCATTCATTTAAATCAAAAAAGAAAAATTGTTTTTACTCAAGATCAAATGATTTATAAAGCTAGCTATCCAGAACAAGCAGCTCCAGAATATATATTAATATATTACTTATAACAAATACGTTAACGTTACGCTACGTTAAGCAATAAATTATGGTCTGAAAAACATCTGCTGAATTGTACAGTATGAGTAATCTGAGTAAGATGAAAAGATGGTGTGGATGTTGTCATCCAGCTACTGGGGATGTGCTCTAACATGTAGATCTTATATTCAGAGGATGCAGATTTCTTATGTTAAAAAATAAGCTCCCAGTCTGGCTTTTAGGTATCTGCAAAAGCCTGATAAGTGTCACATATCCAGAACAAAGATCTGGAGCATCTCCAGACTTCCCTCCTCCCCCAAGAGGACATAATGTCATACCCACCATCAATACCTAGTTCATCTGGAATACTGGAAGGGGATTGGATGTGTTAAAGGTACTGGACAAGTGCGGACTTCTCGTACAAAATCACTAGGCAGAACGCCCAGGAATACCATTTTGTGACACACATTTGACAATGTGGTTATCCACCATTTTGTCAACTTTTACTGTTGACCGTCATCAATATTATTTAATTAATATCAACTGGTCGTTGTTGTTTATGATTATTTGTTTATAGTTTGTCACTGATATAATACAGAAATAGTGCACAAGTTCAAAGACAATGATAAAGCATGAATGGACAAGGCTCATGGTATTTACTGTATAGCAGGAGATTGGAATTTTATAGATACGTAAAAATGGAAGCAAAAGTAAAAGGTTGGAGAAAGTAATATATTACACTATTAAATACAGAGATAAATATAGTGTAATTTTTAAAAGTTAATAGACGTAAAAATATTACTTAAAATCAATAAATGAATAGATACATTTAAATATGTAAATACAGAGAAATTGAATTTATATATTTTATAATTGCAAAGTAGGTGAATAGGTTAAAGGTAAAAATGTTAGATGAATGAAATAAATTAAAAAAAATGATTATTTAAAAAAATGCCTTAAAATTTTATAAAAAGTATAAACTAAAAATAAGTTCTATAAAAGCCATATTAAAGAGGTATGTTTATTTAAAAAAAATATCAAGGCTTTTTGCAGCTCTCAGGTCTTTAGGAAGGTTGTTCCATAGATGGGGGCCGTAGTGCTGGAAGGATGCCTCACTGTGTTTTTGTTCTAACTTATATTAAGATTATATTTAAGAGAGTACTACTAGAAGACCTGAGGGTTCTACAAGGCTCATAAGATAAAAGCAACTTTGATACGTAACTAGGGCTAAAACCATTAACAGCCTTGTAGACCAGTAAAAGAATCTTGAAATAAATTCGAAACACACAAGAAGTTAATGCAAAGACTTTAACCCTCGTGCAGCCTACGAGGATGTCAAAAGGAAAATAGGGGGCACTCTAAGCTCAAAAACCACACAAGGGTTGGCTTAAACAAACGCAGATGAACGATAAATCACAACACGCTTTATCTAGATGAACGGCTGGATGAACTTGTTCATCAGAAGACCCACATGTCTTTTTTGCTTGGATGTAACACCCACGAAGGCTGTTATCCAACCCTTGTGTGTGTGTTTGAACTCCCCCTATTTCACACGTATTTCACAGTGGGGTCGTTTTGACCCCTCGAAGGCCCCACAAGGGTTAAGATAGGAGTGACGTGTGCTCTCTTTCTGGTCCTTGTTAGTACCCTGGCTTCTTCTGTTTTGCTCCTTCCTCTGTGTTTTTGATTAGTTTTTAAATATTATACATTGAATTTTTTTTAATTTCAAACTTGATGCAATGAAATGTTTCGAGAAAATTATTTTATGCGACATTAAAAGCACTGTCCCTAAATCTCTTGACAATCATTAGTTTGCCCATTGGGAGAACAAATGCAGTCTGTGGTGGAAACATAGACTGCATCCAGGCATATGTAAAAACATATAATCCCATCTAATAATATATCCCACATAAATTGGAATTTGGGAATATCTACGATCATCAATGGAGAGAAACCTTTTTACAGGGATGAGGTAAAGTGTCATAAAGTGTCTGTAACCTGGTGTCTAAAATAACCTGGTGTTGAACACCTCAAAGACCAAGCAGATCTTTGTGGATTTAAGAAGATACAGATAGTCCACATACTCTCCAATCCACAAAAATAGGGAAGAAATGGAGATTATACCAAAATATCTCAGGGTATTTGATGTACTAGCAGGTAACCCTCAAACCTTACACATAGGATCACAAAGTTCAAAATTAAGTTAAATATATAACTATATATATAAATTACTATTTATATGGTCCCCAATTGACTACAAAAGTCTCAATCTCAATTTCAAGGCACTTTAGAAAGTAAGGTTTAAGATTCCACTTCAGAGATCGTAGTCAAGACTATTTGGAAAATCACACTTGAGCAAGCATTTTAATTTAAATTAAATTTAAATTGATAAATGCATTCAAATTTCAAATAGCATTGAAAAAGAAAAACTCCCTCAAATAGAAGAAACCGTCAGGTGAACCAGGCTCAGTGTGGGTGGCCACCTGCCTCAACTGGTTGGGGTGAGGGAATAGAAGGAATAAGAGAAAGAAGAAAGAACCAAGAGAGACAATAGAGCAACAACAACAGACAGAAAGAAATGCACAGTGGGTGTCATGTAAGTGGATAGAAGAAGGAAGACGAGTGAGCTCACTGAGCTCAGTGTTTCCAAGAGGTCTCTCTGCATATACATTTATACCATCCTAGTGACCTGAACTATCCTTAACTATAAGTAAATAAAAATTTGCCACTCAAGATCTGAGTCATGGTACTGTATCTGGACTTTTCCTTTCTTTTCTTTTCTTTTACATGTCTAAAGTTATATTTTAATATTTTAGCGTTTGCACTAACTTCATTTCCTCTCGGCTTCTGTAGGCAGATCCTGTAAGCTACCCAGTTTCAGAACATCCTGTGAACAATCTGCAGGACATCCATGAGCACTTTATCTCCCACGGTCTGTTTGAAACCACGAAGGGCTTGGATAATGTTTCAGCACTACAGGGCACTGTCTATGGAAGCATTGGTGAGTCACAACTGGCTTTATTTGACTGGTAATCAATATTCACCTTGATAGGAAGTGAACATGTCCTTCTAAGCATATACGGATTAGTGAAGATTAGTGATTTATTTTCCAAATCATTTAATATCCTTTCCATCCACTGTGATGTCAGCAACCGCCTTTCCTCGAACCTCTTACATGCATCACTTTCAAAGTATCATCTCTTCTCATTGACCTGCATGCTAAGGAGTGCTGTTTCACTAATTAAACCTCTCAAAGTGTCACCCTCAGTACCCCCCACCTTTCTCAGCTCTTTATTTGCATTACTCAGGTCAAATTCCTGTTTTACCCAGTTCATATCAATTAACCTCACTGGTCAAAGCAGATGGCCGCGCCCCCCTTGAGCCTGGTTCTCAAGTGAGATTTGGTTTGATTTTTCTATATAATTTTATATAATTGCATTTTGTGTTCTGTAAGATCTGGTGCCTTCAGGGTCTTACTGTGAATTGGCACTATATAAAAGAATTAAGAAAAATTGGACAGTTTTGACATTTGCTATTGTTTTTTACTGTAACTGTACTGTAACTGTACTGTACTGTAAAATTATTGTATTTTGCCAAGTGTATGGACTAAAACATTATTAATATAGCAATACAATTATTTCAAGTTATATACCTTGGCATGATTTTTCAGAACTATTGTGTCTGACACCAACTGAACGCTACAGCAGTTGCAAATAGCTTTAGCCCTGTTCCCAACAAGTTTAAGCTGATTGAAGCCAATGTTGGGACTTACCCAGAGGTAGACAGCGGCGATAAACCTGCTGTACCTGAGTCTTGTTGGACTCTGTTCGTGTAGTAGTACTCCAAACATGCGTTTACTTATTGTTTTAAGCTTTTTGCAGTTACATTGCAGGAGCACAAACACACACGAGCTGAGCACTGCTGATTGACAGTGGGGAATAGACTAGGTGAGAGCTGGTTGGGTATGAGCAGGCTTCAGTTTCTGATGAGGTTTGGGTGATCATGTCAATCAAAACTATTGTATATTTGGTCTACACATACACACACAACCTCTCCATGACTTTATTCCCAGTTCCTATAGATGTTACCAATATGGAACACAGTGTATATATGTGTTACATTATATAGAATTACATTCACTGCTCAAGAATCACAGTAAGAACAATAATTGGCATGCTTACTGGATGCCGTACCTCACCACACCTAGGTAATAAAAAGAAGCTGGACAGTTTTACATACTTCCAGTAGTCAATAGGTAAATTGGTCCCTTTCTAAATACACAGTTCTTAACTTAATTCTTTCAGAGTGAAAGTAAAGGATTACCTTTTACTTTGCGTGATGAAGGACACAAAACAAAAAATGGCAGCCAAGCTTTGACACAAAGGTCATTAGTATCACACCCTTCTATTCTATCTAACTGAAGTGCTGCTGGGAGTGGGGTCCACATGCTGGGGTGAAAATTGAGGCTTGTGGACCAGCCCTTTCTGTGGATGTTACTGTTCAGACAAGTGCTCTAGCCAGGATGCACAACTAGAATTGCCATAGAAGTAAAGGGTGTGTGAGAGAGAAGGCAGATGAAGGATCAGGGGATGGTAAATAAACCCACCTTAACTCAGTTTATGTACCATAAATTTAATACCACCGGGCTTCCCTTATATCATTGCCAGGATTTATATTAGCAGTAGATTTAATGAAAAACAACTCTTTAACAACTTTTTAGTGAGTAAATGAATTAATAAATTTTGGAGGGATTTTTAAATATATATGGGCTTTAATATATGTGGTGCCACTGTGAGAAACATTTTTATGACAGATTTGAATGACATAATTCTGTCTTCAACACTATTAATGAGTGGACTGCTACAGTAGAAAAAACATTTGGCCTCATTGTTCTAATATACAGTATAACAAATGGTCTGTGTGTTGTAGTGATGTGAGATAATCCTTTGTGTGAAACATACAATTGAAATGGGAGTTTAATATTTTCGTCTCTCAGAATTTGTGCTTACAATAAGTTGAATATCAACTACTGATCTCTGATACAGTTAATTTAGAAGTCTGACATGTCAAAGAAAGAGAGATGAAGAAGGGAAGATGAGGGGGGCAACTTGGTCTGGTGGATGCAGCCTGCTGACCTCGGTAGCTATCGGGTTCATTGTCTCTGTTGTAACTCACTGCTTCAATATCAGGCAAGAGCTTAGGTGTGACTATACGAAGACTTGCTTGACAGTTTTTTTTTTATCATGTTTTTACCATATCCTGTACATGCATCAGATACATTTTTTAGTGCTTTACCAATGTCCACATATCCGCAGTTGTATAGAAGCTGTGTTAAAGCTGATCAATTCAACAACCACAGTTAACACTTTAGTAATTTTATTATTAATTTGGTTCAGGTGTTTACTGTTGTTTGTAACATTTATATTACAATGCTTTTGCTATACTACAA
This sequence comes from Macropodus opercularis, assembly GCA_030770545.1. Taxonomy (NCBI): domain Eukaryota; kingdom Metazoa; phylum Chordata; class Actinopteri; order Anabantiformes; family Osphronemidae; genus Macropodus; species Macropodus opercularis. The sequence goes on along the minus strand of JAUCMP010000028.1, from coordinate 11,468,272 downwards.
AACCCACCTATTCTCTTATGTTTGCTTTTACACTGATTTTAAGAGCGGATGCTAGGGTGGTGAGTAGCATATGTCTATTACTCTCTGTGTGACTCATAACACGCTCTCTTTACTTACAGTGTGTCAGACCATAGTGGTGCATAGCTGTGGAGCGCCTGTGTCTGTGAACTATTAATCATTAATTGGAGTAGTTTTTATCTCCATATGACACCCCTTTTAAATTTAGATTCTGGCCAAGATTTCCAGGATTTGATCAAACATAAAAGCATCAGTAGCACTCGCAGCACAGGGTTTCACTGCTTCTAACACACGCACAGACATATTGACCTGGCTGCCAATAAAATGTGCAGTCTCTTTGCTGTTACTGTCACCTGCACTTTTTCCCCCATAACTTACTGTGAGAGGCTAGTTGGAGACAATGGTGTTAACACAGTGACTGACCATCTGTGCCTCACTGCATTAAAGGTCATGGAAGGTTCTCTTCCTCTATATATCTATTGTGCCTGGTTTTGGTTTGTTTTTCTCAGCTCTGTTTAATGAACCAAAGTATCAATTATTTTTAAATAATACATGTTTTGCTCCAGTTTTGCTGTAACTGCTAACAACTGCATAACACGAAGTGCAGCTATACTATTTATACTCATCTTTAAAAGCTAACTATACCTATCAACTGTCCATTTATATGTAGTGTGTGCATGCTCTACTACTTAGTATAGAGGGAAGTACAATGCCTCTAACAACCTTACAACTGCAGTGCCGTGAAAATCGTTCTGCGCTTTCTTTTATCAATACTGCAATCAGTAACTATTGACATAATCCATAATTGATTTACTGATTTTATTTTTATGTGGATTAAGTCGATTTTATGACACAATGTGGTGTGGGTTATGTCATAAACTGATTAATTTATGTCAATTTTATGTAAAATTTTTAGAGTTGACTTACAGGAACTGCAAGAATAATGGAAATAAGGTACAGTACATGTCTTTGGTAAGCCATGTCTTTCATGTTGTAACAGAAATCCGAAGTGCTGTATTTCTTAAAGTTGTCTAAAACTTGCAAGGTTCACCAGCATATAATCAAGATCTATGTGACTGGTGATTCAGTGAAACCAGAAAATGATTTGACCAATTCTTGACCAAATTTTACCCAGAGGAGCCATATTTGTAATTAATGTGTTTTTAATGCTTCCACAATAATAACGTTTACAAACACATAATCCAATTTGCAGCACCACCACTCTGTGAGTGGAGGCAGTTTACTGTTAGAAATGTGATAACTTTGTTTTTCAGTGGCTTAGAAATATTGTCCAACACTGAAATGTCAGAAGCCCATATGGAGCAAATCAGTTTTCATTGCTTTCATATACACATAATTCATTCCCCTAGCAAAACAGTATACTGCGGCACAAATAAATCATGGCATTAAAATTAATTTTTAAAATTAAAAAATGATGTAAAAATATTGACATATTTCACACTTTAATTATTAATCATTGACCTTCATTGAGATTGCAACCAAAATGTAGCATTAAGCAACTGCATTACACACTATTGATCCCTACATTACACTGCAAAAGGTTTCTATTTTACATAACATTTATTTATATAGCGCTAATTCACAACATCAGTGTGATAGAACACAACATAGAAATGCGGAGATAGTATATTCAACTTTATTCATTTCAACTTTATTTATATAGCGCCAATTCACAGTTATCCAATGATCAGTTATCTCAAGGCACTTTACAAGTAAGGTTTTAAGACCTTACACAACTAAACCCAACAAATCCCACATAGAGCAAGCTTTTAATTGTAGCCAATCGATAAATTGTACATTTTAATAGCAACAGTGGAGGAAAAGGAAGAAAGGAGGAAGAAGCCTCAAGCAGACCCAGGCTCAGTGTGGGTAGCCATCTGCCTTGACCGGTTGGGGTGAGGGGATAGAGAAGAGAGAAAATAACACAACAACAAAACAAGCAGCAACAGAACACAGGCAGGATGGTTGGACCAGCAACTGAACACTGGAGACACATGGCTCTGAGTCTGATGATACCTGTAGATGAGAATAGAGAGAGACAGAAGGAGAGAAACACAACTAGGAGAGAAAAAAGACAAAGTTAGTCACATGTGGACATAGAGGCATGTTAGTGGATAGAAGAACCAAAAAGAGCTCAGTGAATGAAGGACGTCCCCCAGCATCTAAGTCTATAGCAGCTTAACTAAGAGATGGTTCAGGGTGACCAGAACCATCTCTAACTATACGCTTTGTCAAAAAGAAAGGTTTTAAGCCTAGTTTTAAAACTAGAGAGGGTGTCTGCTTCTTGAACCTGAACTGGAAGCTGGTTCCATAGGAGAGGAGCTTGGAGCTAAAGGCTCTGCCTCCTGTTCTACATTTAGAAACTCTAGGAACCACAAGCAGACCAGCGCTCTGAGAATGAAGCGTTCTATTGGGAGCATAAGGGTATGAGGTCTTTCAGATAAGATGGAGCTTTTTTATGAAGAGCTTTGTAGGTGAGGAGAAGAATTATAACTGAGTATCATCTGCATAGCAGTGAAAATTTATAGAATGTTTCCTAATAATATTATCAAGAGGAGACATGTAAAGACTGAAAAGTATTGGACCAAGCACAGAACCCTGTGGAAGTTCAAAGGTAATTCTTGTGCAGATCGAAGACTGATCATGAACAAAACAGGACAAGTACAGAAACTAGACCATTGTCTGAATCTGTGAGAAGATAATTAGTGACTCTAATCAGAGCTGTTTCTGTGCTATGATGTATCTGATTCCTTACTGGAAATCTTCATATAGGTTATTTCTACGCAGGTGGTCACAAGGTGTTTAGCTACAGTTTTTTGCAAGAACTTTAGAAATAAAGGGCAGATTGGATATAGGCTTGTAGTTTGCAGGTTCTCTAGGGTCAAGAGTAGTTTTTCTCAATAAAGGTTTGACTACAGCAACCTTAAAAGCCTGTGGTACGTAGCCTGTAAACAGAGATTGGTTGATTTGATTTAAAATGGACGTGCTGATTAATGGAAAAACTTCTTTGAGTAATCTAGTTGGGATTGGGTCTAAGAGACAAGAGGGTGTGTGTGTTTATGTGTTTATGTGTTTAACTTGTGCTGCTAACATGAATCTTTCTAAGATAATCCTGACTATTATCCTGCACTGTACATCTCTTTTCAGTTTTAGTTTCTGAGGAAAAGATGAACCAATTCATTGTTTTCATGGCTGGTTCTTTCATTCCATTTCACAATATGCATGTATTATTTGTTGGGGATCAGTGAAAATAAATAATAAATAATAATAATCTGAATAATAATAAATGGTTATTGCAATGGTAAATATTGTTGTCTCCTGTTAGTGATTAGGCACAATTGTTCTTTCATTATTACATTTGTAAAATAGCAGCTTCATACAAATATAAAAGAAAGTTGAGTATTTCATAAACCTCTAATGTTAAACGTGTGATAGGACTAAAAACCTGATAACTTGTCATGACTTACATTCCCCATTTTAATCCTCCTCTGTATTGTCATAAACCTATTAATATGCTGAATAATCTTCCCTCTGTAATGTAATGCCACTTCTCATGCTGTTGAACAATCCGTCTCTCTGCCCTTGGTGCTGAGTGCCAGCCATAGCAGCTCATTCCCTACTGACTTTGACTCCTGAGGAGCAACAAGGAAGTAATGCAAAGAAATTCTTAGTGGGTCATGTAGGACAGAATACAGATCAGTCTTTTTTGCTCACATGTGTCCTTAGAAAAGAGTAGGAGAGTAGGTGAATAACTAAAACTGCTCAGGGGTACATGTTTTGACTGTAGCATCAAGATATTTGGTGTAGGTTAATAGAGGTTAGATCATGTTTGTAATATGTTTGTGTCTTGTCACTGTGTGACAAAACACAAACATATTGATTTTGGATATTGACATTGGATATTGATTGAAGGTACTGTATTTCACCTTTCACCTTCACCTTTCATCCTCGGGTAAAGGTTCTTTAATAGGTGAAGTTTAGTCTGCAGTTTAGTCTGCTAACATATGAGGTGCAGGAAATGATGTCCTCATTCACAGCTTTTTTACCAAATGTAGTCTAACTCCAAATTTCAATTTTAGCTCCCATTGGTATTTTTCATTATTTCATTATAGTTATATTATAGCATTATAGCTATATGTATTTTCTGACTCTCTCATTTGCTGTTCTCATAGACTAAGTCTGCATTACATGAAGTAGCATACATGTACAGTTGGAAGAAAAAGTATGTGAACCCTTTGGGATTACATGGATTTCTCATAAAATGTGTTTTGATCTTCATCTATGTAAGTCACAACAATAGAACAACATAGTCTGCTTAAACTAATACTGCACAAACATTATATGTTTTCATGTTTTTATTGAACATAACATGTAAACATTCACAGTGCAAAGTGGAAAAACTATGTGAACCTTTGGATTTAATAACTGGTTGACCCTCCTTTGCCTGCTCAACCAAACATTTTCTGTAGTTGCAGGAATCAGGAATTTTGAGCAATTTAGAACATCTAATGCTTATACGTATGGTGAATACAGTACTGGGCAAAAGTTTTAGGCAGGTGTGAAAAAATTCTGTAAACAAAGAATGTTTATAAATAATCATTGACTTCTGTTGACTGTGTTAGTATTTAGTTTCTCACATGTTTGTACCTCAGTTTGTGTTTGTCTTCCCCCTTTCTGATTCATTCATCATTAAATTAATAGTTAATCGTACTGTGTCAGAAACATGCGCCATGCACACACCAGCAAAAGCCTATCAGATTAAAGTAACTGCATGCAGTGGTAGCAACAAATTGTCATCCACTACATTTGTTTGCCCTTTCCCACAATTCCACGCCATTTTTGCCAACACAGCATGTGTTAAGTCTTAATGACCTGTAGTATGTGATCGGCTTACACTCATGCCATGCTTAGTCCTACAACGACATGTACCAAGGATTTCTATTCAGTGATTTTTTTTTTAGATCTTAGAATATGGCCGTATTATGACCCATTAAAATAATATGGCTCATTAAAAGGGACATTTATGTAGTTAGATTTCATTGTATGAGGGCTTCAGACCCTCAGACTGGTGCACCTATGTTGTTTCTATATACACGTCTTGTAGTGTAGTGGATAACACACAAGCTTGAAATTTTGGTGTTTGAATCTTGGTTACTGCCTGCTTTGCATTTTAATTTCTGAAATCTCATAATTATATTCAATTCACAACACTTATAAACGTATTAAGGGGAAAAGTCTTGTCATAACTGCACTGTTCCCATTGTCGCTCTCTCCACACAAACAGTATTTACACACAGCTGCTGTGTCACTGTGGGACATGATTTAATTCATATAATATACTTCAAAATGGGATTATAGATTATAGCTAAACTATGATCACAGATTCTGTTGATAAATTGGATTTTACTTTGTAGAGAATAAATGAAGCTTCATATAGAGACAAAAACCATTAAAACACTTTATTTCTGTATGAAGCCTCCTCCATAATTAATAATTCACCCCTTCTGTTTAGAGACAGTGAGTGAAAGCAGCTTCAGGGACTGAGCAAAGAAGTAGGTGGTGGACGATTTCTAATTTAAGGAAAGAAGTCCAGTTGCCATGACTCAACTTTTAGACAGCCAACATGCAGCATCTTGGCTGCAGTAGCCAAGTACTGAAACAATGACACCAGAAATGTTACTTATCTTCGGTCTACTTCGTAATTGGGATTTGGTTGCAGTCACTGAAGATAAACCTGCTTCACAAAGAGGAAAGTGGAAGCAAGGCATGCAGATCTTTTTTCGTGATCTCTGGATATTCTGCCTTGATCTGAATTCAGAACAAAGGTCGTCAGAGTCGTTTGAAACATGCTGGCCATCGTCATTTACGGATAGGCTCAATTCACCTGGCTTGTTCACAAATGGTAATGTTTGGTGCTAATGTTTGAAACAAGCCAAATATCCCTCCATTCACGGGTAAGCTGAGATCTTTCAGACTCTGAAAATCATTAAAATATTTTTTGTCAACCTTTCTTATGGCTCGGTACCAAATGACCCACGTACGTGTAGCCAGAAATGCGGAGATAGTATATCAGATAGCAGACATGATACAGTGTGTGTGTGTGTACAAAAAACAATGAGTGCACAAACTCACCTTGCTATTGTTGTTAAAGTCAAAAACTTAAACCACTGGACTGTCTGAGGAAATAACAACTGAGATTCCCTACATGTGCTGCAACTATTCATTCATAGAAATGCCCCTCAGCTGCGGTAATTAATTTTTTTGACTCAGGACAAGCATATTTATTTACCAAGAAAGATTTGTGCTTAATAATCACATTTGACCACGACACAAGTCTGTCTGCCTGCAACCAACAATGTGAACGTATGAAGCCCAAAAGAAATTAAGTTGTCCTACATAAATTCTTGTTTTAATGAGCCTTATTATTTAAATAGATCTATTTATTATTTAAATAGATCTATGTTTATAACATAAGACGATAAATATCCTCCTTAAGTCAACGATGAAACTGTTTTATCCATCCTATTACACAGCAGTTGTGTACTTGTAGGTTATTCATTCATTCATTCATTCATCCATCTTCTACCACTAATTCCCCGAAGGGGTCGCAGGCGTGCTGCAGCCTATCCCAGCTGGCTATGGGCGAGAGGCAGGGTTCACCCTGGACAGGTCGCCAGTCCATCACAGGGCAACTCATATAGACAGACAATTCACAGTCACACACCTACGGGCAATTTACGCAGTTTTTTCCAATTGACCTATCTGCATGCCTTTGGACTGCGGGAGGAAAGCGGAGCAAACCCACGCAGACACGGGGAGAACATGCAAACTCCACACAGAAAGGCCCACGGTCGCCTCCGGGAATCGAACCCGGGACCTTCTTGCTGTGACAGTGCTAACCACCACACACCGTACAGGGTAAAGGGGTGTCATTTTGAACTGCTACCATTATATCTAAAAGTCTTTAGTTGCCGTGTTTAGTCTTTTTTTTTTTTTTGGCAAGAGCATGACATTGCTTTTACATTAAACAGTGTTTGAGACTACTTCCCCATGGGCTGTAATTAAACAGGTAGCAAGCTGTCATGTTACCTACAGTTTTGTTTTTTCTTTAGATCAAATATATTTATAGCTAATGTAAATAAACTTGAGAGAGTTGGTACAGCCATGGCATCCCAACTCAAAAACGCCCAGCATTTGACACCCTGTCAGTTAAACTTTCCTGCTCAAAGACTTAGTTAAATAAAAGAAAATATCCTTTCGACGTGAAACACTATGGATAATCAGGATATAGAACATATTATGGCTGTCAGTAATAGCTGTGAGAGGAGACCCGTACTGGAGCGAAAGAAAGAGAAATGGGTTGTATCCTTCTTTGTGTCAGAGCTGCCGTATGTAAGAAATTATGCTTCAAGCTGTGCCATCTCACAGACCAACAGCAGAAATGGGAAAGGACTCTAGATAAACACACACACACAGTCATTGCACATGTACACTCAAGTCTCGTGCACATTTAGATAAACATTGACTCGTAAACAATTTCACAATTTTACATATAAAGTGGAAAAGGCCCACGTAGACATGAACAAACAAACGTCTAAGCTAACATTGCAGAATAATTGAACTAGATTAATTTAGTTGACTCACTAATACTTGTCTTTTGTTTTTTTGTTTTTCTTGTTCCTTCTCAGTCACTTAAAAAGCTGATGTAGGAGAACTTAATCAGGGTAACAGGCATAGTTCCACACAGCACAACTTTGTTCCACCACGACAAAGCAGTACACCTAGTGCTGCATATGCACTGATCCGTCTGTTGATTTCATGCTCTATTCCCATTTCACTGGTGAACAAGACTCCAAGATTATGAACTCCTTCACTAGAGGCTGGAACCCTCCTCCACCGTGGAGAGAGCAGGTCACCCTTTTCTGGTTAAAAACTATGGTCTCAGACTTGGAGATGCTGATTCCCTTCCCAGCTGCTTCACACTTGACTGCAAACCATCCCAGTGCAGTGTGGTTCAGCCAGGATCAAGGACATCATCATCTACAAAAAGAGGTAACCCTGTGCTCCCTGAACCAGACCTGTAGGTGGAACATACTCTCTTGACCCCTTCTTGAAAATGGAGACCACTACCCGGGATCATCCAGTCCAGTTTACACTTTCTTCAAGGCTGACCAATAGTCTCTCACCATGGCCTCCCAAACTTTTCCCGGGCCCTCTTTTCCTGGATTACTGGTACCCATCAGCTGCTTTAGGAGGAGTTGATAGGATTGCTTCTTCAGCATGATGGCATCCTTTATGTCCAGTGTCTATCACCGGGAGTTGAAGCCCAATCTGACAGAAGGATAAGACAGACAGACGTTGACAACAGACCACTTCCTCCTGGCTTCTTGCCACATCCAACTCACCTGCAAACAGTGATTATTGGCTAAGTCAGTAATCTACAGTATCTTCAGCCTAGGGCTATCCTATAAGAATAATTACTTAAGACTAGATAGTTAACTATCTAATGGATTTTGGGGCACTATCTTGTTTCCAGTGACAGATAACCAACTTGGAAAAGTACAGTCTCGAGTAAATGGTTACTAATCTACAATATTATAAACTATTAGTCAAATTCGCAACTGTAAAGGCTCAATTTCGAGCACAACCGTTCAAGTGATGTTGCAAACCATATACCAGTAATCACAGACAACGACCAGTTAAGCTATGACAAATTTATTATTAACTAAATAATATAGATAATGATCAACAATCATCCAGGAAACAAGCACTATCACAACTTAAAAAATAATAGGGAACTACTATTTTACGGAGTACTATCATGTGAGTAGTTAGCAAAAGATCGATGGGTGTGTGAGAGAGAGATAGAGGAGATCTCAGGTGACCAAGATGGCTGGTGGCCAGATGTGTTGCTTAAGATGGAGGCTATGTTCAATACACGTGTGTGCATGCGGTTGGACCAAGAGCGCGTGTTTCAGTGCTCAGAGAACAATGGAAGTTTGGGAATCAGAAGTACCAGAATAAATCACAGATCAAGAGCACACAGATGTTTCACCATCTAGTGGGAGTGTTACATGAACAGTGAGCTACTACAGTAAACACTTGGTAACCATGCACGGCAGTACAGTTACTAAGACAATGAAACATCTAGAAAACATTAACTGATCACATCTAAAGTTCCTAATTCTCTGCTCAGACTTAAAGGATTGCCTCTGTCTTACTGTGAGATTTGGCCAGCGTTTGTGTGTAATCCTCCGTTTTGAATGGAAAGGAGTTCGGTTCGATTGTCGATTTAAGCAGACCGCGTCTTGTGTGTCTTGCTGTGGTCTAGTACTGATTCAGTAAGGTTGCACTTACTGCGGACTGCTCCCGTTGTCTCGTCCCAGGCCGCTAATTGCGGCGTTCGTTGGAGAGGTTAGGCGGTGCCTTCTGTGTGAAATTGCAGCAGTGCAGGTAAGCAGATTCAGCGATGGATCCTCTGAGCAGAGCATGTCATCAGGCTCATTCCTTCCCTCCCCCATCTTCCCGAGCAGGAGAAAGAGTGGGGCAGGAAGAGGCCAAGGGGAGAAGAGAGAGCGGGGCAGGAAAAGACTGCTGGAAGAAGAGACAAAGGGGCTGCAGGTTGGTGTTTATATCCTGAGGGTGTTTATATCACACCTTGGGATCTAGGTGACACTGGAATCTCACCCAGTTGTGAACTGGGGTTGGGAGCCCCTCACCCTGCAGATTTTATGGCTCTTTGTTTGAGGGTGAATCTGGTCAGGCTTCCAGATTTCATGTAGGCCTCAATAGCTTGAAAGCTCAAAACATCTACATTTCTCATGCACTAGATCCATCTTTGAGCTACTTTACCAGAACTGGCCATGGTATCTATCTTTGTGTTTCGAGTTTGGTTTGAACCAGCCTTGTTCCTCACTGACAAAAGTGACACTGTTCTGGCCTTGAGTGGAGGTGTTGACTGTGTCAACTTGCTGGCGACGTGACCTGCGTCCTATGGGGTCTTCTTCGCCTTCATCTGCCTTTCTTAGCACAAGGCATCTGGTTGCATTCCAGTGCTAAGTCAAACATGTCATGGGCTTGACTGCTAAGTACTTTGGTGTCCTCTGCAGGATTCCTCGAGAGGCGTACACGCTACACTTTCCCATGCTAACTGGGCATATCTCCTAACTTCCTGCATAGTGAACTTGCCTGTTCTACAGTGCATAGTTACATCAAATTGGATGATTATGCATGTCTTCTTCTAGACCAGGTGCATTACATTCTTGAAAGTACAATATTCGAAGGCGTCTGTAAGAATTTTTTCGTCTCTGTTGTGCAAGACTGTGAACGAAGAAAGGTGGCTCTTGCCGGGTCAGAGTATGAGAAATATTCTTCTGTTAAAGATTGACACAGTGATGAGTATCGATCACAGACGGCAGGCTGCAGTTTTTCCATGAAGACATGGACACTCTTGGATGTAGTCTTCCAAATCAGCTTAAGGAAGATCAAGAAGACACTGATTGACTTCCTGTAAGTAATCATCGATGGCTGACTCCTGGTTGTTTGAATCAAAGCGTTCAATATCCCTGGCTAGAGATTCAAGGTGGAAACCTAGATTTGTGGAAGAATAAGAATAATCAGAGCCATCTGAGCTTGTGTCATGCCTTCTTGGTCACTCGAAGGTAGGGGAGCCTGGCACTGCTGTAGATGCCTGCCACTATCACTATGGATCTCAAGGTGAGAATCTCCTCTGAGTGGGACATTTCCTCTCCTCTTCTCAGTGTAAAAGGAGGAGTGACTTAAGGTTGCCTGGGGTGCATGTCGGTGCACTAGAGAACCCATGTCCCTAAACTCTGCGGGTAATGGCGGGAGGTGGATGTTGGTTTCTTGCTTAGCTTGGTAACTGCTTTGCAGAACCAAGAGATGTTCTCATGCTCTGAGGCTTCTAACTGTGCTTGTGGTGGTACAGCAGAGCTAACTGGCCCAGCACCTGAATCGATATCAGCGATATTTGGCTCATATTTACTTTACGGATCAATACTGAAATCTGTGTTGTCACCCACCACTAATATACATAATTACAGAAAATTAGGTTTCAATTGTCATTAAGATTTAGTTGGAGACTTCTGAGGGATGATCAGACAAAAACATCACTATCTCCAGCCAGTAGTCAGCCAATATCCGTTACATCCAAGTTTCTTTTGTGATACTACTGTGATCCTGATGTTCAGCATATGGAGGACGTTTGCAAGCTAATAATCTGCAGCTGGCAGAGAAGTAAGATCCTGGCTGACCCAGGAACACCTCCCTTCCACCGGGATACATGGACATGGCCTTCTCCTGACCACCTTGGAGGGTATTTTTAGCATAATTACCTTTCTACTGCAATGCATACAGACTAGAGTCTCTAAATAAATTATGTGTAATGACATTCCCTGTCCGTACACAGATCTTTACATGCAAGAGCCTGTAATGACTAATGGCGAGGAGCAGAGCAGAGTTTTTTCCTGGGCTATTTTTACTATGGTAATAACGACTACTGATTTATTCATTGAGGTTGCCATACCTCTTTTTAACATTTAATGTAAAGGGATTCTCCAATTTACTGTCCTTCCCTTTAGTCTGGCTAAGGAGAACAGATTATTTTAGATGTGTATGTAACTCAGATGAGGCAGCCAATGTTTATGGACAAATGGTCTCTCTCAGCTTTGCTCTCCTCTTCTCTCTGCTTCTCTCAGTCACTGCACTGACTAGAACAATAACAAGAAGATCATAGTGCAGTATACCGAGCAGGAGGATAATTCCTTGTTTCTGAGTACAGCAGATGTTATTTGTATTCCTTTGAAATGTTGCATCCTATGCAGCTTTAACTTGCAATCTCATTGTGTCAAGTATGCACCCTGGATTCTGTCTGCTGTTGGCAGTTTGATTTAATGCATAAGCTTTAAAACTGAAACCAAATGTACTTGTCATTTGTTCTGGGCTTGAGTTTCATCCACAAAATAAGAAGAATTTGTACACCTATGTTTTCTTACAGTGGGGTCGTTTTGACCCCTCGAAGGCTGCACTTTGGCATACTTGAAACTACAGACGCCATTTTAAACGATTCTACAGACTTTAAACTACAAACCCTCCATTCCGTTTTTTGATATCTTTTGTTTTTAGTTTTGCTACATTTTAGGCGAAATTTGAGTTTTCCCTTTAGTGTGTATTGGGTCTAACTAGAGCGAGGATCGTCACTCTTAGAGTGGCAGACAGCGAAACTTGTCACCAGGCTGCAATTTTCGCTCTTTTTAAACGATTCCTTCACTCAAATTTAGATACACTTGTCTACTTGCTTACTGTGTACATAGCAAAACCTACCAGCAAGTTCATCCTCAAAGCAGGCCGCAAGATGTTGAATGAGTATCCAAAAACCCTAAAATGTCATCACCGTACCTCCAGCAGGCTCTGGCTACTGTTGATATGAAAGTGCATGCCTCTACAGTCAGACTCATCCAGGTGAAGTTGTCTGAAAGTTGAGTCATGGCAACTGGACTTCTTCTATTTTACCTACAGTCAGAAAGAGACTGCACAAGTTTAACTTGCATGGGAAGTGTGCAAGGAGGAAATCTTTGCTCTCTAAGAGAAACATCAAGGCCAGACTGAAGTTTGCCAAAGAGAATGTTGACAAAGACCAGGACTTCTGGAGTAACACTGCAGTTATTTCAGCCAAAGGGGTAACATTACTGTAGCTATTGGGGATAGGGTGTCCTTACTTAGATAATGCATTTTTGTAGAATTATATTTACAGAAAGTCTTAGTCTTTTCTTCACTTTTAATTATTTGGTTATATTACAGTTCATGTTGTGTTGTTTCTCATGTCATTGAGATTAAATATCCATATATTAAAAAATACCCAGGCTTTCATAGAGTGTCCTAATTTTTTCACATGAATGTATACATATAACGTAATTTGTTTTTGGGGAGTCTATCAGAGTGACACACCATTGGTCTCTATGACACTCATTTTGTTGTTGTTCTACAGAACAAGACATTGAACCTTCCATGGGCCTGGAACAGTCCAACTGCCTCGACAGCATCCAAAAGCCTCTTTCTGAGTCAGCTCTCATTCATGAGGATAGTGCAAACTGGTCTCACACACAGATCAACAGGGGCCGTGGCTGCAATGAGAGCTTCCGAGCGGCAATTGACAAGTCATACGAGAAGTTTGGTATGGCAACAGCAGGGAAAGAGAACAGTGTGGAGACATGTGAGTTTTTATAATAATTCACTAATTATAACTTTTAGCTAAGCTCAATGAATAAGCTGACAGACTGGATGTGGTTCAATTAATTATTTCAATGATACCATTGGTGACTTTACGGCTCCTGGTCTAAACAGGTAAGTGACCAGTAAGAGGGTCTCAGGTATGTTTTGAAATGTAAAGAAGAGCAATATTACTATACAGTGTGGTTAAATATAAAACGGAGATGTTAGTGAGTGACTGACTCAAACTACTGTAAGTGAATAATGAACCCACCAAAACCTATTTATTTTGATAAATGGAATACAATATAGTTTTTCCAGCATACAACATAATGCATATATTTTACTCTCTGTCTGACTAAGTTTGAAGCCCAATTTGTGCATAACTGTGAAGAAAAGAGAAGGAGAATGTGAGAAAAAACGTAGAAGTTTGACGACATAAAGCCTGACACCTGCCTTATGTTATTGTAATAATACTACAGCAGCATAGGAGTAATCACCAGACATAAATTTCAATTTACCATTAGCAGCATTAGCATTCTATTAATAGAGCTGGGAGACAAATGCAATAGAAAGGATTTATTTGCTCGAAATGCTTTCGTTTCATAAGGTCTGTTAGCATTCCATTAAATATGGTCTTATCTTTGCAAAGAAAAATGGTGAAAGCAACTGATATCACCTGCTGCAGTATATTGCATTGTTCCTCGTGATATTCAAATAACTCAATTTAGATAAAAGTCTTTCCTAGCCACTGAGGTTAATAGTCAAAGTTGACAGATAAGCCTCTGCCTTCCTCTGGTCCCAAATTTTATTTATATAAAGTAAGAACTGGCATCACCTAAATGTGTCCCCACAAGATATCCTGGACAAAATGCAATTCCTCTTGTGCTACTTTTTGTTTCATGATTTTATGACAATACCAGAAGGAAGAAAAGAAAGTGCAGAACAAGGCAAAAAATATTCTTCTATGGATAATATAAATTCTATCTGTCTTAACCTTCACTGACAGGTCAGCATAAATCTCTTTGTTTATTAAAGTAGGATTTCTCATGGTAAGGTTTCACAAAAGTGACAAAATGTCTCTGTCCATGGAAATTATCCTCATACTGTATCTGCAGTGCAGTGGATGGCCTAATTTTTGATGTCCAGTATTAAAGGCATCGGATAAAGACATTCTTTCTTTTTGCTTCATTTTCATGACATTTCAAATAAATAAAATATGGTAAACCTTCACAGTAATATAAACATAACAGTACATTTGTCAGAACATGTTCATGGCCTAGATTAAAACAGATACACAGCAGTACAGAATAATGCTCAACAACTATTGGAACAGCAAAACCATCATTTATTTGAATTTGTTGTATAGAGTAGTACGTCGAATTTGGGTGTAACATGAAAAAATAGTTAGAAGCTTACACCGTTTTACATTTACACCAGGGTTGCAACCAAGAATTGGGCTTCGCTCACCCTTAGTTGCACTGGGATACGTTGGGATAAGTTGGCTGCCATTTAGTCTCCAGATCCATCTCTGTTGGTCCCCACCACTCTTCATCTGTCACATAGAGGTTTGCAGGTGTTTTGAACAGTTCAAAACAAAGGTAAATATTTAAAATATTGTGTACAACTGGTGATCGCGCACATTCGCAGGATCAATCAACTTTAAACATAGTGTTAGGGCCTGTTTAGACCAAACTGCGACCCAAATACAACCTCAATACAACCAGCGCAATTGTGAAATTATAGTTACTCACAGCTTTCCACTACTTTTATCGCTTGCTTACATTTATATAAAATCAAGAGCAATCAAAAACACAAAATTATCAGTTTACATTGCAACCTGACTATGATTGTTCTCTGGCCTCATAGGTCTCAATTGTGTTCCAGTGGAGTACGGGCATCTGTTATAACTTAGGTTGAGACCCCATCGCAACCATTAGAGATGGACCTCCATCCGCCACCTAAAAATCTAATTTCATTCTCTATTGATCTTAAACTCAGATGCCTTCTGTATGCAACAAGAACAAATCATCATCATTTTGGCATCATACAAAGGAATTGAAGCTGCTGGTTTGTTCCACTGAATTTCCATTGAAATGACAGCTGACAGAATGAATTTCAGAATCATTTATGTGTCACAAAAGAACATTGTGATCCATTACTTATTACTGAAATGTGAATCGAGCTAGTCCCCTCCCTCACTGTCTATTTAACGCAATGTAAAACACCAAAAAATAGACTATTTTCTAACATTAAGCTCTTGTCTTTGCTCCAACTTAGACAACATGTTGTGATAAGACATATTGTGATAACGTAAATTGTAATCTGAAAGACATCTATCTTATGATATACTATAGCAATGACAGGCATTTGGTAGCACAGAAAGCACATTACATTTAAGTCGATACTACATACAGTAACTTCAAGCTTCAGCTGAGTGGCAATAATAATAATAATAATAATTTGTTATGATTTGTTCTGGCTGCTACACCTGCCACACTTTTTAAATAGTTCATCTAAAACCTAAAAATGAGATGCTTTTCCTAATCCTAAATCACACTGTTAAGTAAATCCTCATCTGGATAGAATACCATGGAAAGACACATTTTTGACTTGTATTTTTGACTCTCCTTGTGATTGTGCATGTTCTTCTTTTTCCCTCTTGTTGCTGACATTTCACACTTTCACTATGATTTTCTAGTAGACGAGGATGAAAACGGAAGTTTGCAATCAGGTTATCAGTCGGTTTCCACTAACGAAGACCTCAATGTAGGCCCTGGCCTGAAAGGCAACCTATTCAAAGACCATAAACAGAATGATCGGGACAAAGTTGGAGAGAAAGAAAGGAAGAAATCTGAACAAGATGAAGAGGAGAACAAAGACAAGAAAGTCAAGAAAGGAGTGCTGAAGAGCCTAGGAGAGATGTTCAGGTAGGAACTCCTCTGAAATTGAAATTCACAAAAAAAACAAGGTTTCTCCTAGTGTTGTTTATTCTTTATCTCAACCATAAGACCACTCTACGACATATTGCATTGTTTTATTTTATCAAAAAGCAACAAGTGGGAATTTAACTCACTTTGTTGCCGTTTAGTTTAAGTCAAATGCTGGACTATTGGAGGAAATAACAACTTTGATCCCTTAAGTGTTATTCATTCCCACGAAATGCCACTAAGCTGCGAAAATCACACAGGACAAGGGTATAAACCACTGCAGCAGTGGTGCATGTGTCATAGTAGGACTATGCATAGTGAGCGATGAGTGTTATCTGATTGTCACCAGCAGGCCATTAAGGTGTAACACATGCTGTGTGCAAGCAAAAGTTATGAGGAAACACAGTGTGAATGGCCCAAAGACACGGTAGACCATGACACTAATAAGTTGTCAGAATTTGTAGAAATAAGCTGTAGAAATAAGAATTGCATCCCGATTATTGGCCAACTGTAGGAATTAAAGTATGAAGTCAGGACACTGCAAGAGCACTGTAATAAAAACACTTGTCTTTTTAAGTGCTACAACTGTATGCAGTGTAGACAGACAACCATTCACAGTTACGCCTACTGTATGTGCAATTAAGAGTATTGCAAAGCACATCAAAGATTCACACCAGGCATAAACACATATGTGGAGCTAGAAGCATTTTCTAGTTTGCCAGATTAGCTAAAAATAAAAATGTAAATTTTGGCTATGTGATGATTTTAGCTGTACTGTAAGTGTCTTTAAGTGTCACCACCACCACTTATTGCAAGTGTTAGCATCCAGCAGCCCTTACTGATACTCCCCCTATCTTTATGTATTTGCATTCTCTTACAACAAGCTTTGTTCTCCTTGAACCAGTTTATCTCTGTATCAAGCTTTGTATTTATGTTTGCACACCCACAAATCTACATTGTCTTTTTGCAAGGTAAAACAAACTCTAGAATAAAATAGAACGATGGGACATGCCTAGCAGCCAAAAAGAAGGATGAAAGTGACAGCGCTTTTGAGTATTTCACTTTCAATGCAATACAGTAGTAATAGTGCAGAAGTTGCTCTGCATGATTAAATGCTACAGTTCACAGAGATAATTTACAAAAGCGGGTTTCACATGTGGGTTTCTCCTTATACGTATCCATAAGGCACAATATTTTGGATTTTCATTTACACAAATCGGACAGAGAGCTACTCACGTCTCACACTTACTGTCAAGTCCCAAGAATGTGTCAGCTCATGTGTGCTCAGTTATAAAAAGTTTGTTTTGGAGGAAGACAGTATACACGAATCAAACAAACAAACATAAACAGTAATTAAACAAAGTCATTAAATGTATGTGGCAACGTGGACAAGCATGAAGTGCATGATAATACATAACTCAAGTTCTACACCTGAAGAACATGAATAACCACATGACCACACCTAATCGTTGACATGGAGTTACAGTAGCATCTCAGTGCTTGACGTGGCTACAACAAACAACAAATAATGTTTACACACCCAAAACATGCATTCTATATATAGAGGTTACACAACAGACAGTCTGGAATGAAGAAAGTGAGAATAGTAGGAGAGGTGGTTAGTCAATTTAACTTGTCGACAAGGCCTAGACTTGTATCACCAAGTAGGCCAGTGCCAGTGAAAGATAATATTTTCAGTGATCAAGTTGTTATTTTTATTTTGTCATACTTTACTTACTTTGTCAACACAACAAAAACAAAATGAGTAAAAATAAATATCTGAGTGAGAGTCTGAATTTGAAATGAATTATTTTGAGGCTTGATAGAATAGAAATTAAAAATGTAAATAGTTAACAAACAGTTATATATTGTACCGCTATTGAAAACACAGGTTATAATTTCCAAATTATAACAATTTGTATTACACAACCTAACAAGAGGCACTAGCATTATTTTGAGATTCTAAAGATCAAAAATAGTTTATAGCAGTTATCTTAATAATTAGAATTTGTTACAGCGCAACAACAAAACGATAATATTTTATTGTACTCTAGTCTAAATTTTTAAGAAATGAAAGAAATTGTTAAAATAGCTATTTGAAATTAGCCAGTTTTGCATATATACAGTTTTTCCTTTTGACATTGCCCTTCACTGACTCCTTTCCGACTGTGTCCTGTGTTGTTGTTGGGACCTCAACTTCTCTGCTTGTCTGGGCAAAACGTCCATCTTGATAGTCGCCCTCGTCACTGCTATCTGAACTTCCATCATCATGCATGGCCTAAGGGGTCCATTCCTCCTCAAACTCCTCATCATCTTCCCCTAACTGCTCCATGTCACTTGAATTGCCATCATGTTGATGACATTTCATATGTACTTTCTTTGTCTCACTTCTTCCTCTAGTCTTTTAGACATCTAAAAATACACATAGCATATCGGTCAATATAGCATAGTGACTAAGCTATTCCTTTTAGAGGAATGGCTATTGTGAAAATACACTCATTTTTTTATTTTAAGATCAAATTTCAATCATTAATTAGATTAAATAAATCATCAAAGTAGTTTGTGTTTGTATTATGATAGGCATGATGTAGATTACATCACAAAAATAGGACATTACTGCAATAAAGCACCTTATATACATAGAGTATCAAATTTGATACCCACATTTTTAACACGATTTAAATGTAATATACATATGAATTGTTAAGTAATTATGCATTGTTTCAATGCGGAAAAGCTTTTTTTTTATATAATGATTTACAAAATAAATGTTATTCTTACTGTAACTTCTTGAAAATTAGCAAAGGTTTTCCTGAAAAAAGTGTTTGGAAGATTCAATGTCAGCGGCCATTTTGAAAAGACCCAAAAAAAGCCCTTTCCCCTGCCTGCAGTGGAATGTTAATCCACTAGATGGTAGAATACACGTATCAGGTTGTATACAACAGGTTTTTACGGAAAGTATTGATCGTGTTGATTAATTAGAGGTCTCAGAAACTTCAGTAGCAAATATGATACAAATGGGTTAACTTCAAAATGCAGGTAAATCTCATGGTGTTTTTTTTTGTTTTGTTTTGTTTTCAGCTATAAAACTAACAATTGGACAAAACCAGACTTACTACATGCCTTCTTTTCCAAGCTGTTCAGTTTCACACGTTACACACATCACAGACTATTTACTTCCATGGAGTATTGTTTCTCTATTACAAAAAACACCATTTGTATTGCAGGCAACGTCTTGTACCTTTTCCCCCAGCACTTGTGACTTTAGAAACACACAGTTCTTAGTAGTCCTTTACATGCAGAAAAAATAAAATGTGCAATGGCAGAGAAGAACATAACACTAGGAGAATGTGCAAAGAGAATTTGACATGGCAGTATTTGCAAAAACACTCACCTCACCATAGTTCCCCCATGTATACTTGGCCTTTAAATAGAGTTCAATAGATTGTACACCATCATAGATGTATTAGCATCCATTTTATAATATATTGTCTTCAAAGCAATTGTAAAATTCCTTTTGAAGAATATGGTCTTGGAATAAGAAGATAAAAGAAAATATTTATAGAACTCAACGCCTGGCATACAATCTGGTCTTCAGAATCTACCAGTGCATAAATGTGGTGTACATAAATATGTGTTAAAGCTGCAAAATTATAAAGCAGCACTGTAATGGAGAATAGGGGTCAAATAAATGGGGGTAAGGCATGGATTAGGTGAAAGTGGAAGAAGAAAGCGCATGTGCATTGAAGTGAACTGGGGCACCAAGGGAGACGGGGTGAGACTGTTGAAAAGGGAAGGGACAGGGAGAGGGGGAAAAGAAATAAGGGAGCTTTTAACAGTGCCAGTTACTACACAGAGCCTGGAGGATGGATTAAGGATTTCTGGTGATATTTTTTTATAATTTATTTTTGGTGGTTTGTTGTGTTTCCAGAAACATGCAAATTTTTGTGTGTGTATGCATGTGTACTGTATATTTATATTTATATAAATTAATGAAACAACATTAAAGGTCTCTGGCAACTCATCCTTATTTCTTAGTGCTTCCCCAGCCATACACGCATACTATTATCCCCAACCCCCACCAATTTGATAAGTGGCATGCGTCACGCTGAGCCATCAGCTGACACAGTGTGACAGCCTTATCCCCCTCCTCCACTAAACCTTCCCTTCCTGATCACCCCTGGGACCTTGTATGCCTGCCCTCCTTGCAGATGTAGCTTCACTCAAGGAGAAAGGGGTGTGGAGTGGGAAGGAAAGTACTGAAAGCTGGAGCATAGAGATGCTTTCTATCTTTATCATTCTTGCGTAGTATGGAGTACTGGTGTGTGTGTGGGGGGGCGGCAAAATTTTCCAAATTTGTACACCAACATGACATGCATTAGCCATTTTTATCTACACACAATGAAGACTGAACCTGCTGGATCAAGAGGCCTTTCTCTCTATTTTACACTCCTAAAACCATTTTCTTTGCCCAATACACTAACTCAAACTTTCTAAAAGTAATTTCCCATAGTTGATTTGTGAGGTCTGACATCTTCTGACTGTAAATTAAGAAAAGGTGATGTTTGCTTTATTTCATTCTGCTTCATTCATAATGTCCCTTTTGAGATGATGATTTTGAGCAAAATGTACAATATCAGTACGGAACCTGTGCATAGGGATAACTGGCAGCGAACTGAAGGGTATCAGTAATCTACCTAAGTATAATTACACAAAATGATTTAATTGAGTTCAACAACTTCTGCATGTTTGCTTTGTGCAAAATTATCTTTATAAAACCTTCAAATGGCTGCACATCTAAGAACGAATCATGTCACTGAGGGTATTATAGTTTTCAGGAAAAACATACTTCCCCAAAAGAAAGACAAACGTCAGTGTTCACAGAGTTGGTGCACGATCCCCTGGCTTTGAAAGGGGTAATTTTTGTTGATTGATTTCCTTCCTCTTCTGCAGACATGTTCTTGAGAGGGCCAGCAGGGGGCAAAGTAACAAACCCCCACTGAGTCCGCCACAGAGAAGATTAGTCCCACTGTCACAAAGTGCAACAACAGGAGATGAAAACAATGAAATGACAAAAGTCTTCAGAATGACTAGTTAAGTGAAGCACAGCTTTGTGTCTGGTAAAATAGACGTCATTGAGAATGTCTACCAAGTCAAAGAAGAGTCTGAGAGAAAAGAATATGGAACAGGAAGAGAGGATACTCTGTGACCTTACCAACATGTTCAAAAGTGTTTTTTTCTTCAAGCATGTGGGGGATGTCTGGGTAGCTAGCCACACTTTTTGTGCTTTTGGCCATTCGATGCAAATGTGATTGGGCAGCACTGGGTTCCATCAGACAGCCTTGCAGTAATTAGGTTTAGAATGATCATGCAGTGCTTTGAGACAGACCTTGAAGCAGTGTGAGGGGGTTGTTGCATGATGGAGTTAATTGAAGCTGAAATCTTGTCGGCCTGAAATGAGATCCACACTGTCTTCACACTGTGTCTTAGGCAGAGCTGCAAACATGACTGAATTCATAAAGCGTGTTATTAAATTGCTCAAATTAAATGTAACAGTTCAACCCTCCATACAGTACTAGGCCTTTGACTACTAATGACCCAACCCCAGTGGACTCACAGAACCATCGATGGGAAATGGAATCTCCTCTCCTTTCCTCTTTTAGTCCCACCATCATATATTCTTTCTTCAACTATAAAGCTCCAAAAACATACAGCAAAATTCCTTCGTCTGTTTGCACTTTTAGACACTGTAAATCTATTTTGATGTTATCTTTTCATTGTGAAACTCTTTTCATAATGAGATGATGAAATAGTAATGAGAACCCAGAACACATCTAAAAATTGCATACAATTTATCATATTATATATTATATATAAATTTGTAATTGTACAAATGAATAAATAATGCCTATTGTGATAAACATAAGTTATTTACTATGCTTAGTATGTAATAAAATACAATGCCTCTGGCATCCATTCACCCACCCACCCATCCTCTCTGTCTGCTGATGTGCACATGCTTAACATAAGTGAGAAGACAGGTAGTGGTAGGAGACAGAAGCTTTAAATTATATTAATTCATGTTGCATTACATTTCTGATTTCCATTAATGGCAGCGGATCAATAATTTATTTTAATTAATCTTTGTGTGTGTGTGTGTATTTGTCAAAAGAATAGTTTCTTTTCATGGCTGAATAAGGATTCTATTCCTTTTGTTGTTAAGTAAATTTTATTACTAAACTGCCATACCAAAATGTGATACACCCTGCTAACTTTGTTTATCTCTTTCAAACATGAAACCATAAACAAAAATGGATAAAGTGGACATGCTGGACGGAGGGGCGATTAAAAACAGGATTTCATCTGAAGTTTTTGGATGGAGGCTATATACAGAATAGGGGAAATAAAGACAAAGGAGCCCTTGTACGCTCATGAGAAGTTATACAAATAAAACTTATAACATTGTTTTGTACTAATTTGAACTTTGATTGGTCAAATAAAGCCTTAAATCAAGCATAATAATATCATAAAAATAGTCATAAGGTCAGTGGTTTGATTCCTGATGTTCAGGTTTGATTTCTGATGTGTTGTCCTTGGGCAGGAAACTGAACTCTGAACTCCAAACGTCCCCCAGTGTGTCTCCCATTGTTGTGCACATTTGTGTGTGGAAATAGATTAATGAGAAGGTGCAAAACATTATCTTTACGTTAAAATTCACAACATATAAACAAAATCTATTAATGTACTGTACATTATTAATTAGAAAAGCAAGGAAGAGCGGAACAAAAAAGACAAAGTGATCTAAACACCATGTAACAAGTCATTGTGTTTCTTGTTACGGTATATTTAAATCAGAAATGCAGAGTGCATTCCAAACCCAAATTGAAAAAATTTGAGGATCATGTGTTATTACCATCACATTCAAAATCGTCCTTATACTTTCCATTAAATTTTAAAATGTTTTCATAAAATGTGATCATAATACTAGAAAAAGCATTTCCATAAGAAAATGCACTGTGAATGCTGACATGCCGAATGAATTCCATTGAATTGGTTAAACTGCTGAAGCAGTAAAAACATAGCTGAAGTAGCTGAATTTGTTTGAATGTCTGTAGAAGTAGAAAGAGTTGAACAAATTTGAATTCTAAAGTATTACTAAAATAGCTAGAGCAGTTAAGCTGTATGGAGCACAACTTGTTTGAACTTGATATGTTCGCAATGAGTGGGATTTGAACCCAAGTTTCCTGTAGCAGAGGGCAGTTGCTTAACCGTTACACTACCCAGTAGCATACAAGAAAAGCTGGAGGAACATAGGAGATGAAAAAAGGCAGTAGTGACAAGTTAATATGAAACAGCTGAAGCAATTAAAACAAACAACATGAATTGTTTGGATGTTTGCAGAAGTTGAAGCAGCTAAAGAAAGTTGAAATAGATTGATAAAAGTGCTAAAAGTTTAGTTCAAAAGCATTAAAAATCATACTTTTAAATAATGCCATGATGTTTGCAGAAGTTGAAGCAGTTGAAGAAAGTTGAAATAGAATGAATTCCATAGTATTGCTGAAACTGCTGAAGCAGTTAAAACATAGCTGAATGGAGCACAATTTGTTTGAATGTTTGTGGAAGCTGAAACAAATATATTGATAAAATTGCAGTTTAAAAGCATTAAAAATGTGACTTGTAAATTCTGCCATGAGCAGGAATTGAACTCAAGATTCCTACAGCAGAGGACAATCACTTAACCACTACACTATTGAGCAGCACACAGGACAAATAGCTAGAGGACCATAGAAGAAGTAATAAGTAGAAGTAGAAAGAGTTGAACAAGTTTGAAATACATTGCTAAAATTGCTTCAGCTGTAGATTAAAATTGTCACAGATGTTACTTTTATAGCATGCCCACAGTTGGATTTGAAGTCAAGATTACTAGAGCAGAGAGCAGTTGCTTAACCACTACACTAGTGACAAGTTAATATGAAACAGCTGAAGCAGGTCTCATACAGATTGCAAGCAGTTTTGAAAGTACCATCAGGTGCAATCTACTGATTGGTGGGCCAACAATTAGCACAGAACAGAATGTGCTAATCATCAAAGCCCAAACAGCTTGTTTTGGATGTCATTAGCTTGCCATGCAGTGTGAAGGTCATTTCCTGTCACAGCAGTTTCACTTAGGGTGTTGACAACTATTTATATAAAACGTGAATGTTAAGCACATCAAACGTTTACATCTAACACAAAGTACAGTCAACATTGTAATTCAATTGTTAATTTGCAGCAGTAGTCACTATTTATAAGCTGAAGCTGTTTTTCTGGGAAGGAGGTGTGAACATTCAAATGTGACCACCCCCACTTTTGAAACTGCTATAATGCAATTGTTAGGAACAACCAGAAGATGGGGCTGTGTGTAAAATATCTTAGAGTGTTTGACTTGTAAAGTCAGTGTCAGACACTAAGTAGACTGTGGAAACTGTTTAGTGCCACATTGGCTTCAAGAAACGTCGAAGAGTTATTGGTGTTGAAATCAACTGCTGAAACTGTTGACAGAGTGTTGCAGAATCCAGTAAAAGGTTCTGTACAATATATTGTGTACATGAGAGGCTTAAACAGGAAAAGCTGGATTTTAAAAGAATAAAGTTGAAATATATTGATAAAAGTGCAGTTTAAAAGCATTAAAAATGCAGAAATACTTTGCTGCTACACTAATGACAAGTTAATATGAAACAGCTGAAGCAGTTAAAACATAGAAGAACAGGAATTGTTTGTTTGCAGAAGTTGAAGCAGTTGAAGAAAGTTGAAATAGATTGATAGAAGTGCAGTTTAAAAGCATTAAAAATGCACAAATACTTTGCTACTACATTAGTGACAAGTTAATATGAAACAGCTGAAGCAATTAAAACAAACAGCAGGAATTGTTTGGATGTTTGCAGAACTTCTATAACATGCCCACAGCAGAAGTTAGAGTACTGCTTCAAAACTAAAGTTATGTGTTTGAAAACAAGAGAAGAAATAGTATCAAACAGACTGCAGGCAGGTTTGACAATACCATCAGATGCAATCTCCTGATTGGTGGGCCAACAATTAGCACATTACACAACATGCTAATCATCAAAGCCCAAACAGCTTGTTATGGATGTCATTAGCTTGCCATGCAGTGTGAAGGTCATTTCTTGTCACAGCAGTTTCAGTTAGGGTGTTGACAACTATTTCTATAAAACGTGAATGTTAAGCACATCAAACGTTTACATCTCACACAAAGTACAGCCAACATTGTAATTCAATTGTTAATTTGCAGCAGCAGTCACTATTTATAAGCTGAAGCTGTTTCTGTGGGAAAGTGGTGTGAATATTCAAATGTGACCACCCCCACTTTTAAAACTCCTATAATGCAATTGTTAGAAATCATACTTTTAAATAATGCCATGTGAAGTTTAAGCAGTTGAAGAAAGTAAAAATAGATTGATAAAAGTGGTAAAAAGTTTGGCAGCTCCAGGACTGGTTTAATAGATGAGTTGCTTGCAAAGGCTTAGATGCCCTCAGTGGGGTTTGAACCGCAGTCTCCTGTGGGAGAGTCCAATTGGTCTATAGCAGTTTCCATTCATTTTCAATGGGGAAAAAAAGTTGAAAATAGCTTAATATTTCAAAAAGTATAAATTGTATCAATAAGCAAAATGGAAGCACTCGATTCCCGAAAAAGCTGAACATTTTAATATTAGAACGGTTCCTATAGCTCAAACGGTGCGGCCGGAGTTAGATGCCGAAAAGCGTACGGAATAACTATAATAATAATAAAGATTAGAAAAACAATACTGTGAATGCTTTCAGCATTCACAGTGAAAACACGAGTTAATTAGTTCATCCTATTTAATGTTTATTTACGTTTTACATATCGTTCCAACGTTTATGGGATGGGGTTTTAACATCTAACTACATAATTGCTTTTTAGTTACATCTTTCACTGAGAAACCATAGCACTGACACACATTAGTCTCGCTCACTCTCAGATTTTCAAACATTTCATCCTCGTAAGTGTCACTGGTACATCCAGGACAGGTCACCAGTCAATCACAGGGTCATGTATATTTTATTAAATTGCATGCAGCAAAACATAAAATGCGTAATCACTTTACTAAAACATAGTCAAAGATATTGCTAAACATATTTTAGACCATTAAAGTGTGAAAACAGATGCTTGTTTACCTTTTGCAGCACATGTGCAGTCCCTTCAGTCTGTAAGTACTATGAGTTTGCCTGGACCTTCACAATCTGGAGGTTTGGTAAATGTGTAAATCTAGGACTGTTTATACAGCTAGGAGTTAATACTAATAATTTGACTTAGCAAACACATAAGAAACTGTTCTTTCAAGAATTGAAAGTCAACTATGTGACCACCTGCATACGAATAACCTGAATGAAGATTTCCAGTAAAGATTTAGATTACATCATAGTACAGAACCAGCAGTTAGAGTCACTAATGATCTTCTAATAGCTTCTGACAGTGGTCTAGTTTCTGTACTTGTCCACTTAGATGTTTGTGCTGCATTCAATACTTTAGATGACAGCATTCTATTACGGATACTGGAACGTAGCATCGGGATTAAAGGGATGGTTTAAGTCTTATTTGTTGAACAGATTCTCATGTTAATTACAAATATTCTGTATGCACAAAAAATAGCTTTGGAGTTCTGTGCTTGGTCAAGTACTTTTCAGTTTATATAAGCTTAAACTTGTCTTAGTTAAGCTGCTATAGACTTAGCCTGCTGGGGACTTCCTTCATAAACTGAGCTCCTCTATTTACTCTATTCACTCACATACCACCATTGTTCTACATGTGACTAACTTTGT
This sequence comes from Macropodus opercularis, assembly GCA_030770545.1. Taxonomy (NCBI): domain Eukaryota; kingdom Metazoa; phylum Chordata; class Actinopteri; order Anabantiformes; family Osphronemidae; genus Macropodus; species Macropodus opercularis. The sequence goes on along the minus strand of JAUCMP010000028.1, from coordinate 11,441,237 downwards.
CTCTTTTTCTTCCCCATGGTTGTGCTTCTTCCTCTCTGTCTCTCACTCTCTGTATTCATCTACAGTTATAGTAGTAGCACTTAAAAGTGTCAGCCTCTACTGCGTTTTTTGTTGTTTCCGCTGCAATACCTTATCAATTTTCCCGACACACAGGCTGTTTAACGTCTCATTGACCTGTAGGTGGCAATTGGCTTACACTTCACATAAAAGCTTCAAATAAAAGCTTGCTTAGTGTGGGATTTGTTGGGTTAGAGTTGTGTAATGTCTTAAACCTTAACTTGTACAGTGCCTTAGGATAAGTTTGTCATGAATTGGTGCTACAGTATATAAATAACATTTTATAAATTAAAAACTGTAGAGTTTAAATTAAATAATGAGTATTCCCAACCATTTTTTACAGTGTGTGCATGCATACTTTGTGTTTAGCCCAGGCATTTAGCAAATTATGAGTTTGTGAGAGAGTGTGCAGGGCGATTGTGTGTGGATCAGATGTCAGCAACTCAAATAACTGTTTTACTTTGGCTAAGACAAACACATATGCCCAAAACTCAACTTTCATCTAAGACACTCAAATGTTTCTGTCTCAGAAACTCAGAAACAGCCTCCTTTTTGCCTTTAGACTTAACTAATCAATGTTTGGATTGTTTACAGGACATTGTTTAGATTGTTTACAGGACAACACTGTTAATCCTCTGAGAGGATTAAATTTTGAAACCCTACACTCCTCCACACAAAAAAACAACAGCACATAAATATATTGGGATAAACAAACACAGTTGAAATACAATGAAATATCTGTAGGATGGCATCCCATCCACAAATACGCCTGCTGTCTTGACTAACCATTCTGCATAGGCATACATTTGTCTATTTCTCCTCCTCCTTTGGGAGCCGGATAAAAGCTGTCTTTGGTTATCTACATCTGCCAGACCAGTTGTAGAATTTATTTGCTGATCAACTGGCAACTGGACACAGGCTTGAAAGACAAACAGAGAGCAGGAAGAGAAGAAAAGCTGATGGACCTGGTTGTGAGTGACAGAAATAACAAAATTCTGACTGACATGGCAGGAAGAAAATGCATTAATGTATGAAAACAATTTTCTGAAAATGCAGCATAACATCATTTTTTTTTATCTGTGTATCAGCCAAAAAGCCTTATTTCCATACGATAACCAGGTGGCAACAGAAATATTGACTGAGACTGTTGTATTAGCAATCTCATATGGCACTCACACACACACACACACACACACACATATACATACATACATACATACACACATACATGTGTGTGTGTGTGTGTGCGCGTGTATATAATCAGTCAATTCAACCACCACATTATCCTGAGGGGACATTTCCAACAGTGAGAGTACTCCTCGTTTGCTTTAACACTTATGTGCATTGTGACGGCGCTATGTCAAGACCGTGAACACACGAGCCAAAGATGAGAAGGAGAGCAGTGAGACGTGGAGTCCAAAATAATGCAGTTTATTCAGAAAGTTCTGAAACACTGTTGACATAATAAGACTAACCTAGGACTCTTCAGAAACAAAGGAGTAGAAACAATACAGGAGGGCAAAAATCCACTACTGAACAGAACTACTGAGAAAACAGCGACTAAACTAAAGCAACAACAAATTAGTGAATCCACTAAAGAGACATGGCTCCGAAGTCTATTAACTTAAATGAACGTAGCATAGAGTAATAACCTAAATCACAGTTCAAGCACTGGGCATGACATGGTAACAACAAAACCTGAAGGTGCAATGGAAAATTGTAGCAGACATCCCTGGATGAGCACACTAATATATTGTTTTAGTGATTTTACTAGAAATAGAAAATCCTGTTGTATAGGTTTCCAGGAAAGATGCCTTATTTTGGACATGACAGAGCAGGTCACCAACATGTAAATCTTACAGTAAACATCATGACTAAAACATGACTCAGTGCTTGACCTGCACCAGGTATTGCATAGATAAATTGATGAAGACTGAATATTAATTCAGGAATGTCGTGTGGAAAAAGGCTAAATTTGTTAACACATTTGCAAGAGATGGCATCTGCTGTGCTAGGAATGTAAGAATAAAGATTAAATACATCAATAGAAAAAAAACAACAATGAAACACACACTACAATATAAAAATAACTAAACAAAACTATAGAAAATGAAAGTCAGAAAAGTGTTTTGGAAATGAAAATGGTTTCTCAGCAAACACAACCATAGCTTTGCAGTCGGATACAGTAATGATAGGTCTGAGGTTTATTATTATTTTAGCATATTAAAAAGGCTAAAAAGAAGACCATATAAGTGTTTTTTAAGAATATATTGTCTTACCCACTGTGGTGTTCCCCTACCGAGACCCAGCCTGCATCCCCCCCCCCCCCCCCCCCCCTTATGTGGTTCTTTCCAGACTCAAATTTTTAATGTATGTATGTAATGTAATTTATAATGTAACAATGTGCAATTGGACTTTGTGTGGCACATATATTAAGAAATCCAACATGTTGTGAATTCAAACCATATCTTTTACAATTACTTTTTAAATCAGGTTTCCTTAAATCACTATTGTTTGAAGTATGCAATCATAGATTCTATTTAACCCTTGTGCAGCCTTTGAGGGGTCAAAACGATCCCACTGTAAAATAGGGGACGCCAAAGCTCAAAAACACACACACAAGGGTTGGATGAAACAGCCTTTGTGGGTGTTACATCCAAGCAATGAACACGTGTGGGTCTTCATCCAACCGTTCATCTGGATAAAGCGTGTTGCGATTTATCGTCCATCTGCGGCTGTTTTATCCAACCCTTGTGTGGTTTTTGAGCTGTGATTGCACCCTATTTTTCATCTTGACCCCTCGAAGGCTGCACGAGAATTTAAAGAGTTCTGTCTAAGCTAGGCAAGTGCTGACTGATGTTGCAGTTTGTAAATAATAAGTTTCACAGGGAAGGAGATAATCGGTTGGTGGTGGCTTGAGGCTGGATCAATAACAGGAGAGCATCCTGGCATACCAAACCAATTGTGGCACATTATGCTGACGCCATTTGACAATACCCAAAGCTTGGTTTCCTAACACTATTAAAATTACATGCAGTGTTTTGCCCATGATGCAGCACTGTTTAGAACTTCTGCTTCATGACGGACATTTTAATTATGTAGTCGTTATTTGTTTTATTCTTGACTGCTTTTGTTAATAATAACACATGACAAATACAGTTTGAATCATACCAAGAGAATTAAACCTTCTTTTGATGAGTGCATGGCCTGTTACACCCTTGCCTTGTGCAACACCACAGAGGAAAAGACAGAAGCTGTATCACTCACATTTTTCACATAATGCTTAAAAACCGATTTGCTTTTAAATCAACTTTCCAAAACCATCAATCCAATTGGCTTTGCATAATTGTGTTTTTCTCCATCTTTGAAATCAGATGGTCTGCCCTTCTATAGCACTTTTCTGCCTTAGTGGTACTCAAAGGGCTTTGACACTGTTGCTCATTCACGCATTTGCTTTGTTTTATCTCTTGAGCCACAGCTGCCAACTCTAACTTCTTAGAGAGGTGAAGTGGCGAACAGTCAAGCAAGATTTAAATTATGTTTTTGTTTTTTTTTACTCCTACTATAGCCTTAAAATATCTTTGTACTGTAAAGTTGACATATGAGGCATTTCTGTGATATATGATGACATATCAATAATTTGAATTGAATTAAGTACATATTTATTTATACTATATATATATATATATATATATATATATATATATATATATATATATATATATATATATATATATATATATATATATATATATATATATATATATATATATAGCATAGTATATATATCATCTTCATCTATCATCATCATCCTTCTCTTATTATCAGGTTTGGAAAGAACTGGAAAGATGGTCAGCCAGGTGACAAAGTAGAGAGGAAGAGATCCAGCAAAATTAAAATTGAGGACATGCAAGTGTCAGAGGAGGAGAGTATAAGGATGAGCGTAGAACAACAAAGGTGAGTAATGGTCATGGTAATGGTTTTAATTCTAATTTATTTATTGTTTTTTTTTATTGGAACTGGAAAAGTGTCAACTGAGGTAAGAAAACAGTTGCAAGTTCCAAATTAACGCAATTGCAAAACAAGGCAGGGAAATTCTTGGAAAGCACTCAGATGTGTGTGAAATATTATTATTTTTTATTTCAGTACATTAAATAGATCATTTATAGTTCCTTGTGACCATTCAGAGGCCCTGACCTCTTAATGGTGCCTGCAGACCACTGTGTATTTCATATGATTAAGTGGTGCTAAATTATAGGGCAATTGATGTAGCTCTGCAGTTGTCCTGTCCTTAAGTCCTCCCAGTTCATGTGCTCAAGAATTTCCTGTTCGTATTTATACAGAAATATTGGATTTATATCCTCTGGTGTTTGTAGACATCCAGACAAATAAGACTGTGATAATCAAATGTTTTTGAGATGTACTTCATCTTTCACCCTTTTTATTTCTCTTTGTGGGATTGACAAAATTGGTGGAAGGGTGGATAAAAAGACTTAAAAACCAGCCAAATTAATACGGTAATCAAACTGCTGTTGGTGATGACAGTTAATTGAATTTAATAGGGCGGCAGTGGCTCAGAGGTAGATCTGTCGCCCACCAATCGTAGGATCAGTGGTTCGATTCCTGGCTTCCCCAGCCATGTGCTGAAGTGTCCTTGGGCAAGACACTGAGCCCCAAGCCGCCCCCAGTGTGTCAGCCTAAGCTGCATAGCAGCTCTGCCACCGGTGTGTGAATGTGTGTGTGTTTGTGTGTGCGAATGGGTGAGTAGCAGTGTCAAAACGCTTTGAGTACCAATAGGTAAAAAAGCGCCATATAAGTGCAGACCATTTAACCAGTAGGGCCTCATACCTCATCTTTGCTTTCATGACTTCAAACATTTCTTTTGTGTGCTATTTTGTCTTGCAACTCATTCTCATTCCGTGTTGTGTCTATTCTGCTTGTATGACTTCCCTGTACATAAGGGCAAAGTAAAGTAATTCTTTGCTTTTTTATGTGTTCCCAAATCCCATCACTCAGTGTGGCCAGGATTTTCTGCCAGTTAATGGAAAGGGAATCCTAAGGGAAATTGTGATGGGTAATAATAAACCAACCAACTTATGACTTAAAGCATTTGGGTCTATAAGGATAGCAGCTAAACAAAATATTTCGTGTATTTTAAAAGCACTACCACTATGTTGTATTTGAGTACTAGTACTAGCTCTCCTTGCCCTGTTGACATTACTGTTGACACAAGGCTAGTTCAGAGAGACATTATGAAGTTATGGCTCTCATTTCCAGTATATAATGGATTTTGCAAATATAAATAGTTTGTTTTCTTCAGTGAGAGTCTTCTTACTGATATCAAGTCAGTCTTCTTTTTAGCCCATAAGAACCCACGGTGACACAGGTGTCACAAAATACAAGAAATTTGTTCAGGGTGTGTTGCACATGCTTCATTTTTGTAACAAAAGTTATAATTTACATGATATTTTGAAGTCTCCAAGAGAAGTTCACCTCAAAACATTCTTTGCATACAGTAGGTCATCATTAACAGAGACTAACCAACTTGATCCAATACCAAACAGAGGCCAATGAGAAATTGAGAAATAGAGTGAGAGGGATATTTCAAGTGGTACCTATGCCTGATGTCCTGAAGTCTCTACTGAGAGGTGCTAGGTATACTTTACATGTAGACCACATAGATTTTTCATTTTGATTTTAACATATTAAATCTAAATCCTTACAATATAGGGTCTGCAACCCATATTCCGGAAAAGTTTGTACTTTTGTATTAGAAAAATGTACTAAACTAACTTTCAAATCACACAAGCCAATATTTTATTTGCATATTTATTTCATATATTTATAGAACATATGTAACAAATGTTAAAACACACTTTTATCCAGTTAATAAGCTAATTTCAAATTTGATGCCGGCTACAGGTCTCAAAATAGTTGGGACTAGGACAACAAAGGGGTGAGAAAGCAGGACATTTTGAAAAGATTCAGTTGATTCAGTTAATTGACTTCAGGTCTGTAACACAATTACCTATAAATGGAGAGGCAGAGTCTCTCTGAAGTAAAGATGAGAAAAGATTGTGGAATACTTTAAAAGCAATGTTCCTCAACGTCAAATTGCAAAGGCTTTGCAAATCTCATAATCTAAAGATCAGATACAGAGAGATCTGTGTGCGTAAGGGACCACGCCTCAGATGGAATTGTGTCACTCATCATAATTACTAAATGGGGCCATAAATACTTTCAGAAACCGCTGTCGGAAACAATCTGCCGTGCTATCTGCAGATGCCAACTAAACGTCTTATATGAACGTATTTCAGAAGCGCTGTTACGTTCTGTGTGTAACATGCTCCGCTTCCCATGATGTCTATTTCAGGGAAAGCCTTGTGTGTTTTAGCAGAACAAAGCAAAACCACATACTGCTTCTATTACAAAATTATGGCTTCAAGGTAGAAGAGTCCAGGTGCTGAATTGGCCTGCCTGCATTCCAGATGTTTCACCTATAGAGAACATTTGGCGCATCATTAACCGAAAAACACGACGGCCACAAACTCTTCTTCTTCAAACGCAGCTAGAAGCCTATATCAGGCAAGAATGGGACAAAATTCCAACACCAAAACTGTTACAGATACAATATGGTGCTACTACTATGACTAAGACTGGAGGAGAGACTGACGTGACTTCATGCAGACAGGGACAGACAGAAAGCACAGTGTTCTCACAGAACTTGATACCCAGATATCTAGAAGTGTTTTGAGAAAAAGAGGAGGTGGTACACCATGGTAAACATGCCCCCTTCCCAACTATTTTGAGACCTGTAGCAGGCATCAAATTCGAGATGTGCTTATTTACTGGTGTCAAATTTCTCAGTTTAAACATTTGTTATGTTATCTATGTTCTATTGTGAATAAAATATGTGTCTCTTGTGATTTGACAGTATTTTACAGTAGTTTAGTTAGTTAGCATTTTAGTCAGTATTTTTAGTTTTCATTTTATTCACATTAAAATAATAATCTCCTGGAATCCTCGTTGTACATTGAACACATACAGCAGGTACCCCTGTTGTGGAAAAATCTGCTATATCAATTTAAGAGTTGCTTATTCTCAAAAGAATTGCGAAGGAATCAAAACTTGGAAGTGTGAGGCATCATCTCAGTTTAATTTACATGTCGACATGTAGACCAGGTACCTCAGCAGTACCTCACTAGTGTGACTAGTGTACACCAAACCTGCATTTATACCCTGTTACAAAACCCCCACATGACAAATGCTGAGTTCTTTGATATGCATGAATACAGAAAAAAACCCAAACCAAATGCCAACAGAAATCTAGTAAGGAGAACAGCAAGTGACAACTCAGGAAGGAGAAACTGAGTGTAAATAAGAATGATGTTGACCCACAAGACATCATGGGAACAAACATTTTAGGCAGATGGTCAGTTGCTGTAGACTGACCATATTAATCAAAGACTAATCAAAGTCCTTTTGACATCTCCACTTCAACACTAAACAAAATCCTCCAAAAGTACTCTTCTTATCATATTCCTATTCTTGAAGACATGGTCAGTGAAATAAGGTTTCAAATTTTAACTGGCCTGAAATCCTCAGCATTAGGCTGTCTAGACTGTCTATCTATTATGAAGAACTAAGCTTTGTTAGCTTTGTCTCTCTCTTCTCTATTTTTTCACCCCAGTCTGTGGAGGCAGAGGGGACACAAGGTGCACAAATATAAACATTGGTATTACACCACTTAAAAGGAGGCACCAATTGTGTTGATAAATTAAAGATCACAAATTTAGTTATTAGCTTAATATTCACAATCATCAGTGACAATTGTCTATAATGGTTATTGTTGTCTTGAAAATGTATTTACTACTAATGACAATATTGTAAAATATTATCACAGTTTAAATTTGTAACAATTAAAGTTCAGCATTGCTTGCCTGAAATGTTCCAGCACTGTGCATGGACAATCACAGTGACCAGTTAAGTTATAACATCCTTTATTAACTGATTCAGTATTGATTCTATATAGATAGATTGCACTCTATTTGTAAATACTGTAAATATTGTGAAAATCTTGCACTATTCCGCACATTTCTGCCTTTTTGCACTGCCTATTATCTAAAGCTGCTGTAATAATAGAATTTTCCCCAACGTGGGATCAATAAAGGATTATCTTATGTTATATTATCTTATTACAATCAACACTGCTTTAATAAGCAAGGTTCATTAGAACTGTAAATAATAACCTGAATTTCGTGCATCTCGTCCACTACAAGAGCAGTGTTCCAGTTTGAATTGCTTCCAAGCCTAACTGTGAAACTTTTGGTGTATGGCCTTATCAACTCCTATTTCACAAATTTTTACTCTGTAAGGTCTGAAACATTGCTTTGTATCTTCAGATGACTTTTGTTGTTGTAAACTGAATTGAACTTTATTTTATTTAAAGGTCCATGTGAGATCACTATTATTTCTAAAAATATAAAGCAGCAAAAACACACATGAAAGGAAGCAAACAATTATTGATGATTAATAGAAATTATCATCTTATCTATTATTAGTGTCAGAAATTAATTAATGAAAATAATCTTCAGAGTAGCTCTGTGGTAAAGCACTACAGCTCAAGTTGGTAACATTAAAAACTGTTTTGTAGCAGTGAAAACACGAGAACAACCAACATTTAGCACTTTCCTTAGTGTGAACATGCTGGTCCATTAATTGGCTAATGGAGTGTACAGTGTATGGTACAGTGCGATGGTGGTCTCTTAGAAGTACATCATGGAAGGAGTTTCAAGTGTAGCAGCAAAATTTCCGTTATAGATGTGGGGGTGGGAAGATTAGGGTTCAGTGTTCAATGAGATAATGAGCTTATTACGGCTCAGAAAAATGGCTACCAGATTGTAACGTCATGTGCCATAGATATTTCTTTTCCTGATTTTTTTTTTCTTAATATAGCCATATGTAATTTAAAGTTCAGGAAAGATCATGTTTGCCATCAAATGCTTTATCATACTCTAACTACAAACTACAAATCCTGTAATATTAAAATATTTAATTATATACAATGACAAAAACTATTAACATGCAGTATATTAGCAGAACACTATTAGCAGAACATAGTGTGTGTGTGTGTGTGTGTGTGTGTGTGTGTGTGTGTGTGTGTGTGTGTGTGTGTGTGTGTGTGTGTGTGTGTGTGTGTGTGTGTGTGTGTCACACAGAGCAGACCCACCAAAGCTGGAGACTGAACAATACTGGAAAGGCATATGGGAGAAGGAAGCATCACACAACAGCTATGCACAGTGGCTAGCAGACCTAAGGGCAGACCACAGCAACCTCCCAGAACAGGCTCCAGTTACCATCACAGTGACAGACATCCAAGAAAGAGTCTCAGGTATGGCAAACTGGACAGCACCAGGGCCTGAAATGATACATGGGTATAAGAAGCTCACTGCACTCCATGAACGCCTGGCAGCACAAATGAACCAGCTGCTAAGAGATGGGACCCACCCTGAATGGATGACTGAAGGGCGGACAGTCATGATCCTGAAAGACCCCCAGAAGGGAACAGTCCCATCCAACTACAGGCCAATAACCTGCCTCTCCACAACATGGAAGCTCCTGTCCGGCATCATAGCGGCTAAGATAAGTGGGCATATGGATCAGTACATGAGCACAGCACAGAAGGGCATTGGTAAAGATACCAGAGGAGCCAAACACCAGCTACTGGTTGATAGAACAGTCGCTCGAGACTGCAAAGCCCGACAGACCAACCTGTGCACTGCCTGGATTGATTACAAGAAAGCCTACGACTCAATGCCACACACGTGGATCAGTGAATGCTTAGAGATGTATAACATCAACAGGACTCTAAGAGCGTTCGTTGCAAACTCGATGAGGCTGTGGAAAACCACCCTTGAGGCCAACGGGAAGCCAATTGCACAAGTGTTCATCAAATGTGGCATATACCAAGGAGATGCTCTGTCCCCACTGCTGTTCTGCATAGGTCTGAATCCCCTCAGCCAAATAATCAACAAGACTGGCTACAGATACCAACTCAGAAACGGGGCCACCATCAGTCACCTCCTCTACATGGATGACATCAAGCTGTACGCCAAGAGCGAGAGAGACGTTGACTCACTGATCCACACAACCAGGATCTACAGCAATGACATCGGAATGTCATTCGGAATAGAGAAGCGTGGCCGGATGGTGACCAAGAGAGGGAAGGTAGTCCATACAGAAGGGGTCTCACTCCCCAAGGGCACAATAACAGACATTGAGAACAGCTACAAGTACCTTGGTATCCCACAGGCAAATGGCAACCTCGAAGAGGCTACAAGAAACGCAGCAACAAACAAATACCTGCAACGAGTAAGGCAAGTCCTAAGGAGTCAGCTCAATGGTAGAAACAAGGTCCGGGCAATTAACAGCTACGCCCTGCCAGTCATCTGATACCCTGCAGGAATAAGTTGGCCAAAGGAAGAGATACAGACCACAGATGTGAAAACTCGAAAGCTCCTCACCATGCATGGAGGGTTCCACCCGAAATCCAGCACCCTGAGACTATACACTAAGCGCCATGAAGGAGGCAGAGGACTAGTAAGTGTCCAAAGTACAATACAGGATGAAACCTCCAAGATCCATGAATACATTCGGAAGATGGCTCCAATGGATAAAGTGCTCAGTGAGTGTCTCAGGCAGCGAAAAGGGGAGGCAGAGATGCTGGAGGTGCCATCATGGGAGGACAGGCCCCTACATGGGATGTACCACCGCCAGATAACTGAAGTGGCTGATATCAAGAAATCCTACCAATGGCTAGAAAGGGCTGGACTGAAAGACAGCACAGAGGCACTAATCATGGCTGCACAGGAACAGGCCTTGAGCACCAAAGCAATAGAGGCCCAGATATACCACACCCGACAAGACCCCAGGTGCAGGCTGTGCAAAGAGGCCTCTGAGACAATCCAGCACATAACTGCAGGGTGTAAGATGCTGGCAGGAAAGGCATACATGGAGCGTCAAATGTGAGCCTGAGCAGAAACACAGTCGCTGATCGTACACGTGAACTTGCCACCAATCTATATGACCAGCTGATGGAGAAGGGGAAACATTTCGTTGCATTCTCCCTCGCTGTGGACGAGAGCAGCGACGCATCTGATACTGCCCAGCTGTCAGTCTTCATCCGTGGGGTGGACTCAAACCTCTGTGTTACGGAGGAACTTTTAGGATTAAAATCAATGCATGGCACAACCACAGGGAAGGAAATCTTTGAAGAGGTTTCCAAATGTGTAACTGAAATAAGGTTGCCATGGAAAAAACTCGTGGGATTAACAACAGATGGTGCTCCAGCGATGTGCAGTCAAAAGACTGGACTGGTGGGCAGGGTCCGGGAGAAGATGCGAGCGGAGAACTGTGCAGATGAGGTAACGGTATATCACTGCATCATACATCAAGAATCACTGTGTGGCAAAGCCCTAAAGATGGAATATGTTATGACCGCAGTAACATGAGTAGTTAACTTTATACGAGGCAGAGGTCTGAATCACCGCCAGTTCAAATCTTTTCTTGAGGAGCTTGGTTTGGAATACGTAGAGGTGAGATGGTTAAGCCGAGAAAAAGTACTGAACAGGTGTTTCGAGGTATGTGAGGAAATCTGTCAGTTTCTGGAAAGCAAAGGCTTACAGCTGAGCTCAGGGAGCAAGAGTTTCTTTGTGAGCTCGCCTTTATGTGTGACATCACGAGCCACCTCGATGCGCTGAATCTGCAGCTTCCGGGACAGGGGCGTATCATCACAGATATGTACGCTGCAGTGAGGGCTTTTAAAACTAAATTGTGCCAGTGGCAGAACCAGATGCTACAAGGAAACCTGGGCCATTTTCCCTGCTGCCAAACGATGACCATGCAGATCTCTACCGCCGTGTTGCCATGTGCACGATTTGCTGAAAAACTCTGTGTACTCAGTGCTGAGTTTAGCCGGCGATTTGCTGACTTTGATGCCCAGAAATGTCGATTTCAACTGCTCAGTAACCCTTTTGCAGTTGATGTGGCAAACGCACCAACAAACCTCCAAATGGAGCTGATTGAACTCCAGTGTAGTGACTCGCTGAAGTCAAAGTACGATGCTGTGGGCGCTGCACAGTTTCCACATTTCATCCGTGACACAATGCCTGGACTCCGCACTCAAGCTGCTCAGATGCTCTCCATGTTCGGCAGCACTTATCTATGTGAGCAACTGTTCTCCTCGATGAAGATAACCAAAACATCCCACAGGAGACGTCTGACCGATGAACACCTTCACACGATCCTGAGGATTTACTCAGCTCAAAGTCTGAGCCCAGACATTGAGGAACTAGCATCCAAGAAGAGATGCCAGGTATCTGGCTTAGACACATCAGAGTAGATCAGTGTTAAACAAACTGAGCTACAATTAACGTTTTCTTTGCACACTTTTTCTTGCTACTCGCAGACATGGGCTTGAATGGTTTTATGTTCATTGATATTTTTATTAGTTTTATATCTCTTTATTAGTACATTTATTATTAGCCTATGGAAAAAAGTTACTGTTAAAATTTAATTCAGAAGGCTGCAAATACATTTTTTATTTAAGAAATGAATTCCATTTATGTTTTTTTTTATTTGGAATTTCGATTTTGCATGTGTGCAATATTAAGTTATATATAAGTTATATATTGTTTAGTTTTAAGCTTTGCTTGTTCCAGATTCAGTTTTTAAGCAAAACTTGTTTGGCTCGATAAGAAAAAAGTTCATTGGTATAAATGTAGGAAGATTTATTTTTCAATAAATATCAATGTTGGCTTGCGACTTTGTTCTAGTTTTGAATTTTGGCCCACTGTGTATTTGAGTTTGACACCCCTGGTGTACAAGAAACTTCTGTGCAGAGTAAGGACTGGAAGTACCAAGGTCTAGGTGGGAAACACCCCCTAAGGTGGTAGAGAACGACCGAGCCAAGATCCTGTGGGGCTTCCGGATACAGACAGATAAAATGGTAATGGCGAACCAACCGGACATTGTGGTGGTGGACAAACAGCAGAGATGAGCCGTTGTGGTTGACATAGCAATACCTTGCGATGCTATCATCAGAAAGAAGGAACTCGAGAAATTAGAGAAATACCAGGGGCTCAAAGAAGAACTTGGGAACCCCTGGAAAGTCAAGGCGAAAGTGGTGCCCATGGTCATCAGAGCACTCTGGGCAGTAACCCCCAAACTGGAGGAGTGGCTTGAACATATCCCAGGAAAGACCTCAGACATCTCAGTCCAGAAAAGTGCAGTCCTAGGAACAGCTAAGATACTGCGCAGAACCCTCAAGCTCCCAGGCCTCTGGTAGAGGACCCGAGCTTGGATGGATGAGACCGCCCACGGCGGGTCGAGGAGGAACATCTTTTTTATATCTATAGATGCTGGCAGGAAAGGCATAGTTGGAGCGTCATAACCAAGTGGCTGGTATAGTGTACAGGAACATCTGTGCAGAGTACAGAAGAAGTACCAAGGTCCAGGTCCCAAGGTGTCTTCTCCTTCTTTTTCTTGCTCAGTGTGCCTTATGTTTAGCTCCTCTGCCTCCATTAGTGTTAATGGTATCTGTAATAAGTGTGAGATAGTGGCAGCGCTGGAGGCGAGGCTGACTGATTTGGAATCTCGGCTCCGCACTGTGGAAAACCAGTCAGCTAGTCAGGCCGTTAGCTAGTGCGGAGCCTCCTAGCTTAGCTGCTCAGTGGGTCCCGAGCAGCCGGGATGTGACTGGGTGACGTAAGAGTCATTGTTCTAGGCAGTCGCCCACGGTTCACCACCAGCCGCTTCACGTTTCAAACAGATTTTCCCCACTCAGCGACTCACCCGCTGAGAAACCCACCCTGATCATTGGTGACTCCATAGTCAGAAACGTGAAGTTAGAGACGCCAGCGGTCATAGTTAAGTGCATTCCTGGGGCCAGAGCGGGCAACATCCAGTCTTACCTGAAGCTCCTGCATAAGGATAAGCGTAAATACAGTAAGATCGTAATACAAGCAGGAACTAATGACTCCCAGTTACGCCAATCGGAAGTCACTAAAACTAACATTGAGTCGGTGTGTTCGTTTGCCAAAACGATGTCGGACTCCGTAGTTTTCTCTGGACCCCTCCCCAATGTGACCAGCGACGACATGTTTAGTCGCTGTGGGCTTTGTAGACAATTGGAGCAGTTTTGGGGGAAAACCTGGGCTGATTAGAAGAAACGGCATCCATCCCACCTTGGATGGAGTCTCTGTTCTCTAGTAACATGGCCAAGTTGATTAGACTCCCTAAACCATGACCCAGAGTGGAGCCCAGGACGCAGAGTCGCAGTCTTACACGCCTCTCTGCAGACTCTCAGCCGCCACCCGCTCGTCGCTGTAACACTCCCATCGAGACTGTGTCTGCTCCCCGACCACCTAAATTATATAAATCACAAATAAATAAAAGGAGTGATTCACAGGAATCTAATAAACATCAAGACAGCTCCTCTTACAGAACAAAGTAACAATACAAGAATTAAATGTGCTCTATTAAATATCAGATCTCTCTCTTCTAAATCTCTGTTAATAAATGACCTGATAAGTGACCATCACATAGATTTATTTAGTCTCACTGAAACCTGGCTGCAGCAGGATGAATACGTTTGTCTAAATGAGTCAACTCCAACCAGTCACATCAACCATCATACTCCTAGAAGTTCAGGTAGAGGTGGAGGAGTAGCTGCAATATATAACTCAGATTTATTAATTACTCCTAGCCCTAAACATAACTATAATTCTTTTGAAAGCCTCACTCTGAGCCTTCCTCACTCAGACTGTAAAACCCAGAAACCAGTTGTGTTCTGTGTTGTCTACCGTCCTCCTGGTCCATATTCTTTTCTTAACTGAATTCTCAGAGTTTTTATCTAACTTAGTTCTCAGCACAGATAAAGTGATTGTAGTGGGTGACTTTAACATTCATGTAGATGTTGACAGTAACTGTCTCAACATTGCATTTAATTCACTGCTGGATTCTATTGGTTTTAGTCAGCATGTGAATGAACCCACTCACTGTCTTAATCATACTCTCGATCTTGTCCTGACTTATGGGGTTGAGATTGATCATTTAAAAGTTCTCCCTCAAAACCCTCTGTTATCTGACCATTTCTTAATAACGTTTGAATTTACCATAACAGACCTGAAAACAGTTGGAAATAAGTTCTATTACAGCAGATGTTTATCTGATGATGCTGTTGTTGTATTTAAGGAGATGATTCCATCATCCTTTGTCTCATCCCCTTGTAGCTACACAGAGGAGAGCAGTCATCTGAATCATGGCGCAGGTAGATTGTCTTGTTGATGATGCCGCAGCTTCACTGCGTACACTATCGCTCCTCTGAAGAAGAAGCCAGTGAATCAGAGGAGGTTAGCTCCGCAGCCTTAAGCAGAGGACTGGAAAACTAGAAAGACTGTGGCGTTTCAACAAATTGGGTGAATCATGTCTAGCATGGAAAAACAGTTTAATACTATATAAAAAAGCACTTTGGGTTGCTCGAACCACATACTATTCATCATTAATTGAGGAAAATAAAAACAACCCCAGGTTTCTTTTCAGCACTGTAGCCAGGCTGACTAAGAGTCATAGCTGTGTTGAGCCTAGTGTCCCTTTAAATCTCAGCAGCAACGACTTTATGAATTTCTTTGGCAATAAAATCATAACCATTAGAGAAAAGATTTATCAGAATCTGTCAACAAAAGTCATAAAACGATCTGCAGATCCAACAGCCTTAGATCTGCTGGTTAGACCTATGTCTTACTTAAACTGTTTTTCCCCCATAGATCACACTGAGTTAACTTCAGTAATTAACTAGCTAAATCAGCTACTAGACCCAATCCCAACTAGATTACTCAAAGAAATTCTTCCATTAATCAGCACGTCCATATTAAATCAATTCAACCAATTTCTGGTTACAGGCTACGTACCACAGGCTTTTATGGTTGCTGTGGTCAAACCTTTATTGAAAAAAACTACTCTTGACCCTAGAGAACTTGCAAATTATAGGCCTATATCCAGTCTGCCCTTTATTTCTAAAGTTCTTGAAAAAACCGTAGCTAAACAACTATGTGACCACCTGCGTAGAAATGACCTACAATGGGGAAAAAAAGTATTTAGTCAGCCACCAATTGTACAAGTTCTTCCACTTACAATGATGACAGAGGTCTGTAATTTTCATCATAGGTACACTTCAACTACGAGAAAAAGAATGTGGAAAAAAAATCCAGGAAATCACATTGTAGGATTTTTAAAGAATTTATTTATAAATTCCTGAGTAAAAAAGGAATTGGTCACCTACAAACAAGCAAGATTTCTGGCTCTCACAAACCTGTAACTTCTTCTTTAAGAAGCTCTTCTTTCCTCCACTTGTTACCTGTATTAATGGCACCTGTTTGAACTCGTTATCTGTATAAAAGACAACTGACTACAGCCTCAAACAGTCAGACTCCAAACGCCACCATGGCCAAGACCAAAGAGCTGTCGAAGGAAACCAGGAGCAATATTGTAGACCTGCACATGGCTGGGAAGAGTGAATCTACAATAGGCAAGCAGCTTGGTGTAAACAAATCAACTGTGGGAGCAATCATTAGGAAATGGAAGACACACAAGGTCATTGACAATCTCCCTCGATCTGGGGCTCCACGCAAGATCTCATCCCGTGGGGTCAAACTGATCATGAGAACGGTGAGCAAAAATCCCAGAACTACACGGGGGACCTGGTGAATGACCTGCAGAGAGCTGGGACCAAACTAACAAAGGCTACCATCAGTAACACAGTACGCCGACAGGGAATCAAATCCTACAGTGCCAGACGTGTCCCCCTGCTTAAGAAAACACATGTCCAGGCCCGTCTAAAGTTTGCCCGTGACCATGTGGATGATCCAGAGGAGGATTGGGAGAACGGCATGTGGTCAGATGAGACCAAAATAGAAATCTTTGGTAAAAACTCAATTTGTCGTGTTTGGAGGAGGAAGAATACTGAGTTGCATCCCAAGAACACCATACCCACTGTAAAGCATGGGGGTGGAAAATAATGCTTTGGTGCTGTTTTTCTGCAAAGGGGACAGGACGACTGATCCGCATTAAGGAAAAAATGAATGGGGCCATGTATCGTGACATTTTGAGCAAAAACCTTCTTCCATCAGCAAGAGCATTGAAGATGAGACGTGGCTGGGTCTTCCAGCATGACAATGATCCCAAGCACACCGCCCAGGCAACGAAGGAGTGGCTCTGTAAGAAACATTTCAAGGTCCTGGAGTGGCCTAGCCAGTCTCCAGACCTCAACCCTATAGAAAATCTATGGAAGGAGTTGAAAGCCTGTGTTGCCCAGCGACAGCCCCAAATGCTTTAAAGCATTCACAGTATTGTTTTCCTAATCTTTTTTATTATTATTATCACTGTGAATGCTGAAAGCATTCATCACTATGAGCAAGCTTAATCCATCCAATGCAAGCTGTTTGGGCTTTGATGGTTAGCATATTGTGTAATGTGCTAATTGTTGGCCCACCAATCGATTGCACCTGATTGTATTTTCACAACTGCTTGCAATCTATATGAGACCATTTCTCCTCTTTTTTTCAAACAGATAACTTCAGTTTTGAAACAGTACTCTAACTTCTGCTGTGGGCATGTTATAAAAGTTCTGCAAACATCCAAGCAAGTCTTGTTGTTTGTTTTAATTGCTTCAGCTGTTTCATATTAACTTGTCACTAGTGAAGTGGTTAAGCAACTGCTCTCTGCTCTAGGAATCTTGAGTTCAAATACCACTCATGGCATTATTTAAAAGTATGATTTTTAATGCTTTTGAACTAAACTTTTAGCACTTTTATCAATCTATTTCAACTTTCTTCAACTGCTTCAACTTCTGCAAACATCCAAACAATTCCTATTCTTCTATGTTTTAACAGCTTCAGCTGTTTCACATTAACTTGTCACTAGTGCAGTATCAAAGTATTTCTGCATTTTTAATGCTTTTAAACTGCACTTTTATCAATATATTTCAACTTTATTCTTTTAAAATCCAGCTTTTTCTGCTTAAGTCTCTCATGTACACAATATATTGTACAGACCCTTTTGCTGGTTTCTGCAACACTCTGTCAACAGTTTCAGCTGGTGATTTCAACACCGATAACTCTTCAACGTTTCTGGAAGCCAATGTGGCACTAAACAGTTTCAACAGTCTACTTGGTGTCTGACACTGACTTTATAAGTCACACACTCTAAGTTATTTTACACACAGCCCCATCTTCTGGTTGTTCCTAACAATTGCATTATAGGAGTTTTAAAAGTGGGGGTGGTCACATTTGAATATTCACACCTCCTTTCTAGAAAAACAGCTTCCGCTTATAAATTGTGACTGCTGCTGCAAATTAACAATTGAATTACAATGTTGGCTGTACTTTGTGTGAAATGTAAACGTTTGATGTGCTTAACATTCACGTTTTATAGAAATAGTTGTCAGCACCCTAACTGAAACTGCTGTGACAAGAAATGACCTTCACACTGCATGGCAAGCTAAAGACATCCAAAACAAGCTGTTTGGGCTTTGATGGTTAGCATAGTGCTAATTGTTGGCCCACCAATCAGCAGATATCACCTGATGGTATTTTCAAAACTGCTTGCAATCTATATGAGACCATTTCTTCCCTTTGTTACAAATAACTTCTATCAATACATTTCAACGTCTTCAACTTCTGCAAACATCCAAACATCTGCTTCAGCTGTTTCATATTAACTTGTCTTTAGTGTAGTGGTTAAGCAACTGCTCTCTGCTCTAGGAATCTTGAGTTCAAATCCAACTGTGGGCATGCTATAGAAGTAAGAACTGTGACAATTTTAATCTAAAGCTGGAGCAATTTTAGCAATGTATTTCAAATTTGTTCAACTCTTTCTACTTCTACTTTTTACTTCTTCTATGGTCCTCTAGCTATTTGTCCTGTGTGCTACTCAATAGTGTAATGGTTAAGTGATTGTCCTCTGCTGTGGGAATCTTGATTTCAATTCCCGCTCATGGCAAAATTTACAAGTCACATTTTTAATGCTTTTAAACTGCACTTTTATCAATATATTTGTTTCAGCTTCTACAAACATTCAAACAAATTGTGCTCCATTCAGCTATGTTTTAACTGCTTCAGCAGTTGTAGCATTACATTGGAATTCATTTAGCATGACAGCATTCACAGTGCATTTTCTTATGGAAATGCTTTTTCTAGTTATTATTATAGTTCTTCTGTACGCTTTTTGGCATCTAACTCTTCTTGCACTATTTGAGCTATAGGAACCATTCAAATATTAAAATGTGCAGCTTTTCCGGGAATCGAGTGCCTCTATACAACTTTTTGATATGTTTTATACTTTTTGAAATATTAAGCTATTTTCACTTTTTTTTTCCCATTTAAAATGAATGGGAAGCTGTATAGGGCAACTGCACACTCCCGCAGCTGCTGCTGCTGTCAGCCTCTTATAGACCTTCGCAAACTTACACTTCAAGCAGAGACTGATGTTTGTTACCAAACTGAGGGTCTTGTAGATCTTCGGGCATGGCCACTTTCAGCTGGTCAGATGGCCTAGCGGTTGAGCTGCTGCACTGCAAAGCAGGAGATCCCGGTTTGAACCCCAGTCCAGGCAACTGTCTTCAGACTGATGTTTGTTACCAGCACATTGAATCTGGATCTTCTGCTTGTTGTAACAAAGCTTTTAAAGCTTCAACAATGTCAGGAAAGTCTTGCAAAATTCAATTAACATGTCTTAGGGCTTATCTATACTTTTACTGTGTAGATCAACTCACCTGTGTTTTATTAAATTATTTAATTATTAATACTTACTTAATATTTTTTCATTACGCTTTATTTTGAAATTTAAGACTTTTAACTTGTTCTGGACCTGTACAAGCCTATTCTATCCACTTCTATTTTTCTTAAACTACTTTTAAGAACGTTTTAAACTCTCGAGCTACAGTCAGCAGTTATTGGGAATACATTCAGCATAAAGCATTCACAGTGCATTTTCTTATGGAAATGCTTTTCTAGTTAGCTTTGGAGTTCCACAGGGTTCTGTGCTTGGCCCAATACTTTTCAGTCTTTACATGTCTCCCCTTGGTAATATTATTAGAAAACATTCTATAAATTTCCACTGCTATGCAGATGATACTCAGTTATATTTGTCCATGAAACCAGAGGAAAGAAATCAATTAGTCAAACTTCAAACTTGTTTAAATGATATCAAATACTGGATGTCCCATAACTTTCTACAACTGAATTCACATAAAACTGAGGTTATTATAATTGGTGCTAAAAACCACAGAGACTCATTATTGAATCAGATTGTTACTCTGGATGACATAACGTTAGCTTCAAGTTCTACTGTGAGAAACCTTGGTGTCATTGTTGACCAAGATCTGTCCTTTACACCATATACTAAAGAAATCTCTAGAACTGCCTACTTCCACCTGAGGAATATTGCAAAAATTAGGAGCATCCTCTCACAGAGTGATGCTGAAAAATTAATCCATGCATTTGTTACCTCTAGGCTTGACTACTGTAACTCGCTACTCATAGGTTGTCCCAATAACTCTTTGAAAATCCTCCAATTAATTCAAAATGCTGCAGTCAGAGTTCTGACTGGACTTAGGAAGAGAGATCACATTTCTCCTACATTAGCTTTTCTGCATTGGCTCCCTGTCAAATCTAGGATAGAATTCAAAATTCTTCTCCTCACCTACAAAGCTCTTCATAATAAAGCTCCATCTTATCTTAAAGACCTCATGGCTCCTTATGCTCCCAACAGAACGTTTCGTTCTCAGAGCGCTGGTCTACTTGTGGTTCCTAGAGTTTCTAAATGTAGAACGGGAGGCAGAGCATTTAGCTACCAAGCTCCTCTCCTATGGAACCAGCTTCCAGTCCAGGTTCGAGAAGCAGACACACTCTCTAGTTTTAAAACTAGGCTTAAAACCTTTCTTTTTGACAAAGCGTATAGTTAGAGATGGTTCTGGTCACCCTGAACCATCTCTTAGTTAAGCTGCTATAGACTTAGACTGCTGGGGGACGTCCTTCATTCAGAGCTCTTTTTTCTCTTTTTCTTCTATCCGCCAACATGCCTCCATTTCCACATGTGACTAACTTTTGTCCCTTTTCTCTCCTAGTTGTGCTTGTCCCCTTCTGTCTCTCTCTATCCTCATCTACAGGTATCATCAGACTCAGAGTCGTGTGTCTCCAGTGTTCAGTTGCTGGTCCAACCATCCCGCCTGTGTTCTGTTGCTGCTTGTTTTGTTGTTGTGGTTGTGTTCTTTTCTCTCTTCTCTATCCCCTCACCCCAACCGGTCAAGGCAGATGTTCTCCCACACTGAGCCTGGGTCTGCTGGAGGTTTCTTCCTCGTTAGAGAGGGAGTTTTTCCTCTCCACTGTTGCTATTTAAATGTACAATTTATTGATTGGCTACAATTAAAAGCTTGCTCTATGTGGAAATTGTTGGGTTTAGTTGTGTAAGGTCTTAGAACCTTACTTGTAAAGTGCCTTGAGATAACTGATGTTGTGAATTGGCGCTATATAAATAAAGTTGAATTGAATTGAATTATGCATTTAATTGTGTGTTACCCTAAAGCAGGGACACAACATCTGGGATGTTCACTGTTTCTAACAGAACTCTGCTCTCAACAGTGAGATCTTCATTTTCACCTCTTTTTTTCCTATCATAGTAATTTTGGATGAAGCATGTTGGAGGACATAGGAGCATAAATTATGATAATAATAGCTATAATTTAGAGTTCACAAATTTTTATGGGCTAAATTTATCATTGATAAATTGTAATTAATTAAGATTGGACTATCTAATGAATTTCGGGGCACCACCCTGTTTCCAAGGACCAATAACCACTTTGGAAGTGTCAATTATAAGGGTTGCTAATTATACCATATTGCAAAATATTAGTTAATTTAGAAACAGTGAAGGGTGAACTTCGAACAGCCTGTTGAGATCAGCTAGTGTTGCAAACCATATACCAATAATCATAGACAACAACCAGTTAAGCTATGACAACTTTATTATCTAAACTATATTGATGATGATCAACAATTATTCGGAAAACTAGCTACATCACAACTTAAGTAATAATAGGTGACTACTATTCTAATGTGTTGTGTGTGTGTGTGTGTGTGTGTGTGTGCAAGGCAGAGGAAGAGAGGTCACCAAGATGGCTGGTGGTCAGATGTGATGTCAGATTCTTGTGCGTGTGTGGTTGAACCAGGAGTGCATGTGGCGCTCAGAGAACAATGAAAGTTTAGGAATCAGAGGGGAAGATAAGAACATCGTCCAGATCAAGAACAGACAGATGTTTCACCACAAGGTTGCAGAGCAAGATTGTGTAGCGTGTCTGCCTTGGCGTGTGAGGGCGAATTCACACATTTAGGGACATGATTACGTGATGCGATAAACACTTGGCGGTACAGTTACTGAAACAATGAAGCATCACAAAAACATTAACTGATCACAGTTCTTAATTCTCTGCTCAGACCTAGTTAGTTAGTTTTGCCTCTGTCTTACTGTGAGGAGACCCGGCTGGGGTCTGTGTGTGAATCTCATTTCTCATGTCAAGGATCTGCATTCTTGAACATATGAGATCCCCAACAGCTCTAAGATGTTGGCCATTGATGCATTTTCCGCTTACTTACTTATATATAGTGAATAATTCTTCCTACTATTTGAGAGGTTTGAAAGTGCATATGTGTTTTATCAGTAAAACATTACTGTTCCTTGTTTTAATTTGAGAGACACTCAACAAAAAGCAATTGCACTTTTTCTGTTGATAGAATACAGGCCAAGACACGGGAACTTCGGGAGAAGCAGGCAAAAGAGAGGGAATATGCTGAAATCCAAGATGTTAGTCACACCTTCTGCTCAGACGAAGAACACACCTATGCGGGTATTGGATCATTAGGCTCTTCGCTAGATAGCGACAGCATGGACAACCACCACTACCATCTCCCTCAGAGTCCTCAGGGCCCTCATTTTCCCTTGAACCTTCAGGACAATGCCCCTCCTCTGGAGGCATTGTATGCCCAGGTCAACAAGCCTCGCAATGGATGCCTTGCAGTTCCAGACAGGTAAGAAAGACCCAAAACTGTTTCTATGTACCTCAATGATATACTGTATGTTGTGCACAGAAAAACAATGGTCTTTGTGAGGTTTCAGTCTGTAGGCTTTTGTATCTTTTAACTATAATAATATTTGCAGGCTACTATTTAGCCATCAAAAGGTAGAGCAGTCACCCATCATCATAAGATTGGTGGTTTGATTCCTGGCTCCTGGGTTATGTGCCAAAGCGTCCTTGGGCAAGCCACCGGTTTGTGAGTGCTTGTGTGAGCGAGTGGGTGAAAGAGACGTACTGTCACGTTTTGCCAACGGAGATGAGAGAATGGAACAGACTGGATCGGTACCAAGGTTTAGAATTTGACAACGAGTTTTATTTGTGAACATGAATTGAGTCGTGGCGACCGTAGGACTACCGGATCCGTCCGGATCTGGGAGGGGGGCAGAGAGACAGGTCAGTACAGGTCAGGTAACGAGGCAGATCAGGATGTGGTCACGTTACCTTCTGTGTCGCCACACGGATTGTATGAGATTTATCAGGAGTCAGCCACAGGAGAGGCGGAAGACGCTTAGATGGATCGTCCAGGGAATTATGGGGAAGCGGTGTAACTCGCCGGCGGCAGCTAGGCGATGCGGTTCACTCGGGAATCGCCGGCTGGGTGCTGCCCACCGCACCGCTGGGGATAGAGGTCCTGAGACCGGAGCTGTCCGCAGCGCGAACACAGACGAGACAGGACCCTCCTGTGACTCAGAGCGGTGACGAGAGTCGAGCAGACTGACGCAGGCAAGGGCGGTGCTATGCTCACAGCTGCTCATAAACAGGGAAAACAAAAAACGAGCCGAACTGGCCGATAGTTATGCAAACACAAAGCAAAACAAGGTTCAGGGAACGCTAGAGCGCTCGTAGTAGCCTGTAAGGGGGAGATCTCTCCTCTTAGCGCTGCCGTTCACTCAGTTGGGGGTAGCGTAGCCACCGACGCGTCCGACTGAGCAGCGTTCAATCCAACTCACCCGGTCGCCGAGTCTGGGTGTAGCGGACGCCGGGGAGGGTGCTAAAGAGCTTAGCCGGAGGAGCAGCACGCTCACGAGATCCGTGGTCGGAGCGTCTGCCGAACCGATAAGCAAGCCGTGGTCGAGAAACAATCCGTGGTCGTGGTCGAGAAACAATCCGTGGTCGTGGTCGGGAAACAATCCGTGGTCGTGGTCGGGAAACAATCCGTGGTCGAGAAACAATCCGTGGTCGTGGTCGAGAAACAATCCGTGGTCGAGAAACAATCCGTGGTCGTGGTCGAGAAACAATCCGTGGTCGTGGTCGAGAAGCAATCCGTGGTCGAGAAGCAATCCGTGGTCGTGGTCGAGAGTGCGTGAGTGACGATCGACAATCCGACAATGAGAAGCCTGCGTGGAGGGGTTTAAGAAGACAGGTACTGCACCAGGTGTAGGCAATCAGACAGGAGTGTGGTGAGAGTCTCTGCCAGAGCCCTTCAAAGTAAAAGGCTCTGGCGGACCTGGAGTACGGATCGTGACAGTACCCCCCCCTCAATGGCCGTCTCCTGACGGCCTATTAGGCTGATCCGGGTGTTGGGCGTGAAACTGCCGGATCAGTTCCTGGTCAAGAATAAAACTACCTGGAATCCAGGACCGCTCCTCGGGACCGTAACCCTCCCAGTCCACGAGGTACTGTAGACCCCTACCTCGTCGCCGTGAGCCAAGGATGCATCGGACGGTGTAGGCTGGGGCGCCATCGATGAGCCGAGGAGGCGGAGGGGGTCGGAGGGTGGGAACCAGAGGACTGGAGAAAACCGGTTTGAGTCGAGAGACGTGGAATGTGGGATGTATCCTGAGGTTCTTGGGTAGACGCAGACGGACAGCGGCCGGGTTGATGATTTTGGAGATGGAGAACGGGCCTATGAACCTGGGGGCGAGTTTGGGGGAGCGTACCTTCAGTGGAATGTCCCGGGTGGAAAGCCAGACCCTCTGTCCCACCGAGTATCGAGGGGCCGGCCTCCGATGGTGGTCTGCTCGATGTTTGTAAGACGACACAGAGTTGATCAGGGCGCGTCTGGCTTGCCTCCAGGCCAACTGACACCGGCGAGCGGAAGCTGCTGCTGATGGAACGGCAGCTTGACCGAACTGTGGCTCGAACAGAGGAGGTTGGTAACCATAACAGACATAAAATGGAGAATACCCTGTGGCTGAGGACGTGAGTGAGTTATGGGCATACTCCACCCATATCAGTTCCTCTGCCCAGGACGTGGGGTTGTTGGAGGCGAGGTGCCGCAGACTGGCCTCCATCTCCTGGTTGAGCCTCTCAGTTTGTCCATTGGTCTGAGGATGGTATCCGGAGGAGAGGCTGACCTTGGTCCCTAGGATCCTACAAAACTCAGACCAGTATTTTGCAGTAAATTGAGGACCTCTGTCGGAGACAAGGTCCTCTGGGATTCCGTGAAGCCTAATGACATGATCAATGAGGAGCCGGGCTGTTTCAGGAGCGGAAGGTAATTTGGAGAGGGGAACGAAGTGAGCCATCTTTGAAAAGCGATCAATAATAGACAAGATGACCGTCTTACCCTTGGACGGAGGAAGACCTGTGACAAAGTCCATGGCGATATGGGACCAAGGCCTCTTCGGGATCGGAAGGGGGCGCAGGAGGCCAGCCGGAGGTAAGTTTGGCGTCTTGACCCTTGAGCAGGAAGAGCAGGCGGCGACGTAAGCCTGAGTGTCCGACCGGACCGAGGGCCACCAGAACCGCTGGGATAAAACCTGCAAAGTGCGGGTAACTCCGGGATGTATGGCCAGGCGAGAGTCATGGCAGAGCTGTAGGACCCTAGAACGAAGATAGGACGGAACAAAGAGACAGTGACTCGGACACCTGGAAGGGGTGACGTGGTTCCGGGTGGCACGCCGCACCTCCTCCTCCAGTGCTAACCGAGCCACACCCAAACGAACTGTTGCAGGAAGAATGAATTTCTCTTGTCCGGGGTCATGACCTGAGGAGAACAGCCTGGATAAGGCGTCAGCCTTGTTGTTCTCCGTTCCTGGACGAAAAGAAAGCACAAATGAAAATCGTTCGAAAAAAATAGCCCACCTGGCTTGCCGGGAGTTGAGCCTCTTGGCCGACTTGAGATACTCTAGGTTTTTATGATCAGTCAGGACCGTGAATGGGTGTGTGGCGCCCTCAAGCCAGTGCCTCCATTCCTCTAAGGCTAGTTTGACGGCCAACAACTCTCGATTCCCGACATCATAATTCCTCTCAGCATCGGATAACTTCCTAGAGAAGAAGGCGCATGGGTGGAGCTTGGAGTCATCCCTGGATCTCTGTGATAGCACAGCCCCCACCCCACAGTCTGACGCGTCTACCTCTACCAGGAAGGGGATGTCCGGGTCCGGGATAGTGAGGATCGGCGCGGAAGTGAACAACCCTTTGAGATGAGCAAAGGACTCCTCTGCTTGTGGGTTCCAGAGAAACTGGTTCTTAGAAGAGGTGAGGTGGTGAAGTGGGGCTGCGATGGTGCTGTAATTCCGAATAAAGCGTCTGTAGAAATTTGCGAAACCTAGGAAACGTTGTAGTTGTTTTCTTGACTGTGGAATCGGCCAAGTCTTTACCGCACGCACCTTGTCTGGGTCCATGGATATGCGGTCTGGCTGGATGATAAACCCGAGGAAGGTGGTAGTGGTGACGTGGAAGTCGCATTTCTCAGCTTTGCAGAAAAGTTGGTTCTGAAGTAACCTTTGCAGAACGGCCCGAACGTGAGTGATGTGCTCCGACTCAGTCTGTGAAAAAATTAAAATGTCGTCCAAGTAGACAAAAACAAAGCGGTTCAGCATGTCACAGAGGATATCATTGACCATGTTCTGGAATACCGCGGGTGCATTGGTGAGCCCAAATGGCATCACCAGATATTCAAAGTGTCCAGCCGGGGTATTGAACGCAGTTTTCCACTCATCACCCTTCCTGATGCGGATCAAATGGTAAGCGTTCCGTAGGTCCAACCTGGAAAATATCTTGGCTCCCTTGAGAAGCTCAAAAGCAGAAGAGATGAGAGGGAGCGGATAGCGGTTCTTGACGGTTACCTGATTCAGACCACGGTAGTCAATGCAGGGTCTGAGTCCCCCATCCTTCTTCTTTACAAAGAAGAACCCTGCCCCCGCTGGGGACGTGGAAGGGCGAATTATCCCTGAGTCCAAGGACTCTTGGATGTAGAGTTCCATAGCCTCGCGCTCAGGTCCTGCTAGGGAAAATAGCCTTCCCCTGGGTGGAGTGGCGCCTGGAAGCAGCTCGATGGGGCAGTCGTAGTGTCGATGAGGTGGCAAGGAGGTAGCACGACTCTTACTGAAAACAGTCTTGAGGTCGTGATAGTGTCTGGGTACCTTAGTGAGGTCTGGAGGATCCTCCGTCACCTGGATTGTCTCTGGAGCCGGAGGTCTGGCGGAGCGAAGGCAGGTGAGGGAGCAGGAGGGTCCCCAACCCAGCACTCGGCCCGAGATCCAGTCGATGTGCGGGTTGTGGTGTTGGAGCCAGGAGATCCCTAGTACCACTGGTGGACTGGCAGTTCCCACAACATAAAATACTGACTGGTCTCTGTGATTCTCTAAGGATACTGAAATAGGTAACGTGACGGATTCAATGGTATGCAAGAGAGTGTTATTTAATGACCAAACCTTGACTGGATTTGACAGACGCGCGGTGGGGAGCTGAAGTTCATGGACAAGGGACATGGCTATGAAATTGGCGTCGGCTCCCGAGTCGATCAGAGCAGGGACTTTCCGACAGTGTGGAGAGGTCCCGACGGTTACTGTGGTGAGTGGTCGGTCCGCGGAGGCTTTCGTGAGTGACCGGCTCAGAAGCCCCCCCGCTGAGGCTGCTGAGCCCTCCCTTTTACTGGGCAGTGAACCACCAGATGTCCTCGTCCCCCGCAGTAGAAGCAGAGGCCCTGATTCCGGCGCTTGAGCCGTTCCTCGCTTGAGAGACGCTGCCGACCCAGCTGCATAGGTTCCGGGGTGGCTTGAACCGGGGTCCCCGAGGTCTCCAGGGGCTCGGGGAAATGGTAGGTCCTACCTGAAGGCCGTGGAGAACCCCGGCCACGCTGCCTCTCCAGGAAACGCTGCTCTGCCCTGGTGGCCAGGTCGATTAGTTGATCCAGAGAGTTCGGTTCTTCCTGGTATGAGAGAGCGTCTTTGATTCGGTCATCCAGTCCAACGTAGAACTGGTCTTGTAGAGCCTGCTCGTTCCAGGTGCTGTCAGCTGCCAGGGTTCGGAACTCGACGACATAATCTACCAGGGGACGATTCCTCTGAGCGAGGGACGTTAAACCCCTCCTGGCCTCGGCCTGTGGGCGCACAGGGTCGAAAACTCGAGAGAGTTGATCGCCAAACTCCTTGAACGTCTGGCAGTATGACTCCTTCCGACGCCAAGCGGCAGTTGCCCACACCGCCGCTCGTCCTCCCAATAATGACAGCACATAGGCAACCTTTACTGCCTCAGAGTGGAAGGTCGCTGGCTGGACCGTAAACATGACCTCGCACTGAGTGAGGAAAGAGCGACTTAGTCCAGGCTCCCCACTGTAGCGGGACGGTGGAGCTAGTCTGGGCTCCGGGACTGAAGCTGAGGTGCTGGGTGGTGAAGCGGGCAGCGGCACAGTGGAGGCATCTTGTGGAGAGGAGGGTAAATGACTGGATAACTGATTGAGGACACCTGACATCTGAGATAACCGGGCATTCAGGTCCCTGAGGGCGGTTTCGATGCTAGCAGGCCAAGATACGGGTACCGATCCAATGGGTTCCATGGTGGTCGGATTGTACTGTCAAGTTTTGCCAACGGAGATGAGAGAATGGAACAGACTGGATCGGTACCAAGGTTTAGAATTTGACAACGAGTTTTATTTGTGAACATGAATTGAGTCGTGGCGACCGTAGGACTACCGGATCCGTCCGGATCTGGGAGGGGGGCAGAGAGACAGGTCAGTACAGGTCAGGTAACGAGGCAGATCAGGATGTGGTCACGTTACCTTCTGTGTCGCCACACGGATTGTATGAGATTTATCAGGAGTCAGCCACAGGAGAGGCGGAAGACGCTTAGATGGATCGTCCAGGGAATTATGGGGAAGCGGTGTAACTCGCCGGCGGCAGCTAGGCGATGCGGTTCACTCGGGAATCGCCGGCTGGGTGCTGCCCACCGCACCGCTGGGG
Organism: Macropodus opercularis; assembly: GCA_030770545.1. Taxonomy (NCBI): domain Eukaryota; kingdom Metazoa; phylum Chordata; class Actinopteri; order Anabantiformes; family Osphronemidae; genus Macropodus; species Macropodus opercularis. The sequence goes on along the minus strand of JAUCMP010000028.1, from coordinate 11,411,867 downwards.
ATAGAGGTCCTGAGACCGGAGCTGTCCGCAGCGCGAACACAGACGAGACAGGACCCTCCTGTGACTCAGAGCGGTGACGAGAGTCGAGCAGACTGACGCAGGCAAGGGCGGTGCTATGCTCACAGCTGCTCATAAACAGGGAAAACAAAAAACGAGCCGAACTGGCCGATAGTTATGCAAACACAAAGCAAAACAAGGTTCAGGGAACGCTAGAGCGCTCGTAGTAGCCTGTAAGGGGGAGATCTCTCCTCTTAGCGCTGCCGTTCACTCAGTTGGGGGTAGCGTAGCCACCGACGCGTCCGACTGAGCAGCGTTCAATCCAACTCACCCGGTCGCCGAGTCTGGGTGTAGCGGACGCCGGGGAGGGTGCTAAAGAGCTTAGCCGGAGGAGCAGCACGCTCACGAGATCCGTGGTCGGAGCGTCTGCCGAACCGATAAACAATCCGTGGTCGTGGTCGAGAAACAATCCGTGGTCGTGGTCGGGAAACAATCCGTGGTCGTGGTCGGGAAACAATCCGTGGTCGAGAAACAATCCGTGGTCGTGGTCGAGAAACAATCCGTGGTCGTGGTCGAGAAGCAATCCGTGGTCGAGAAGCAATCCGTGGTCGAGAAGCAATCCGTGGTCGAGAAGCAATCCGTGGTCGTGGTCGAGAGTGCGTGAGTGACGATCGACAATCCGACAATGAGAAGCCTGCGTGGAGGGGTTTAAGAAGACAGGTACTGCACCAGGTGTAGGCAATCAGACAGGAGTGTGGTGAGAGTCTCTGCCAGAGCCCTTCAAAGTAAAAGGCTCTGGCGGACCTGGAGTACGGATCGTGACACGTACCTTGTTGGTACTCAAAGCACTTGCTTGCCGACCATTTACCATATTTAAGATTTGCCAAAAGAACTTGAAACACAGACTTGTCACTTGCTTGTTGTAACAAATTTAAACAGCCATTTGCATTTCAATATAAAGTGCAATCTCAACAGTCTACTGAGACAACAAAACCTTACTCGTTTCAGTGTAAAAGAAAGGAATGAGCAGCACTGAGCAGCAAACCTGACCTGAATACTTTAGTCACCTTCTTAGGTTTCAAACAAAAACACACTGACCCAAGAGATGAAAAATCCTAAATTATTGCCATGTTTGAGTTGAACTTATGGTAAACGGTCTGTAGATAACCTAAAAATTTGACCTGAATTGTCTTGACTCTGAAAAAAAAACGTTTAAAAAATCTAACTGATCATATATGAAAACATGTGCCATTACCAGAAAGTCTGTATTTTATAACTGTATTTTTATTATAAAAGTACCCAATCAAACGTAATAGCTTGGTATTCATTGATTTTACAATGCCGGTCTTAGTCCTAGTCGGTTTGCTTATTATAAATCTCTGTAATCAAAATATACTGCTAATGTTTGTCAAGAAACAAAGAAAGGGTTTTAGATCCAGTCAGGTAAACAGAGTCAGAGGCAATCTCTACAGATAAATTGGTCCTAATGCTTACAACTGAAAGCTAAACGGGAACAAATTGCATAATGATTGTTAGAATTAAGAAAGAAATAACTCCAGTCCAAAAGGAAGCTGAAACTGGATAAGTAACTAGAGAACAAGTCTCAATCATGACTAGAACTTTAGTAATGGAGCCCTAATGGGAGGGTGATTGTAAAGCTGGAATAAGTCTGTTTTGAGCTTTTAAACCATTGTAGACATGAGGAGCTCCAGTTGCTGTGGGCACGTTTTACTGTTGCTCTTCTCAATCAGAGTACTACAAGATCTTGGTGAAGGGCACCTATAGAATCCAGTTTTGTTTTGATAAAACCTTATATGCACGAAAATATGTAAAAAAAAAAAAAAATGCAATACATTTTCCCAATAAAAGCATGAATTGTGCTTTGTCTTTTACTAACTTTGTATGAAGTAAGCTAGACATAAACAGGTCAATACAGTGTTTACTTTGTCAGTTGTTGTTTTTTTCACCTTATTAAACCAAGGCAGACCTGAGAAAATAGAATGACCTAATTTTTTTGTAAGACAGCTGACAAGTCAACCTTTTCAGCTGCCAGTAGTTTGGGTGACTGGTGTTGTTACTGTGTCTGAATGTCATCCTGACAGGTGCCAGGCTCAATGGAATTTGTGGGAAGCAAGCGTGAAACAAAGTATCATCTTTGAAACTGCATTTTGATTGACTGTTGCCCCCATTACCCAGTTGAGCTTGTAAAGCTTCTTAGAGCATGAGCATAAGAAAGTCAGAGAGACACAGAGAGTAAGACGTGGGGTAAGCAGAGAGCAAAAGATACAGAGTTCACAGAGCTCAGTAGCATAAAATCCTCTGCATCTCAGCAAAGAGAAAAAGAAAGAACCCAGTGATCAAAGCCATTGGCTTGTGATGTGGCAATTGTTTATCTGTAGCAAGACACGTACTTGACTAAAGCTGATGAAGCTTCGGTCAATCAACTAAGGAGGGTTCATTTCATCCTGACTGCTGGGAGCAAATTGCAGTACTTTTCTAGTAGGAACAAAAAGCCATGTCATTATTACTATTATCATTATTGTTATTACTGTATTGTTTAAATGAATGACTGGATATTTCCAGTAAATCAACGAGCAACAATAAGATTAACAACACTTTCCGACTGTAACATCTGTAAATTTGATTAAATTCTGTCCTCAATTAGTTAATTGGTAAACAAATTAATTCTTTGCCCTTGTGTCTGTGCTAAGACTTTTAATAAAAATAATCATAGATTAATGATAAATCATTACATTTTCAGTCCCCAGATTTGGTAAAGCCTTATTTAAACCCTGTTGATAGGTTGCAAAATAAAGTAAAGAAGTGTGATAGACAGATATTCACTTTTCTGTCTGCATGTAATGCACCATATGCACATTAGCCCTATCTCAGGAGCTACATAGATAGTAATAGGAGATACATAGATAGTAATTAAATTATTATCTTCTTTTGTTTTAATTTTTGTACTCCTGTAGAGTAGGACCTGTTGGTTGATTATGATGAGCTGGAGCACACAGAAAGATCCTTCGTTTGTATTGTCACATTCATTAAAAAACAAAAAGCAAAAGATGAGAGAGAGATAGATTGAGACAGAGAAAAAGAGAGGTAAAATGGGGGGCAGGAGAAGGAGAACAAAAGAAAGGTAAATCGACTTTGAATTCAACTCTTCAGTAAATGAATCAAGTTAACTAATATTACATTATATATTTGTAATAATAATAATTAACAAATAATTGTAAATATTATGTATTTGTCTTTGAAATAGGAAGTCTGCTATACATACGTACACAAAATATAGTGAAAGAACATCTAAGGAAAGGATAGTAGAGTATTTAGGTCACACATTACCCAGTAGACAAAATGGGAGGTGGAAAGGGGGAGAGGCAAGGTTTGGCTATGGCTGATGGCTGTTTGTTGACAGGGGCCAGGGGGCATATCAATTTCTCCCTGCAAATAAACAGTTAATTCCCCTCTCTACTCTATTGTGGGCTGCCTATGCCTGGTGCTTTAACTCACTGTAGCCCAAGAAAACACAGTAGACATGCTTTGCTATATATATATATATATATATATATATATATATATATATATGAAGGGCGGACTGTCATGATCCTGAAAGACCCCCAGAAGGGAACAGTCCCATCCAACTACAGGCCAATAACCTGCCTCTCCACAACATGGAAGCTCCTGTCCGGCATCATAGCGGCTAAGATAAGTGGGCATATGGATCAGTACATGAGCACAGCACAGAAGGGCATTGGTAAAGATACCAGAGGAGCCAAACACCAGCTACTGGTTGATAGAATAGTCGCTCGAGACTGCAAAGCCCGACAGACCAACCCTGTGCACTGCCTGGATTGATTACAAGAAAGCCTACGACTCAATGCCACACATGTGGATCAGTGAATGCTTGGAGATGTATAACATCAACAGGACTCTAAGAGCGTTCGTTGCAAACTCGATGAGGCTGTGGAAAACCACCCTTGAGGCCAACGGGAAGCCAATTGCACAAGTGTTCATCAAATGTGGCATATACCAAGGAGATGCTCTGTCCCCACTGCTGTTCTGCATAGGTCTGAATCCCCTCAGCCAAATAATCAACAAGACTGGCTACGGATACCAACTCAGAAATGGGGCCACCATCAGTCACCTCCTCTACATGGATGACATCAAGCTGTACGCCAAGAGCGAGAGAGACGTTGACTCACTGATCCACACAACCAGGATCTACAGCAATGACATCGGAATGTCATTCGGACTAGAGAAGCGTGGCCGGATGGTGACCAAGAGAGGGAAGGTAGTCCATACAGAAGGGGTCTCACTCCCTGAGGGCACAATAACAGACATTGAGAACAGCTACAAGTACCTTGGTATCCCACAGGCAAATGGCAACCTCGAAGAGGCTACAAGAAACGCAGCAACAAACAAATACCTGCAACGAGTAAGGCAAGTCCTAAGGAGTCAGCTCAATGGTAGAAACAAGGTCCAGGCAATTAACAGCTATGCCCTGCCAGTCATCCGATACCCCGCAGGAATAATAAGCTGGCCAAAGGAAGAGATACAGACCACAGATGTGAAAACTCGAAAGCTCCTCACCATGCATGGAGGGTTCCACTCGAAATCCAGCACCCTGAGACTATACACTAAGCGCCATGAATGAGGCAGAGGACTAGTAAGTGTCCAAAGTACAATACAGGATGAAACCTCCAAGATCCATGAATACATTCGGAGGATGGCTCCAATGGATAAAGTGCTCAGTGAGTGTCTCAGGCAGCGAAAAGGGGAAGGCAGAGGTGCTGGAGGTGCCATCATGGGAGGACAGGCCCCTACATGGGATGTACCACCGCCAGATAACTGAAGTGGCTGATATCAAGAAATCCTACCAATGGCTAGAAAGGGCTGGACTGAAAGACAGCTCAGAGGCACTAATCATGGCTGCACGGGAACAGGCCTTGAGCACCAGAGCAATAGAGGCCCAGATATACCACACCCGACAAGACCCCAGGTGCAGGCTGTGCAAAGAGGCCTCTGAGACAATCCAGCACATAACTGCAGGGTGTAAGATGCTGGCAGGAAAGACATACATGGAGCGTCATAACCAAGTGGCTGGTATAGTGTACAGGAACATCTGTGCAGAGTAAGGACTGGAAGATCTAGGTGGGAAACACCCCCTAAGGTGGTAGAGAACGACCGAGCCAAGATCCCGTGGGACTTCCGGATACAGACAGATTACCATTTTGGTAATGGCGAACGAACCGGACATTGTGGTGGTGGACAAACAGCAGAGACAAGCCGTTGTGGTTGACATAGCAATACCTTGCGATGCTAACATCAGAAAGAAGGAACTCGAGAAATTAGAGAAATACCAGGGACTCAAAGAAGAACTTGAGAAGGCCTGGAAAGTCAAGGCGAAAGTGGTGCCCGTGGTCATCGGAGCGCTCGGGGCAGTAACCCCCAAACTGGAGGAGTGGCTAGAACAGATCCCAGAAAGACCTCAGACATCTCAGTGCAGAAAAGTGCAGTCCTAGGAACAGCTAAGATACTGCGCAGAACCCTCAAGCTCCCAGGCCTCTGGTAGAGGACCCGAGCTTGGATGGATGAGACCGCCCATGGGCGGCGAGGAGGGACATTTTTTTATATATATGGCAAGAGCACCATCCCCTGAGGTGCCCAGTGCATCGCAGTGCTCATCACAGAGCGAAGATGGCTGAGAATGAGCCTGAATTTAAAGCCCTCTTCTTCTCCTCCAGTAGGGCTTGAAGCACAGGGGTCTGTTGTAGAAAAATCTACATTAATTTGAGAGTTGCTCATTATCAAAAGGGTTGAAGGAATCAAAACCTGGAAGTGTGATGGATTGAAGAGCACTGATGCCTGCTTTATACACTGTTACAACCCCCACATTACAAATGCTGAGTTGATGTAGTCTGTGATGCAGTGGGGTCAGGCTGTTGTTGTCTTCTCCATGAGAGCTGCAGAGCATCTCCTAGTTTATGGTCTGGAAACAGTCTCTCACTGACCTCATCAGTCCACATTTTCACAGACTTCTTCTGTGCATGCTCTCTTCTCACCTTGGGTGTGTATGCAGGGAGCAGATGCACCAGGTTGTGATCAGAGCAGCCAAGTGGGGAGAGGGGGCTTGAGTCATACGCGTCTTTAACATTTGCATACAGTAAGTCCAGCGTCTTGTTCTCCCTGGTGTGGCACTTTATGTACTGGGTAAAAGTGGGGAGAATGGAAGAGAGTGAGACTGAGTCCCCGTGGAGCGCCTGTGGACTCCACTCCATGCAGTCACTCACAAATCGACACTGTATCGGCTGAGGGAGGGATGTACACATTACACATAACATGGGAAAACTCCCTTGGGATGTAATACGCCAGAATGCCAAAAGTGAGAATCTCACTGTCCCAGGTGCAGAGATGTTCCTTAACTGATATATGCGCTGGGTTGCACCATCTCTCGTTAATAAATGCTGCAAGTCCTCCTCCTTTATTCTTACCATTCTCTCCCAATCTCCTGTCCACCCGAACTAGTTTAAATTCGTCCAGGCCGACCACAGCCCGGTGTTGATATGTTCACATCTTAGTAAAACACATGAGGCTTCACTCCCTTTACTCCTGCTGCAGCCGGGTCAGTGTCGTGAGCTCGTCCATCTTATTGGAGGGAACAAACATTTTCCCATAATGATAGAGAGCACATAGCTTTCGTCCTGCTCTGCAGCTTCTCCTTTTCCTCCATATGTGTATAATAAAAACATATAATGTTTGTGCGGTGTTAGTTTAAGTAGACTGTGTTTTTTTTATTGTTTTGACTTAGATGATTTTTACATGTTTATGCAAAAATCCATGTAATCCCAAAGGGTTCACATACTTTTTCTTGCTACTGTATATACTTAACATACAGGATATTCCAATACAAATATGCATGTTTTTTTCTACTACAAGAGAAAGAAGAGTTTTGACTGACCACTGCCGGCAACTCTAGACATTGCAGTTGGTCTAGAGTAGGTGTGTTAAATTTGGTTTTTATGGCTCTCACTCTCTCATACTGGTCACTGGACGTTCACATGGCACTTAATGGACAAAAACTCTCAGAGGATCTGAAAGGAAGAATTGTTGCTTTATATAAAGATGGCCTAGGCTATAAGAGGATTGCCAAGACCCTAAATCTGAGCGGTTTAAGAGGACAGGCCTTGTCATGGTCGACCAAAGAAGTTGATTGCATGTACTCAGCGTCATATCCAGAGGTTGTCTTTGGAAAACAGACGTATAAGCACTGCCAGTATAGCTGCAGAGGGTAAAGAGGTGGGGGGTCAGCCAGTCAGTGTTCAGACCATACGCCGCACACTGCATCAAATTGGTCTGCATGACTGTCAACCCAGGAAGCCTCTTCTAAAGATGATGCACAAGAAAGACCGCAAACAGTTTGCTGAAGACAAGCAGACTAAGGGCATGGATTACTAGAACCATGTCCTGTGGGCTGATGAGACCAGGATACATTTATTTGGTTCAGATGGTGTCAGGCGTGTGAGGAGTACAAAGAAAAGTGTGTCTTGGCTACAGTCAAGCATGGTGGTGGAGTGTCACAAAATATTGAAACTTTGGGCCCAATTTGGACATTTTCACTTAGGGGTGTACTCACTTTTGTTGTCAGGGGTTTAGACATTAATGGCTGTGTTTGGAGTTTTTTTGAAGGCACAGCAAATGTACACTGTTATACAAACTGTACATTCACTACTTTACATTGTAGCAAAGTGTTATTTCTTCCGTGTTGTCACATGAAAAGATATATTAAATATTTACAAGAAATGTGAGGGGTGTAGTCACTTCTGTGACATACTGTAGCTCTATCCCAATCTGCTAAGTTTAAGTTATTGCAGGCCCATACAAAGGGCAGAGACACTTAGCACTCAAAAAGAATGGTTGGAGGCAGCAGCTTTCTACACAAAATATAGTTTATTATTTGTTTATGAGCAAGAATATTACCAAAGATAAGAATAGATAATGTAACACCTGGTCAAAAAATAGTACAAATATCTTGTTCAATTATTAAAATAAAGCTCTTCAACAACAATATTATACAGAGCTGAGCAATAGGCCTATAAACACAACTGCAGCCTGAGGAGAGAGGCAGGCGAACAAATTAATCCAATTACCCGACCCACACAACACACACAAGTAACTGCATACAGCCCAAGTAAAATACGAGATAATGACGAGACGACATGCATATAATAAAGGTGCAATTTAATTTAAATTATGATGGCCACAGAACACAAAAGAGGTAAGTGACAGAGGTCCTTTGACGACAGAAGTTAGTTCACGACTGCTCAGGATAAGATTTGATGAAGTGTACTGAGCGTGTTTAGGCCTGTCCCCAAATAAGGCCCAGGGTAGAAGAAACTGTTATCCAACAGGTAATTATGACATCCAACTCATGATATGGTATGTCAGATCCACATGGGCCAATGAGAATAATGTTGAATAACTTTTTCAATGTGCAATGTTAAAATTTCTGTGAAATTCTGCTTGCTGCTTCTTGTTCCTTTCTCAGTTTAAATTCCTTTTTTTCCATATTTTTTTCTTCGATACCTTTTACTTCCCATTTCCTACCTCCATTTTCCAGCAATGCCCATACATAACAAGCCCCAGTTGTCAAGCCATAATGAGCATATTCACTAAAGCACTGATCAAATTGAAGCAAGGAAGAGAAGAGTGGATGACAGAAAAGAATCAGTCAGAGAGAAAGAGTCTGGAGTGGACCCTTGAATGGCTTTAGACTGTAAATTCACCACATCCTTTCTCCTTCTCCCGCTGTATTTGTCATAATAGCCTCTTGGGCTATGGCTCAATTTTTAAAATAGGAGGTAAGTGGGAGTAAATGCAGTGAAAGGACCAAGGGTGTTACACAGCAGTGTGTGTTGGGGTAGTATTTGGCCCACTGAATAACTACTCGCAGCAGTATCAGGTGTGGTAGTGGTGGAGTTTAATGTCTAGGGCCTCTCTGTTGCCTATGGAAATGATTGAAAAAGTGCGCACACACACACACACACACACACACACAAATAAAATATCCTCACTATGAAAGAAAAATATGTTTTTCATTTTCACTATTTAGAAAATGCAAAAGCATATACTCACCCACACACTAAACCAAAATGTGGAACATCTAAAGCTGATTAGTCATACTTGTGAATTCCAATTTCAAACCAGGGACACAAATCCCACACTTAATATTCATGCAAAAAACATTTTGGGCCTCTTGCCACGCTACCACAGGGCTATGGGTTAGACAGTTGGTGAGTAGAGGGGTTTAAGAAGGTGGAGGGGTTGTCTTTAATCAGCTTAGTTAAAATAATGGTGATGAGGAAAAAGAGGATGAAAGGAAAAGAAGCACCAAATAGTGAAAGAAATATACAAAATCTGCTGCACAGTAACAGGAAGAACCCCCCATCACAATTGCCCCCTGTCAGTCATATTATTGACCGACACTATCAAAAATGAGTTTAAGTAACAGAAGTATAAATCAAATAGCTTCCATGAATACACCCCAGTTACGGTTTAAGTAAACACTTCATAGACACTTCATACTATAGAATAAGCTGTTTTGGTAGGGGATAGACCCTTAAAAGTGATAGAGCAAGTAATAGTATAACAGCAAAATAACTTGATTATTATATACATCTTCATAAGTCAGTTGATCAGTAAAGAGCAACATGCCATTAAGAATAGACACGCTGTGATGAAAACCTTTGTATATGTCATAAGGGAAGTGTGGGTTTGTTGACCAAAAGCTAGGTGATGGGAAATGGAGGAAGGGATAGGGAATGCATGCGGTGGCTGGCAGTCCAGTTTTAATGTAAGGTTGGAGACATAAGGCACCATAGGAGAAAGATTCCCACCAGGCCGCTGGGTGGGCACGATGGTGACACCCTTGGTATGAGGTCTGTGGGCCACTTTCAGACAGATAGTGTTACAAACATGGTGCTGGTCACTGATGCGGGCAGACGCAGACTCAGACTAGGGCGTGACGTGGTTTGAAACGGAGACTTGCATTAAACATAACACTTGACTTGACTCGACTCGACTCAACTATGACTACACGACTTGACAAAAGTCTCAAGTGCCAGGCAACATCAATCATCATCACAGGCATCAAAACAAGCAACATTATCAACGTCAACAGGACATCAGACATTAACATTACCAACATTACACACACCAGGAACATTGACTTCAGACGTTGCTAAACTCACAGAATCACAGGACTCACATCAAACGTTAACGGACTGACAAGAACAGAGGCAAGAGGGAAGGCTTAAATAAACTAAACAGGAAATTAAACACAGGTGAAACTACTAAGGATGAGGGAGGAGCACAGGAAAGAGAACGTGACATCACAGAGACAGACAGAAAACCTGGGGCCCTCAGCTCTCTGAGGGCCGGACTGTAACACAGCTTGGAGGAGGGTTCTTAGGTGTAGCATGTACGAAGCATAGTTTTGAGTCCACTCTGATTCATACAATTGAAACGTTAATGACATATTTTACACGGAAGACATATCGTCGTACTTTTCCGCCTCATTTTGGTCCGGATCATCATGCATATATTTTTATTGTAGCACCTACAGTTTGGTGTACCAATTTCGAAATAAACCAGCTGAGGCATGGGAGAATACAGGACAACTAACACCATCAACAATATCACACCTCCCACCTATCCAGATATCCTTATCATCCAATGTTTCCATAATTATGGTGAGATCCTTAAACATAGCTGCTTGTAGGTTGGTCAGGTTTCTCAAAGCTTGGTCTATGAGACCTTCATCATTATTATTGGGGATGTAAGTGCGGCAGGATATTCCCACAATCACCTCCCACCCCCCTTGAGAGGCAGTGAGTTGGTCTAATACCATTCTATTTTGAAGGGCAGTTATTCTAAGGCCCTTGAGCTTCTTGTGTTGTACGGCTACATTGTTGGCTATAGACATATTAATAAACAAGAACAGCCTATAGTTTCCATGCGGAACAAAAGCTTACCCACTCCTGTCAGGGAAATAATCCCAGTGTTACCTTTTGCCCATCAATGCACAATTTAAACTCGTTTGGTATATCAGTGCCTCATATAGAATTGTGTGGTTTGAAAATACCATTCACTGTGTCTTTGGCTCACGCAGCCCCAATATCTGGGTAAGTGTGATTACACTTTAGAACCACATCAAAAGATATCTGCCACCAGAGGTTCATCATGTGGTCCTGGTGTTCTGGAGACACACGGAATTGTTTTATTGCTACCATACAATAGCAGGTCATATTGGTCATATTTGGGCCTTTATGGGGTTTTTTGTGCATGTGGATACATGATCTCCGCAATAGGCTGGATTCATCTCTCCTAACCGTTGCAATCTATTTTCTACATAAAACTGGGTTCTATGAAAGCCTCCTGGTACTTGCACTGTTGCTACAAATGGTGGTGTGGAATTGAACAATGATAAAGTACAAGTTCCTCATTGGAATAGTATCGTGAAGTCAGAGGCCCATGGGCTCAGACCAGGTGTCATGCCAACATTAACAGGCACAGGGGTCCGTTGGGGATTCTTTCCAAAATGTGGTAGTCGAGTACACACATAACAGCTGCTCAGGTTGTTCTGGTTTGTGGTATAATTTGCCATCTAATTTCGTTTTGATGGATATTGTGCAGTTTCCGTTAATCCAATGAACCTCATTTCACTACTGAAATATCACCGTGTTCTTTAGTTATTTGATAGATTAAAATGAAATTGCTGATCACCCAAATATTTGTAAATGAAAATAATGTCAAAATAATGTCAGGGGTTCCTAAACCTTTGCATACAACTGTATATATATATACATACACACAGAGAATTTAGCTCAATTAAATAAATCAGTCTTCGTGTATTATTGGAAAGTAGATCTGTCATAATACAGTTTCGGTAGTTAATAAAGAAATGGATTGTCCATCTGGTGTGTGAAGTGTTGTGTGTGTCTAATTTTTCTAATTCCAACCATAAAAATGCATATTGCCATCATCAGGTCCTCGCTACCTTATTCTGTTTTCTTTGACTCTGTTACACTCTCTCTTTCTCTTGACTGCTTCCTTCACAAACACACACACACACACACACACACACACACACACACACACACAGGCATACAGATGCAGAGCAGCATAAGGGCATGAAGGAGCAACTGTCAATCACCTGTCACACTTCTGGGTCAATTTGCCAGCTTTTTCAAACACAGTGTGTCGGTGTGCTCCCTAGTGTCAAGAGCCCTTATTATAGGCCAAAGGCCAAACCAGGGAGGCGAAAGATGTTTTACTACTCGTTATTTCCAGTCGCCAATGACCTCCTGACCGCATTGTCCTCTCTCTGTGCCTCAGTGTAACTATCTCCTCCGTATGTGCTTGAACAACAGTGCAACAACAAAACATGGTGTTTCCCTGCAGATTGGTTTACCGCTGCCTGTGAATCCATTTACGCTTGAAACCTTGTCTTTCTTTTCATTAACTTTGCCAGTTCTCTTCCTTAGAATCTTCACATTCACATGCTTAAAGACTGACTTTTTTAGTGCTGGACTGGTTAAAGTGCCAAAGAGATAGAAAACCGTTTACTTATTTCACGTGAGAGCAGCACATCATCTATTGTCACATACAGTATGAACCTTCTGGTGAAAGGGTGACTGTAAGTCTAGAGCTGTAATACAGAAGTTACAAGTACCATTCAGGATTTCACGTGTTTTAAGTTGTTTGTTCGATTAATTTGTGTCGTCTGCATAAGAATATACTAAATCCTAAAAATATTACCTAGAGGAGACATTTATAGACTGAAACGTAAGAATACATATACAAGTGTATATTAATACACTTGGCTTAGTCTTTGAACAGTGAAGTGAAGCTAAATGAAATATTTTTAGCAGGATGTTTGCAGACAATCTGTTGTCATTCTGTGGCTATGAGGAGGTATTTAAGCTGGACATCTAGAGAGAGTGAAATAGGTGAAAAGAATGATAGTGAATCAAGACAACACATGAAACACGAAATTAACATTCAGGATAAAAAGATAAAGTGGCAATAAAGCCAGTTATTACACACAAGCCAAGGAACAAACCAGACACTAGAAACAGACATAGGTCAGATGGGCAAACATGAGCAACAACTTGTGTCATGATGCCTGCCCTGTTTTACGCTGCTTGTCTCCCTCATTCCCTTTTTCACTCCAACTTCCTGTTTTTTTTCTTCTGTCCCTCATTACAGCCTGATCACCAAACTTTGCCGAATTTATACTCCACCTCGTTCACTCCTACTCTGTCAATCCTACCACTTGCCTCTCACCAATCACCTGCTCAAAGGAAGCTGCTGACAACTGTTGTTCTCCTCTTCATGTAGCCAAGGACGTTTGTAAACCCTGTTTTGTGCCTAAGAGGAGTTATCTATCAGTTATCTGTCTCATAATTGTGGTTTGGATCACCATGTAATCGGACTGAAGTATTTGTTCTTATCAGTGTTTGAGGCCACATTGTTGATACATTATAGTACTTGTTATAGTACTTGTACTATCATATACTTGTTATGTTGTGTAAGTTATATCCATATCTTGAAGTTAAAAATACCAAAAATAGAGGTCTATTCATAAATTATGACATTGAATCTAGGTAGGTAGCAACAGTGAGGAAAAGTCATTTCATGTTTTAAGTCTTCAAAATCGACTCTGCTTTTGTTGTCACCAGTTTTTTAATTCCTCGTTGTCTTTGTGTGTTTTTTGTTGTCTGTGCATTTATAATTTTGGGTCTGTACTTTCCTGTGCTTGCATGTCTTTACGGGAAACTATTTAGTTCCTCTCTTTATAATAATCCATGCTAAACCTAATTCCAATGAATGAGTTCTTATTGACAAGGCTTACACCTACATAGAATTAGATCACCCAAGGAGGTCCACTACAGGTTACATCACACACACACATACACACACACACACACACACACCTGTACTTCTCTCTGTGAGGTTTGGAGTCTTTGAATCAGATATTATTTATAATTTCTGGAATGGGATATGGGATATATTTGTTTCAATTGAAGACACATATACTCCTTCTGTATTCTATAGTATGAAAGATCTGACTGTGTATGCAGCATTATCAGAGCAGTGCATGACATGTTCGTTTGTTTGTTTTTTTGTTTTGTTTAATCAATGCTAGGTTTGTTTGGCCAGAATGAAAAGACACACCAAATGTCAGGGTCGGGGGGGTACCTCCTCAGGCCTGCTCTCTGCACATAATACAGATAGAGTTTCAATGGCCACCTTGTTTCTTCAGTGTGGGAAGAGCACAGTAAAAGTATGTAACTAAAAAACTGAGCTCCAGATGCCCTGAGGGGTGTACTAGTCTGTTTTTACAATCCTAAAACAGGGATAAAGTTGTGGACAGCAGCACAAAGAAGGTTGCAGGAATATTTCATACTAATGCATATGTTTGCAAAATGTCTTCTTTATTCAATTCGTTCTCACAGATTTTTTTTACCTGCTGTTTATCCCTGCCCTTACAGTTTCAGTGTTTTTACTTTTTTTATTATTATTTTATATTTCCTTTTCACGTCGTAGAGCATAGGAGTTTGTATTTCAGTATGATTGCCCTTTTCTAGTTGTGACACAGAGATTTTGCTTTTCGTTACTGTCACAAGGTGAATACTTTCATGAATATATTTCCATCACCTCTTGCAGCACAATGCCCCTTGCCTCTTCCACACTATGTGTTTGGGATTTTACTCCAGACTTTAGTTGATCATGCTGTTCTCTCAAAAATCTTCTTCCACTTTCTGTTACTGATGTAATAATTCACTCATTCTGTTCTTGGGTGACAAGACAGGTACAGAAGCAGCCAGCATGACACACAAAGAAGGTATCTTTGATAGAGACAGAGAGAGACAGATAAACACACATTATGTGGTATGCAGAAGAGAGATAATATAATCAGCCTTGCTTGGTGAAACAATAAATACCAGCTTGACATGAAGCAGATTCCTCTTCTAAGCCACCTTAACATTCCATTTCAAGTCTGACTGCATGTGGCTGGAGAAAAACAGGTGTGTTTGTGCTATGTTTGATTCCTCCTAGAATTAGATAACAATCACTGTGATTGTATGTGTTAAAGAGTTGATAGTCTTGATGTTGGTCCTGAGATAAGGGACCCATGTGTTAGTTTGGTATATTTTGTCTCAGGCAGAGTTCCTATCATCAGTAAGAAGCAAAATCTAATCAGAACAGACAGAGTCTCTAGGTGTTGGCCAAGGCTGGCTGCTCCATGGCTGAGTCCAGGTAACGCAAACACGTACAATTATTGACTCACTCTCAAAAGGATGGTTAGGATTGTTATACTTGCTATCTTTACCTCTTTCTCGTTTTTGCATTTCTTGGCAGTTCATCCTTGCAAAGAAGTGAGCGTGCATGTTCATTTATACTTGAACTTATATATGCTTGAATACTACTATACTTTACATTCTTTAGCACTTGCTACATTTTTGTGTGTATGTACTGTAGTCCTTGCTTCCCACAGATACATTAGTATCTGTAGTTTCCTTTCAACCAGTCCTGACAATGTCAAGTATACCCAACATAATCCAGTCCAATTTCTATCACACTCTGTGACACAAATTGTCTGATATTGACTGATAGGTACTTACTGTGTATCCACATCGATTTAGGTCTGACACATGACTGGGGCCAGGAACCAATCCTATGATTGGTGGGTGATGGGTCAACCTCTTGAGGCACTACCATGTGTGTGTGTGTGTGGGTGTCATAGTAACCAGCAGGGACAACAGCTGCAAGCTGATCTGCTCTATGGATTTGCTTATTAGGAGGTCTAATGAATCTTGGTGAGACTTGTCACAGATCTGGGGAATTCAATTCAAACAGGCACAGGCATCCACCAATACACATACAGTATAACACTGAAATTTGGCCTCTTTGAGTTATATGCTTGTTTTGGGGGGTTATTTTTTCCTTTTTCACAAAAGTTTTTTTGTCCTGTCCGTGCAGTTTAGCATGCAGCATGTATGGCCTGGATGCTGTATTGTGATGGACAGGTACATTAACTATGAACTCCTCTTGATTGAAGATCTGTGTATGTTTTAATATCGAGGGGGGGGGCAAGAAAACGGAACAAATGAAGTATTATCCCGATAGTGAAACTGCAAAACTACATCATTCACCGATGTTGTGATACAAGCATTGGTGCATGCACAGTGCCACTTGTAGAAGTGCAGCCTTGCTGCCATATCCGGTTCAACGGGTGGCAAGAAAAGACCCAGTAACCAGAACACCCACACACCTCCAGATTCAGGAGGGCAGATGTTGTGAACTGAGGTGCCCATAACATGCTTGTTTCAGTTCTAAGTTGATTTTGGTGGTGGTGTTTGACTATGACTATATGTGAGCAAATGTATTGGTATCAGAATTATTATTCTCTTTTCATGTATGAAATGACAATGTATTCTAACTAGAGGAACATATTAGTAGCCATCCATCCATCCATTTTCAGCTGCACTATCTAAGGCCGGGTCACAGGTATAGCAGTCAGTGTAAGTTACGAGCCCCAGACTTGTCTATACTGTACCTGTAACACGCTCTTTCCTTGAACAACTAACACATGGGCTTGTGATTTACTCTCCCCCTTTCTAAAAGTCAAAAGTTGCATAACACCTATAATGACTTAATTAATGTACTTTTTGTTTTAATTATTACCATGTCAGTTATCAACTTTACACATCCCAAGGCTTTGGTTATGCTAAGAAATGTAAGCAAGAGACATTTTGGAAACATATCTCATCTAGGAGAAAAACATGTGTCATGTTGGACAACCCATCTTTCAGTTTAATTCCTAAATAAATAATCAGGGATTATTGAGAGACTGACGTGACAAAAAATGAGTCTAAGGCAAAATACTGTCAAACTTTTTCAATAGCGTTTTGAAATTGCATTGTTTTTGTTTTTGCGTTGATAATAACTTATGAAGGAAGCCAAATTATTTTATACATTTCTATGTGCAAAAAAGCAGCATGAAGAACATCAAGAATACCTCATTTAACAAACCTGACTCAACTTCCAAACTACATACACACACATACTATATACACCTTTGAATATAAGTTAGGTTACTTGCATATTTATTAAAGTAGGGTTCAAATAATTTTTACTCTCAGAAACAGCCAGGCACGGTTACGAACAAATAAAATAACCTCATTAATAAATGTACAGTATAACCAGACTTTTTTGAGAGTATCAGCAAAAACAAATGAAAAGAATACAACAACGTTATGAGAAATTTATACGCACAAACTGGTAATATATCCAAACACATTCCAATGTTCAATAATAATTATAGATTTCAATGTAATATTCAATGAGTGTGGACTGTACTGTACTGGGTCTGTACTTTACATTGTACACACAACAAATCCACACATCCATACACAGATCAAGCAGTAGGTAGAGAGCTTTTCACTGTCCACAGTGGCTTCATAGTATGTAATTTAATGGTCATTTTGTTGGCTGCAGTAGCATCATTACCAATTCCCAGGTGCATAGTGGTGAAATAACAGGCTCTGGGCTCATCCACAAAGCCCACAGGACCACACTTGAGTCATTGCTTCAATTTGAGCCATCAAATCATGGTAGGAGAATAAGATTGCCTTTCCTTGCTAGGTATGTGTGCTTCTGTATGTTTATGGTGGGTTTACTGTTTTGCCACTGTAGTTCTTTCTGACATTTTAATTACTTGATTAGTGGAAACCAGGTTTAGTGAGGCGGTTAGCTAAATACTGGCACTGAATATACAGTACTGTGCAAACGTTTTAGGCAGGTGTGAAAAAATGCTGTACACAAAGAATGCTTTCAAAAATGGAAGTGTTGTATTTATTGTCATAAATGAACAACATGCAGTGAATGAACAAAAGAGAAATCTAAATGTGGGTGTGACCACCCTTTGCCTTAAAAACAGCATCAATTCCTCTAGGTACACTTGCACACAGTTTTTGAAGGAACTCGGCTGGTAGGTTGTTCCAAACATCTTGGAGAACTAACCACAGATCTTCTGTGGATGTAGGGTTTCTCACATCTTTCTGTTTCTTCATGTAATCCCAGACATACTTGATGATTTTGAGATCAGGGCTCTGGGGGCCAAGCCATGACTTCAAGTACTTATGTAGTAACACCAAATATTGATTTGATTTAGATTTTTCTTTTGTTCGCTCACTTTGCATTTTGTAAATTGACAAAAATAAACAATCATTGTTTATATTTTGAAACCATATATCACTACTTAACTTTGTTGTCTGTGAATCCACAACATGAATTGTCTTGTTAATCTGTGCTGTAAAACCACACTTGAGATTGAGGGCCTTGTTCAAGAGCAGTACAGTGGTGCTTTATTCAGTCCCAGCAGGAAAAACCTTGTGACCTTCTGGTTGATTTTCTACTCATTAGATCATTGTCTCTATAAACATAACACAATTATTTATTTGTAATACACCATATTCAAAACACCAAACGTTTCTCTTTACGCCATCACATAGTATAGGTTACCACATCATGGCTCTGATATCTAGCCAGTCTGTAGTTAAGTGGTCAGTATGCCAAAAATGCAGCTTGGTTGAATGTCAAATAATTTTTATTTGTTATATTAATTCTTTTTATTTTGATTACATCACTGTTGTCAGATTGTGACTATATTTTAAGTGACAAAATATCAGTTCTGCAGAAAAGGACAGAATAAAGCAAAAGGAGCAGAAAGCAACTGAAGATTGCCCTCAGTCTAAAGGCACCATTATTACATAGCTGCCTGTGCCACCACAAGAGCAGGGAGGTCAATAATTCTTCTATGAATGGAATGTAATTTTCTGTCATCTTTGTAAAGCCAAGCCTTGGTCATGGAGGACAGCACTCGCTCTTGTGCTCAAGCTAATAATTGACTTTGACAGAGGAATTGCCACAGTGCCTTTCACCGCAAACGTTATTTCACTCACATTGATCCCCAAGCCTATTTTCACACACTAATGGATGGCATTGTAACTCCCTCACCACTGTTAGTACAAATAATTATGAATCAATATGCACTCAAGGCCGCACATAAGAATATAATTTTAAAACATTAGTTATTACCACCAAGACTGTGCCCATGTGCATTAGTCAGTAGCAGCCTATTTCAATTGATCAAACAAGGGCAGAGTTAGTCAATCACTTAAGACTGCCAGTTGTGGTTGTTGCATGAATGTAATAGCCCCCCCTAGCCACTTACAGTCTTACATCAAAGTGTGTGTGTGTGTGCGCGCGTGTGTGTGTGCATGCACATGAATATATATATATATATATATATATATATATATATATATATATATATATATATAAAAAATTCCCTCCTCGCCCCCCGTGCGCGGTCTCATCCATGCAAGCTCGGGTCCTCTACCAGAGGCCTGGGAGCTTGAAGGTTCTGCACAGTATCTTAGCTGTTTCTAGGACTGCACTTTTCTGGACTGAGGTGTCTGAGGTCTTTCCTGGGATCACTCCTCCAGTTTGGGGGTTACTGCCCTGAGTGCTCCGATGACCACGGGCCTTCTCTAGTATCCAGTACTATACTGGTATTTCTCTAGTTTCTCAAGTTCCTTCTTTCTGATGTTAGCATCGCAAGGTATGGCTATGTCAACGGCTTGTCTGCTTTTTGTCCACCACTACAATTACCATTTTATCTGTCTGTATCTGGAAGTCCCACCTTAGGGGGTGTTTCCCACCTAGACCTTGGTACTTCCAGTCCGTACTCTGCACAGACGATTCTGTACACTATACCAGCCACTTGGTTATGTCGCTCCATGTATGCAGTTATGTGCTGGATTGTCTCTCTTCTCTCATCTCTTTGCACAGCCTGCACCTGGGGTCTTGTCGGGTGTGGTATATCTGGGCCTCTGTTGCTCAAGGCCTGTTCCTGTGCCACCATGATTAGGGCCTCTGTGCTGTCTTTCAGTCCAGCCCTTTCTAGCCATTGATAGGATTTCTTGATCAGCCACTTCCCATGATGGCACCTCCAGCACCTCTGCCTCCCCTTTTCGCTGCCTGAGACACTCACTGAGCACTTTATCCATTGGAGCCATCCTCTGAATGATCTTGGAGGTTTCATTTGTATTGTACTTAGGCTTTCTTGTAATCAATCCAGGCAGTGCAAAGGTTGGTCTGTCGGGCTTTGCAGTCTTGAGCGTATATTTACACACGTTTACACACACATATTAAATATTATATATATATATATATATATATATATATATATATATATATATATACACACATAAATATCCAAATTGGCCCAATTATCCCAATTAGCCATTTTCCCTCCCTGGTGTTATGTGACTTGTTAGCGTTACAAGGTCTCAGTTGTGAATGGGGAGCAGGTGTGTTAAACATGGCACCTCATGGCAAAGAACTCAGACGATCTGAAAAAAAGAATTGTTGCTCTATATAAAGATGGCCTTGGCTGTAAGAAGATTGCCAAGACCCTGAACCTGAGCTGCAGCACGGTGGCCAAGACCATACAGTGGTTTAACAGGACAGGTTCTACTCAGAACAGGCATCGCCTAGGTCGACCAAAGATATTGCTCAGCGTCATATCCAGAGGTTGTCTTTGGGAAATAGATGTATGAGCACTGCCAGCATTGCTGCGGAGGTTAAAGGGGTGGGGAGTCAGCCTGTCAGTGCTCAGACCATACGCCACACACTGCATCAGATTGGTCTGCAGGGCTGTCGTCCCAGAAGTAAGCCTCTTTTAAAGATGATGCACAAGAAAACCCGCAAACAGTTTACTGAAGACAAGCAGACTAAGGGCATGGATTACTGGAACCATGTCCTGTGGTTTGATGAGACCAGGATACATTTATTTGCTGATGGTGACAGGTGTGGGTGGCAGAAACCAGGTGAGGAGTACAAAGAAAAGTGTATCTTGCCTACAGTTAGACATGGTGGTGGGAGTGTCATGGTTTGGGGCTGCATCAGTGCTGCTGGCTCTCCAAGACAACCACTGCTCTGCTAAAGGAACTGAGGGTAAAGGTGATGGACTGGCCAAGCATGCCTCCAGACCTAAACCCTATTGAGCATCTGTGGGGCATCCTCAAACGGAGGGTGGAGGGGCGCAAGGTCTCTAACATCCACCAGCAACGTGATGTTGTCATGGAGGAGTGGAAGAGGATTCTAGTGAAACTGTGACTGTGAAACTCTGGTGAACTCCATGCCCAAGAGGGTTAAGGCGATGCTGGAAAGTAATGGTGGCCACGCAAAATATTGACACTTTGGAGCCATTATGGACATTTTCACTTAAGGGTGTACTCACTTTTGTTGCCAAGGGTTTAGAAATTAATGGTTGTGTTGTTTTTTTTTTGAGGGCACAGCAAATTTACACTGTTATACAAACTGTACATTCATTACTTTACATTGTAGCAAAGCGTCATTTCTTCAATGTTGTCACATGAAAAGTTATATTAAATATTTACAAGAAATGTAACGGGGTGTACTCACTTCTGTGGCATAATGTGTGTTTAAATCCAGACAGGAAAAGACAACATATTCAAAAAAGCAGCTAGGGAGACTATTCACATCAAGGAAAGCTGACACTTTCTCAACAAAGAAGGGTTAAGGCACAATCTATCTGCAATTCACTATTCAGTTCTTTAATCACTACCCGGGAGGTTTTATGGTCATTCATGTCAAAGGTCAGGTGGGATTAGTGACACAACAGGTAGAACAACACAAATGAAACATTTTTAAGAAGAATGAAGTAATTTGTTAATTTGCCAGTGAAAAGAACATTTAAAAGTTTTTGAAGGAGGCTCGGGCTTGTAAGGAAGTTTAACAGGTTCATATTTATTAGTATTTGATTATCACTAATACCCAACGATCTGTCCAGAGTATGCAGCAGCATTCAGGCAGTAGAAGAGGAAAATAAACAGGTAACAGGACAGTAGATTGTTTTCCAGTATTTTGCTACTACATGCTTAAATTGCATAATGTAGCAGTAGCAAGTTGCATTCACATTTCATTTTTTCAACCTTTACAGGACCCTTCCTTATTCAACTGCAGCGCAAATACTCATGAATGCACAAGGTTAAATTGCTCTCAGTCAAACAACATTGTATTTGTAATTAATATTTTGTATCAGTTGCATATTCATATATTATAGTATAGTATATATATATATATATAGTGAGGCTGATTCGACCAAGGAAATGCACTCAGCGGCTTACAAACTGACAGGTCGGTAAAACGCCAATAACAATGACTCTCCCAGTAATAATCAATGATAATTCAATTCAATTCAATTCAACTTTATTTATATAGCGCCAATTCATAACATCAGTTATCTCAAGGCACTTTACAAGTAAGGTTTTAAGACCTTACACAACTAAACCCAACAATTCCCACATAGAGCAAGTTTTCAATTGTAGCCAATCGATAAATTGTACATTTAAATAGCAACAGTGGAGAGGAAAAACTCCCTTTCTAACGAGGAAGAAACCTCCAGCAGACCCAGGCTCAGTGTGGACGGCCATCTGCCTTGACCGGTTGGGGTGAGGGGATAGAGAAGAGAGAAAAGAACACAACCACAACAACAAAACAAGCAGCAACAGAACACAGGCGGGATAGTTGGACCAGCAACTGAACACTGGAGACACACGACTCTGAGTCTGATGATACCTGTAGATGAGAATAGAGAGAGACAGAAGGGGAGAAGCACAACTAGGAGAGAAAAGGGACAAAGTTAGTCACATGTGGAAATGGAGGCATGTTGGCGGATAGAAGAAAAGAGAAAAAAGAGCTCAGTGAATGAAGGACGTCCCCCAGCAGTCTAAGTCTATAGCAGCTTAACTAAGAGATGGTTCAGAGTGACCAGAACTCTGAAGAAGATAATAATAATAACTCAATAATTATTAATGAAGTAACCACTACAGTTTATAGATGTGAATCATCTGAAGTTTTGATGTTGGTATGATTTTCATGTGAGCAGTCTTTTAGCACTTGGCTGCTGCAGCCAAAGTGAGAAGCAAACATTAGCATATGAATGTGTCCATGCAGCAAGCAATGTGATTAAACTTCCCTTTTACAGTATCTACACTGTATAAACAGCAGTGATGCATTGTTTATTATGGAGAATTCAATTAAATTCAATCTTTATACAGCGCCAATTCTCAAGGCACTTTACAGGTAAGGTTTAAGACCTTACTGCAAGTGAATTTTCAGCAACAAGACTGGCGCAAATAGTTTTTTCCAGCTACTGACAGGTGTTCTGTCCTGTATCTGGCGCTCACAAGACCCTTCTCACACGCGTATCATGACTGAAATCTCCTTGTGTAAAAACAAAACCAGGAACAGGAAAAAAGTTAAACATCCTTTTCTGCCTAGCAACAGTCTGCAGCGTCTGCAGTATGACAATGTTTTCTCCTTGTGGACCCCGATGTAAAGCACAAAAACAGGAAACATCCGTTGCTCTTAGCTGGTAGTTTTAACAATAGAAGCTGTTGTCCCCTACAGAAGTAAAAAATCATGATATTTACTTATTCTGCTGAGCTCAGAAAAGTTGTAATAAACCCAAGTACCAATAGTAATTTCTACTAAGGATGTACAATAGAAAATTCCCCTACAGGTCTGGGAGAGAGTCCCGCTTCTGTATCTTATTGTTTGTAAAATATATAGTTTTAGCATTTCTACTACTATTATTACTCATAATAATACTTTCACATTTTTTTCTTCCATTTGCACATACTTCAACAGCCATTCCATCTTAAAATAACTGCATTTCTTTTTTACTTAGTTTGAGTGAATAGATGTGCCACTGCCTGTTTATTTCGCCATTATTCTGAGGCATAGGCACTAGCAGCACTTAAGGACGCTGTAAGTGGTGTTGATTGGCTCTGTAAATATGCGTGTGAACCAAATTGTCATGTGTTTATTTTATTTAGAATTTAAGTTGGATTTTTTTTTTTTGTTTGTTTCTTAGCATTGTGTCACTAATCACTGCTCCATCTGGCAGATCAATGCGCTATTACAACATACTCAGGAAACGCTTTGGAGACGTTAACAAAGTAGCTACGAATTAACTACGTCAGAGTTGGGGGATCACAAGGAGTCTGCTGAAAGCATGCTGAAATCACGCACCAATCACTCAGTTCTAGGTTACTGTAAAGACCCCCTGTTGCCTCTAAACATAAATAAACAAACAAATAAATTTTAATGTATGGATATTTAATCTTAATGTTAACAATACTGAAATATAAAAGTAATATAATTAAGCAATTAAAAGTGAAGAAAATACTTTTCAAGTTCTTATTTAAATGTAATTCTATAAAAATTGTAGTAATTGTAAAAGCGAGACACTTCTTGTAACCATATACCAGTCTCTGACAGTGGTCTGAGGAAAATGTATCCCACTCTGAGATGTTTGAGGGCTTTAGCCAATTTCAAGTCACCCCACAGCACTTCAATGGGATTAAGATGTGTCACTTCCTGTCACCGAGGTTTGCTGCTGGTCTGTTGCTGGTTGCAGCAGCGTTTTTGTTAAACGACTCTCCTCACTTTTATCTCTTTACTGTTGTCTTTAACTTATTTCGAGTGCCTAAGGGTCGCTTGTAATACTCACGCACCTTATTTCCCTCTTATTAAAAGCACTGCTAATTT
The DNA here is from genome assembly GCA_030770545.1 of Macropodus opercularis. Taxonomy (NCBI): domain Eukaryota; kingdom Metazoa; phylum Chordata; class Actinopteri; order Anabantiformes; family Osphronemidae; genus Macropodus; species Macropodus opercularis. The sequence goes on along the minus strand of JAUCMP010000028.1, from coordinate 11,387,153 downwards.
CGTAGCTTTCTGGTCTTTTCAACTAAGATAAATTCACTTTCTGCCATGGCTTCCCTGTCTTCCCTGTCCTTCTTTTTCTTGCTCGGTGCCTTATGTTTAGCTCGTCCTCTGCCTCCATTAGTGTTAATGGTATCTGTAATAAGTGTGAGATAGTGGCAGCGCTGGAGGCGAGGCTGACTGATTTGGAATCTCGGCTCCGCACTGTGGAAAACCAGTCAGCTAGTCAGGCCCCGCTAGCTAGTGTGGAGCCTCCTAGCTTAGCTGCTACTCGTACCTCAGTGGGTCCCGAGCAGCCGGGATGTGACTGGGTGACGGTTCGTAGGAGTCGTAGTTTTAGGCAGTCGCCCACGGTTCACCACCAGCCGCTTCACGTTTCAAACAGATTTTCCCCACTCAGCGACACACCTGCTGAGAAACCCACCCTGATCATTGGTAACTGCATAGTCAGAAACGTGAAGTTAGAGACGCCAGCGGTCATAGTTAAGTGCATTCCTGGGGCCAGAGCGGGCGACATCCAGTCTTACCTGAAGCTCCTGCATAAGGATAAGCGTAAATACAGTAAGATCGTAATACACGCAGGAACTAATGACTCCCGGTTACGCCAATTGGAAGTCACTAAAACTAACATTGAGTCGGTGTGTTCATTTGCCAAAACGATGTTGGACTCCGTAGTTTTCTCTGGACCCCTCCCCAATCTGACCAGAGAAGACATGTTTAGCCTCCTGTCATCGTTTCACTGCTGGCTGTAGGTGGTGTCCAGCAAACGATGTGGGCTTCATAGACAATTGGAGCAGTTTTGGGGGAAAACCTGGGCTGATTAGAAGAGACGGCGTCCATCCCACCTTGGATGGAGTCTCTGTTCTCTAGTAATATGGTCTAGTTGATTAGACTCCCTAAACCATGACCCAGAGTGGAGCCCAGGACGCAGAGTCGCAGTCTTACACGCCTCTCTGCAGACTCTCAGCCGCCACCTGCTCGTAGCTGTAACACTCCCATCGAGACTGTGTCTGCTCCCCGACCACCTAAATTATATAAATCACAAATAAATAAAAGAGGAGTGATTCACAGGAATCTAATAAACATCAAGACAGCTCCTCTTACAGAACAAAGTAACAATAAAATAATTAAATGTGCTCCATTAAATATCAGATCTCTCTCTTCTAAATCCCTGTTAATAAATGATTTGATAAGTGACCATCACATAGATTTATTTAGTCTCACTAAAACCTGGCTGCAGCAGGATGAATACGTTCATCTGAATGAGTCGACTCCAACCAGTCACCTCAACCATCATATTCCTAGAAGTTCAGGTAGAGGTGGAGGAGTAGCAGCAATATATAACTCAGATTTATTAATTACTCCTAGCCATAAACTTAGCTATTATTCTTTTGAGAGCCTCACTCTGAGCCTTTCACACTCAAACTGTAAAACCCAGAAACCAGTTGTGTTCTGTGTTGTCTACCGTCCTCCTGGTCCATATTCAGAGTTCTTAACTGAATTCTCAGAGTTTTTATCTAACCTAGTTCTCAACACAGATAAAGTGATTGTAGTGGGTGACTTTAACATTCATGTAGATGTTGACAGTAACTGTCTCAACATTGCATTTAATTCACTACTGGATTTTATTGGTTTTAGTCAACGTGTGAATGAACCTTCTCACTGTCTTAATCATACTCTTGATCTTGTCCTGACGTATGGGGTTGAGATTGATCATTTAAAAGTTCTCCCTCAAAACCCTCTGTTATCTGACCATTTCTTAATGTTTTGTGTCATTGTTGCATTGTGTCCAGTTCCATTTCAGCTTTAATTTTCTGACAGATGGTCTCACATGTTCCTCAAGCACCCTCTGATACACAGCAAAATTCATGGTGGAGTCTGTTTTTTTTGAGATCTCTTTTAGCATCTAGTGTTCCGCTCTCAAGGTGTACTTGCTGGGACGACCAGACCTGAGCAAGCCCTCCACTTTTAGACTATTTTCTGGACAGTGGAATGGCTGATTTCAAAATCTTTCGAGATCTTTTTAAATCTCTTACCAGACTTGGCAACGTTGGCTGCTACAATTTTTTTTCTGAAGGCCTCAGATAGCTCTTTTGCTCTCAGCATTGTGCTCACTCTCACTTTAACAGTTAGGAGAATACGAAACTAAATGTCTGAGGTTTAGAAAGGGCAAGCCTCATTCACAATGCTAAGTAACTATATGTGAATTCAGCCATTCCCACAAGTGCGTATACATTTGAGGGTGTGCCAACTCCTTAGTTAGTCAGAATATCTATTTTTGTCGAATTAAATTTAAATAAGTATTAATTTAAGTATAAATTTAAATTTTTCTCTCAGTATTGTTAACATTGAGATTAAATGTCTACATAATAAAAATACCCAGGCTTTCATAGGGTGTTCTCATTTTTCACATGATTCTAGTATATAAATCAGAATAAGTGTGGAAACACCTCCAACAGTATCTACCACAGCGTTGTAGAGGACCTCCTTCCACCCTCTGCAGACAAAGAAAAGACAATGTTGGCCTCAGTAATGAGAATAATAATTGTCAGTGCCAGCTGGGCGCCTGAGAAGGTCAGCATGAGGACAGGCTTATCTCCATGTTGGTGCTAGTTTCCATATGGCAGCACACAATAGCAAAAGGCCTTGGCCATTACACAGCAGCATGGCACAGGATGACTCCCACAGACAGAACACAACAGCACACCATGACAGAGTACTCACTGCAGTGGGCCTCAGAACGACCACACAGGCTGGCTGGCTAGATCAGTGGTTCAGGGGTGGACTGACAATACAGAACAGTGACAATAAAGAACATTGAATGGGAGGATAAGAGAAAGATGCTCAGTGGCATGGAACAGAAAAGCACAGAATAATTAAAAAATTCTTATCATGAAATTGGTTCCAATAAATCTTATTAGTCTTATTTGGGAAACAAATTTAGTCTTGCCTAAACTGGAAACTGCATTTGTAATTTATGAAGAGAACTTCCTATTCAATATCTTTCTACTGAAACAGGTGTAATAGTGATTAGTGTAAGGATACTGTAGGGTATGTTGGCTCCTGCACCAGAAAGAGAATAAGCTCTTCATTTTTGTCAGTGAGGAGAATTTTTAACCGCTACATGATTCCATTCTGATTTTGTGTCTATTTCTGCTTTACAGTGTGAATGTAGTAAAACTATCATAAAACATGTTTTGTCAGGTTCACCTTCTACATGTTCTGGTTAATGTTTTAAGTTGACTAAGAAAAAAGTGAAGCTGCCTCGAGTCTAGATAGATACAGCACAACAAGCGGGAGTAAGGAATTAGACACAGACACACAGGATCACTGTATGGCTGTGTCTGTAAATGCAGACAAATAATATGAAAATAGAAAACATTTTCCTGTCATATCCACCATGTCCACCTCAGATTAACATGTATATCCTGTGGATCACATCTGCAGATTTTGCAGACCATGCTCCCGCGGTCTCTGCACACAATCTGCTCCCTATGCAAAAATTGAACTTAAATCAGCCTCAGCCTATGATGCGGTTCATACATTTACGCAGCTAATCAACACCGTTAACAGTGCCCTTGTGTGTCTCCACCTGTGTTTTTGCCAGCAAAACAGCATTGCTATGGTGGAGTTAAGAGACGTTAATGATGCTAAGTGTTGCTAGTGCTTACTCCTCATAATAATGGCGAAGCAAATGAACAATGGCACATCTACTCACCAAGTCAAAGTAAAAAAGAAATGTGGTTCTTTTAAGAGGGGATGGCTGTTGGAATATGTGCAAATGAAAGAAAAAAACTGTGAAACTATTAGTAGTAGAAAAGTTAGTAATAAAAGTTCAGTAATTATATATTTTACAAACGATGAGTTACATAAGCAGGACTGTCTCCCAGACCACAATAGTATCCTCTCACCCAATGCACAGCAGGAGCTTCACACACTGACATAGATATTCATACTCATTGTACAAGCCAGAACTTCATAACAAAAATGCTAAGTGGGTTTCAAAATATGAGTTTAAAGTTGGCTCTGTTCGGTTGGCAGTTCATGTTTTGCCCAAGTAAATAAATATCTATACGTCCAATAGCATTCTCGGCTACTATACCATAAGCGCAGTATAATTAAAATTTTATAAAAGTCCATGAGATCATACGCGATTATTGTTAACTGTCTCAAAATGACCACAGTCCACAGCACACAACAGATGTATTGTGAGACATGATACTTAATTTGGACTAATGCAAAAATTATTGTGAAAATGAAAATGTTTTTCATATGCATATATTAACAACATAAACTGTCTAAGTGGTTAAAAGAATTTTTCATAAATCAAGTATGTTCACAGTAAGTATAATATTTAAGAAGGATAAACATGGGTGAAGTTGGGCATGTTGGGAAAGGACTGCCCCCCACCGCACAGTCCGAGATGTCAACTTCTATCATGAAAGCTATGTCAGGATCTGGAAGGGTTAGGATAGGAGCAGAGGTGGGTCTCTTTAATTCATCTAACAAGTCCATAGCCTCAGGAGACCAGGTAAACTTGGAAGACGTCTGTGGAGAGGAGCAGCTGTAACTCTTGTTGATGTACTGTCTGTAAAAATTAGCAAAACGCAGAAAGCTCTAACGCTGCTTTCTGTCCAAAAGGTAAATATTACAGTTAAGCTGCTTAGTTTTAAAGAGCTGAAAGTTGATTAAAACTTTTCAAATATAGCTAAATGTAAGGAAACAGTGGCACATTATAATTAAGCTGTTTTTTAAAACAACTGAATATCCGAAATTTGGTGAAACATTCAAAATACAGATGAAAGTCATTGAAGAGAAATAGGAGTTGTTTTAAAAGAGGTGAAAGTTTGAAGAAGACGCTTAAGCAGTTACATTTAAAATTCAAAAAAGTTAGATTTATGAAACTGGTGAAAAAGTCTCTAAAGCGTTACAATTGAGCTGTTTAATTTCAAAGAGAAAGTTGAAAGTTGCTGACACATTTGAAATAAAGCTAAATGCAAGCAAACAATTGAGCATTACACTGTTTTGACCTGAAACATTTAAAACATAGCTGAAGGAGCTGAAAAGAAAATGAAGTTATTTTAAAGGGTTGAATTGGGGTTGCAGAAGAAGCTTAAACATCAAATGAAGAATAAAGTGAATCTGTTGAATGTTAAAACCTTAAGATGTGTATTTGCAATTCCCCAACATAGCTGAAACTATAAAAGCATTAATGGACAAAACAGAAATAGAAATCACTTACTAAACTGTCGAATATTCTTGCGAATTAATCACAATTACCAAGACAGAAGCAGATACTGCGCTATTAAAGGATAAATTAGAATAATTTTATTTAGAAATCTGAATAAAGCCAAGACTTTAATGAGCTACTAGTGTGAGTTTTATGTGATGTGACTGAAAATTGTGGCAGCGATTTTAAAATATGTCTCTTCTTCTGTCCGACGGAACGAAGATGGGACAGATTTTACAGACTCACAAACCTGCAGCCAGAGTTCTGACTGGACTTAGGAAGACAGATCACATTTCTCCTACATTAGCTTCTTTGCATTGGCTTCCTGTCAAATCTAGGATAGAATTCAAATTTCTTCTCCTCATCTACAAAGCTATTCATAATAATCTTATATTATTATTATCTTAAAGACCTCATGGCTCCTTATGCTCCCAACAGAACGTTTTGTTCTCAGAGCGCTGGTCTACTTGTGGTTCCTAGAGTTTCTAAATGTAGGGGAAAACGGGAGGCAGAGCCTTTAGCTACAAAGCTCCTCTCCTATGGAACCAGCTTCCAGTCCAGGTTCTAAAAGCAGACACCCTCTCTAGTTTTAAAACTAGGCTTAAAACTTTTATTTTTGACAAAGCGTATCGTTGGATGGTTCAGGTCACTCTGAACCATCTCCTAGTTAAGCTGCTATAGACTTAGACTGCTGTAGTGAAAAACATTAGTATATGTTAGTGGGTTTAGGATACATTTAGAGTAGAATAGACATTTTTTAGGCTTTGTTCAGTTCCAGGGACTATGATTGTACAGTGGACGCTTGCTGGCCATGGGGGACGTCAGCTGTTAGCTGTGGAGGATGACACTTTTAACTGCTACCACTGTATGATGTACTTCCTAACTATTTTTTCAAGAACTTTAGAAATAAATGGCATGTTGGATATTGGTATATGGTGAGCTAGTACTCTACATTGGGCGGCAGTGGCTCAGTAGGCTCGGTGGTCCGATTCCTTGCTTCCCCAGTCATGTGCCGAAGTGTCCCTGGGCAAGACACTGAACCCCAAGTTGCCCCCGGTTTGTCAGCCTAAGCTGCATAGCAGCTCTGCCACCAGTGTGTGAATGGGTGAATGAGATGCAGTGTCAAAGCGCTTTGAGTGCCGATAGGTAGAAAAGCGCAATACAAATGCAGACCATTTACATATCTGGGTTTGGGGCTATTCTTTTAGTCAAATAACTTTGTCTCAATATCCTTTCTTTCTCATTTAACAGCGAGGTGGCTCCAATTCACCATGACCGGATACAAATTTTGAAGCATGAGTTTCAGCAGGCCAAGCAGGAGGACAACCCTGAGGACAGTCAGTACACCTACAGTTTAGACCACTCCTGGGTGAGTTTCCCAAGGGTCATTCCATATGAAATCAACCAAATCTTCCAAAATTCTCCAGGTTACAATATATTTATAAGTTGTCAACAAATCCTACATTTTACCCTCAAAGTTTTCAAATTTTTGGCGCATTAAAATTAGGCTTTCAGACAAAAAAAAGTACAAAGGTACAAAGATGATATTTGCTGCAGAGATAATATAATGGCAAGTCCAAAATTATTCATACCCTTTGCAAACTGTCACAGTCTATGGGAAAAAGGTGCTATACCATTCCAAATAGTCCAAGCTGTTCTAAAGTATCCTACTTACTCTGATTCATTGGCAACAGCTGTTTTAATCAACTCAACAGATAAAAAACAGCAGCTCATTGCTGTTGGTTTGTAAACAGTTATGGCTAAGACAAAGGAGCTCACCAAGGACCTGCGGCTGCGGATTGTTGCTAAGACCATACCTAAATGTTTTGCAATCCGAGTGGTTACAGTGCAAAGTATAATTAAAAAATACAAAAGGTTCCACACTGTGATAAATTGCCACCTGTGCTGACCAGGAGGATAGTGAGAGAGGTAAAAAAAGAATCCAAGGATCACCACCAAGGCCATCCTGATGAATCTGGCCTCTGCTAGCAACATCTCAAGGCAGACAGTCCAACGAACCCTGCACACCACTTGGTTCCACAAACGCAGACCAAGGAGGACACCTCTTCTCAAGATAAGGCACACAAAAAAAGCCCGCTTGGCAATGCTCATGTGGACAAAGTCGAAGACTTTTGAGCCACTGTTTTATGGTGTAATGAAACAAAAATTTAATTGTTTGGCCACAATGATGTAGCCTTCATTTGGCATAAAAAAGGAGAAGTCTTCAAGCCTAAGAAAACCATCCCCACTCTTAAACATGGTGGTAGGAACCTAATGTTTTTGGGGTGTTTTTCAGCCGGTGGACCAAGGAACCTAATCACAGTAAAACAAATTAAAAAGTAGCAACACGTCAAAATTTCAACAACATCAGGTAGTCTGCAGAGAAACTTGGCCTTGCACACCAGTGGACATTTAGCAGCAAAAGTGGTGAAGACATGATTACCAGACAAAAACATTAACGTTTTGCTGTGGCCCAGCCAGAGCCCTGACTTAAATCCAATTGAGAATCTGTGGAGGGAGTTAAAGATCAGGGTGATGGCAAAGAGACCCTCCAACCTGAAAGTTGGAGCTCATCGCTAAAGATGAATGGGCAAAAATACCAGTGGAGAGATGTACAAAGCTGGTCAGCAATTATAGAAGGTGTTTGTTTGCTGTAATAGCCAATAAAGGCTTTTCTATTGATTATTAAAAAAGGTATGGATAGTTTTGGACTTTGGGCTCCACTTTTTGTTTAAATGTAAATAAAAGAAGAGTAATGTTTTTTTCCACAATGATGCCTGTTGTACATCGTCTCATTAGCATATGAATACATCTGTTGTAAAGTGGGGGAAGCGATGCTGCTTTCACTCAATGTATCTAAACAACACTGATGGATTATTTACTATAGAGAAGACTTCATATAGAAATTGTGTTTTATGGTTTTTATGTCAATATGATCCACCATTTATTCTCTAAACAATAAGGTGAAGTTCACTTAACTGCAGAATTTGTGACGACAGAATAGTTATAATGACTTTACCAGAAAAGTATCAGATATCAATTACATCGTGGCCCATGACCACAGAAATATGTGGAGATTTTATATCACAGCAGATGTGACACAATGTGTGTACATATTTTATGAGACGCCTGTTGTCTTTAAAGACTTTCAAGAGACATAAACAAGCTGGGGAAATGGAGGTAGGTCTTTCTTAGACACAGCAATTATGACTTTGCAGTGAACAGAAGATAATTGTAAGACACAAACGCAGTTTTTCAGATTAAAATTCAGTGTAACAATTCGGCCCTCCAACCACCAGAGGGCGCTCTTGTTCCCCTCTCTTCTTCGTCCATTTCCTGTTTTCCGTTATTAATTTCACATGTTTGTCATTTCCTGTTTAGTGTGTATTTAAGTTCCTCTCTCTGTCTTGGTTGTGGCTGGCTCGTTGATTATTCTGTTACCTGAGATCCACAGTTGTGTTACCATTTGGTATGTGTGTAAGTGTTATTTTATTATATCTGTTACCTGAGTTTCCATAGTGAGTGTTATCTAGTGTCTGTAGTAGTGTCTTCCACGTATTTGTACTTGGTGTTGTTTGTAGAGGGTTATTGGGTGTTAGTGTTTCTTAGTGTTGATACTTTGTTCTTGTGTCCTATCCATGTTAAAGTTTGTACTGTCCTGCTTAGTTTGGTTAGTGTGAGAATCTGTATGTTAGGGGTTTTGGTTTATTAGTATTTGTTATGTTACCTTGTCCTCTGGTTTTGTTAATTAAAATATTAGTTCATCATTCTTCTGTGTCTTGGGGTCGTGCAATTGGGTTCTTCCCTTATCGGTTTTGTAGTGTGGGCAAAGGCTCCAGGTCGAGCAGCCCTGTTTTGAATTTCGAGTCTTGTGATCGGGAATCAGGCTCTAGCTTTAGCCTCCTCATCAGTTAGCTTTGGCGTCACCCTGTAACGGTAGTTCCAGGGCCTCAGGCTCTCCTACCCCTGGAACTGCCAGTTTAGTATAATCTTGTGAGCAAGTTTTGTAACATTCAGAGCTTCTTGGGGAAAAAAAGTCCATGAGTGAGAGTCAAACTGGCTTGTGTGTTAGTTGCATACTAACACAACTACACTGCCAAAGGGTACGAGGTACACTGTGTTAAGACAACTATTTATTCACAGAAATGCCACTCAGCTGTGGAAGTGACATAGGACATGGGACAATCATATCCTCCTTAATTCAACAATGACAGACTGTTTTATCTCCATCCTGTTACACATCCTTTGTTGTGTAATTTTAGGTTACAGTTCATCAGATACTTATATAATAAAATATGTTTGGTATAACATGACTTGTATAACAGGCTTCTGTGAACTGGAGATACAACTTTGCGACGCCTGGTGGTTGAACAGAGCACCAAGATTTTATTTTGCCCGCAGCAGGAATTAAAATACTTAGTTGGCGATGCCCCGGCTACGTAGGGGCAACGCAAACATACTGCAGTATAAACAACCTGATTGAGATGCTGTGGCATGACCTCAAGAAAGCAACTCACACCAGACATCTCAAGAATATTGCTGTACCGAAACAGTTTGGTTATTGTTGCCCAAGGAGGGTCAACCAAGTCCAAGGGTTCACATACTTTTTCCACCCTGCACTCACTTTCACACTCACACCTACCAGCAATTTACAATCTTCACTTAACTCACTGTGTCTATAGGCTATGGGAGAAAACCAGAGTACCTGGAGAAGTTACATAGTTATTGGATTTTATTTCCTTACGCTTTCCCTACATTTTTGCCTGTGTATTTCCCTCTTTCTCACTCACACCTACAGACAATATGTGTGTGCATACATACTATAAAACACATGCACACTCAAACTCTATCACACACCTAAGTAAGTGCTTGCATGTGTATGAGACCACAAAGGCACCACATACTCCTAATGTATACCTATATATCAGGTCTGGTATTAGAATCAATAAGAAAGAAAAAATAATAAAGGGAATAAGCACAAAAAAATCTAAATCAAAAGCTTTTACCAAAAACTCCTGGGAATAGAAAGAAAATAACAAGTAACAACAGGAAGACAAACGGCAGATTCCAAATACAGTATGAGATTTTGAGAGATTTTAATTTGACAAAACCTACAGTGTTGCCAATCAATTTTGACATATCGCCTCTTCAGCTAGGGAACATTAGATTTGAAATTGAATTTTACTCTAGGTTGTCAGACCTGAACTAAACTATATTACTACACATTAGTAATAGCAACCTAAAACGATTGCAGCCAGCCTAGCAATTGTCTCTCTTATATGATCTATTGTTTCTTCATCCAGTTCATAGGGCTTGTAGGAAAAAGGAATAAGAATAATTTATAAACAGCTGTGATATCTTAGGTCTATGACCTCACAGTTGAGATGCTCTCCAGTAAGTAGCCTTCAACATCACTATCCCCTGTGATACTGCTAAATTAGATGTGTAAGATGTGTAAGTACACATCAGCTCACACATGCTGGACCACGTGTTGATGCAGTAATGGTGCCATCTGATGTATTAGGAGGACCTTCTGAAGCATGGGTAAAACCAAACTTTTTGAAAACTGGATAAAAACTAAAATGTGAAAATATGAAACACAGGATAAGGAAGTGTTTCTGAAAATGTTTGATGAAACATGTCATTCACCAGGTCTTTAGAACTGACGCAGTTAAAGGAAAGCGGCTTGAATTGAGTCTGTTGACCTTGACTGGTCTAAATTCCCAGCAGTTTATATCAAGGAAGGGTTTTAATAAGAGCCAAGCAACCTCTCTACCCCCACACAGACCATATCCCTCCTTAATTGCCACCTGGTACAATGCCCAAGAAAAGAGCCATGGACAAATAAGGTTGAACAGTAAAGAGCTCTTTTCTACATGTGTTGTCTGTCTGAATCCACTACAGACTCTCTGAAGACTGGCACCAAAATGAAATCAGGTTTACAAATCAGAAAATTGAAATCAGAATTATATTTTTCAGTTTTATAAGCACATTTTTAAACATGATAGTAAGATTTATTCTATTTTATTAATCCTATTCACTGTTTCTGCAAAGTTTTGAAACAGTCTTTAACCTGGCTGGTAAAGCACCTTGAGATAACTGCTGTTGTGAATTGATGCTATATAAATTAAATTAAATTGAACTGAATTCATAGTGCCTTCCAAAGCTGCCCGTACCATATGAACTTATTAGAGATGCTGTCGTTTGAACTGTTGACTGTTAATAATGTTTTTGAAAGTCTCCCTCGTCTTTAGCCCAGAAACGTCCAACAACAATGTGTAATTTGGACTCATCTGACTATAGAACACATTTCCACTTTGAAATAGTCAATGAGCCTTGGCCCACCGGACATGGTGGTGCTTCTGAACTATGTTCACATATGGCTTACTTTTTGCATGATAGAGATTTGATTGGCATCTGCAAATGGCAGAGTGGATTATGTTTACCGACAGTGGTTTATGGAAGTATTCCTGGGCCTATTTAGCAGTGCCAATGACCAATGAATGAAATATTCATTATATTATTCTACAATCATTTTGTTCACTCTTTCAGAGATACCCATCTTTAATTCTGAGAGACTCTGCCTCTCTAAGGCATCCCATTTATGCTAATAGCTAATCATGTTACAGACCTGAAGTCATTTATCTTGATGTTCTCCCAACTGAATCTTTTCAAAATGTCCTGCTTTCTGTTGCCCCTGTCCCAACTACTTTGACACCTGTAGCAGGCATCAAATTTGAAATGTTGATGAGTTTAAACATTTGTTATGTTATTCACATTCAGTTGTGAATAAAATATCGGCCTGTTTTTTGGTTTTATTTTTATTTTCTCATTTTATTCAAATTTAAAAAATTTCCTCTGATCTAAAGTCTCTGATCTAATACAAAAATATTCGGTTTTATGCCTCTTCTGCCTTACTTTATCTATGTTTTTGTGTTTTTTGAATGTCCCAGGTAAGCAATGGGATGGAGGCACACAGCAGACTTCATTCTGTGACAGCAGAGAATGACATTCAGAAAAAACAGCTGGAGAACAGAGATGGTTTCCAAAAAGCACAAAGGAAGTACAGTTCCCTACGATGGTAAGACACACTTATTTATTCACTTTGTCGGAATTTCTGTTTCTGCCTCTCATCTTTGTTCTGTGACCTTCTCCTTGACCTTTTTCTCTGCCTTTCTCAACCTGTTTTTATTTTCCAATTTCAGTTCAGAGCTTCAACTGCAGTGCTCTTTCTGAGCGTTATCTTTTGTAAAAGCATTTAGATCTAACACATAATTCCAAAGCTATTTTTGTGTGAATGAAAGATTTTTCATTAACACAAATTCATTTCTCTAATAAAAGAGAGATCTAAATCAAAGATGATACCAAGGTTCCTTGTACTAGAACCTGAAGCTCATGTTAGATCATCTAGGGCAGGGGTCTCAAACTCAAATTACCTGGGGGCCGCAGGAGGTCTGGTTGAGATTGGGTTGCATATCTGATTGTGATTCCACAAAAATAAAAGAAAAACTTTGTTAAAAACATCTAATCTTCTCAATCATCATTACTAACTGTTCAGAAGGACACACTGAAGTAAACTTTCCTAAATATGAATGGAATATTGTGTAACATGTACTTCTTGAGACCTGGCAGTGCTTCTTCTCATATAGCTGAGCCACATTTGGCTTGAAGATAATCATCAGTAAGTCTGGATCTGTACTTGGACGTATTGAAGTTCAAAGTGGAGAAAAACTTTTCATACAAATGTGATCCCAAAAAGACACATGGGCCACTTAAACATTTGAGAAAGCTCAGGAAATCTGGGGTTCAGGTCTCTCAAAAAGCTCTGCTCACCTCCCTGAACTTGAACATCTGTGTTGGTCGCTAATCTGTAGATTCATCATGCTAACAAATGATCTGCAATTATATCATAGTTACTGTATTATTATCATAGTGGCAATTATATCACCATCAACTTTCAAACAAATCAGCCTATTTTAGCTGATGGAACAACAAAATACAATCTGTATGATGCCAAATCCAACATTGGTAACATTGATTTCATCCAACTCTAAGTCGTACATGCTTTTTTCAAACACCATAAAAAGTAGTCATTCTATGATTTAGTCTATGAGATGTTACACAGGTGTTCCATAGTTGTGAAATGTTTCTCTGTTTGCACAAAAAAGTAGCCTTCCACACACAACACAGTTGTTATTTGGACTGGGGGAGTTATTTTCGGAAAAAAGTGGCTTCTAGAAAAATTTTGAATATTACCCCCTTTTCAGCATTTTTTACAAAAGACAATCTTCAGATAGCATTAATTCAATTTAAAAAATTTACATATATAAAACCCGCGGGCTGCATTAACCCTTGTGCAGCCTTCGAGGATGTCAAAAGTTAAATAGGGGACGCTCTAAGCTAAGGTTTGAATAAAACAGCCGCAGACGGACAATAAATCGCAACACATTTTATCTAGATGAATGGTTGGATGAACTTGTTCATCAGAAGACCCACACGTGTTCATTGCTTGGATGTAACACCCACGAAGGCTGTTTTATCAACGCCCTTGTGTGTGTGTTTGAGCTTTGAGCACCCCCTATTTTACAGTGGGATTGTTTTGACCCCTCGAAGGCTTAACATTGAATTTATGTTGTCCTGCAGGCCAGAAAATATCATCCAACGGGCCTTTTACCTGAATGCCTTTACAAGAAATACAGATTTTCAAAATATGTTTACATTTACTAACACAAGGTTACTCCAAGTCTCAATTATGTATTTATTATTTTTTTTATTTATATTAATATCAGCTCACATTATTTAACACATCAACTTTCAAAATAAGTCTTCTTTATTAAATCCCTTCAGATTAAGCGTAAAATGACAAATTGATTGTTAAAATGCTGATAAAAATAGTTCTGCTTGTTCTAGCCATGCTTTTAAAAGTGTGAAATATTTGGAAAATTCTATCAGAATATCTTAAGGTTTTTCACAACTGACCATTAACCTTCTTCAGTTTTTTCTACAAACTTTTATCTCTTTAAAGTAAAACAGCTTTTCTCACATACAATAAGACTGGCCACCATCGGATAACCAGCTACTATAGCTTCTTATAGAGTTTTTTTGGGACGGAGTATTTCATGCGTGGTGATCAGTGACTTTCTTTATCTGAACAACCAACTGTTTGAGCTTCCAGTTTTGGAAGGGAAAGTCAGAATAATGATGTTTCTAAAGAGATGGAGTTAGAGAAACTTGTCATTATTAATTTGGTGATAAAAGGCTTCAACTTACTCAAGTGGGATTTGTTGGGATTTCCATACCAGTGACTGGCAGTAGAGGGTGAGGAGAGGAATGTGTGTTAATAGGAAAGACTTACCACTTATCAGCCTGACTCACAAGTTTTCCCTGCCTGTTGCAGTGATTTTTGCTTTTAGGTTTCCAAATTGTAGTTGTAGTTTTTTTGTTCCTTTAATAGAGAGGTTATTTTGTTTCAGTGTAATTGGTACTGCAGTTATTGTATTTTGATTTCTGGTTTTAACAACTTGTACTTTGTTCTCTGTCCTGCCTAATAACTGCAACTACAGTGTGCTGTAGTTGCAGTTATTATTGTGTTCTGATCTAAGTCAACAACAATAGAAAAACACTGCTGAAATGCTGCTAGTCTGCTGAAACTAATACTGCATAAACATACATTTCCATGTTTTTATTGAAGATAACATTTAACATTTACAGTGCAGGGTGGGAAAAGTATGTGAACCTTTAATAACTGGTTGACCCTCCTTTGGCAGCAATAACCTCAACCAAACGTTTCCTGTAGTTACAGAAAAAACAAGCAATTCTGTCGGAATTTTGGACCATTCCTTTTTATACAACAGTTTCAGTTCAGGAACTCTCGCTGTCTTGAGGTCATGCCACAGCATCTCAATCGGGTTGAGGTCAAGACTCAAAGTGGGCCACTCCAGAAGGCGTGTTTCCTTCTGTTGAAGCCATTCTGTTGTTGATTTACTTCTACACTTGTTGACCTGTTGCATCACCCATCCTCTGTGGAGCTTCACTTGGTGGACAGATGATCTTAAGGTCATTCATTCATCTTCTATCATGTGAAGATGGAAAGGGTTGTTCTGGTGCCTATCCCAGCTGTCTATGGACAAGAGGCAGGGTACACCCTGGACAGGTCGCCAGTCTGTCGCAGGGGCCACACACAATCTGTCTCTGAGCTTTGTGTGTTTTCTCCAAAGAACTCAATTTTGGTTTCATCTGTCCACAGCAATATAGTTTTTGGCCACCAGTGTTGTCCTCCCATAGTCTCCATTCTTGTTTAATGTTTTACTTATTGTAGATTTGTCAAATGTTAGCATGTGCCAGAGATTTCTGTAAGTCTTTAGCTGACACTCTAGGATTCTTCTTTATCTCATTGATCATTCTGTGCTTTCCTCTTGCAGTAATCTTCACAGTATGACCACACCTAGGAGAGTAGCAACAATGCTGAACTTTGTCCATTTGTAGACAGTCTGTCTTATCATGGACACATGAACATCAAGGCTTTTAGAGATAGTTTTATAACCCTTTCCAGCTTTATGCAAGTCAACAATTCTTGACCGTAAGTCTTCTGAGAGCTTTTTTGTGTGAGGCATGGTTCACATTAGGCAATGCTTCTTGAGGATAGTAAACTTAAAACTGGTGTGTTTGCTTGTGTGTGTTTTTTTTATAGGGCAGGACAGCTTTAACCAATCTCATCACACTGATTAGACTCCAGGTTGCCTGGTTGGTTGATCTTGGAGAATTCATTAGCCTAGGGGTTCACATACTTTTTCCACCATGCACTGTGAATGTTTAATATGTATGTTCAATCAAAACATATCATGTTTGTGTGGTATTGGTATAGACTGTGTTTTTGTATTGTTCTGACTGAGGTGACGATCAGAACACATTTTTTGACCAATTTATTACAAAACATGTAATCCCAAAAGGTTCACATATTTTTCTTGCAACTATATGTCTTTGTTGCATAAGGGTCTATACTAAGTATGTGTGTAGCTCTGCAAGTATAAAGCTCACAGACATACACATAAGCCCTATACAGCAGGTTAGTGCCCTGTGGATCTCCTCACCTTGCAATTGTGCACCATAGCACTTATAGCTAGTAATAGAATTGACAGACAGTGAAGTGATGCTCTTAATTTTAGCAATATTGCTAAGGTGGAAGTAGGCGGTTCTAGAGATTTCTTTAATATATCAGAAAGGAGAGGTCTTGGTCAAAGATGTTCTGATTTCAACCTGAGGCTGAACGTTATGTCATCCAGAATAACTATCTGATTCAGTAATGGTTATAGATGGTTACTTCCTTTATGGCACCAATTATAATAACCTCAGTTTTATCTAAATTTAGTTGATGAAAATGACGGGACATCCAGGTCTTGATGTATTTAAAAAAGTTTGTTTCATAGACAAATTTAACTGAGAGTCATCTGCATTGCAATGGAAACTGTGTTTCCTAATAATATTCCCTAGTAATATTACAGAGAGGAGACATGTATAGACTGAAAAGTATTGGACTAAGACCTTTACGAATGCCAAAGTTAATTCTTGTGCAGATAAGATTTATCATTAACATGAACAAAGTGGAATCTGTTCAACAAATAAGATTTAAACCATCCCAGCCTTGCTATGTTCCAGTCTCTGTAATAGAATGTTGTGATCTGTGTGCACATGTTGTGATGTGTTTATATGTATTGAAGTACAGAAAGTAGATCACTGTCTGAAACTATGAGAAGATCATTAGTAACTCTAATCAGAGTTGTGCTATGATATAATCTAAATCCTTACTGGAAATCTTCATATATGTTATTAGCTTAGTTATGTTATAAGCACGTGGGTCACATAGTTGTTTAGCTACCATATTTTTAAGATTTTTTGAAATAATGGGCAGATTAGATACTGGCCTATGTTGTTTGCAAGTTCTCTAGAGTCTAGAGTATGTTTTTTTTTTTTCAATAAAGGTTTGACCACAGCAACCTGTCTGTGGTACATAACCTCTTAGCAGAGATTGGTTATTTGATTTAATATGGATGCGCTGATTAACGGCAAAACTTCTTTGTGTAATCTTGTTGGGACAGAGTCTAAGAAGTAGCTGATTCTAGCAATCCAAAGTGCTTTCTTACATCAAACAGGTGGTGCTAGGCATGGAAAGACAGGATTCACGTAATTTGTTGGAACACCGCTGTCTTTCTAGTTTATGTCTTTTGCGAGCTGCAGGTCTCTGAGTTATACAATGAAGCTAACCTCACCTGATTCACTGGCGTTTTCAGTGTCTAAAATTGTGCACACCAAAGCTGCAGAATTATCAACAAGATAATCTCCCTGTTCATAATTAAGATGACTTCTCTCTTCTATGTAGCTACGAGAGAATGAGGCAAAAGATGATGGAGTCATCTCCTTAAATCTATCAATAGCATCATCGGATAAACATCTGTTGTAAGTTATGGTAAATTTAAAAGGTAGGAAGAGATCAACTCAGAGCATTGTTTTGTACTTGACTATACTATAAGGCCTGATTTGAGTATTTTTCTGCTTTGTATGTGTGAGAATTGGCACAGCCCCATTTAAATTTACAAGTACAAAACATTTTTAGAAACTCATGTATTGTATGTATAGTATGTATTTTACAAGTACAATTCTATTTTACAGGTGCACAAATCTGTTTTGCAAGTTTTTTACAAGCTTTACAATTTTATGTGACCCCTATTTGACCCCCTATATTTACATAGCAGTCTTGTCTTAGCAAAATTAACTTCTATCGTATCTACCTGATTATTTGTTTTGAGTGTTGTGCCATGACTTATGCACAACTGACCTCATTGTGTCTTTGTTTGTGTTTAGGGAACATAGCAAAACATGGAACTCGTGGGACAAGGCATACACACCAACAGATGGCTTACAGTCATCCAAGGAGAGCTCTTGTTGCTCTGGTGTCCATGGATCACTGAATGAGTATTTGGGAACTTCAAACATTAATGCTTGTGTTGTCTTAGAGACTCAGGAGGGTCTGAGACAGGAGCAGAGACGCAGAGAGCAAGAGAAGATAAGGCCATTACCCCCACAAGAAGAAACCAGCAACAATACCCTTCAGTACCAAAGAGATCATCCTCAGGTCCTTGATCCTGCACCAGTGCAGGCCCCATGTAAATCAAAAGGCCCATACAGACAGGATGTTCCTCCATCTCCTTCTCAGCTTGCCAAACTCATAAGGCTTACAAGTTTGGACAAAGGGAGGCAATTTTATTCCTGAGACAGTGACCAAAAACAACAATAGATATGCTTTCATGAAATTCTAAACTACAAAGACTAGACTAGAATGTTGATAAAGTGTCCTGGCTGTTGACATTTTATGAAAAACTATGGCAGTTAAGCAGTTCGTATAAACGTTGAAATCAGATCTTTAGCTTTTGTTGCTTCTAACTCAGTTCAGTAAAATTGCTTGGTTTCAGACACAATACATACACAATCTCCATCTTCTTTGCGTCTTTATGTTTTTACGGGATTTATTTAATCCTAAATTATTTCTTCCTCTCTGCTACATCTCTTAACTCATGTCAATTTACAGTAACACTACAGCTTTACTGCTTTCTTTACTCCTTCCATACCCCGCCTAGCCAGGATATCCAAGCATTATAAATAGTCAAGTCTGGGTTATTATTAGTTATTGGAAATAAATGCATCTCACCGTGTGTTTTTTGGCATATGTGGCAAGGAAGAATAGCAAAATTACTGGTTACTGTACATGGAGCAGGAAGGCGTCAGTGTTGGACTGTCTATATGTAGAAGTTATACAGTACAATAGGCAGATTTTGAATAGTAAAATTTCTGTTTGAATGTAAACCAATCAATCATAAACTTTAAACCAGCAGGTGATGCTGTAACCCAAATCCTAAGGGTTTTCCCCCAATTTGGTTTGGCGATCTTACAGAATATTGTATGTAACATCAATGAACAGAAAGGCAGGAATGCACTAAGCAAAGTAACAGCACTGGTTAACTCAGATTTGACAGACAAGTGAAAAACTATGATGTGTGAAATACGTGTTTTATCATTGATTAAAATTATAAGTTAAAATAGTTTAAAGTTTATATTTATTTCTCCTAAGCAAAGACAGAAATTTGGCTATTTAGCTTGTTCCACAAGATTGTGTTAAAATAATATTTTACCAGTCTGCATTCCCTCTACATCTCATTCTGTGAGTCCTTTCTTCACTTGTCAGGGAAGTCACTCACTTGTCCCTTTGCAAAGAGTATAACAGCCGTCTTGCACTCTTCATTTCTCGACTTTCATTAGTGTAATGCTGTCATTGTCACTGCAGGGTCATTCCAGGGTCACCTCCACTATGGGCTGTAATTGCAGAACATCAAGCACTCAGAAGGCACTGCCATCCACTTAATAAATTGTCACCCAGTTTAATGTGATGTTACATTAGGCTTCATTGTAATATTATAACAGATTTGGCCAGGTTAGACTCTAACGATAACTCATTGAAAATTATTATAAAGATCATTTGAAGTGATTTGTTCACAATGAGCAATATAATGTGATCACCTTTACTTCCTTTGTGTAATTATGGAGACAAATGCACCTTCTTTCAAAAACGTGCTGGCCTTAAAATGGCCTAAGAGGACACTAACAGTTTTTATCACGCTGATGCTGGTTTCATTATTCTAACATTTAATCTATTTAAAGAAACCCATATAGTTGATTTATAAAAGTAGGGCTTGACCAACTTATTAATGTGTCAGCCCACAGTATTGATTATGATCTGTCTTTAAATACTGCAATAAAGCGAACCTCTTCTTTAAATGTTGTTGACCAAAACAAGTAATCTTTTTTGTGACTACATAAGACACTGTTTCCTTTTATCATGGTGAGGCCCATTTCAACATTATTTTGAAAGACCTAAACTATATCTAATCCACGTATCTCACATGACAGCTCAAGACCTAATTACACTAATTCTTTATTGAAACCTAATTTGACTGGGTTGTTAAAATCTTATTGGGAGAAAACAGGTTTCTATCCAATACGCCAACAAGCGGAGGTCTACCGATCTGGACTACAAAGTGGGAGACATGGTGTGCATGTTCACTAAAGATCTCCAGCTTAAGGGAAGCAATAAGAAGCTGGCCTCTCGTTTCATCGGTCTGTTCAAGATTATATCATGTTATAATGTATATCCTGCACTCCTGCCGTCGCAGCAGGGGCATCCAGTACCTGGTGGACTGGAAGGGTTGGGTTTCAGCTCAGCACATCTTGGACTCTTGTATCTTAAATATAGGTGTTTTTGCAGGACAGCTGGTTGAAATAGCAGTCACACACTTGACTCAAGACAGAAGCAAGAAAGAGTGTTTGAGGGGAAAACAACAACACAAAAAAAGGTGAGCTGTCACAAGGTCAATTTCAGTCAGGAAACTTTTTCATCATGCTCAGTGCACTGAGCCTTTTGTTTTTT
The DNA here is from genome assembly GCA_030770545.1 of Macropodus opercularis. Lineage (NCBI taxonomy): Eukaryota > Metazoa > Chordata > Actinopteri > Anabantiformes > Osphronemidae > Macropodus > Macropodus opercularis. Next base: position 11,366,451 of record JAUCMP010000028.1, on the reverse strand, counting down.
ACAAGTCAGGTAGCTTTTGTTTCTTTGTAGTTGTCTATTAGGTGCTGTGTTAGGCAGCGTTTTGTTTTCACGTAGTGTCACCTAAATTTAGTGTAGTGCATTTCTCCAACATTGGTGTGATTTTCTGTTTTGATAAATAAAGATTTTCAGTTACCATATTCTGAGTCCTGACTTGGCTCTGCATTGGAGTCTCATCCTGTCCGTTAGTGAGAGTTTACTAACTAATTTACTGAGTGACAGCAACAGACTAACAACAAAAGTTAAACTGTAACAGAACCACCCTATACTGTAATATTGCATTTAGACAGCATAACATTAGATTTTCACAAACATCCTCTATTATTAAATATTTTAATATATCCAACATGACTGTATGTCATTGTTACAAAACACAGTTACAAGCTGGCTCTCTGCTAGAGCTGAGACTGGAACTAGGACTGATAAGCAAAGCTTAAAATTACTGTGAGCAGCCCCTGCTAAGCTCCCACGGAGAGACCAAGGTTGGACTCAATAACACGACAGGCTAGATGTACTGAAAGCGAGTCTAATGATTTTGAAATTGAATTGAATTGACAGGAACACAGAGTGGAGCTTAAATACTTGACAAAACAGGAAATATACAACAGATGAAAAACAGATGAAACTCATAATTACCAAGGAGGAGCACAGATGGAGAACGTGACATCACAAAGACAGACGGAAAACACAGTCAGTCTGTTTCACACTGGAGGGTTTAGTGGTGGGCAGATGCCATTTTTGATTTTCCATCGGCTCGTGATTTTTTTATCGTCTTACGTCACAAATTAGTGAGAATGAGTCATGCAGAAGAAGAACGTGACTATAAATCCTCTCTACAAAGTTTGAATCTTTCTGATGTAGAGGGACATTCGTCAAAAAGTACTTTTTTTTTCTAACTTCACTCGGTGTTTCACTATGGAAACCAATTCTGTGTGACCAACTACGAAATCACCAATGACACCACATCTGTCCGTGACAGAGCGGTTGAGCCACCTCATATTCACATGGCCGACTGCCCCTCCTAAATCATTCCTGTTTTCTTTCCGTGAGAAACTAGAAGCTCCCTTAGCATATCCAGGCAAGCTGATATCTATTCAATTCAATTCAATTATATCCACACCTTAAACAGCTGCAGAATTTACATATGCCAAATAACATCTGTCTTTATGTCAATCTGTTCTTTCAATTCTGAAAACACAGTACAAAAGACAGGCTGTGTTTAAAAACGACGTAATGAATGACAAATGTAGTAAAGCATATCATCAGTTTTGAAAAAACCTTGGGAATTGTAATTGTATTTGTAATTTTAAAAAAAAGCCTTGAATGATATGAACCTCAAATATTTTACTACACAAACTACCACAAACTACAGACCAGACTGAGTAAGAGTGTCACCGATCCATCCATCCATCTTCTTCCGCTTTTCCCCGAAGGGGTCGCGGGCGTGCTGGAGCCTATCCCAGCTGGCTTTGGGCGAGAGGCAGGGTACACCCTGGACAGATCGCCAGTCCATCGCAGGGCCACATATATAGACACACAATCACAGTCATACACACACTCACACCTATGGGAATTGGCAATTTACGCATCCAACCAATTGACCTAACTGCATGTCTTTTTTGACTGTGGGAGGAAACCGGAGACCCCGGAGAAAACCCACGCAGACACGGGGAGAACATGCAAACTCCACACAGAAAGGCCCCCGGTCGCCTCCGGGAATCAAACCCGGGACCTTCTTGCTGTGAGGCGACAGCGCCAACCACCACACCACCGTGCCGCCCTAGTGTCACCGATCGGACCTTTATTATGGTGAGCTCCACTCAGACTTTTATTGCGGAGGGCTCTGCCGGACGTGCTCTCACCACCCCCGCCAGCTTTGTTTTGATTAATGATTGGTTTCACCTCGACCTTGTTCTTCTCACACCTGTGCCTCGTTCACCACCACTGGACTTAAGCCCGGAGCTCCGACACGACAGTGTCGGGTCGTCGTTCATGTTTGTTCACGTTATTTCCCATGCTCTCGTCCTAGTGGATTCGTGTTCTCGTTCATGCTGCCTGGAACACTGCGGTCAAGCCAGCCGTCGTTCGCTCATCCGTCGTTAAACCAGCCGCGCTTTGAAATTCTCGTGCGCCCGTATTCCACGGTTTACAGCAGAGCATTAAACGCGATAGAAGCTACTTTCTGTTATTCATAACTTCATGACTTCTGATCTGCTCTAATTACACATTACTGCAAAAATAAATATGAGTACACACCACAAAGCTGTCTCCTCACAAAGAACCATGTTGTTTTACTGCATGGTTTATGATTTATTAGTACTTAAATATGGCATTTCATAATTAAAAATACAGTATAAGTTGTCAACTTTGATGATGAATAAAAGGACTTTGGTGCATAATGCCAGGTTGCGTCTGAATAGCTCAACTTCGAGGAGTTCGAACCCTGACAAGAGTTGCCAGAAGGAAACATAAATATTATGCCAGAAATAAACAATTGTATGTTGTTTATTGTGCTCACACTGCCCTGACTGCTTCATATGTTCACGATGCCTGTCCATCCCCATGAGTACTGTCTGGTAACTGCCTGATAACCGTTTTTCTGTCTTGTGTGTATTGAATATTAACAGATATTCAGACCTGCTGATAACTTTCATGTGCACAAAAGCCCACATCTGTTCCTCTTGTCTCATTGTTTTAGTAAATCTTTACTGTCACAGGCTGCCATCATTGGGGTTTCCTTTCTTTAATTAACGTACTGTAATGGGCTCTGGCTTCCTGAACTTCTGTTCAAGGCTCCTTATTGTGTATGCTCCTTACCTCCTTGTAAGGTTGCAAGAGAAGAAGAAGACAAGAGAAGATAGGTTTTCCACCTATTGTTGCTCTCACTCACTGATTCAGCTGCTTATTCTTCGCAAGAGTTGTGGGCACATTTGAGCCTATATCGGCTGACAATCGGGTGAGAGGCGGGGTAAACCGTGAACAGGTTTCTAGTCCATCAGTGGCCACATACAGACACTGACAACTGTGATGGACAATTTAGACTCCCCAATCAACCTAATTGCACGTCTTTGTGGTACATGCAATCTCTCAGTTCAATTCAAGCACCCCTGGAATCAAACCCAATTCAACCTTCTTACTGTGAGGCAAGAATGCTAACTGCTGCACTAATGTGCTGCCCCACGTCGTTACAGTTACAAATTAGACAAAACATGAAAGAAAAAAAATTGTCATGATCAGTCAACACTGCTTTTGAATAGTGGTTTACTGGGAAATAGGCATTTTAAAGAAAAACTAATGAAACTACAACGTTTTTGTTTGAAAAACAATACTGTATTAGCCAACACACTGTGCATATGATTATGTAGAGATAACATCAAAGTATTACTACAAAAGCCACTAAGATGATTTTAGGAAGTGTGATCTCTAATAATTCATGTCAGGTGCATTCACTGGATATCAAATCAGCTTTCCAGACTCAGAGGTAGGCCCTTTTTAGTTGGGTTGCTATACTCAAGTGTGAGTGGCCCTAGTAAGTTTTAAAACTTATTAGTTATAGTACTTAAAACAGAACACACTGACCATTATGTATCCAGCCTAGCTTGTCTCCATATTGTATTTGTTTTATTATTTTATTTTATTCAATTTACCTGGGGTCCCTGAGTTGTCTGCAGATTCTACTATGGAGCAGCTCAATCTAGATAGTGCCCTGTCATTTCTCCTGGTTTTCGCTTCCACTTCACAGTCTGCCAAGAACTTTTAATCAGGGCAGATAAATGAAGATGAGTCTTAAGTGTTGTCAGCAGACAATCTGAGAAAGTTGCATTGAAACGGAACATATTACATGACAATATTACAATTACTATTACAAGAACTGGGTATGGCAGGTTATATTAATAAATAATGACTGATTGATTCAAAAAAAGTAAAGTGATTGAAAAAGTGTCACAAGGAGGTAGGACCTCACTGAGGAGAATGATCAGAAGAAAATCTAGAAACTATGTGATTAGTAGTGGTAGCTAGTCTTGTTCAACTACCAGGCGTCACAAAGTTGTTTACATATCTCCAGTTCACAGAAGCCTGTTACTGCAGCACAATTACTCATTTCTATCTGTAACATACAGATATTACACCAAATGCATTTTATTACATAGTATTTGATGTACTGTAACCTACAATTATACAACTGTAATCGTAGATCTATTCAAATTAGAAGGCTCATTAAAACAGGAATTTATGTGGGACGACTTTCTTAGCCAACAAAATATGAGGAGATATTATATTAGATATTACAGCAGACGTTATACAGTGTGTGTGTGTACATGTTCTTAGGGAGACACCTGTTGTCTTTATCTGCCATTCAAGATACATAAAAAAGCTGAAGAAAATAGAAGCAACTCATTTATGCTGTCGTGGAGGACTTTCTTAGACATGGCAATTCTAACTTTCCAGTGAACAGAATATAATTTTAAAATACAAATGCTTCCTACATAAATTCCCTTTTTAGTGACCCTTATTATTTGAATCGGTCGTAATACGTCCATATTCTAAAATCTGATAACTAAATAAATAAACAATGAATAGAAATTCTTAGTACAGTATTCAAAGCACACGTGTGACGTGGAACAAAATCTGTGGAATTGTGGAGGAAATGGCAAATAATCGCAGTGGAGAATGACACTTTTACCTGCTACTACTGTACATGGATAGGTAGCAAAACTTTTCAACCTAGAAGGCTAAAGAGCTGATGCCGTGGCTCAAATTCCAGACGACTATACCTGGATCAGTGGGAATAATCATTAACATTAGATGAAAGCAAATATTCAATTCAATTTCAATTCAAGTTTATTTATATTGCGCCAATTCACAACATCAGTTATCTCAAGGCACTTTACAAGTAAGGTTTTAAGACCTTATATAACTAAACCCAACAAATCCCACATAGAGCAAGCTTTTAATTGTAGCCAATCAATAAATTGTACATTTAAATAGCAAAAGTGGAGGAAAAACTCCCTCTCTAATGGGGAAGAAACCTCCAGCAGACCCAGGCTCAGTGTGGGCGGCTGTCTGCCTTGACCGGTTGGGGTAAGCCTAGTTTTAAAACTAGAGAGGGTGTCTGCTTCTTGAACCTGGACTGGAAGCTGGTTCCATAGGAGAGGAGCTTGGTAGCTAAAGGTTCGGCCTCCCGCTCTACATTTAGAAACTCTAGGAACCACAAATAGACCAGCGCTCTGAGAACGAAGCATTCTGTTTGATGAGGTCTTAAAGATAAGATGGAGCTTTATTATGAAGAGCTTTGTAGGTGAGGAGAAGAATTTTGAATTTTATCCTAGTTTTGACAGGGAGCCAATGCAGAGAAGCTAATGTTGGAGAAATGTGATCTCTCTTCCTAAGTCCAGTCAGAACTCTGGCTGCAAGAGGTATTGGGACAACCTATGAGTAGCGAGTTACAGTAGTCAAGCCTAGAGGTAACAAATGCATGGATTAATTTTTCAGCATCACTCTATGAGAGGATGCTCCTAATTTTAGCAATATTCTTCAGGTGGAAGTAGGCGGTTCTAGAGATTTCTTTAATATATGGTGTAAAGGACAGATCTTGGTCAACAATGACACCAAGGTTCCTCACAGTAGAACTTGAAGCTAACGTTATGTCATCCAGAGTAACAATCTGACTCAATAATGAGTCTCTGTGGTTTTTAGCACCAATTATAATAACCTCAGTTTTATCTGAATTCAGCTGTAGAAAGTTATGGGACATCCAGGATTTGATATCATTTAAACAAGTTTGAAGTTTGACTAATTGGTTTGTTTCCTCTGGTTTCATGGACAAATATAACTGAGTATCGTCTGCATAGCAGTGAAAATTTATAGAATGTTTTCCAATAATATTATCAAGAGGAGACATGTAAAGACCAAGATATTGGACCAAGCACAGAACCCTATAAATACTCTGTAGCTGTAGTTGGAAATTGATGAAATTCCTTAATTAGTGGTCCAGCATATTCCACTGTGGCTACTAGCAGGATTGGTTTCTCTCACTCTCCCTTTAGATATGGTACAGACAGGGACCCTTGTGAAATGGCTATAAGCAATGTTCCTATTATCCCAAAGAAACAAACGACTGGTTAGTGCTGCCTTTGATAGACATGCTCAACATCCTTTTAACATTTTTGTTACCAGCAAGACGGAGTCTGCTTTAGATGGGAATAAAGCATCTTCTGTCTTCTTCAGTTCAGGAATAAAAATAATAATAATGAGCAAGGGCCTTATCTTGTTTTAAGATTTGCTTTTGCTTGCACTTCTCATAGGGCAAACAGTGATTTGGTTATTAGGACAGAAAATGTAATATCTAATACTTTCATTCATTCATTCATTCATTCATCTTCTTCCGCTTTTCCCCGAAGGGGTCGCGGGCGTGCTGGAGCCTATCCCAGCTGGCTTCGGGCGAGAGGCAGGGTACACCCTGGACAGATCGCCAGTCCATCGCAGGGCCACATATATAGACACACAAGTCACAGTCATACACACACTCACACCTATGGGCAATTTACGCATCTTTTCCAATTGACCTAACTGCATGTCTTTGGACTGTGGGAGGAAACCGGAGACCCCGGAGAAAACCCACGCAGACACAGATAATTACATATAAATACAAAATTTTAAAAATAATGTTAAAGTTGATGTGTGAGTAAAGTGACTAAAACGGTATACAGAACATAGTGAACTACACTTGAGGAGCACTGGAGTTGCTCCCTACCTCTGAAGCCCCCTTCAGGGCAGAAAACACCTTAGTAAAAATGCAGGCAGCATATACTGTATATCAGGGACTGTGGTTAGAGGAAGTGTGACTTCTGTTGTAGAAGGCTGAATTCTGTTTCAGTTCATTTTTACAGCAGTAATACATAACAAAAACAATAAAAACTTGCTCTGCAGCTGTAGTTGGAAATTTATGAAATTCCTTAATTAGTGGTCCAGCATATTCTGAATAACTGTTTCTACTAGCAGGTTTGGTTTCTCTCATTAGTAAAATTACACTCTGAGGTGTAATCATATATGGATAGTTTCAGGATAAATTCATGTAGCATATATGTCAGGGTCTTAAACTCCAGTGAGTGTGGTTAGAGGAAGTGTGACCTTCTGCTATATAAGGCTGAATCCGGTTTCAGTTCATTTTTACAGCAGATATGCATTATAACAAAAACAATAAATATTCGGAATGGGTGTTTTCAAATGCGGTTTTGCTGTTTTTAGTTTAGAGCAGTTACATCTAACAGTGAAGACTATATGTATTGATATGAATTTTATTTTATGAGTTTGTGAATACACTGATTAAGCCATTCAGAGATTTTTTTCCAGGGTCCACACTCTGTTTTGTGTCTGATCGTATAATTCAAGACTATTAAACACCAACGTTCTGATATCGCAGTTTTAAACATGCATACAGCCTCTGTAACTTCCATAGTTTAATGGTTCTAATTCGTAACATATCTAAAAATATTTGCACCTAGATCATATGTATAAAGCTTTGAAAAAAAGATCTCATTCGCGTTTATACAAAGCGTAGATACGCCATCGGGTTGGTTTCTTATGCGTCCACTAAAGGCATCTGAATGGAACATACATGCAGACTGCAAAGTCACGATAACATGAAATGCGCATTCGCGTATTCATTTCTTGTAAAGGGGCGTGTTGGGCAGGAGGGAACCTTCTACAGTTGCATCGGTGGAGAATCCGAGAGCGTGAGCGCACGAAGAGACGGGGAAAGTTTTTGATGTCAGATCAGTAAGAATTTTGGTTTCACCCCTTTGAGGTTTTGGACTGTATATTTAAGCTTACAGTTACCGGATATCACACGTGACTTCGCTGAATGGGAGCGAGGGACACAAAGAGAAACGGAGAGATCAGCGAAGAGGAAACTACTCTATACACGAAGAGGAAAGTAAAAGTCTCCCTGTATCGGCTATGTGTTCGGAACCCAGGGCCAGTTCCGTTTACCATGTGGTGCTTCCCTGACTGTGAGATGTTAAGGGGAAAATAATTTGACTTGTTTTGGGAATCTGGACAAGATTTTGTGAAGTCCGAATAGATCGGGAAGCCGTACATTGTGGAAGAGAGAAGAGGGCAGACTCAGGTGCATGTAGCTGTTTTTTTTCTTTGGCCGTTGCAAAAAAAGGACTATTCTTTATTCTAATGACCTAATCTATTCTAATCTTTTGTTATTCCCCATGCTATCACAATTTGTTATATTATATTTAAATATATAAAAATGTCAACAGGCACATTAAACAAGTGTTTCTTACTATGCTATTTGTTATGTTTATGTTGAAACGTACATTAAAAAATCAAAGTAGATCTGCTGATTGAGGTTATTGAAAACAAGCTGCTCCGATGCAACCTTGAGAAAAAGACTATATGCTTACTTTAATTTACGATTTAATGTAGATTGCAAAATAATAGTTTAATTGTGTTACCGTTTGTTACTGGATTTAATGGCAAATAACCGAGCAATGTGTTCTATTATTTAGGTCCCGAGTAAAACTATGCCCTTAAGAGCCTGCATTATGCATCCGAGATGTGATTTATGTGAATTGACAGTATACGGAATAGAACTTACCAATGATATACCCCTTCATCACTCCCTTGTTCAAGATGCTTTGTGTGCGCATTTAATGACAATAAAATAATGTTTTAAATATTTGCTGAGAATACTACGGTATTCTCAGCAGTTGCATCGCGTTAGTAGAGTACAACTTGTATTTATGTTGTTCTTTTTTGTAGAAGAAGACAGAGAGTTGGGGTGGGGGTTCAAAAGAACGAAAGAGAAGACAAGAGAGAAAGAGTTCTCTCACTCTGCTGGAGCTCTGTGACTCAATGCAGTTTCGCTTAAAGTCACGGGGCTTTAAAACATAGAGAGGTTGATGATTGGCTTGATTGCAATTACCCAACCAGAGACCACGTTGAGTGTACAGAACCCAATTGGTCAAAAATTGAAAAATGGGTGTTTCCGTACCTTTGTAGTCTTGTTTAAATCAACAAAAGTGCGTTTTGACAAATTCGGAAATGTCACAGCGGCGAAACATATTAACCTAATCTTCTTTCTTCCTCTCTAAAGTTACGGATTACTTCCTGACCGGGCACTATTTGACTGTGTACAGACGCTAAGCAAGCTGACGATTTCTTCATACATCTAACACTTTGGCTTCTTTGGGTGCGATATGCCATATTCTGTGTTGCCCGGTACAGTGTTGCCGGCACAGACCAGAGGAAACCGGAGCTGAAAGAAAGCATGACCTGAGCCCGCTCTCAGATCAATTCCAGGTTCTTTCAAAGAGACACTTCTTTTTCATTTGCCCTGTCAAGAGGACACAAGAAACATTGCTGGAGACCTTTGTGAGGAGTTTAATTCCGAAAGTTTTTATATGCTTAATTTTATTTTGGAGGGATAAACCAAGGATGCATTGTGGATTAGCTCTTATTCTGTTTATGGAAATACTCTTGACGGTCAAGGCTTTCAAAAACGGTAAGTTTGACAACCGTATCTGTATAAAAGGTTTTATGTTTTCTGCTAGACTACTAATCCTATTATTGTTTGAAGGCTACACCCCCTGACGTTTGGCAAATCCCTCACGACTCAGAACCATCTAATTATAAATACAATATAAGTATTTCTGATCAGACATGTTTTTATCTTTTATATTCTGTCTTTATTGCTGTTTTAGTTTGTAAGATTATCTTGTTGACTTGGGATGTTGAGTAGTAATTCATTTAAATATATTTAATATATAGTGTGCCTTTTTGTTTGTACTTCCTAATGTAGTTTTACTTACAATGCAATATTGGTGAAACATTTAACATGTGGTTCTTTCAGGGTTTATTCTTTTCCGTTAGCGTTTGTGTCCAGTTATCAACTGTTTAGTGTTTGATTTAGGTTAGAGTTTAACCAAACGGTGCACGTGCACTACACGCCACTGTTCACTGCGCTGATATATCTTAATAATTGTATTCCACTTTAATTGATGAAAGCGGCATAATGTATGCATTTATCAAAAGTAATTAGTTCAAGCTTCAAGAAGAATGTGAGTGTGCATACACCTCTGTAATTATACACCAAATTTTATTTGATGACGATAAAACACACACTTTAAGTATGACAAAAACCGTCCGGAAGCTTTCCGCTGGTTACTCTTTTGCATCTCTCCGGGCTAGTTTAAAAACATTTATCCAATGAAATGTAACGAATTGTCAAGTGATTAGGAACTGGCCATTTGCTAAATAACATTTTGTATTGTATTTACCTAATTATTATGATTATTATTATTGCTGTTGTTGTTGTTGTGACGGTGGTGGAGTTCAAGAATGTAACCCGGTGTAACCCTGTAAGATTTTATATCTAGTTCAGATAACTGTATTCCGTTTCTTTCTTTTAAAAACTTTTACTGCAGATAAATGTGGAGGGAACATCAGAATTTCAACCGCCAACTACCTCACATCGCCCGGATACCCCATATCTTATCCCCCATCTCAGAGATGCGTGTGGGTGATATCTGCGCCTGGTTCTCACCAGCGGATTCTCATCAACTTCAATCCACACTTTGATTTGGAGGACCGAGAATGCAAGTAAGTAGCCTACAGCACGGGATATGGAAATTTCTAATTTTCATTAGATTCAGGTGTGTTTTTAAATGTCAAAGCCTAAATCTTGAATCGCTTCCAGTGACATTTTGTCCCTGACATCAAAGTTAGTTTTTAGGTCATGTAATGTATTTTGTTAAATGCGTAATGCCACAGGCTGTGATTGCGCAACCACTGGAGAAAAAAAAAGAAAGTCAGTACAATTCTTACGTTACGATTTGATTTGACTATTTTTTACATCTCCTATCTCCTTCTACCTTTTTCTATGCTGAAAAGGTATCACTATTTAGCTTCTTTGCATTTATACGACACTTCCTTTGTGTGCGTTATAAAGAAAGACGAGAGTATTCTGCTGCTTTCCCGGTGCTTATTGCACGTGAAACTGCGCCCTCTCGCGTTCGTATATTCCAACTCTGTCCAAATATAGAGTAATAGAAACGGTAGAAATGTCTGACCCCTAACATAGGGGTTTGGAATGCCCTGAATATATGCCGTGATCAAGTATTGGGATTTAATAGTCATTAGAATAAAGAAGCTGTAGTCTTTTTCTCCAAATTCTTTAACCAGCAGGATTTGCAAAACATCCCAGCACATTACAATAAATTAATAATTCTATTTATATGAGAGTTGGGAACAAACATGCAGTGAAATTAAAATTTTCAGCTGAATGTCTCAATCAACCTAACTGACTACCACACACCATTGCATTCAGCAAACAATTTAGCAGCTATCCTGTTGTCAGATATAGGCCAGTGGAACACAAAATAGGATTAATGATGATCCTGTGTCCGAGTGTGCCTTGAGGTGAAACCTCCTTGGGCAGACTGCCTCACTCTGATTGCTGACATTGAATTTTTGTGTCTGTGATTGTGTATGTGGTTTTTGTGTGTGTGTCAGTGCCCCTGCTTTACTATGTCTCCACTGTTTGTTTACGCTGCAGGACTCAGGAGAGTACATGGCTTTGTTGGATACTGTTACTGTATTCCTATTTAGCCTAAAACCTAGACACTATATGCCTGTATAATGCCCCTTCAATTGCCATCAAATACTTTTACAATGTTTGTTTTACTAATCCAGAATATCAGTTGCACTTTAACTCTTATTTAAAGATGTCAGGGTTGTATGGCATACAGAAGGCTCTTGTCCTTTAGAGGCCTGCTGCTCCCTCACATTTTAACTGTCCAAGATCCCTAGTTAGAAACAAAGAGAGCAAGGAAAAGACATTAGAAGGGAGTAGCAGCAGAAACATGTGTAAAATGACTAGTCAAATTAGTCTGGAATGGATTTTTTGAAAATACAATAAGACTAAGTTGGCTTGCAGCTCAAGGAATGTTGTGCTAAGTTGAAAGAAAGGCGGGCTTACTGTAGAGCTAAATTATTTATCAATGTATCACCTTATAAATTAGCAATGCATGTTCATTTAGCAGCCACTGCATGTCCATGTAGCCGTGCAAGTAAGGGTTCTATTAACCAGCAAGGATCTTTTTCTTTTTTTTACATCAAGTCATTCATGGCTAATGTCCATTTCAGTGTTAACAATGTAATGTTACACAGGTTATATAAATTGCACCCCATCCAGTTAGTCAGAACTGAAAAAACTTTTTTTGATAGAAGAACCGTCCTCAAGAAGAAAAAGGTAAGCCCAACTGTCACTGAACAATAAACATGACCAGCATGATTCACAGACGTCATGTTGTATTTCACCTTACATTTGTCTTTAGCCAGTCAGGCATAGAGTTGTGTAACATTGCAGTTATTGTACTAAATATTGACAAAGGGCTAAGGAGTCATTAAGTCAGTATTTATCCTCAGACAGCAGCTGGGCATGTTGTATTCTTTTTTCTGTGTCCACTCCCCAAATCACTCTTATGTAACAGAAACTCAGAGCTGGAATGGCTTCCTTATTTGATGGACTGGCAGAGTGGGTGGGAGCTACAATTTATGTATGTGTTGCACTACATTTAGTTGGAAATTGGAAGAAGTAATCAAAAGAAAAACAGTTTTCAATCAGTGAAATCTGGTCCCTATGGTGTTGTTGTAGCACGAGCCTTGATAGGTTTGTTTGGGGAAGTGCATATGTCTATATCCTGAGAGTTGGAGGAGAAAAGCATTTTATCACTGATAAGGAGACTAAGCGAGCCTTGCAATTCTGAATTCAGAAGGTGTATACCTTTCACATACTGCCTGAATTTCTTAGAGTGGCATTTCAGAGGCTGCTCTTTGCACCAAATGTCATTAGCTGTAGGAACAGCAAAGGGGTTTCTAGACAAATATTTAAAGCAAAATCATTCTGTAGAATGGATAATATCTTAAATCAAAAACTGAAATTACCTTGCTTAATTTCCTCCACATGTACTGATCTCTTTCTCTGGTATGGCTGAGAAAGAAACATTAACTGTTTTCAGTAGATATGGACATTAACAAGTGACAAAAAGAAGTTTCAAAGTGGAAAGTTATCTAATAAAAAAATAAATAAATAATTCAGGTTTTCTGATCTGAAGTTTGAATAAAGTCTGAAAACTGATAAAGAGTTTTCAGTTTTAAACTGAACCAGAACATGACAGCTTTGTTCCTTGGAGAAGGAGAACCTGGTTATTGTTTCTGTAATATATTTATTTCCGTATTTCTTTAACATGCTGAAATCTTCTGCCATTTCCACTCTGATCTCCTGCTGAGCTACTCTATGGAGCTGTATTTTCCTGCTGGGAAAGGAAACATTCTCTGCTGGGATTGATTCTAGTAAATAAGCTCATTTCAAATTTGATGCCTAATAGTTGAAACATTTACATGTGAACACAACACAACAATATAACACATATGAATACAACAGTCTTAAAGAGAGGAAAGGTATGTGATGAACTTGACCTTTAGCTATATGTCGGTGAAACTGTATGAAAGTTGAGTCATGGCAACTGGACTTCTAGAAACATTTCACCACCTGTACAGGCAGCTTCTTCAGCCAGTCCCTGTAGCTGTTTTCACTCACTATATCTGAACAGCAGTAATAGATTATTTAGTAGGGAGGAGGCTTCATACAGAAATAATGTGTTTTTATGGTTTTTGTATCTATATGAAGCTTCATTTATTCTCTACAAGATAAAATCAATAAGGCGAAGTTTACTTACCAAGAGAATTTGTGATCACAGTTTAAAAAATCACATTTTGGAAATTTGGAAAAGTGTAACATATTGATTAAACGTGACCCATAGCGACATATTTTTGGTTTGGAGGCTTTATGACAATGGACTTGTGATATATAATTATTAGAGGCTAAGGTTTTCAAATAACATTTTAAAAGGTAGACACAGGAAATCAAACTCAGCAGCAGCGAGTATGTGTGACAGTTTGGGCCTCTAACCTCAGGAGGGCGGTCTGGTTTTGTTTTGTCCAGGTCTTTGGTTTGTTCACTTCCTGGTTCTTTTCTTTGGCAATTATGGTTTGCACCTGTTCTGCATTTCCTGACTGTTAGTATTTAAGTTGCTCCCTGTGTTCTGTAACTTGCTGGCTTGTCGTAGACTTTACACCTTGCTACTGGTTCCTTGTTTTGTTACACTATGTTGTGTTACACTATGTTGTGATCTGGTCTTTATGGTTTCCTGGTACTTTGTATTATCTATGTTACCCCTTGTTATAGATTTGTCTGTTTTTGATACCCTATTTTGATTCACTTTCTTGTCATTGTGTTACTGTGTTAGACTTCGTTACATTGTTTTACCCGTAAGTCTTGTTAGACACTGTAAGATTTGTGTTATTGTGTTTGAATTAACTGGAGGCTTTTCAAAGAGTTATTGGGACATCCTATGAGTAGGGAGTTACAGTAGTCTAGTGGTCTAGAGGTAACAAATGCATGAATTTGAATTTTTCAGCATCACTCTGTGAGAGGATGCTCCTAATTTTAGCAATATTCCTAAGGTGGAAGTAGGCAGTTCTAGAGATTTCTTTAATATATGGCGTAAAGGAGAGATCTTGGTCAAAAATGACACCAAGGTTCCTCAGAAAGTTCTGGGACATCCAGGATTTGATATCAGTTAAACAAGTTTGAAGTTTGACTAATTGGTTTGTTTCCTCTGGTTACATGGACAAATATAACTGAGTATCACCTGCATAGCAGTGAAAATTTATAGAATGTTTCCTAATAATATTACCAAGGGGAGACATGTAAAGACTGAAAAGTATGGACCACCACAGAACCCTGTGGAACTCCAAAGCTAATTCCTGTGCGGATGGAAGATTGATCATGAACATGAACAAATTGGAATCTGTTCAACAGATAAGACTTAAACCATCCCAGTGCTTTTTCTTTAATCCCAATGCTATGTTCCAGTCTCTGCAATAGAATCTTGTGATCTATCATATCAAATGCTGCACTAAGATCTAACAGGACAAGTACAGAAACTAGACCATTGTCTGAAGATGTGAGAAGATTATTAGTGACTCTAATCAGAGCTGTTTCTGTGCTATGATGTAATCTGAATTCTGAAATCTTCATACAGGTCTGCGCAGATGGTCACATAGTTGTTTATGTTTAGCTACAGTTTTCTCAAGAACTTTAGAAATAAAGGGCAGGTTGGATATTGGGGCGGCAGTGGCTCAGAGGTAGAGCTGTCGCCCACCAATCATAGGATCAGTGGTTAGATTCCTGGCTTTCCCAGCCATGTGCTGAAGTGTCCTTAGGCAAGACACTGAAACCCAAGCCGCCACTGATGTGTCAGCCTAAGCTGCATAGCAGCTCTGCCACCGGTGTGTGTATGTTCTACATACTATGTGACATATAGTATGTTCTACATACTATGTGACATATACTACATTCTAATGTAGTATGTCACAAAGTTTACCAATGCAGTGGTACAAGCATTGATGGATGCATAGTGCAGAAACCAAGGTGACAGGGCAAGGTGATGAGTGTGGCCTTACCGCCCCATCAAGTCTAGTGCCCGCCCCCGAGGCAGAGCTGCAGTAGCCACAAGGACAACACCAGAAAGAGCAGAAGCAAACACTCCCCCGATGGCGAGATCAGTCCCAGAGTGGTATGCAAGGAACCCATGGGCAGCGGACAGCAGAAGAGACTGAAGCACCCTGCAGCCTGAGCCAAGAACAGACCACCAAAACATCAGCTACACTACATGGACATACGCACACCCATACACATTCTGTCACATACACTCCCAGAGACATCTACCCAAACCATACATGGCCCTATACATGCTCAAACGTACTCACACCCACACCATATGCTAGTTCCCATTCTTGAGGAGAGAATGTATCGGACCTGGAACCTGTGTGGAACCCTCTCTAGAGCCGTCGCCCCTGCCCCCATTCGAGGAGGAGCAGGTAACAGGAAGACAGGCCCCCCAGTCCCTTGCTGGAGTATAGGGCTAAAATGCATTAAAAGTGGGAAAGGAGTCCAAGAGCACAACCACTGGCTAATGGATATGTCTCCCGGAGATGTTTGTGTTTTGTCATCTGGAATAAATTTGAACATATATTTGTCCAGAACTTTTGGTCAGTGGTGATACCCAAATCAATTTTATGGTTCTGCTGCTGGTGGAGGTTACCATTGTATAGGAGTATTTTTGTATTTTGCAATAATTGTCGATTTGAGTTGTTGATATTCAAAAAAGGTGGCAAGTTAAATTTTGGTGGCAAGAGTTGTGTTATCCCTTTGTTATACCAGATTGGAAAAATTATTACTTTTTGATTTAGTAGGATTTCTGGATTGTTCCAGAGTGGTGTAAACTGGCAAGGGGAAAGTGAAGTGCAAGTTATTTTTAAGAAAATCCACAAGGGTGTCAGAGATGTTCTTATGCTAATATTCTTGTAACATTTATGATGATTGATTTTGGTGCTGATAAATGGTAAATCTACAATTTTAATGTCTCTACAAAATGTCTAAAGAGGAAAAGTCTGCTTGACTGGATTTTATCTATTTTTGGACATGATTCAATCTCTTGGCAAGGAAGTAGTGGTAGGGATTAGGTAGTTCCAGGCCTTCTATGAGGTCTGACAGCCTAGAGAATTATTTATCTGAAGTATCTAATGTTCCATGACTGGAGTGTGGTAGAAGGAGCGCTTTGAAAATCAAAGTTACCGTAAGTGACAGCACTGCAGATTTTGTCCAGTTGAGTATTCTGAAAGGGCTGAAAATTTGTTGATAAGAGTAGTGGTTGAGGTTTGTGGCTTTAGGAGGAACAATAATACATCATCAACATTTATTATTTATGATGCTTATTTTATGATGTTATGATGTGTCACACTGAGCATGGAGAAAAGAAAGAAGTGCAAAGAGGTGTCTGGGGATTTGAGAGAAAAATTGTGGGAAAACATGGACAATCTCCAGAGATCTTGATGTTTCTGTGTCCACTGTGTGCAACATCATGAAGAAGTTTACAAGCTCATGGCACTGTGGCTAACCTCCCTGGACATGGACAGAAGAGCAAAATTAATGAAAAATTACAACAAAGGGTTGTTCAAATGGCGGATAAAGAACTTCCAAACAAATTCAAGCTGATCCACAGACACAGGCTACAACAGTGTCAGCTCACACTTTCTGTCCATCTGAGTGAAAAGGGATAGATGCAGGAGGTCACCACTGCTTGCCAAAACTTGTGTGACAAAACCTCAATCCCTCTGGGAGAACGCACTGTGGACAGATGAGACAAAAGTAGAGCTTTTTGATTGTTTACAAAAGAAGCAATGAGGCCTTCAAAGAAAAGAACATAGTCCCTACAGTCGAACATGATGGAGGTTCAAAGACGTCTTGGGGTTGCTTTGCTGCTTCTGGCACTGGATGCCTTGACTGTGTGAACGGTATCGTGAAACGTAGCGACCAGTGTCAGAAAGCTGCGTCTCCACCAGAGGTCAGCAGGACTCTCTTCCAGCAGGACAATGACCTGACACACACTTCAAAAAGCACTCAGAAATAGTTACACACAAAGCGCTGGAGAGTTCTCAAATGGCCAGCAATGAGTCCAGATCTGAATCTCATAGAACACCAGTGAAGAGATCTCAAAACGGCTGTGCTTAGCCTGTCCAACTCTAGGTTACATAGAAAATTAATGTCCTCTCCTATTATAAGTTTAGAACCAGAGTTAGCAGTGATGTAAATAAGGTGTGAAAGAAAGAAGGGTCATCAACATCGAAACCATACAAACTAGGTATGCAAAATTCTGTATTTTGTAGCAAAATATTAATTATTACACTTCTACAATGGCATTTTTATGGATAAAGTTAACATTTTAGTTGATCATAATGACAACCCCTCTTTGTTTAGAATTGTAACCAGCTATGTAATGCAATGGGAACTCTGGTGTAATCTATAGTTTTGGCAGTGTGAGTTTTTTGTAGTAATACAATGTCCGCTTGCAGAGTGCTGAGATGGTTTAATACCTAATACTCTTTCCCCCTTCTTATTGATTCCACCCACATTCCAGATGACAACCCTCAGTGATGTCATGACCTGCTTGGTGTGGATTACATGTGTGTTGTGTGATAAAGTTCAGGTGTGTGGCTGAATTTGAGTGTATGTCCATTCTGAGTTGTGTGTTGGATGTATGTGTGTGTGTGTGCATGCATTGCGTGTGAAATGGTTGTTTGTATGTAGCTTCTGAAAGTTAACACTGCTAGGTGTGTGAGGAAGAATTAGAGAGGAAAGAGATGTAAAAGTGAGTAAGGATAAGAGTGAAGGAAATGACAATAGAAAACCTTCCATTATGAAGAGTGGGAAGTTAACGCTAACAGAAACTGGGGAAAATATAAATATACAACTGTATCTACATTAAGTTGAATTGTATGTAATAAATGAGAATGTATGTAAGTAAATCAGCTACTGATGCAGTTATTCTTTTTTTTTTTTTAGACATTCCATTAATTAATACAGTATATATGCTGCCCTGAGGCAGCAAAGTAGCCCCAAGCCATGATGCCCCCTCCACCATGTTCTACAGTGGGGATGAGATGTTGGTGTGCTGTGCCTTTTTTTGTCCACACATAGTGTTGTGTGTGTTCTTTCCAAATAACTCAATTTTGGTTTCATCTGTCCACAGAATATTTTGCCAGTAATGCTGTGGAACATCAAGGTGCTCTTTTGCAAACTTCAAACGTGCTGCAATATTTTTTTTTTATTTGGCAGCAGTGGCTTCCTCCTATATACACCATTCTTGTTTAATGTTTTAGTTATTGTAGATTTGTCAACAAAAATATGAGCATGTGCCAGAGATTTCTGTAAGTTTTTAGCTGACACTTGAAGTGCTGAGCTTTCTCCATTTGTAGACAGTCTGTCTTACCGTGGACATATGAACATCAAAGTGTTACAAACTGGTACTTAGGGCAAAACTGAAAAAAACTGGAGTCCCAGGGGCAGGGATGGCCTGAACCCCTGGTACTGACTCCAGAGTGCCACACGGTGGCGCCAAAACTAGCTGACACTGGGAAGCTCCTCCTGAGCCTAATCCACTGGTTCCAAGGCTTGAAACTACAAAACTCTCTAGCACTAACTGGGGAGAACCCACTCGCACGACCACAGACAAGGGAGTAAAATTAAATAATAATTTAATTTAAAGAAAGGGAACAAAACATGAACAAGACACAAACACGGGTGACGGTGAACTAAATACCCAAACATAAACGCGACGCTACAAACCTTAATACTAAACTGCAGACTCACAGTTATTAATAACAAAAAACAAAAAAAACTGAAGCCACAAACGTTAACACCAAACAAACCCAAATACAAGGAAGATCGACATATTAAACGCTAGTAAACAGGTACAAGACACAGACTCCAAAGGACCTCAAAAAATAAATACAAATGATGAGTGACAAGTGTAGAAAACCAAGTAACATCCATTACTGACCAAATCCAAGGCACATCAAACACGAACACAGTAACACCTATAGTAACACTACTAATCAGCCAGCGACGAGGGACACAAAACGAGGAACTTAAATACATAACAAACAGGAAATCAAACAGCTGAAAACACTAATGAACGGAAAACAAGAAGCAAGAGTAAACAAAAAACAAAGGGTGAATACGAGCAAGTTGTCACACAAAGCTTTTAGAGAGCCTTTTGTAACCCTTTCCAGCTGCAAGTCAACAATCGTAGGTCTTCTGAGAGCTCTTTTGTCCAAGGCATGGTTCACATCATACAATGCTTCTTGAGAACAGTAAACAGTAAAGTGTGTTTTTCTAGAGCAGGGCATCTTTAACCAACATATCCAGTCTGATCACATTGATTGGACTCCAGGTCCGCTGACTCCTGCCTCCAATTAGCTCTTGGAGAAGTCATTAGCCTAGGGGTTAGCAGCCATGTAGTAGATTCCCGG
Source organism: Macropodus opercularis (assembly GCA_030770545.1). Taxonomy (NCBI): domain Eukaryota; kingdom Metazoa; phylum Chordata; class Actinopteri; order Anabantiformes; family Osphronemidae; genus Macropodus; species Macropodus opercularis. The sequence continues at coordinate 11,346,480 of JAUCMP010000028.1, read as the reverse complement.
TCTCTGTAGAGTTGACCGTTAGAATACAGTTTGTTGACGCTGATGATCGCTTATCTGCCTTCTTTTTACAGTATCCCCACTAACGCCAGACTTGCATCAAACCTTCCAAGTTATTTCTTATTACACTTGAGGATATCAGTGATGTTTGAATGGTGACTCTGAGGGGCCATGGGTTTGGATTTCCCATGACGACTCTCTCGAAGCAGTTGATATAATTCTCTATTGACTCCAGAGTGCTAAGATAGGTGATTGTATTTCTTGTCTGTAAAGTTTTGTATAGCTTTAGTATATTATTGTTAAGGATAGTCTAATGAGCTTCTGTTTCTCTCTAATTGCATGCACCAATCTCTCAGAAGCATTACAGCGTCCTCATCTCATCCCCATATCCTGCCGTCAATCCTAAACAATAGCACGCCTTTCTTGTCCTATCTAAATCACAATAAAAAATGTTTTCCTGTTTTTATTCAATTCAATGCATTTTGTCTTTATATTTATAAATCAAATTCACAACATCAGTTATCTTTAGGCACTTTACAAGTATGATTTAAGATCTTACACAACTAGATCCAACAAATACCACATAGGGCAATCTCTTAATTGTAGCCAATCAATAAATTGTACATTTTAATAGCAGTGAAGGAAACAGTGGACTCCCTCTCTAGAGAGGAAGAAACCTCCAGCAGACCCAGGTTCAATGGCAGCTGCCTTGACCGGTTGGGGTGAAGGAATAGAGAAGAGAGAAAAGAACACAACAACAACAAAACAAGCAGCACCAGAACACAGGTACGATGGTTGGACCAGCAACTGAACACTGGAGAAGCACGGCTCTGAGTCTGATGATACCCGTAGATGAGAATAGAGAGAGAGAGAGAAAGGGAGAAGCACAACTACCAGAGAAAACCAGACAACGTTAGTCACATGTGGACATGGACATGTTAGTGGATAGAAGAAATCGAAAAGCAGAGGAGCTCAGTGAATGAAGGAGGTCCCCCGGTAGTCTAAGTCTATAGCAGCTTAACTAAGGTTCAGAGTAACCAGAACCATCTCTAACCATACTCTTTGTCAAAAAGAGATGGTTTAAGTCTAGTTTTATAAGTAGAGAGTGTCTGCTTCTCTAACCTGAAGCTGGTTCTACATAGAGGAACTTGGTAGCTAAAAGCTCTGCCTCCTGTTCTACATTTAGAAACTCTAGGAACCACAAGTAGACCAGTGCTCTGAGATGAAAGCGTTCTGTTGGGAGCATAAGGAGCCATGAGGTCTCTAACATAAGATGGAGCTTTATTATGAATAGGTTTTTAAGTGATGAGAATGGTAAATGGTATGTAAATTTGTATAGCGCTTTTCTACCTATCGGTACTCAAAGCGCTTTGACACTGCATCACATTCACCCATTCACACACACATTCACACACCGGGGGCAATTTAGGGTTCAGTGTCTTGCCCAGGGACACTTCGGCACATGACTGGGGGAAGCCAGGAATCGAACCACCGATCCTACGATCAGTGGGCGACAGCTCTACCTCTGAGCCACCGCCGCCCTGAATTCTGAATTCTGAAGAAGAATTCTGAATTCTCTCCTAGATTTGACAGTGAGCCAATGCAGAGAAGCTAATCTAGGAGAAATGTGATCTCTCTTCCTAAATCCAGTCAGAACTCAGCAGGTTGTAGCATTTTGAATTAACTGGAGTTTTTTTAAGAGTTATCGGGACATCCTATGAGTAGGGAGTTACAGTAGTCCAGTGATCTAGAGGTAACAAATGGATTAATTTTTCTGCATCACTCTGTGAGAGGATGCTCCTAATTTTAGCAATATCCCTAAGGTGGAAGTAGGCAGTTCTAGAGATGTCTTTAATATATAATGTAAAGCAGAGATCTTCCTCACAGTAGAACCTGAAGCTAACGTTATGTCATCCAGAGTAACAATCTGATTCAATAACGAGTCTCTATGGTTTTTAGCACCAATTATAATAATAATAATTATTTAGCTGTAGGAAGATATGGGGCATCCAGGATTTGATATCATTTACACAAGTTTGAAGTTTGACTAATTGGTTTGTTTTCCTGCGGTTTCATACATCATCTGTATGTCAGGTCCGGTTTCAATGACCTTCACATATATACCGACCCTTTCTGTGTGACTGCTGCTAGTGTGTCTCCCCGTGTCTTGTGGTTTCCTGACTCGACTCCCTAATTCCCGACCTCTGACGCTTGGGTTCCGCATATAGTAGGTGTTTGTTGGGAATTGTTAGTAGTGAATTTCTCCCTCGCAGTGCAGTAGTTTTGTTACTCGCACAGTAAGGGTTTGTTTGCTTTACCAGCTTTGCTGTTACTTTCTGTTCGTGCTAAATAAACTTGAAACTAAGTAACAGGTCCCGGTAGTGTTTGCCTGTGGGTCCTTAGTTTTGTTTTGGTTAGTTTGTAACATCATCTGCGCAGCAAAGAAGTTTCGTGTGTTTCCTAATAAGTGGAGAGATGTAAAGATTGAAAAGTGTTGGACCAAGCACAGAACACTGTGGAACCAGTGCTAAGCCTTTAATCCCAATGCTATGTTCCAGTCTCTGCAATAGAATCTTGCGATCTATCGTATCAAATGCTGCACTAAGATGTAACAAGACAAGTACAGAATAATGGAGCTTTCATTATATCAAATTGGCATTATCAATAGCACTGTGATTTATGTAGCTGTTCAACTACTGAACATCAGTGGGGTGTGTGTGCGTAAAAAGTATAAGAGTAATTTTAATGTGAACAATGTGAACCTGTTCTGTAGATTATAGTGTCACTGATACTGTCTCTCTTTCTTTTTTCTCGTTTAGATATGACTATGTAGAGGTACGAGATGGTGTGGATGAGAACGGTCAGCTGGTGGGGAAGTACTGTGGGAAGATTGCCCCTTCTCCAGTTGTCTCATCTGGATACCAGCTCTTCATTAAATTTGTGTCTGATTATGAGACTCATGGAGCAGGTTTCTCAATTCGATATGAGATATTCAAGACAGGTGGGTGGACTAAGTACAGTACAGTATTCATTCAGTTATTTGAATCTTTCTGGTTCATTATTTTTCTTCTGTATATTTTTTGGCACCTAACTCCTCCCACACGCTTTGAGTTACAGGAACCATTCAAATATCAAAACATGTAGCTTTTTAAAGAGACAACTGCTTCCATGCGATTCTGTGGCATAAAAAGCCTGAATGGTTCGCAAGCTCAGCGAGTTCAAAACGCTCAATTTGTTTTGGCATTAAATGAATTTTAACATTCCAATTAATCATGATAAAATTATCTGGTAACTTATCTGATAACCGGTCAAGGCAGACTTGGGAGCCACTAGCATGTATGCAGAGTGGTAGCTGGACAACCTCAGACCCTAGTACATATTATAGTATGTTTACATGTGGACGTGAATGATTTAGGTTACAAACTTTGTAAATACCTGTTTATACGCATATCTCAACATACACACTATTGTAGCTTGTAGCTAGCTGCCATACATGCTACGTTATATCTAAGCAAATGATATGTGCAGCATTAATTAAGGATCAGGAACATTAATCAGTGAGGTTTGAGAGAAAAAATTTTGAAAAACATTGGTCAATCTCAAGGCTACAAGTCCATCTCCAGAGATCCTGTGTCCACGGTACGTAATATCATCAAGAAGTTTACAGCCCATGGCACTGTAGCTAACCTCCCTGAACGTGGAAGGCAGAGCAAAATTAATGAAAAATTACAACAAAGGATTGTTTGGTTGGTGGATAAAAAAAAGCCAGATTAACTTCCAAACAAATTCAAGCTGATCTGCAAACATAGGGTACAACAGTGTCAGCTCACTGACTATCCGTCGCAATGAAAGGAAACTCAGGTGGACACCACTGCTAACAGAAAGGCATAAAAAGAGCAAGACTGGAATTTGCCATGTGACAAAACCACAATCCTTCTGGGAGAACGCACTGTGGACATCATGGCACTGTTTATAGAAGAACTGAGACCTTCAAAGAAAAGAACACAGTCCCTACATCAGATATTATATAATAGGATAGGTTTGGCTTTGTTATATTCTGCTGCTGTACTGTAGTTACAGTGAACTTGTTGCAAACTCACAACAGACAGAGTGTGAACTCCAGTTCAGGGAAGGAACAGAATATAGAATCAGGTACACTGTAAAAGTATAATTTATTTATCAACACAAAATCACAGCAGGGCTGGGGAAATGCACAAACTAAGAATACACAGAAAATGCTGCACAAAGCAAAAAATAGGTATGTGCAGTGGTTCGATTCCTGGCTTCCCCAGTCGTGTGCTGAAGTGTCGTTGGGCAAGACAACAAGACACTGAACCCCAAGCCAATGCCCAATAAGACGCAGTGTCAAAGCGCTTTGAGTACCGATAGGTAGAAAAAGCGCTATACAAGTGCAGACCATTTACCGTTTACATTCACAGTACACTCTAAAAAAGAAACAAAATCAAATCAAAGAAAATCAAATCCCCGGGTTGAGGCAGGATAAATAATTATCACTTTAGGACCCTATAGAAATAGAAACTATAATAATATAGAAACACAAACTTAATGCAATACTGGAAGCTACAGAATTGGCAATGAAGCCCTGACTGACAAGATACTTACTGACCAGGTTAAATAAGTGCTAGAGGTCGGAGTAAGTGGAAATGAACAGAATGACATGACAGACTGGGAATGACTCACTAGCAATGAGAGTTAGTGAGTGAGAGAACTAAGTACCAATAGTGACGATTACTGATAATTAACAGGTGAGTAAAACAAAACCGGTGAACCAAAAACTCACAAGAAACAAAACCCAATGCTTCCATCTGGCGGTAGATAAGTGGTTTGCCACAGAACTGTATTTATAGAAAAACATTTGCAATGCGAGAGACTTGGGTCCAGATTTTCCTTTAGACCATTGCAGGAGATAAATACCCAGCAACGTAGTAGCACCTCAGACATACTGCAGTAAAAATGCTGATCATTTTGACAGTGATACAAATTATTGTAATGGCGGGAGGCTTCGGAGCGGAAGCTAACTAGCCCTGGCCAACTGTCAGCAGCTAAACTAACGGCTAGCTCAGGTGCTAGCAGGCTAAGCTAGAGCGAACCGCTCATCAGGGGGATGTGAGAACGCTTGTGCCCCATACACCGCACGACCCCAAGCGTCTCGAGCTGCTCTAAACAAAGCACAGACAACTCTTGCCTTTTGACAACTACCTCCAACAGAGGTAGCTGAGCTTTATTTTGAACACCAATGCATGACCGGTCACCGGTGGGGGGGTCACTGCCACACACAGCACCCTCCCACACGGTGCCGGCAAAAACACACACACGACCTGCTGGGTCGCTACATTATTATAAGTTCCTAGAAAAGTTGGGATGTTTTTTTTAATTTGAATAAAAATTTATTTTGAATAGATTGAAAGCCAATATTTTATTCACAATAGAACGTACATAAATATAACGATGAATAATGTTTAAATAAGTAAATAGGCCCATTCAAATTTGATGGCTGCTATAGGTGTAACGATTCGGCCCTCCAACCACTGGAGGTCGCTCTTGTTCCCCTCTTTTCTTCTGTTGGTTTCTGTTCGTCCTGTTCATCATTGTTTTCACCTGTTGCTCATTTCCTGTTAGTCTGTATTTAAGTTCCCCCTTGTCCCTCCATTAGTTGCTGGCTGGTTATCGGTGTTACCATTTGTATATTAGAGTTCCTGTTGAGTGAGTACTTGTAGTATCTGTTATTCATTAACCTAATATTTGTGACTTGTTATCTGTAGTAGTGTTTTGTACTTGTTATTTGGATTTGGTGTTTGTTTAAGTTCACATTTAGTTCTAGTCACCCGTGTTTGTGTTCTGTCCATGTGTGTTTGTTCCTTAAATTAAAATATTAGTTAACCGTTCACCTGTTCTGTCTCTGGGTCGTGCAATTGGGTCCTCCCTTGTTAGTGTGGGCATAGGCTCTACGTCAAGCAGCCCTTTGTATTTTCGAGTCTTGTAATCAGGGGATTAGGCTCTAGGTTGAGCTCCCCTTTGTTAATTTGGCGCCATCAGGTGGCGATTAAAGGTAGTACCAGGGACTCAGGTGTTCCTACCCCTGGTACTCTAGTTTAGTGAGTCTAGTTAGAGTGAGCTTTTTAACAATAGGTCTCAAAATAGTTGGGACGGGCCCTGAGAAAGCAGGAAATTTTGAAAATATTCAACTGGGAGAACATCTATCAAATAATTAAGTTAATTGACTTCAGGTCTGTAACATGATTAGGTGTAAATGGGATGACTTAGAGAGGCAGAGACTCTCAGGAGTAAAGATGGGTAGAGGCTCTCCAATCTGTGAACAAGTATGTAAAAAAATTGTGGAATACTTTAAAAACAATGTTCCTCAACATCAACTTGCAAAGGCTTTTCAATCTCAGCATCTATAGCACAATTAAAAGACTGCCTTCTAAAGTGTTCTCATTCACAAAGCCATGTGAAAATCATTTAGAAGTGCTGTCATGTCCTGTGGGCTAAGGTTAAGTGTTCTATGGTCACACAAGTCCAAATTTGGCATTCTTGTTGGAACTCATAGATGCTGGGTCCTGTAAGGGAGGGAGACATGTCAAGCATGTTATCAGTGGTCCGTTCAAAAGCCAGCTTTCATGTTTTGAAAGGCACTATGAATGCTGAAAGGTGTATATATATAAACGTTTTAGAGCAACATATGCTCCGCTCCAGACAACGTCCATTTCAGGGAAGGTCTTGTGTATTTCAGCAGGACAATGCAAAACCTGGCCAGCCTGCAGTCCAGATCGTTCACATTTGGCGCATCACCAAATGAATAATACGTCAAAGACGATCACAAACTCTTCAGCAGCTGGAAACCTACTGTATATCAGGCAAGAATGGAACCAAATTCCGGAACACCAGGAACTCATAAACTTGATACCCAGACGTCTTGACTGTTTTGAAAAGAAAAGGAGATACTACACCATGGTAAACATACCCGCGTCCCAACTATTTTGAGACCTGTAGTAGGTATCAAATTTGAAATTAGCCTATTTACAGTACAGTGATAGTGTATTGACTGACGTACAATTCTCAGACAGAGTAGTTATACATTTGAAATGATATGCACACAGAAGAGGTGTTCAGGCAGCAGTTTGCTTATGGGGAAAGATTACTGTCTGGGAAAAGGTATTCTCTCACTGGAGTAATGTGTATGTGTCTACTGTTATGCAGTCTCTGTCGTCAACTGTACCGATACATGTCACAGTAGGTATTCAACACACACTGAAAACAATTTTAAATTTGAATACTTCTATCAACCCCCATCATATTTTGGGCTTTAGTTATATTTTGAGATACCATGTCATATGTCTTGGTGAATGTAATGTTTATGTATAGGCTGCAGGAAAAGTGTTTATACTTTGGATGCTATAGATAAACTATTAGGCTGTGGATGGGACAGCAGATCTCTGTGTGTGGATAACACACAGAGATCAATTACTATGTTGTTTGTTAAAAACAAAAGAGAAAAAGCACAAAACACATTGAAGTGACTATTATGGTGGCCTGTACATTATATACTGTACATATTGATATATAGAGTTGTGATCATATAATTTACATAATAGACTCTGTTTTCCTACTTCCCATCCCATTTCCTTCTCCAGGTCCTGAATGCTCCAGAAACTTCACTTCAAACAGCGGTGTCATTAAGTCACCTGGTTTTCCAGAGAAGTACCCCAACAACCTAGACTGCACTTTCATAATTTTTGCCCCAAAGATGTCTGAGATCATTTTGGAGTTTGAGAGCTTTGAGTTAGAGCCTGACCCAACACCACCTGCCGGTGTATTCTGCCGCTATGACAGACTGGAGATTTGGGATGGCTTTCCAGGAGGTGAGTATGCAGTGCCAGTTACGACAGTTCTCAGTTATTGCCTGTAATGGAAATGTGTAGGTTAAGAAGGAAACAGTTGACAGGCCAGTCCACAGGCCAAACCATGATGTGTGACTGACCCAAAGCTGTGCACATAGCGAGCACTGCCACCATGGCTTTGCGAATCTTGACTGCTAGGTCAGTGGAAAGCTCGTCAGGTTAAGCTGAAATGGTGAGACAGATGAGCGGAGCAGTGCTGTGTGGAACACACAGAGAACACACACGGTAATCAAAGTGTCAGTTCACCGTTATTCCAGAAACTAAGTTGCATCAAAGTAGTGAGACGAGACTTTCTACATGGCAGGGAATAATTTCCTAGCTATGAACTATGTCATGAAAACTACATGACCTACTCAACATCACTTAGAACTCATAACAAGATACAAAGACATAATGTAGATGGGAAGCAGACACTGTATCTAAGGGGGTTTGACAACTACTAGGGGATGACAGCTGTAAAGGAACTTTGGAGCGGCATGTAAGCTTGCGACTCTGCATCCTGGGCTCCACTCATGGTTTAGGATGTGTAATAAACTTGGCCATATTACTAGAAAATAGAGTCTCTCCATCCAAAGTGGGATGGTAATTACTTCTAATCAGACCTGGTTTTTGCCACCGAAACTGTTCCAATTATCTACAAAGCCCACAACATTTGTTGGACACCATCTAAGACAGCCAGCCATCGGCAGAGCGACAACATGCAGCTAAACATATCATCACTGGGGAAGGTTCCAGAGACGAACATTGCTTTGCAAATGTAAACACTGAGTTAGCAGAGAGAAGGAAAGAAAGTGCAAGGCATGCAAAGAATTTCAGAACATTGGCTAGGTTGAAGAGATGAATTGTTAAAACTCTCTTTTGGACCAATGTAAGCTCAGATGGATATTTTCTCCTTGATGCTCATATCTGTTTATTTGCTTTAAATACAAAGGCAGTTGTGCCTTTTAGGCCGAATCCTCAGTCAGTTGTGTTGGTAGCTGGTAACATGAGTTACAAAATAGCTAGTCCTTTTTGGAGAGCCAACTCAGTATGGACAGTTTTTAAGCCACTATTTTGTAAGAATTGGAGAAAGTGTTCAGAGAAAGGCAAGTCGGGGGTTGTTTAGACTGCTGCCCTTGTGACAACCCAAAATTAGCAGGAGAATAAGAACATATTGCTGGGTACAGAAAAATGGCATGTCTTGGATATTTAAAGCAAATAACCAGAGACTATGGCCTGTCTCTTCTACTTACCTATTTTTGGGTTGTGTTGGCAAGAAGCCAATGCAATACATGGCAGGACAAATATAGAACTACCCACATTCTACAAATAAAAATGTTTGTGCCTGTCTCTGCTTCTTCTTCGCAGTTGGTCCATACATTGGCAGGTACTGTGGGCAGAAGACTCCAGGCAGGATCATCTCTTACACAGGAATCCTGGCACTGACAATCAACACTGACAGTGCCATTGCTAAGGAAGGCTTTTCTGCCAACTTCACTGTCATTGAAAGGACTCTTCCACAGGGTGAGCTGTCATAATAACTGCAAAATCAGACAGATATCCTTTGGTATATGTATAATATATAGTTACATTGAAAATAAAATGACATTCTGTGGAGATTAATTTGAAGAAAGTCACAGGAAGCTGATGTATGCAAGAGACAGTACACATTAGTCATGAATCCCCAAGCATTCAGTATAGCTAAAATAATATTTTAGCTATATTGAATGCCCCCTGACACCTGCCTAGCAGATAGATCTTATAGTCTCTCTCTAAAGAAAATATACCCTGAGCATTATAAGATGCGTTAAAAAACTATTTGATCCATAAACAACCTTAATTTCTTTGAGCTGCTAGGCCTTACATGACAAACACAGAAAGTAAAGTAAAAGTAAGTATGTTCCAGACATGTACCGTTTGAATAAAATTGTCATAATCCCTGTATGCTTAATATAATATGGACTTTATGTTGGCTTGTATAGCAAGACAAGGTGAAAGCTACTTAAAAGTTATAAGCTAATGAACGGAGGACTTGTTCTTCAGTTCTTCTTTAACTCTTATATCCTTCACTCCCACAATCCAACTTCACTATTGTCACAGAAATCAACCACACTTTGGACAGTAATCCACATGAATAAAAACTGTTGAAAGATCTGCACTGCAGAATCATGCTGATGAGTGATGCAATTTCGTCTGCAGGCCAGGGGCAGCCAATAGATAGGTTGTACTTCTCATAGGACAGGGGTCTTAAGGCAACATGACGCCTTAAGTCAGCAGTGTATATATAAGCATTTAAGGCATTTAGATCAACCATACATCTGTAAAATGCAACATTCACATGAAGACCATAGTAACTCAACAACATTAGCATGTTGTATCTGAAAGTTGAGTCATGGCAATTGGACTTCTTTTTCGTGGAAACGTTTCACCACTTATCTAGGTAGCTTCTTCAGTCTGAGGAAACTTGGTTGAGACCACGGATTTACCTTCCTGTTAGGTTTTCCTTCTCAACTGTAAAGCATGTGATCTATAAAGTAAACTTAGCGACCCTGTATAGATAGAATATAGAAACGTTTACATAATATGACTTTTCATTAACATAGCTAGTTAGAAAACATACTGTAAGGTAACCAAACTTAACTCATTTCACATCAGACTTGTTTGTCCCTTCTGCATTTTTCCCTTTGCGCAATCCATTTTGTTTTAACTGGTAACTTCAGATGTGTGTGATCCACTTTGCCACTAGAAGTTGTGGTGCAAGTTAGTGTTATCAGTGTCAGGTAAGAAACACATCTTCACCATTGCAGTTTTCTTTAGACTGGAGTTTTTAATCATTCACTTTTGTTTTAGATTAACCTAAGTCATGATTGTTTAGTTAGCTATCTTCTTGATACTAAAACAGTACATACATACTATATAATGTATACTATTTTGACTATGTAGTAATATACCTAATTTCAGTCTGTTGGTGTGTAGTTTTTAATCTTTCACTTTAGTTTTACATTAGTTTTAGTCATGATTGTTCAATTAGCTATCTTCTTAAAACAGTACATACTGACTCATAATGTATACTGTTCTGGCCATGTAGTAATATATCGTCTGTTGGTGTTGATTGATTCATGCCATTTGATGAGAGAGTCTGATAAATTCAATTTTTAATCGCTATGGTTCTATTTGTAAAGAACTTCAATAACTCATTGCTGCTAAAATATAAAGGGATACTAGACTTAGCCTAACTATGACTGTTAGTTAGCCTGGCTACAGTGTTGAAGACAACCTGGGGTCCTTTCCCCTAACTAATGATAACTCATATGGGGTTCTAGCAATCAAAATAGCTTTTTTTTTTAAATATAGTATTAAACTGTCTTTCCATGCCAAGTATTTTACAAATCTCGAATTCAACAAATATCAATTTCAAGTCAAAGGTATTCCAGAACCTACTGGTAATACTATTCTGTCACCACACAGTGACGCCAAAGCACATTTAACAAGTCTCCCTGCACAAGGAGTGAACCAAACTAAGGGGGCTGCTTAACTTAAAGCCTAATGCCTGATTTTAATTGATGTGAGTTGTATTTTTATGCACTTTGTTTATACAATAGTTGTTTATACTAGTCTGTAAGACATGGAACCGGTTAGTGACACCAACTTAGGTTGGGGACCACCAATTCATCTATTTTGAAGCGTTTGTCTTCCTTTTCTCACACTTTTTCTCACACACGTAGCCTTATCCATCCAGCAGGATGGATGTCATCCAGTATAGCCTGCATATTGTTCTGTGTGCAAACGCATATCCTTATGCACACAATTGTATTGTTCTATTGTTGGGGAAGTTGCTATATTCTTGGATTTATTTTGGCCAACTCTACGTGTTTGATTCTAGGTATTCTGTGTATCATAAATATTTAACGTACCGTATACTGAACTGTCACACTGCTGGTTGCTATGGTGACTATGGCTGCACTGATTGATAGTGGGTTTAAATCATCATGTGTGATTGAAAGAAGCAACACACAGGAATGTTATATACAGTGACAAAGTCAGATTTGTTAATGAAATTAACTGAAAGAAATTAATGTTTTTCAGTATGGTGCAACAGGTCAATTTTCAAGCTGGTTGAGCCTAGGTACAGACGTCATCTTCTCTATTAATTGTGCAACATATGCATCCTGGAAGCATGCAGGTGAATTAAACAACCATTGATACATACACTTTTTCTGTCAACCACTGTGGTCTGTTGACCCACAAATAGATTTGCTTTTTATTTTTAAATTTTTAATTGCTGATGTGAGCTTATTGGTTTTTAGTAATAAGTACAAGCGACTATCTTAAGGTGATGCAACACCCTGTAGTGCCTAAGTGTGCTTCTGTACATAGTTTCTCTACATGTGGTGTCATTAATGATGGTATTATGAGAGTATTTATACAAGTCAAGCTAAGTAGGACATCACTGAAGGCCTAGATGCAAAATATATGGCATGCCACTTCATTTTGGTAATTACAAGTTGAATCAAGTTGGTTTAGTCTCTGTTAATGAACATCCACTTTCTGCAAATTATGTGTGACTCTCCTTGGAGGCTAAAAATAAAATGCAAATTATGAAATAATAGTTTTTGTTACTGTTTCAACATTCTTAAAATATACCATTGCAGTTTTGTAAAGATGCACCATAGGCCCCTTATCTTTTTAATTTTTGAGTGAGTAATATTCCCATTTAAAAAAGGCTTCATTAATGATTAATATTTGCAGGTTATAAATATACAAATGTAATGTAGCAAAGAGCAGATACACATACCTATGGTTACATAACTCTTATAATACAGAATTTCTACTAGTTATGTGTAAGTAATGTTGATTTAGCATTTTGAGGTATCCATCCGTATCCGGTATCCATTTGTCTTTTTGCATCTTTCACTACTACTACTTGTTTTAAACTAGCATTAGTTCTTGTTGTAGATATACAGTTGCAAGAAAAAGTATGTGAACCCTTTGCGATTACATGGATTTCTGCAAAAAAATTGTCATAAAATGTATTCTGATCTTCTTGTAGATAGAAAAACGCAATCTGCTTAAACTAATACTGCACAAACATCATATGTTTTCATGTTTTTCTTGAAAATAACATAATGTAAACATTCACAGTGCAGGGTGGAAAAAAACCCTAAGCTAATGACTTCAAGAGCTAATTGGAGTCAGCTAACCTATAGTCCAATGTGATGAGATTGGATGTGCTGGTTAAAGTTTTGAGTTTGCTGTTCCAAAGAAGCATTGACCGATGTCCACATGCCTCGCAGAAAAGAGCTCTCACAAGACCTACAATCAAGAATTGTTTGTGCAGAGTTAGTTTAAGGAGATTGTTTTAAATTTATATTTGGTGAAGATCAGAACACATTTTATGACCAATTTATGCAGAAATCCATGTAATGCCAAAGACTATATACTTGTGTGTGTATATATATATATATATATATATATATATATATACTTTTTCTTGCAATTGTAAAATGTAAATGTATTTTTAAAAATTTAACCATTCAAATGCCCTGCACAATGAACATTAAGAACATAATGCTACAATGATTTTTTTTTAAAATATTTTTTGTGCCATTGTTTTTTTGTTTTGTAATTAATAACACATATCTGATATATGTAACATAATAACAATAATAACGATTATTATAATATTATACATTGTTATTTTTTGCAGGGAGAACAAAAGTGCAAAAAGCTCCCTCTCAGTGTGATTGTGGCCAAAAATGTTCTATAAAATAGATGTTCTATTCCACTTCAATCAAATTGATTTTTTTAGGGTTTCATTTTAACACCTTACATGCCTGTTAGATCATATAATGAAAAATCATTCAAAATCACTACTAGCTAAAAACCAAATCAGCTATTTTTGTAAAATACTTTTTGTTACAGTTTGTTACCACTGCTACTTCATAAAATTAGTTCTTTTTGTAAGTATAATATCTAAACCTTCCATTTATTTTCGTTTGTATGCATTGACCTGCCAAGTGGTAGTATTTGATGTATACTGCTACTACTTTTTTTTCCCTCACTACACTACACAATATTCATGATGTTTCTACTATATTGCACTGATGTGATGTTCTGTTCCAAACCACATTAGCTGAGTTGTTCTTCCCAGACACAAGCTAAGATTCTGGTGAACAGTGAAAGCAAATGCACTCTCTGGTGCTCAGAAAACTAAACGTCTTACACTCTTCCTTTTCTTCTATATTCTATGTGCATTTTATCTCAGACTTTGACTGTAGTGACCCTTTGGGAATGGAATCAGGAGAGATACCATCAGACCAAATCATTGCTTCAACCCAGTACAACCCGAGCTGGTCCCCAGAGCGCTCCAGACTTAACTACTATGAAAATGCATGGACACCAGCAGAGGACTCAAACAAAGAATGGATCCAGGTAGCCATTACTTTTGTTTCATAGATTAGACACTGCTGCGTAGAATCTAAGAATTTGTCTAAAAGTATTTTCATATTTTAGTTTGGACTTGTTTTTGTGTGGCAGTAGAGTACGGTTTGCGTTCGGGTTGTCTGAGTTTGTTTCGAGTGTTCACATATGAGCAAAATATTTTGATCACAGTTTGGTTTGAGAGACCCAAGTTTCAAGTCCAGAGCCCTTCGTCAAGTTTTGTTTAGGCATGAAAATCGGTTTAGTTAGGAAAGACCATGTTTTTATTTAAGAAGACATTTTATATAAAGTGACTATAACCCCGACTGTATGTTTGCAGATTTGTGTGCATGTGGTAATGAATGAGCCCTTGTGTATATTCTTCACTTTCCTGGTTGGTGGTCAGCATGTCAGACATGTGTCTGAATATATCAGGAAGAAACGTGGCTTCCTTTACAATTTTTTTTTTCAAGCTGTTGCCTTAACCTTCGTGCAGTCTTCAAGGGGTCAGAATGAAAAATAGGGGGCGTCAAAGCTCAAAAACCACACAAGGGTTGGATAAAACGGTCGCAGACAGACGATAAGTTACAACATGCTTTATCTAGATGAACGGTTGGATGAACTTGTTCATCAGAAGACCCACACGTGCTTGGATGTAACACCCAAGAAGGCCGTTTCATCCAACCCTTGTGTGTGTTTTTGAGCCTTGGCTCCTCCTATTTTACAATGGGGTCGTTTTGACCCCTTGAAGGCTGCACAAGGGTTAAACTATTTGTCTCAAATCTAGCTCAAATAGGTGTGCTAAAGCTACCCTAGGTTTTGACAGTTAGGGATCAACATAATTCGCAGCTACTACTGTAGTAGTAGATTTCTACTAAAATCTGGATTTTAGGTGTGATGTGCTGTTTCATAATCAATGCATAATCAAACACAAAGTCAGTGATTGCCATATAATTCACAGATTTGTGTTTGTGATGTATTGTACAAACACAATATAATCCAGACTTTTTAATTTGAAGTAGACCTTTTTCAAAAATAGCTTCGCCAGTTATAATTTGACAATTCCTCACCTATAAGGTTTCAAATTTAATCTTTTTTTAATAATCATCTTTTTCTAATGGTAAAAAAAAAACAATAAACAACAACAAATATGAACTCATTAACTACCAAAGTTGGAGGCAGACAGTTTATGTATTAGTGGCAAATTGTATTTATTGTAATTTTACTCAACATAATCCAGATTTGTGATGTGGCACCTACGTTTACGAAACTATCTTAACTTTTTTGGAAAACAAAAATAAAAGTTTCCACTGTTTTTCAAACCAAATGTAGTTGTTTACAGATATTCCTCACCGAGAGGATTCAGTCAAACACAGCACTGAGATTCAAAATAATACAAATGATTTATTTCACATAAGTGGTTTAAAATTATACAAAAGGCAGTTATACAAAGTCACCTGATTCCTCCTTGCAGGGATAAAGCTCGCTGTCGCGTGGGGAAGGACGGAGCCTGGCTGGGAGACACCAGCTGTGTCTCCCAGCCAGTCACTCTGACCTGACATGTGTCCATGTTCCCCGAGCAGCCACACACACCAAGAACTTTCACAACATGAACTTTCCTGAAATGGGAGATATCAGCCTGTATGTCCTGCCAACACAAGAATTCAGATCCTGGACACAGAAACTCTGTAACTCATGGCCTGACTATCTTACTTCATGCCTGCATTTATGAAAGTCTATTCCTGTTAATACATACATAGAGTACAAATTCCATCCTATTCATTCTGAGCATATATTCCATCCCAAGTATACACATTTTCCACTACACAAACATATTATATTATATGGTATCTGATACACTGTAACCTACAATTACACAACTCTGTGTTGTTACACAGATTTTACATGTATTGAGATAAAACATACGTCATAATTGACATAACTGATATGGGTAACTCTTTGTAGGAGAACTTCATTTCTTTTGAGCTTCATGCATTCAGATTGTTGCACACGAACTGAACTGAATTCAATTATTTTTGTGAACTGAATATAATTATGAAGCCAGTGTTGACTGAAATTTAAGAAGTAGACACAAACTCACTTCACTAGCATACCAGTCAAGCACGTAACCCACTAGGCTAATTAAGAAAGCTACAACTCATTGTGCCTGTTGGACAACCACACATTCACAAAAATTCTTCCATGGAATAGAATGTTAGTACACGGGATATGAATAAATATTTAACAAGGTTACTTTATACATAATATATCATTTTTACCACGCAACCAGTATGAGTCTGTATGCAACCAACAATCTGAATGTAAGAAGGTCAAAATAAACCAGGTGGCCAGACAGGAAATGACTTCAAATCACTTCAAGACAACTTTCCTCAGAGTGAAGACAATATCTTGCTTGCCAATTCCATTCAAACTGTACAGCATGTGACATCTTAGAACAAAATGAGAGCGTGGGGCAGCGATAGGACACAAGTGCTTTATTGACTGTTGAGCTGCTCCCAATCCCAGCTCTGCGCGTTCGTTGAATGATGAGGAGAAACGTCTGATAAAAATCAGTCTTACTTTTATTTCAAACTTGAAGAATAATAATGTACAGGCCTGGGTCAGTCTGTCCCTATACTATACAGCATATAGTCAGGGCACGAAGTCTGACTGACACTGTCTGTCCCTCGACCCACACTTTTATGCTGGACAGAGCATCTTTCTGTGGTGTAACTGGATCCTGATGCCGTGGTCTGGTGTTCGTCTCCATGGCTGGTTTATTGGTGTCTTATCTTCTCCGTTGCTTTGTGGTCCCATAACCTATGGATCCAAGCACATTCCTTCTACAGACATTCACATGTTTCACTCCCTACTTATCTTATTTTCTGCCGTGTCTGGGTGCATCTGGTGTCTCTACTATTCTCTAAATCTGATGCGTGTGTTTCAAAATATACTTTAATGCAATCGGCTTGTTCTGTTTTCTGCATGCATCCTACTATCTAAGCTTTCAACTACTATTTCAACTACTACTTAACTATTTAGATTCCTACATGACCTACACGTCATGAACGAACCATTACAGAAACATGGAGGGAGGACAGGACTAGGTGAAAAAGAAAAGACAAAAAGATAACAAAGCCTACCTACTCTTCCCTAGGGGTCAACACCAAACAAAACTAAACAAAAGAAATGTATGTATGTGTCTACAAATGGTTGCCAAAACAATATAGTAGTGGTATCAACCACATAACCCAATGTGCCTAATAGACAGTTCAAGTTGAGATTTATTGTTGCTTCGCTACATGTGAAGACATACACAGTAATGAAATGTTGTGTCTCACAGGACATGGTGCATACAGAGAGATAATAGATAAATACACTCACCGGCCACCTTATTAGGTACACTTGTCCAACTGCTCGTTAACGCTAATTTCTAATCAGCCAATCACATGGCAGCAACTCAATGCATTTAGGCATGTACACATGGTCAAGACGATCTGCTGTAGTTCAAACTGGCATGGTCAAAATGTGGCATGGTTGTTGGTGCCAGACGGGCTGGTCTGAGTATTTTAGAAACTGCAGATCCGCTGGGATTTTCATTCACAAACAAACAATTCTAGGGTTTACAGAGAATAGTCAGAAAAAGAGAAAATATCCAGTTCTGTGGGCGCAAATGCCTTGTTGATGCCAGAGGTCAGAGGAGAATGGCCAGACTGGTTTGAGCTAATAGAAAGGCAACAGTTGGCGTCAATAACATGAAAGCATAGATCCATCCTGCCTTGTATCAACAATTCAGGCTGGTGGTGGTGGTGTAATGGTGTGGGGGATATTTTCTTAGCACACTTTGGACCCATTAGTACCAATTGAGCATCGTGTCAAGCCACAGCCTACCTGGGTATTGTTGCTGACCATGTCCATCCCTTTATGACCACAGTGTACCCATCTTCTGATGGCTACTTCCAGCAGGATAACACACCATGTCACAAATCATCTCAGACTGGTTTCTTGAACATGATAATGAGTTCACTGTACTCAAATGGCCTCCACAGTCTCAATCCAATAGAGCAGCTTTGGGATGTGGTGGAACGGAAGATTTGCATCATGGATGTGCAGTCGTCAAATCTGCAGGAACTGCGTGATGCAATCACGATGCAGTCAGTATGGACCAAAACCTCTGAGGAATGTTTCCAGTACCTTGTTGAATCTATGCCACGAAGGATTAAGGCAGTTCTGAAGGCAAAAGGGCAAGGGTACCCCGGACTAGTAAGGTGTACCTAATAAAGTGGCCGGTGAGTGTAAATGACTATATACATTAACCTAAGACAGACTGTACAGGTACGTACAAGGTACAAGGTGTTGTGCAAAGGGATATTTTCTGTGTGTATTACACCTCAGAGTTTTACAGTGTTTATTATAGTAAAGATAGAGTTAAAGTGTCTGGTGCTTGAAGAGAGAAGAGTTTTTTTTTTTATTTGTTTTTTTTCCTTTTCAGAGGGCAGTCTGGCGGAGCGGGCTCTGATGCTCCAATACCTTCTTCCTGATGGAAGGAGTTGAAAGAGACTGTGGGCAGGATGGTCCTCCACAATGCTGCTTTGCTGCAGCATCGTGTAAGGAAAATGTCCAGAATGGAGGGGAGAGGATCACTGATCTTTACAGCTGTGTTCACTGTCTGTTGAAGGGTCTTGCGGTCTACAACACTGCAATTCCTGCACCGGACAGTGATGCAGTTGGTCAGCACACTCTCAATGGTTCCCCTGTAAAAAGTGCTGCTGACCCTCTCCACAGTAAAGCTGTCGATTGTCAGGGGATCAGTTTCTCCTGAAGTCAATCACAACCTCCTCTGTCTTCCCTGCATTGAAGGACAGTGTGTTTCATCGTTGTTGCTGATGAGACATACCACAGTCGCGTCATCACTAAACTTGATGATGTGGTTGGTGTTGAACTTGGCAATGCAGTTGTGGGTCAGCAGTGTGACCTGCTGAGCACACAGCCTTGTGGGGCACCTGTGCTCAGTTCAGTTCGATGTTCTGCATGACTAACCTCTCTCTTGACTGAGGTCAGTGCTATGTGGCGGTAGTCATTCAGGCAGGTCACAGGAGACTTTTTTGGTACTGGAATTATGGAGGTTGATTTGAGGCACATGTGAACGACTGTCTGGCTCAGTAAGATGTTGAAGACGTCTGGTTATGACATCCGTCAGCTTTGCAGCAGTATGTTTGTCAGAGTCTGCAGCCTTTCGTGGGTTAATCCTGGATAGGGACTTCCTTACATCGGCTGGAGAGAGACAGAGTACCTGGTCATTCGGAGATGTGTGAAGTTTCTGTGCAGGTGTGTTGTTCAGCATCTTGAATCGCGAGTACAAATGGTTGACCACAGTGGCAGCACTTCAAATATAATCCATTTTCACTGTAGCATCGCCACTACGTCACCAGGATGTCGCCGACTAAGTATTTTAGTTCCTGCTGCGGGCAAAACAAATCTTGGTTCTAGTCTCTGTTCACCCACCAGGCGTCGCAAAGTTGTTTACATATCTCCTGTTCACAGAGGCCTGTTACTGCAGGTGCGGATTCCTGTAAATGTTTTTATTATATACTATCTGTTGAAACTGTATCCTACAATTACACAACTGCTGCGTAACAGGATGGAGATAAAACAGTCTCATCATTGACTTAAAGAGGATATGAGGTTTTTAACATCTTAATGTTATGACGTAGATTTATTCAATAAGGCTCAAAAAATTGAGTATATGTGGGTCGAAATTTTTTTTTTTTTGTGCTTCAGATCGTTGGTCGCCGACAGAATTGTTTGATGATCAAACACAACATCAGTTATCTCAAGGCACTTTACTGTACTTTACTTTACTTTACTGTGTAAGGTTTAAGACCTTACACAACTTGACCCAACAAATCCCACATAGAGCAAGCTCTTTATTGTAGCCAATCAATAAATTGCACATTTTAATAACAACAGGAGGAAGAAACCTCCAGCAGACACAGGTTCAGTGTGGGCAGCCATCTGCCTTGACCATTTGGGGTGAGGGGATAGAGAAGAGAGAAAATAACACAACAACAAAACAAGCAGCAACAGAACACAGGCAGGATGGAGACACACGTCTCTGAGTCTAATGATACGTGTAGATGAGAATAGAGAGAGAGAGACAGAAGGGGAGAAGCACAACTACGAGAGAAAAACAGACAACGTTAGTCACGTGTGGACATGGAGGCATGTTAGTGGATACAAGAAATCGAAAAGCAGAGGATCTCAGCGAATGAAGGAGGTCCCACAGCAGTCTAAACAGGTTAACTAAGAGATGATTCCAAGTGACCAGCACCATCTCTTACTACACACTTTGTCAAAAAGAAAGGTTTTAAGCCAATATTTAAAACTAGAGAGGGTGTCTGCTTCTCACTAGCTACTCTTAGTGTAGGATGTGGCGATTAAGAGCACAAAGCTTTCTTGTCAAATAAAAGTCCTTGTTCCATGTCCTCTGCCACCTCCACAGCCGAGTGGCATTTCTGTGAAAGAATAGTTGTGTAACACACAGCAAACTAATGCCCTCAATTCAGTTGATAGTCGAGTGGTGTCAGTGATCACATCTCTTCCCCCACTTTACAACAGATGTATACAAATGCTAATGCTCACCTTAAACATTGTATCAATTGTACATCTAAATTATAGCAAAGGCTGATAGGCGGCTCAGTGACTGATTGCCTTATGTTGTGTTTTGATTGTTATGATTTGTGCTTCATCCAATAATAATCAAAAATAAATAATGAAAGGTCTAAAGATTGTGGGTTTTCAACTGGCCTTTCAGTCCTTTGCTGCTGCAGCCAAGGTAAGAAGTCTAATTTCCATCTGAATGCAGCGGTCTTAACGTGGGAGAAGGGATACATTTGCTTTTAGCTGGATGTCGGTGGAGATTCTCAGTCATCCAGCTGAGGTTGTCTGAAGATTGAGTCATGGCAGCTGGACTTCTTTCTTTAGAAAAACCACCTATACAGGCAGCTTCTCCAGTTAGCCCCTGTATTTGCTTTTATTCACTGAATCTAAAAAGCAAAGATGGATTAATTATTACATACTCTGTGTGGACTTTGCTTGTTGTTTCTGTGGGTTTTCTATGGGGTTTCCGGTTTCCTCCCACAGGCTAAAGACATGCAGTTAGGCTGATTGGAAACTCGTGTGCATGTATATATGTTATGTGTTATTTATTCCAACATGAAAAGTCAGCCAATGACTGTGGATCAATCAATACAGAATACCTAGAGGAAGAAGCAGGAAACAAACAGAAGCAGCGTGTCACCTAACCGAGCATGTAACATAGCCAGAGTTCTAATTGAACTTCCTTGATTTCTATTTGTGGACACAAAAGAAATCTGGGACATGTAAGCCACTTTTAGACTAAAATAATCTATTTTACAACCCTGTTCCACCAGTGCCCCTGTTTTTTGTATCACTGTTATGTTGTACTACTCTACTAGAACAACATGTGATTTGTTTTTAATAAAAATGTTTACTGTTTTTTTATTAAAATGTAATATAATAATATTTGTGTAAAAATATTATTTTATTAAATTAACAAATTAACTATAGCTAGTAATGTAGAGGGTGTTTCTTTTGAACTGTCAAACATGTCATTGCATTACAAATACAGCATCATAAATATCTTTAGTACATTGTATTTCACCCAATCTATATTCCTGCTCTAGTTTCAGTGCTTTATTTAATGTTCTCACCATACATAATTCAGTATATTTATGGCCACTTTTGTTTAATTCGGTCTTTCTTTTGCATTCTACAGGTGGATCTTGGTTTCTTGCGGGTCGTATCAGCCATCGGTACTCAAGGTGCTATCTCCCAGGAAACTAAAAAAATTTACTTTGTTAAGTCTTACAAAGTGGATGTTAGCTCTAATGGAGAGGACTGGATCACTCTGAAGGAAGGTTCCAAACAAAAGGTAGCACCCTCTCCCTAAAAGAACAACCACTCTAAACATGTCTGAAAGTTGAGTCATGACATCTGGATAGCAATTTTCAGTCAACTTCATCTAGATGACTGAGAATCTCCACAGACCAACTCTAAACATGCTAGCATAACCACATTAGCTTCCAGCCTTTTTGAGTTGAGACAAGGCTTTATTTTCCGGTGTTTAAAAATATGTACTTTGACGTGTGCCATTTCTTTTAATTTAGTATGTTTTTTTTGTTGTTTTTTATAGGAGCTTTTACACTTAAAGCAATTTTCTTTTTTGTGCAAATTCTTTTAATGTAGCAAGGTTTAATGTTTATACGTGAGTTTATACCATTTAATGCATTGTTGTTGTTTTTCACATGACTATTTTATTTTTCTATTTTTTCGTCTTGGTCTCACAAGATTATAGTTGGCCAGTCAAAGCAAATTGGGATCAAGTCAGACATAAAACTGGCTGGCATGCACTATACTGTAGATTTGGTTATAATAGTGTGATTTTCGTTTGGCAAACCCCAAACCGGTTTTGGTTTGGGGTTTTATGGTGAAGCTGGCTAATTGTTGCTTTAACCATAATTGTCAATAAATGATTTTACCATTGTGTTTATAGGTTTTCCAAGGCAACACCAACCCTACCAATGTTGCTAAGTCAATGCTGCCAAAACCCACACTGACACGCTTTGTACGGATTCGGCCTCTTACCTGGGAAACAGGCATTGCACTGCGCTTTGAGGTTTATGGATGTAAAATATCAGGTTAGAACTGCTAAGATTCCTGCACATACACACCTCAGCTAATTCTTTAAAGGCATTCACTATTATAAACACCATAACAATATGTAGCATTTGATATTGTTTATTTATGAAAAAATACAGAACCATTTCAAATGCAGTAACTAGTAATTATGCTAACTTTTAAATTTGCATGCCTCTACTCTATTGCAAATCCTGTCCACAGCTTTATAAAAATAAAAAATAAATCTGTCAGTTCAGATTTATAGACTCACAGTATATAGAGTTACTAGCAATAACAAAGCAGTGGTATATGAAGTACGATTACATATTTATGCTACCCCATGTTTAGATGTATCAATATAAATTCTATCTATATCATCTATTCTCCCTCACACAGCTTAAATATGGCCCACTTAGACATGTATAATCAGGCCTGCAGAAAATTCCCAAACACCTGCATTTTTTTTTCATATGGGTGTGTCATTGCATGAATGTCATATGATCTAAACATCTCTAGAGTACACAGAAGCACGCACAATCGATAAAGGGGTTTTAATTTCTTGCCTGAAGACAATCCCCTCAGGTATTAGTGTGAGATTTACAGATGGCGAGAAAAGACAGGAAGAAATCATAGTATCACAAACAGTTTAGGGAGTTTTCCATATTACTTTCACTACCCATGTTGTCTCCATAGGCATCTCAAACTCAAAAAAATCTTACTTCTGGAAGTCTTTGTAGTCCATCTATTACCTTTGCATGTTTCATTACATTGCATCAAAAGGTGCAATGTAGGTCCTTCTGGTACTTTCCACTTTTACTATTCCTTCTTTTTTTTTTTCAGAGTACCAGTGCTCAGGCATGCTGGGCATGATATCAGGTTTGATCACTGACAGCCAGATCACTGCGTCATCCCATACAGACAGAAGCTGGGTACCAGAGAATGTCCGCCTGCTTACCAGCAGAACAGGGTGGACTCTGCTGCCCCAGGTGCAGCCCTTCACCAATGAATGGCTGCAGGTAGATCTTGGAGAGGAGAAGCTTGTAAAAGGACTGATCATCCAGGGAGGGAAGCACCGTGAGAACAAAGTCTTCATGAAGAAGTTCCGGCTCGGCTATAGCAAAAATGGCTCTGACTGGAGGATGGTTTTGGACACACATGGACATAAGCCAAAGGTATTTTTACTTTGTTGTGTTTTATTACTAGTACTGCGTACATTCTAATCCTAGAATAATACGTAAAAGTTCACAAACTCTTTGCTTTACGAAATTAGAATTATAAGACTGTCTCATTATGGGGCAGGGTGCAAAAGTTTGTATAGCTCTCAAGCCTGCACCCAACAAGAAATGGTTTTGGACTGATGGTTTTGTTTTTTATGTCAAACCAAAAAAAGCAGTTTTACCTTCCTTGTCAAATTATATCACATTTGCATTGCAGCTGTTTGTTACCCTGACCCTCTAGTACAAGAGAGTAGGCCAACCCTGACATTAAAGTGGTTAATTTATCGGCCTTCCTGGGGTTTAACAGTACAGGGTTCTATTCTAGGCTGAGGCGAAGGAATTCATCCAGCTAATTCACTACCTTCATCCCAGTGTTCCCCCTGCTTGCACTAACATCAGCACTTGTACAGAAAATTGCAAATACCTATGAGTCACCCTGGATAACGGTAGCTTCCTTCTGAAAATAACAGTTGTTATGGTTGCTGGAATAAGTTTTGGGGACAAATATACTATCATACAGGAGGTATTAATTTCGGATAGGTTAAAGCAACAAGAGTCTGGCTTATTCACACAGTATTGAATACTTTTACTTCAACAAGGAGAGGCTACGAGCACTTTGAAGAAACCCTGATAAAATACAATTAATGCAAGGAAGCTGTTACTTTAACTGCAAATTTTGTACTTTATTACAAAATGCACAAAAATGTACAAAACGCAGAAGCTAACAGCAGATAATAAAAGTTATTAAAATATCAACATTACAATGTATTGAATATACAGTATAGGTGTCTATTGTTGCCCTATGGTGCTGCTATTCTACTCACAACCCCTTTGGCTTTTGAAGAATCAGGCTTGTTGAAGAGTGGGCATGACACAGGTGTAAAGATTGTTTGCTGAGAGTCTCTGGGTTGAAAAACTGGGGCCCAGTTGTAGATCTTCTCCTTGATGCTTCATATTTTGTCATGAATCGGGGCAAAAACTGATCATCTTTATTCCTCTTGCTTCCCAGTTTCTTGTTCAGACTGACAGTGTCCCCCTGCAACAGCGAACTTCTCCCCAGTCAGCCAAAACCCAGGGGCTTTATACTAAATTTTTGCTATGTCATGCTTACTTTCCCTCCTTAACATAACCATAAATGTACATCTGTGGCATCATTGGTGGTTTCTGGGCAAAGTTAGGTGATGCTAGATGGTGTGTTCCACATCCATCAACCAATGGCAGGACAGCATTCACATGTGAACAGGCATGATCTAATCCTTGACTCATCTTTGATCTGAGATGCAGTTCTTTATGTACTTCCCATTTCCCATCACAACCTTCCGGTCCTTCTGGTACTTTCCACTGACCCTGTACTTCCTTAATAATTAGCTTATGCACACAGACATTATTTAGATTCTAATACAGATCAGCATTTTGACCTTTACTTCATGGGTTTAACGCTTTTGAATTATGTTTCAACCTGATTACAATTCAATTGATTGACCTTCACAATCAAATACATTTGATTAACAAACATCAATTTTGTTGAGAAGTGGGTGTAAGTTATCATTCTGAGTAATTATGAAACTCATCACATGGCTATACATCCTTGTAAGTGAAGTCATTATACAATTTGTGCAAAATCATGTTGTTGAATACATGTAGGTGATACAGATTAACTTTAAAACTTCAAACTTCATTTAAGATTTACCCCTCTTACTCTCTCCACTCTATTTTTGGGTTTGGATGTTTTTAACTCAGGTGAGAGGCAGCCGACTTCCATCACAGCATTTTTTTCCTCTAGCTGCTGCTGGGGTCGCACCACCCTCTCCATGGTCACCGCTCTATTGAGGGATATGTGCTTAGGATGACCACGTTGTTTTCTCTGTAAAGGATTCTTGTTTGGTGACTTCATCTGCTTGTTTTAGGCCAGGCAGGCCCTTCCTGCATCTCACTTGGCCTCTGATGCTCAAAGCCATTTCCTCTTTTCTCCTTCTTGCTCTGAGGCTAATTAGACTTGAAATGTTTAAATGACTTCTCACAAGTTGGTTCCTCATCTCCTTGTTGTAATTCATCCATTCTGGGCACTTCGACACAGCAGACTTTTTTGTGATTTAAGCAGTTGCTGATTCAGCTTAACTTTGAATCATATGAGACATATGAGAGAACTCTTCTGCAGTCTGTCACAGCCCTTTTAAACACTAAATGTACACATTAAACAAGTGATCCAAGATCAAGAGTTTACATGTTTCTTTTTTTTTAAAACATGTACACATATGCGCACACGCCCCCCCCCCCCCCCAACAAAGCACAACTCATAAAACACAGCCCACACCCAATTAGCATCCCAGCATGCCATACATACTTCTCTATATGGGTTGATTGTTGATTTATGAAGAAAGTAAAGATAATCCACCCCCACTGTTCTCTCTCTCCCCTACCTAAGAGGTTCTCAGCAACTAAGGCACACCAGATTTATCAAGTGATCAAATCCATTAATCTACTTCTATTAATTTCTTTGTCTTCTTCATTGCCTGCTTCTCTTATACCTAGTATCTCCCTTATTTTCTATAAACTGCCTTTCAGAGAAAAAGAAATCTAATCTTTAGAATCTAAAGATGTGCTTTAGATGTTAAGGAAAAGAGAGAGACCCAGTCATCCATCTACATAAGACATGATGTAAACAGTTGTCTACCTTACGGCTTCTGCATGTGGAGAACTGTATCAGTCATCCAAAAAACATCCACAAAATCTGCAAACTGCATTTTATACAATATGCCATTTTTCACTCACTGTCCCTAACATTCTTACATTTTTCTTTCCTCCCTTCTCTCTGTTCCTGCCCTTACTAGATATTTGAAGGGAACAGCAACTATGACACACCTGAGTTAAGGACCATGGAGCCCCTTCTGACAAGGTTCATCAAAATCTTCCCAGAGAGGGCCACTCCTACTGGCATGGGTTTGCGATTTGAGCTCCTGGGCTGTGAGACTGAAGGTAAACAATCCCACAGCATGTACTGGCCTGAATACCTCTTGTGATGGGTTTTGCTTTTTCAGGAGGAGTATGTAGGTAAAGCTACACACACACCCACACACACATATACTGTATATAAACAGTATATATATATATATATATATATATATATATATATATATATATATATATATATATATATATATATATATATATATATATATATATATATATATATATATATATATATATATATATATATATATATATATATATATATTTCCACAGTAGAGGAGCTTGGTAGCTAAATTCCCCATCAATATTGATGCTGTGTGATATATATTATGATTTATGATAAAAAAAAATTGACAATAAAAAGGAAAAAACATTAAAGTGATGATGGTAAATCCAGCTGAGCTGGAAATTTTTAACCGTGAAGATGCACAGCAGAAGGTGAGGGCTGCTGTTAAGTGTGTGTT
Source organism: Macropodus opercularis (assembly GCA_030770545.1). NCBI lineage: Eukaryota > Metazoa > Chordata > Actinopteri > Anabantiformes > Osphronemidae > Macropodus > Macropodus opercularis. The sequence continues at coordinate 11,318,811 of JAUCMP010000028.1, read as the reverse complement.
TTTCTTGTGAATCTGTAGTTTGCGTTCCCTCACAATCCAAAAATATGCAGTTAGGTTGACTAGATTCTGAATTGCTCTCACACATTGCTCTTTATGTGGCGCTGTGATGGGTTGACTGGCCTCTCACCTGACTGACAGCTGGGATAGGCTCCTGCATGCCTTTTTACCTTCACAAGGACTAAACGGTGGAAGATGAGTAAAGGGGGGAAGAATCAAATGAAAGCCAAGCTAGCCCAGTAAGGATAGTAGCTCCTGCATGTCGTTTCTTCTTTCAGAAGACTGACTCACACACTATTATTAAAATAATAATAGTCATCTCTCTTAAACATCTCATCTCAGACTCTCCCCATAAACAGATGCCTGTTTTCAGTATTAATAGTAAAAACATACATGTAGTGACACAAAACAGCCACAATAACCCTGCCAAAATGGTATTTATACACATTCATGCTTTTGTACAGAAAATGTAATGATGTAATAGTGTGTGTATTCACAGCCTCAAGAGGGCTAATAATAATGTCTTTTCCCCTTCCTAGACCCCCCCCCCCCCCACCCCCCTCCTTTGTCCTCCCAGTGCACTGGGATAACCTGTTTATTAAGCAGTCAGTGTATACACACAAACACACACTCTAAAGGAAACTGTATCTGTGCAGCAGCTGAGTCACCCCTTTTCCACATCGACCACCACCGTCATCAATGACGAGCATGGTTGGTTTGGCAGGTGTTTTACGCCAGATGCCCTTCCTGACATAACCCTCAGCATTTATCCAGACTTTGGAGTGGCACAGAATGAGCCAGGCTCACCCTGCTTGCCTCCCAAGGCCGGACGAGATCAGGCACTGAAGGTGGCACAGCCGTACTACCCTTTCAAGTGTACACAAGGTCCATAATGATAGACAGCCAGGGCGCCAGACTCTAATTAATCCCAAGTCCAGTTTTTGCATATATAAATTTCAGCAGACCAAAGCCCTTACGTATTGCCCATACTGCATCTATATGTCTCCATATACCCACAGATTGATGAATAATGCCACTGGTTTAAATCCAATCTGGCTCTGTGAGCAGAGCTTGTAAGGAGATCTACCCTGTCTATAAAGCTCACTGGAAACACTACATGCAGAGCACATTTACACTATTTACACCAGCACTCTGATTAAGATCTTTGTAATTGCATTTTAGCAGATACTTTCATACAAAATGAATTCAAGGACGGAGTCTACTGTGACATTTGCTAACGTTAATGAAGAGCAATTTATATACAATCAAGCAATGTTAGAACAAAACAACAGGAATAAAATGTAATTACATATGATCTACATCTACCAAACATTTTCTAAACAATATACAGCATATCCAAAACATTCATTGAGTTAAACATAAAGGCACTCAATGGTGAAGAAACTGTGCTACATATCAATTATAGTGTTTTTGAAGTTGAGTGACTTGAAATTGGTGTTTCTCTTCTCCATCTTTACAGCTCCTTCACTCCAATCTACCATAGAAGCCCCAAGCACTAATCCAACAGATGAGTGTGATGATGACCAGGCAAGCTGCTACAGTGGCACAGGTGATGACTACGATGTGACAGGTGCTAACATCACTTTCATGAGACAGCAAACAATCCCACTTCTTCCCTTCTTGCCTTTCTGCTATGGCTCACACTTCATCAGCTTCACTGTCACTTTATTCAGTGTCACACCTTTAATGCCCTGCATCACTGTTTTATTTGAGGCTGCAACCAATTTGCCACATAACCTTACCCTTTCTACATATAGTACTCTAGCAGAAAAAATGCTGTTAACAAAGAATGCTTTCAGAAGTATAAAGTATAATGGAACAATCTACCAGCTGAGTTCCTTCAAAAACTGTGTGCAAGTGTACCTAGAAGAACTGCTGCTGTTTTGAAGCCAAACTCCAAATATTGATTTGATTTAGATTTGTCTTTTGTTCATTCACTACATTTTGTTCATTTATGAAAATAAACGTTTAACACTTTCATTTCTGAAAGCATTTTTTATTTACAGCATTTTTCACACGTGCCTAAAACGTTTGCACAGTACTGTATATACAATTATTTTTTGATTTACCAAGGTGTGAGCCCATTTCAAATAATAGTAAAGGTGCAACGGACATTACACAACTTGCATAGCCGAACACATCTGTTCATAGTTTTTTACACAGCTATTTGTACCTTTTCCTATTCTTTTCCATTTTTTAGCTGCCTTGTTATCTTTCACTTTTGCATATACTCCTCTTGACCTAATTTACCACTTGCCTATTATCTTCAAACCTGCCAGCCTGCACACACTTAACAGCCTGTTAAGCAGCAGTCTCTAATCATAAGCATGGCACCTGTGTCACATGTTTATTTTTCTTCATGTTCATGTGTGAAGAAAAGCAAATATTAAAAGACAAACAATACATTTCCTATCTATGTCAAAAAACAGACGACACTGACTATATATAAATGTACTGTTTAAGGTCGACCAACAATACCAGAGACCACAACTACTGATAGCATCCCAGGTGAGCATGCCATTTTTCCACATTTACATATTATTACACTAAACATCATTTTTGTCCAACACTACATGTCTGAATCCTGGAAAATAAACGTAAAAGGAAAACTGACACGACAAATCTGTCTGTATGCAACCAATAATCTGAATGCATAAAGCCCAAAAGAAATGAAGTCGTCCTACATAAATTCTCATTTTATTGAGATTATTTAATTAGGTAATTAGATACAACTTAATAGAATACAGTTGGTGTAATATCTTTGTTACAAAAGAAATGAGCCACTGCACTACTGTAACAAGATGCTGTGAACTGGAAATATGTAAATGACTTCACAATGCCTGGTGGTTAAACGAGACTTGCATCCAAATGTTTTTAGCCTGCTGCAGGAATTAAAATACTGGCGCCGCAACTGTACTACGGTAAAAACAGTTTCTTTTTGAACTGCTCCAACTGTAAGTCATATTAAAGTACAGTGGCTCAGAGGTAGAGCTGTTGCCCACCAATCGTAGGATCGGTGGTTCGATTCCTGGCTTCCCCCAGTCATGTGCAGTGTCCCTGGGCAAGACACTGAACCCCAAGTTGCCCCCGGTGTGTCAGCCTAAGCTGCATAGCAGCTCTGCCAGCGGTGTGTGAATGTGTGTGTGTTTGTGTGTGCGAATGGGTGATGGTGACGCAGTCTCTAAGCACTTTGAGTACCAAAAGGTAAAAAAGCGCTATACAAATGCAGACCATTTACCATTTACATTTACCATTTACAAGCACATTAACCACTGAAGTTCTGGACAAGCTGCTGCAGTTGCAGTGAACTGGAGATATGGAAACAACTTTGTGACACATTGGTGGCAGTATTGCCAGATGAAGAAATATCGTACTGTCACTTAAAAATATTGTATTTCTACTGTCATATGAGCTATAACAAATTGAATAATAACACCATGGGACAAAACAAAGCTATTTTATGTTCATGGAAGTATAATGCATTGGTAACCATTAAAAGTGTCATACTAGTTTGAGACGACCCCACCGCGTTTGTTTGCCTGCGATGCCTCTGTAGCACTAACAGGCTTCTGTGAAATTGAGATATGTAAACAACTTTGCAACGCCTGGTGGTTGAACAGAGACTAGCATCCATAATTTTTTCTGCCCACAGCAGGAATTAAAATACTTAGGCAGCGACACCCTGCTGAAGTAGTGGCGATACAACCGTACTGCAGTGAAAACGGATGGCATTTTGAATTGCTACCACTGTAGGTCATTGTTCAGGAAAATTAAAGAGCTCTTGGTTAAACACTGATCTCCTCTGATCTGATCCTGACCTTTCTTCAACAAATCTGCAGCTTTTCCGTGGTTTGCCTGTGACTTTGGATGGATCAATGGGCCATCCTTCTGCAGCTGGTCATCTGAGGACACTGGCTCTAAATGGCAGATTCAGTCTAGTGGTACCCCCACCCTCAACACTGGACCCAACATGGATCACACAGGTGGCAGCCCTATAGGGTGAAGCTTACTGGAGCCATGCAACTATAATGCTATAATTATAATTTGTCAGTTAAACAAATTCTTTTGTATTTTTCTAGGAGGATCAGGGAACTTCATCTACACCTTAGCCACAGGTTCCCAAGAGGCAGAGGTGGCTCGTCTTGTCAGCCCAATGGTCAACTCTCCAAACTCAGACCTGTGTATATCCTTCTGGTACCACATGTTTGGCTCGCATATCGGCACACTTCATATCAAGCAGCGCAAACAGACAGTTAATGGACCAGCAGACGCCCTGCTTTGGATGGTTAGTGGTCACCAAGGCAACCGTTGGAGAGAGGGCCGTGTCCTTGTGCCACGTACCAACAAACCCTATCAGGTAATTTACCAGCTGTGTTTTCCTGATCATAAATGCCTGTTTTTTTATTGTAAAATTCAAAAGAGGTAATGGAAAATGTCTTGGTATTCTTATTATACTTATTTCAAGGTTGTGATCGAAAGTCTGGTGGAGAAAAAAAGCTGGGGAGACATTGCTGTGGATGACATTAAGATTCTTAATGAGCTCAGCATGATGGACTGTAAAGGTGAGGCTTTTGCCCTAGAATAGATTTAACCTATTTGGAGTACCACCATTTGATTGTTAATCTGAAACATAGTATTAATATACTGACTGCAGTTCATGCGGTTCCAGCGGTATATTTAAATAAATTTTGATTGAACAGATCCTGATGTAACTACTGAGGTCATGCTACCAGAGGATCACTTCAATGAAATCTGTAAGTTATGTCACATGGAGGACTGTTTTAGCAATACTAAGAGATATCCTGTCATCTCACAATGTTTTCCCCTCTCCTCCCTCTGTTTCTTTTGTGTAGTTGAGGAGACAACTGAATACCCAGACTTTGTGGAGACCAACCAGATCAGTGGAGCAGGCAACATGCTGAAGACTCTGGATCCCATACTCATTACTATCATTGCCATGTCAGCCCTGGGGGTTTTTCTTGGTGCCATCTGTGGCGTGGTTTTGTATTGTGCCTGCTCACATGGAAGCATGTCAGACAGAAACTTATCAGCTTTGGAGAACTATAACTTTGAATTAGTGGACGGTGTCAAGCTAAAGAAGGACAAACTCAACATACAGAGCTTGTATTCGGAAGCTTGAGATAGGACTCATTGCTCTTTTGAAGACATATACATGGGTGACCTCAAGTGATTGCCAATACCCTCAACTCTTGGTGAGGGACAAGTTATGTACAGAACAGAATATTTGAACTGATTCTCGCTTTTCTCAGGAGTTGAAGAAAAAAAACATGCCACTGTGTACAAATACAATTCAGAAAAATGTGTATTGGTACTTTAGATACAGTATGTTAATTTTCTATTTTGATTTACTATTTACTATGTTTATTTTTTACAATCAGATGCTGATGTTGAGACCAATTTATTAACAATATTTAACTATTTATCTTATTTTGATTAAAAAAACATTCATATCATTTAGAAGGGTGTTGTTTATTTACAATGAATAAAACAGATGTATCAAAAACCTAAATTAACCATATCTGGCAAAAGTAAATAATTATAAATGAAATACTTGATGTTGAGGCATAGGCGGTCACCTAGAGTGGGGTACAGCTGCAACACTCAGGTCTAAACTACAGTTGAAAGAAAAAGTATGTGAACCCTTTGGGATTACATGAACTTCTTCATAAATTGGTCACACAATGTGTTCTGATCTTTATTGAGTCTGCACTGTGACTGTTTACATGATATGTTGAATAAATATGAAAACATACAATGTTTGTGCAGTATTAGTTTAAGCATACTGTGTTTTTCTATTGTTGTTATTTTGATGAAAATCAGAACACATGACCAGTTTATGCAGAATGTAATCCCAAATCCCAAAGGGTTCACACTAATAATACAGATATGTATTATGTATTATGTTTGAGCCTTAACAGACCCAGCAGACATTTTACGTAGGCTGCATCTTTCCATCCACAGTTCACAAAAAATTTAGCTTTCACAACTTAACAAAACACACAATCTGTGTCAGTATACTTTGATATAAGTAATATAAATACTTATATTATAATATAATTTGGCACACAAAACCACACAATAAAGTTTTTAAACAATAAGACTGCTTTGATTTTGACTTTAATCGTTAACTAATTTACTAATTATGGATGGGCCCTGGTGAAGGACCAACAGGCAGCAGTTAAAGAGGCAGAGGTAAAATTAAGTTAGCGAAAACACATACAATTTCATACCAAATTATGTTAAATTTGGTAATATTTTTTTCCACTGTTGAGTGTTGTGGTGGTTCTAATTTTATTGCAGACCTAATCTGGTACTAGAACTTACAAATACGTACAATACATTTCACATCAAGAAACTGACAGAAAGTCAGTAAAAAAATATATAAACAAAAATAATCCAACCCCACATGTAAAAGCTTGTGTAACTTTTAAAATAATTAAATAAAGTAACCAAGCTCAAAGCACAGACACTGAAGAAAGCGAGGTATTATTGTTTAGTCCAGGCCAAGCTGAATGCTAAAGAATCAGACAGGCCCTCCTTGCATACTACATAACCTTCTGAAAGAAGTTAACCAAAAATGGCTTCAGTTGAGGAATGTCTGTGTTGAGGCAAAAAGGATGTGCTAATAATCCTAAAACCTGCTCCTATTCCATCATTATTACTCAAACATCAAGGTTCAAATGTGAATAGTTCTGATAGTGCCTTTACTATAGTTTTGTTTATATTTTTCAGTTTTGGTTTGTTTACTTGTCTTAAGTTACAATGGCAGATGGTACACATTTTCACTATATACAATCTATCAAAGCTTTGTTTTGTTTTTGTTGCCTAATTGTCTAAACACCGTGCACTGTAAATACGTTTTTTAATATATTTTATTGTTCTTTTAAAGTGAGGGAAGGGAAGGGAAAAAAAGTTACAGTATCTTTTTTTGTTGGTTTATGTATGATTAAATACAATCTTCTGACAATGAAAGGTACATTTGTCTCACATGCACAGAATAGTAAGACTTTTTATTGGTCTTTCTCAGACAAATAAGACAGCTGTGTCAATAAGCATTCAAACACCTGCACAACAAACTGAATAATAAATGAGTTACAAGAAAACAAAAAATGAACACAAACAGTCTTTTGCTAAATTTCTCCTGTGACTTTACTGTTAGCTGAATTTTTAAAATGGTCATGTCCGTGGCAGAGTAGGTGGTAGTGTTTGCCAGCTCACCAAAAAAACATTACCTGAGCTAAGACCTATGTAACTCATCACATTGAAACATTCCTGTGAATCATCAAACATCACAGGAATATGTTAAAAGAGCATTTAACCAACTGAATAATGGTGCTACTTTTTATCTTATTTTTTGTCAGATGCACGTCACATGGTTAAACAAGTTTGTATTGTTCACATACTGTTTTGTAGCTTAGGGCCTCTGTTTTATGTGTATCAGTCATTGGGAGATTGTGATGTCAAATGCTGTCATCAGGAAGGAACACTTGTAAGAGAGATGTAAAGTGGCAAGTTCACCAGACTTTCCTATGTGGTTTTACCAAAGGTTTCTCTTACCCCCTTCCCTGGCGGTGGTTCACATTTGCTCTGCTCTGTCACAATGTTCTTGGAGAACATCACCAAGGAAATATAGCAACTTTTGTAGAAAAGATGTACATGTCACCTTTATGTGAACCATTATCTATCTATACTGTCCATTTATTATGCACTGCAAATGAAAGGAAATCAAATTAATTAACTAACCCTATCAGGACACAAACTACAAATTTACAACCAAACAATCAAAAACCTCATAGTGAGAAGGGTAACATTGTCTACATCTGTGTGCTTTGTGGTAAATTCCACTCCAATATATTGTACCTTCTGTAATGTAACTCAAGAAGAGTTTTGCTAGAGACTTGAAAAAATTGGACACTGTAGCAGGGAAGAAAAGATGTTGCACTGAAAAAATATTTAAAAGGATTATGTGTTTATAGAGCTCATTTGCAGAAAAATATAAACCAAACAAAAACAGAAGAAACAAAAACAACAAGTTATACTTTTTGTACATTGAATTTCAGACTATCTGATATGATACTGAAATGTAAAGATATTTCTTTTCAATTTGCATATTATAACTTCATTTTGTACTATTTTAATTTTTGTTTTTTACAAGAACAAGAAAATAAGACTTTTATTTTCATTACTGCTTCTGTAATTTGCTGTTCTAGGGGAAAATTAAACAGCAAGGACAAAAAGAATATTTGTCATTTTTCTTAGGTTTAAAGACGAGACTGTAGGTTAATATAGCAAAATATGTTTTATATAATTTATTTATCTCACACAAAGACAGTCAAATTAGTATTAATAGTAATACATCTTTATATTTTTGTGAGTTCTCTAGCAACAATTCAACTCAATTCAATTTTATTTATATAGAGCCAATTCACAAGGCACTTTACAAGTAAGATTTAAGACTTTACACAACTAAACCTATCAAATCCCACATAGAGCAAGCTTTTAATTGTAGCCGTTCAATAAACTGTACATTTTAAGCAATGCAGGCTTTTAAACAATGTGGGCTTCATAGACATTAGGAGCAGTTTTGGGGGAAACCTGGGCTGATTAGAAAACACGGGGTTCATCCCACCTGAGATGGAGCGTCTCTGCTCTCTAGTAATATGGCCAAGTTTAATAAACACCCTAAACCGTGACAACCCAGAGTGGAGCCCAGAACACAGAGTTGCAATCTCACAACCCTCTCTGCAGATTCTTTACAGCCACCTCCTCGTAAGTGTAACACTCCCATTGAGACTGTGTCTGCTCCCCGACCACCTAAATTATATAAATCACAAATACATTTAAAACAAGGAGTGATTCACAGCAATTTAATAAAATCAAGACAGCCCCTCTTACAGAAACAAAGTAAGAATACAAGAATTTAATGTGGTCTATTAAATATCAGATCTCTCTCTCACTTGATCAGTGACCATTGCATGCTCATCTGAATTATGAGCAGGTAGATTGCCTTGTTGATGATGCTGCAGCTTCACTTCATACAGTTTTATATACTGTCGCTCCAGCAGAGGACTTGAAAACTTGAAAGACAGTGGCGTTCCAACAAATTAGGTGAATCCTGTCTAGCATGGAAAGACAGGTTAATACTATATAAAAAAGCACTTCGGGTTGTGTTGAGCTGCTCTCCCAATCCCAGCTCTGTGCGTTTGTTGAATGATGAGGAGAAACTTCTGATAAAATCAATCTTGTTTTTATTTCAAACTTTAAGAACTATTATTTTACAGGCCTGAGTCAGTCTGTCCCTATACCATACAACATATAGTCAGGGTACAAAGTCTGACAGACACTGTCTGTCCCTCGACCCACACTTTTATGCTAGACAGAGCATCTTTCTGTGGTGTAACCGGATCCTGATGCCGTGGTCTGGTGTTCGTCTCCATGGACGCTTTAATGGTGGTCTTATCTGCTCCGTTGCTGTGTGGGCCCATAACCTATTGTTTGTTACCCTGACCCTCTAGTACAAGAGAGTAGGCCAGCCCTCACATTAAAGTGGTTAATTATCAGCCTGGGGTTTAACAGTACAGGTTTCTATTCTAGGCTGAGGAGAAGGAATACATCCAGCTAATTCACTGCCTCATGAGCGAACCTCATAAACCAACAAGACCAACAACATCATGTGAGCCTGGCTTAGTCACACACGATCGGATACTTTTACGTCAACGAGGAGAGGCTACGAGCACTTTGAAGAAATGGCATTTTGAAGAAACCCTTATAAAAGACAATTAAAGCAAGGAAGCTGTTACTTTAACTGCAGATGTTGTACTTTATTTAGCAGATGCAAAAGCTAAGTGGTGTTTATAAACAACAGATGGTCTAACCCCGGGCACATCACTGTTACGGAACAGCACTGCAGCAGAGACATTGAGCTGCTAGTGGTCAGGGTTCAGCCGTACTACATCCCGCGGGAGTTTCCACATGTGATCGTGCTCACTGTGTACATCCCGCCGTCGGCTGACGCGGGATGTACACAGTGAGCACGTGCTGCATGTGAGCGCATGCACAGCTCCGTGTCCCGGCTGCAGACACAACACCCACAGGCCCTGATTCTCATCTCTGGGGACATGAATCATGCCGCTCTGCCCCTCTCTGCCACCCTCCCCCACTTCAACCAGTACGTAAACTGCCACACCAGGGAAAACAAAACGCTGGACCTTCTGTATGCAAACGTAAAGAATGCATACTCTGTCGCCCCCCTCCCCCCCTTGGGCCGCTCCGACCACAACCTAGTCCGCCTGCTCCCTGTCTACACTCCTGTGGTGAAAAAGCAGCCACCACAGGTGAAAGTTGTGAAGATTTGGTCAGAGGAGGCAGGTGAGCGGCTGAGGGACTGCTTCGACACCACGGACTGAGACACTCTCTGTAGTCCTCACGGGGAGGACATTGATAGTCTCACAGACTGTGTCTCGGACTACATTAATTTCTGTGTGGAAAACATCGTGCCAACCAGGACAATACGATGTTTTCCCAACAACAAGCCCTTGGTGACCCCTGAACTGAAAGCCCTCCTGGACAAGAAGAAGCGGGCTTTCTTCTCAGGAGATACGGAGGAGCTGAAGTATGGGATCAGAAGGGGCAAGGACAACTACAGAAAAAAGGTGGAACAACACATGGAGCAGAGCAACCCGCGAGAGGTATGGAGGGGACTGAGCCAGATCTCAGGCCATGGACAACAGGTTGCAGGGGGACCAGGCCTGGGCAAATAAACTAAATCTGTTTTTTAACAGATTCGATTCTGCTGGCACACCAGCCCGGTCGAACATCCCCCCGTCTTCACACCTCTCCGCTACAATTGACTCCCACCAGCTGCAGCTGTTCACACCTCATCCACCCGGTCCCTACTCTGCCCCCCCTCCCTCTGAGGACCCTGCTCAGGCCACAGTTTTGGACCAGTCTCCCCCCACCCCCCTCTGCCTCTCTCTGGACCAAGTCAGGAGAGAGCTAAGGAAGAACAAGGCCAGGAAGGCCAAGGGCCCTGACAACATCAGCTCAAGGCTCCTCAGGGAGTGTGCAGACCAGCTCAGTGAGGTGGTCCTGTACATGTTCAACCTGAGTCTGAGCCTGGAGAGGGTCCCGGCTCTGTGGAAGACGTTGTGTGTGGTTCTGGTTCCAAAGATACCACATCCCAGGGAGCCGAACCACTACAGACCCGTGGCCCTGACCTCTCACCTGATGGAGAGGACTGTCCTCAGCTACCTCCACACCCAGGTGAGCTCGGCGCTGGACCCGCTGCAGTTTGCCTACCAGGCGGGCATTGGGGTGGATGATGCCGTCATCTACCTGCAGCATCGGGCACTATCTCACCTGGAGTCTCCCGGGAGCACTGTGAGAGTCATGTTCTTTGATTTCTCCAGTGCTTTCAACACCATTCAGCCAGCACTGCCCCGCTGATTCACATAGGGGGACAGCAAGTTACAAAAGACATCCCACAGGATTTAAAAAACAGGAAATGTCTTCTCGGACACGGACTATGATGGCACACCATTTGCACCTTATTGACCAGCGATATGGAAAGCACTTCGAGCCAAATTCCCTGAGAACAGGAAAAATAAAAGTGGAAGTGAATAGAGTGCAAATGAAACCACTAAAACACTCTTCAAGCTGAAGACAGCCATGTCAGCAGGAGTATAAAAGAAACTTGGATGATGTGGTTGAATTAATAAGAATGGTGGCTGGGTACAGCAGACCCTGGATATGTGAATGAAAGTAGCTCCTTTATAAAACATAACATAACCTGCTGCAATCTGCCCCTGCTTTGCATCCTGAGCTCACGGATCAGACAGTATAAACTGGACAGTTTTCACTGCACATGAAAGTGTATGACAGTAACCTAAGTGACAGTAGAAGATGTTAATGATATATACTCCATAAGGTATGTACAGTTCTCCAAATTATTATAATTGTATATTATAATTTGATAATAAAATAACAGTATATAACAGTAGAATAGACAGTGACACTGTTAGCCACACACATTAGCTGCACCTCATCACATGCACCTAAACAAATACAAACTATCATATCATATATATGATGATAGTCAGGCATCTTTTCCCAACTCAGCACTACTATATTCCAATAGAAGATGGAGAACTACTGAATAGACACTTCTGATGCCCATGGAACACCCTTGCCACAGCACGGCAGTCTAAAGAAGAGATAGGTGCTCTGACACGACACACCTTTGTTATAATCACTCGTTCCTTATCTCATTATTGAAGGGAACTGCAGATGAACTGTCAAGAACTATAGACATGACCTCTATAACTAGCACATTAATGGACTATTAAAGACCCTAAATATTGACGTTTTTTTTCCTTGTTGACTGTTAATTAAATATCATAGTCAATCACTGAAACTTGAGTAGTTTGAGCACAAACAAAAGACATAAGAATATGAAGATAATGAAAATAGAGATGATGAGATACGACAGAGGTCGACTGGACCAAGACATCTGCAAATTTTTATTAAAAAGATAAGGTTGCTAGAACCACATACTATTCATCATTAATTGAGGAAAATAAAAACAACCCCAGGTTTTTTTTCAGCACTGTAGCCAGGCTGACTAGGAGTCATAGCTGAGCCTAGTGTCCCTTTAAATCTCAGCAGCAACGACTTTATGAATTTCTTTACCAATAAAATCATAACCATTAGAGAAAAGATTTATCAGAATCTGTCAACAAAAGTCATAAACCGATCTGCAGATCCAACAACCTTAGATCTGCTGGTTAGACCTATGTCTTACTTAAACTGTTTTCCCCCCATAGATCATAGGTCTCTTAGACCCAATCCCAACTAGATTACTCAAAGAAATTCTTCCATTAATCAGCACGTCCATATTAAATCAAATCAACCAATCTCTGTTTACAGGCTACGTACCACAGGCTTTTAAGGTTGCTGTGGTCAAACCTTTAATGAAAAAAAACTACTCTTGACCCTAGAGAACTTGCAAATTATAGGCCTATATCCAATCTGCCCTTTATTTCTAAAGTTCTAAAAACGTAGCTAAACAACTATGTGACCACCTGCGCAGAAATGACCTATATGAAGATTTCCAGTCAGGATTCAGATACATCATAGCACAGAAACAGCTCTGATTAGAGTCACTAATGATCTTCTCACAGCTTCAGACAATGGTCTAGTTTCTGTACTTGTCCTGTTAGATCTTAGTGCAGTATTTGATACGATAGATCACAAGATTTTATTGCAGAGACTGGAACATAGCATTGGGATTAAAGGAAAAGCACTGGGGTGGTTTAAGTCTTATCTGTTGAAAAGATTCCAATTTGTTCATGTTCATGATCAATCTTCCATCCGCACAGGAATTAGCTTTGAAGTTCCACAGGGTTCTGTGCTTGGTCCAATACTTTTCAGTCTTTACATATCTCCCCTTGGTAATATTATTAGAAAACATTCTATAAATTTCCACTGCTATGCAGATGATACTCAGTTATATTTGTCCATGAAACCAGAGGAAACAAACCAATTAGTCAAACTTCAAACTTGTTTAAATGATTAAATCCTGGATGTCCCATAACTTTCTACAACTGAATTGAGATAAAACTGAGGTTATTATAATTGGTGCTAAAAACCACAGAGACTCATTATTGAATCAGATTGTTACTCTGGATGACATAACGTTAGCTTCAAGTTCTACTGTGAGGAACCTTGGTGTCATTGTTGACCAAGATCTGTCCTTTACACCATATATTAAAGAAATCTCTAGAACTGCCTACTTCCACCTGAGGAATATTGCTAAAATTAGGAGCATCCTCTCACAGAGTGATGCTGAAAAATTAATCCATGCATTTGTTACCTCTAGGCTTGACTACTGTAACTCGCTACAGTCCCAATAACTCTTTGAAAATTCTCCAATTAATTCAAAATGCTGCAGCCAGAGTTCTGACTGGACTTAGGAAGAGAGATCACATTTCTCCTACATTAGCTTCTCTGCATTGGCTCCCTGTCAAATCTAGGATAGAATTCAAAATTCTTCTCCTCACCTACAAAGCTCTTCATAATAAAGCTCCATCTTATCTTAAAGACCTCATGGCTCCTTATGCTCCCAACAGAACGCTTCGTTCTCAGAGCGCTGGTCTACTTGTGATTCCTAGAGTTTCTAAAAGTATAATGGGAGGCAGAACATTTAGCTACCAAGCTCCTCTCCTATGGAACCGGCTTCCAGTCCAGGTTCGAGAAGTAGACACCCTCTCTAGTTTTAAAACTAGGCTTTAAACATTTCTTTTTGACAAAGCGTATAGTTAGAGATGGTTCTGGTCACCCTGAACCATCTCTTAGTTAAGCTGCTATAGACTTAGACTGCTGGGGGACGTCCTTCATTCACTGAGCTCTTTCTTCTCTTTTTCTTTTATCCGCCAACATGCCTCCATTTCCACATGTGACTAACTTTGTCCCTTTTCTCTCCTAGTTGTGCTTCTCCCCTTCTGTCTCTCTATATCCTCATCTACAGGTATCATCAGACTCAGAGTCGTGTGTCTCCAGTGTGTCTCCAGTGTCCAACCATCCCGTCTGTGTTCTGTTGCTGCTTGTTTTGTTGTTGTGGTTGTGTTCTTGTCTCTCTTCTCTATCCCCTCACCCCAACCGGTCAAGGCAGATGGCCACCCACACTGAGCCTGGGTCTGCTGGAGGTTTCTTCCTCATTAGAGAGGGAGTTTTTCCTCTCCACTGTTGCTATTTAAATGTACAATTTATCGATTGGCTACAATTAAAAGCTTGCTCTATATGGGAATTGTTGGGTTTAGTTGTGTAAGGTCTTAAAACTTTACTTGTAAAGTGCCTTGAGATAACTGATGTTGTGAATTGGCGCTATATAAATAAAGTTAAATTGAATTGAATTGTTGTTTGCATCTGCTGGATGTGACACACTCCATAGCCTGTGTGGATAGATTGTGGCTGTTTGGCCTGCTGTGAGAACCTTAATATCAGCAAGCTGTGCTGGATATGGCCGATCTAAGCTGTACTTTATAAAACGCACCATCATGTTTTAGTTGAATAACACCATATGCCTTCCTGTTTCATCTGTTGCACACAAACCATCCACAAACAAAATTAACTCTGATGGAATCGGCTGGTTGTACAAATTCTCTCATACTTGCATAAATGTATCTGTTTTTTGTATGCAGCCATGTGGGATTTATTGTGGTGCACCGCTGCACAGTTTGTTCTTGTCCTGAAAGTAACACTTTCATAACCAGTCCGTCTGGCCTGTGTAACAACAAATCAAGGATTAGTTAATGTGATATATGCAATGTTACAAGCGATGCCATTGTTAGAACTGATGCTTAATTATTCGTAAATGCTGCTGCCACTGCTGCTGCTGACAATCCTTGGCAGCAGGGAGGCAGTCCCTCCTCAATGACTGAGTCTGCTGTGGATGAACTTGACTGCTGTTTCCATGTGGGGGAGTCTTGCATCAGCAAAGCCTTGTCTTTCAGCCAAATAAAGGTGAAATGGTGTCGTATAATCAGGATTGGCTAAAGCTGGAGCAGTCTGCAGATCTCATTTTAGAATTTGAAATGCTCCTTTAGCTTTCTCTGTCCACACAAGTGGGGATGAACGACTATTTTGTCTAGCTGCTCTTATCATGTTCCATAAAGTCTGCTGTCATAGCATAGTCACATATCAAGGGTCTGCTGTAACCAGTCATCCCCCAAAACGATAACATCAGTCCCACAGTTACTTTTTGAGCAGATCAGAATGTCATGCGGTTGGGTCTAGCCTGCCAACACTTAAATAATATGGAGACACGTGAACACATGACACATGAAGACAAAGCTCATTTTACTTGTGAGCACAAGGGAAGCCAAACTCCAAACTTCCCTCAGGCACAGCTCCTTTTATTAGGAAAAGTATAAAAGTCACTCCTTCACATCCAGTAAAACAAGATACAAAACCAATCCATATATGGTGGATAAGATACATAGGAAGCCGTTATGCCATTGTAGTAGAAAAAAGTCCATGCGTATTTGTAGCGGAATATATATGTTTAGCACATATGCATTTAGTTCAGGCTAAAGGGTTTAGAATAGAGTAGAACAGGTCCTGTCTAGGCTGTGCAGGCTTGCTGGCCTTGGGTCCGAAGACAATCTGTTGAACAAAGGAATTTGGACAAACAATTCTTGGTATGAAATCTTCACATTTTGACGCATGTTCAGAGTTTAAAAACCACCTCTCTAGAGGGAGACGGGGGAGATGTGAGCTGTGCTGGGCTGGGAGACACAGCCAGCGTTTCCCAGCCTGGGCTCCGTCCTTCCCCACGCGTCTCTGAGCGTCTCCCTGCAGAAGAGAGAGGTGACTTTGTTTTCCTGTCTTTGCATATTTCTCATCTCACCACTGAAAATAAATTCATGTTTGATTATTTGAACCTAATGCTGCCTCGGCTTGAATTCTTCTGAGTTGGGACGTCTCTGACCACTACACCATAAATATAGCTTTGTGAAGTTTCCTCTTGGCGTGGGCGGTTAAACATTCTTCCCTAGCACAACAAGGTCATGGGGAGTACATGCAAGCATAGCAACATCTCACAGAGACACAGAAAGGACGAGTTCACAGAGAGGACTATGCTCCATATCCTCTAACACATGCTCTAACTTAGTCATTAGTGTATGGCTTTCTTTGGGAGGATTGGGGTGTTGCACATACAACTAGTTTTGATCTATACTCCCTTGGTCCATTATTCCTCCTGTGCTAGGATTCATTCTTGATGTCTTTCAGGGAGCTTGGCTATAGCTGCTGCTCCTTGAGGGCCTATTATGATGCCATTGTATTGGATTGCTGCAGTGGTGTTATTGTTCAGCTCATCCCAGCATTTTCCATAGTACATAGTACGATCAACGATTTAGTCAAAGTAAATCAAATGCATTTTGAAAACGCTTAGAATCGCCTGTTCTGTGCATTTCAGACCACAAGAACACTACTTTGGTCAAAGTGATTTAAATGCATTTTAAATTTGTTTGCCTTCTTCAGGGATGTATTTGGATCATATCTAGCACAAAAACTTTTTTGCCATTGCCTGCATTAAGATGCATAAGCTTAAAGCGTCACTGAGGCTGTAAACAGTGCGAAAACGCTTTGAATGGCCTGTTCTGTGCATTTCAGACCAAAAGAACACTACTTTGAAAAAAGTAATTAAATGCATTTTAAAGGTGTTTGCCTGCTTCAGGGATGTATTTGGATCATATCTAGCACAAAAACTTTTTTGCCATTGCCTGCATTAAGATGCATAAGCTTAAAGCATCACTGAGGCTGTAAACAGTGCGAAAACGCTTAATGGCCTGTTCTGTGCATTTCAGACCAAAAGAACACTACTTTGAAAAAAGTAATTAAATGCATTTTAAAGGTGTTTGCCTGCTTCAGGGATGTATTTGGATCATATCTAGCACAAAAACTTTATTGCCATTGCTTGCATTTAGATGCATAAGCTTAAAGCATCACTGAGGCTGGAAACAGTGCGAAAACGCTTAATGGCCTGTTCTGTGCATTTCAGACCAAAAGAACACTACTTTGAACAAAGTGATTTAAATGCATTTTAAAGGTGTTTGCCTTCTTCAGTGATGTATTTGGATCATATCTAGCACAAAAACTTTATTGCCATTGCCTCCATTCAGAGACAGCAGCTTATAGAAATACTGAGGCTGGAAACAGTGCGAAAACGCTTAGAATGGCCTGTTCTGTGCATTTCAGACCAAGAGAACACTACTTTGAACAAAGTGATTTAAATGCATTTTAAAGGTGTTTGCCTGCTTCAGGGATGTATTTGGATCATATCTAGCACAAAAACTTTATTGCCATTGCCTCCATTAAGATGCAGCAGCTTAAAGCAATACTGAGGCTGGAAACAGTGCGAAAACGCTTAGAATGGCCTGTTCTGTGCATTTCAGACCAAAAGAACACTACTTTGAATAAAGTGATTTAAATGCATTTTAAAGGTGTTTGCCTTCTTCAGGGTTGTATTTGGATCATATCTAGCACAAAAACTTTATTGCCATTGCTTGCATTTAGATGCATAAGCTTAAAGCATCACTGAGGCTGGAAACAGAGCGAAAACGCTTAATGGCCTGTTCTGTGCATTTCAGACCAAAAGAACACTACTTTGATCAAAGTGATTTCAATGCATTTTAAAGGTGTTTGCCTGCTTCAGGGATGTATTTGGATCATATCTAGCACAAAAACTTTATTGCCATTGCCTCCATTAAGATGCTTAAGCTTAAAGCATCACTGAGGCTGGAAACAGTGCGAAAACACTTAGAATGGCCTGTTCTGTGCATTTCAAACCAAAACAACACTACTTTGAATAAAGTGATTTAAATGCATTTTAAAGTTGTTTGCCTTCTTCAAGGATGTATTTGGATCATATCTAGCACAAAAATTTTATTGCCATTGCTTGCATTAAGAAACAGCAGATAAAACATATACTGAGGTTGGAAACAGTTGAAAAACGCTTAGAATGGCCTGTTCTGTGCATTTCAGACCAAAAGAACATTACTTTGATCAAAGTTATTTCAATGCATTTTAAAGGTGTTTGCCTGCTTCAGGGATGTATTTGGATCATATCTAGCACAGAAACTTTATTGCCATTGCTTGCATTAAGATGCAGCAGCTTAAAGAAATACTGAGGCTGGAAACAGTGCGAAAACGCTTAATGGCCTGTTCTCTGCATTTCAGACCAAAAGAACACTACTTTGAAAAAAGTAATTTAAATGCATTTTAAAGGTGTTTACCTTCTTCAGGGATGTATTTGGATCATATCTAGCACAAAAACTTTATTGCCATTGCTTGCATTTAGATGCATAAGCTTAAAGCATCACTGAGGCTGGAAACAGTTCGAAAACGCTTAATGGCCTGTTCTGTGCATTTCAGACCAAAAGAACACTACTTTGAACAAAGTGATTTAAATGCATTTTAAATGTGTTTGCCTGCTTCAGGGATGTATTTGGATCATATCTAGCACCAAAACTTTATTGCCATTGCTTGCATTAAGATGCAGCAGATAAAACAAATACTGAGATTGGAAACAGTGGAAAAACGCTCAGAATGGCCTGTTCTGTACATTTCAGACCAAAAGAACATTACTTTGTTCAAAGTGATTTCAATGCATTTTAAAGGTGTTTGCCTGCTTCAGGGATGTATTTGGATCATATCTAGCACAAAAACTTTATTGCCATTGCTTGCATTAAGATGCAGCAGCTTAAAGAAATACTGAGGCTGGAAACAGTGCGAAAACGCTTAATGGCCTGTTCTGTGCATTTCAGACCAAAAGAACACTACTTTGAACAAAGTGATTTAAATGCATTTTAAATGTGTTTGCCTGCTTCAGGGATGTATTTGGATCATATCTAGCACCAAAACTTTATTGCCATTGCTTGCATTAAGATGCAGCAGATAAAACAAATACTGAGATTGGAAACAGTGGAAAAACGCTCAGAATGGCCTGTTCTGTACATTTCAGACCAAAAGAACATTACTTTGTTCAAAGTGATTTCAATGCATTTTAAAGGTGTTTGCCTGCTTCAGGGATGTATTTGGATCATATCTAGCACAAAAACTTTATTGCCATTGCTTGCATTAAGATGCAGCAGCTTAAAGAAATACTGAGGCTGGAAACAGTGCGAAAACGCTTAATGGCCTGTTCTGTGCATTTCAGACCAAAAGAACACTACTTTGATCAAAGTGATTTCAATGCATTTTAAAGGTGTTTTCCTGCTTCAGGGATGTATTTGGATCATATCTAGCACAAAAACTTTATTGCGATTGCTTGCATTTAGATGCATAAGCTTAAAGCATCACTGAGGCTGGAAACAGTTCGAAAACGCTTAATGGCCTGTTCCGTGCATTTCAGACCAAAAGAACACTACTTTGAACAAAGTGATTTAAATGCATTTTAAAGGTGTTTGCCTGCTTCGGGGATGTATTTGGATCATATCTAGCACAAAAACTTTATTGCCATTGCTTGCATTAAGATGCAGCAGCTTAAAGAAATACTGAGGCTGGAAACAGTGCGAAAACGCTTAATGGCCTGTTCCGTGCATTTCAGACCAAAAGAACACTACATTGAACAAAGTGATTTAAATGCATTTTAAAGGTGTTTACCTTCTTCAGGGATGTATTTGGATCATATCTAGCACAACAACTTTATTGCCATTGCTTGCATTAAGATGCATAAGCTTAAAGCATCACTGAGGTTGTAAACAGTGCGAAAACGCTTAATGGCCTGTTCTGTGCATTTCAGACCAAAAGAAAACTACTTTGAACAAAGTGATTTAAATGCATTTTAAAGTTGTTTGCCTACTTCAGGGATGTATTTGGATCATATCTAGCACAAAAACTTTTCTACCATTGCCTGCATTAAGATGCATAAGCTTAAAGCATCACTGAGGCTGGAAACAGTGCGAAAACACTTAGAATGGCCTGTTCTGTGCATTTCAGACCAAAAGAACACTACTTTCTTCAAAGTGAATTTAAAGCATTTTAAAGGTGTTTGCCTGCTTCAGGGATGTATTTGGATCATATCTAGCACAAAAATTTTATTGCCATTGCTTGCATTAAGATGCAGCAGATAAAACAAATACTGAGGTTGGAAACAGTGGAAAAACGGTCAGTATGGCCTGATCTGTACATTTCAGACCAAAAGAACATTACTTTGTTCAAAGTGATTTTAATGCATTTTAAAGGTGTTTGCCTGCTTCAGGGATGTATTTGGATCATATCTAGCACAAAAACTTTATTGCCATTGCCTCCATTCAGAGACAGCAGCTTATAGAAATACTGAGGCTGGAAACAGTGCGAAAACGCTTAATGGCCTGTTCTGTGCATTTCAGACCAAAAGAACACTACTTTGAACAAAGTGATTTAAATGCATTTTAAAGGTGTTTGCCTGCTTCAGGGATGTATTTGGATCATATCTAGCACAAAAACTTTATTGCCATTGCCTCCATTAAGATGCAGCAGCTTAAAGAAATACTGAGGCTGGAAACAGTGCGAAAACGCTTAGAATGGCCTGTTCTGTGCATTTCAGACCAAAAGAACACTACTTTGAAAAAAGTAATTTAAATGCATTTTAAAGGTGTTTGCCTGCTTCAGGGATGTATTTGGATCATATCTAGCACAAAAACTTTATTGCCATTGCTTGCATTAAGATGCAGCAGCTTAAAGAAATACTGAGGCTGGAAACAGTGCAAAAACGCTTAATGGCCTGTTCTGTGCATTTCAGACCAAAAGAACACTACTTTGAATAAAGTGATTTAAATGCATTTTAAAGGTGTTTGCCTGCTTCAGGGACGTATTTGGATCATATCTAGCACAAAAACTTTATTGCCATTGCTTTCATTAAGATGCAGCAGCTTAAAGAAATACTGAGGCTGGAAACAGTGCGAAAACGCTTAATGGCCTGTTCTGTGCATTTCAGACCAAAAGAACACTACTTTGAACAAAGTGATTTAAATGCATTTTAAAGGTGTTTGCCTTCTTCAGGGATGTATTTGGATCATATCTAGCACAAAAATTTTATTGCCATTGCTTGCATTAAGATGCAGCAGATAAAACAAATACTGAGGTTGGAAACAGTGGAAAAACGCTCAGAATGGCCTGTTCTGTGCATTTCAGACCAAAAGAACATTACTTTGTTCAAAGTGATTTCAATGCATTTTAAAGGTGTTTGCCTTTTTCAGGGATGTATTTGGATCATATCTAGCACAAAAACTTTATTGCCATTGCCTGCATTTAGATGCATAAGCTTAAAGCATCACTGAGGCTGGAAACAGTTCGAAAACGCTTAATGGCCTGTTCTGTGCATTTCAGACCAAAAGAACACTACTTTGAACAAAGTGATTTAAATGCATTTTAAATGTGTTTGCCTGCTTCAGGGATGTATTTGGATCATATCTAGCACAAAAACTTTATTGCCATTGCTTGCATTAAGATGCAGCAGATAAAACAAATACTGAGATTGGAAACAGTGGAAAAACGCTCAGAATGGCCTGTTCTGTACATTTCAGACCAAAAGAACATTACTTTGTTCAAAGTGATTTCAATGCATTTTAAAGGTGTTTGCCTGCTTCAGGGATGTATTTGGATCATATCTAGCACAAAAACTTTATTGCCATTGCTTGCATTAAGATGCAGCAGCTTAAAGAAATACTGAGGCTGGAAACAGTGCGAAAACGCTTAATGGCCTGTTCTGTGCATTTCAGACCAAAAGAACACTACTTTGATCAAAGTGATTTCAATGCATTTTAAAGGTGTTTTCCTGCTTCAGGGATGTATTTGGATCATATCTAGCACAAAAACTTTATTGCGATTGCTTGCATTTAGATGCATAAGCTTAAAGCATCACTGAGGCTGGAAACAGTTCGAAAACGCTTAATGGCCTGTTCCGTGCATTTCAGACCAAAAGAACACTACTTTGAACAAAGTGATTTAAATGCATTTTAAAGGTGTTTGCCTGCTTCGGGGATGTATTTGGATCATATCTAGCACAAAAACTTTATTGCCATTGCTTGCATTAAGATGCAGCAGCTTAAAGAAATACTGAGGCTGGAAACAGTGCGAAAACGCTTAATGGCCTGTTCTGTGCATTTCAGACCAAAAGAACACTACTTTGAAAAAAGTAATTTAAATGCATTTTAAAGGTGTTTACCTTCTTCAGGGATGTATTTGGATCATATCTAGCACAACAACTTTATTGCCATTGCTTGCATTAAGATGTATAAGCTTAAAGCATCACTGAGGTTGTAAACAGTGCGAAAACGCTTAATGGCCTGTTCTGTGCATTTCAGACCAAAAGAAAACTACTTTGAACAAAGTGATTTAAATGCATTTTAAAGTTGTTTGCCTACTTCAGGGATGTATTTGGATCATATCTAGCACAAAAACTTTTCTACCATTGCCTGCATTAAGATGCATAAGCTTAAAGCATCACTGAGGCTGGAAACAGTGCGAAAACACTTAGAATGGCCTGTTCTGTGCATTTCAGACCAAAAGAACACTACTTTCTTCAAAGTGAATTTAAAGCATTTTAAAGGTGTTTGCCTGCTTCAGGGATGTATTTGGATCATATCTAGCACAAAAATTTTATTGCCATTGCTTGCATTAAGATGCAGCAGATAAAACAAATACTGAGGTTGGAAACAGTGGAAAAACGGTCAGTATGGCCTGATCTGTACATTTCAGACCAAAAGAACATTACTTTGTTCAAAGTGATTTTAATGCATTTTAAAGGTGTTTGCCTGCTTCAGGGATGTATTTGGATCATATCTAGCACAAAAACTTTATTGCCATTGCCTCCATTCAGAGACAGCAGCTTATAGAAATACTGAGGCTGGAAACAGTGCGAAAACGCTTAATGGCCTGTTCTGTGCATTTCAGACCAAAAGAACACTACTTTAAACAAAGTGATTTAAATGCATTTTAAAGGTGTTTGCCTGCTTCAGGGATGTATTTGGATCATATCTAGCACAAAAACTTTATTGCCATTGCCTCCATTAAGATGCAGCAGCTTAAAGAAATACTGAGGCTGGAAACAGTGCGAAAACGCTTAGAATGGCCTGTTCTGTGCATTTCAGACCAAAAGAACACTACTTTGAAAAAAGTAATTTAAATGCATTTTAAAGGTGTTTGCCTGCTTCAGGGATGTATTTGGATCATATCTAGCACAAAAACTTTATTGCCATTGCTTGCATTAAAATGCAGCAGCTTAAAGAAATACTGAGGCTGGAAACAGTGCAAAAACGCTTAATGGCCTGTTCTGTGCATTTCAGACCAAAAGAACACTACTTTGAATAAAGTGATTTAAATGCATTTTAAAGGTGTTTGCCTGCTTCAGGGACGTATTTGGATCATATCTAGCACAAAAACTTTATTGCCATTGCTTTCATTAAGATGCAGCAGCTTAAAGAAATACTGAGGCTGGAAACAGTGCGAAAACGCTTAATGGCCTGTTCTGTGCATTTCAGACCAAAAGAACACTACTTTGAACAAAGTGATTTAAATGCATTTTAAAGGTGTTTGCCTTCTTCAGGGATGTATTTGGATCATATCTAGCACAAAAATTTTATTGCCATTGCTTGCATTAAGATGCAGCAGATAAAACAAATACTGAGGTTGGAAACAGTGGAAAAACGCTCAGAATGGCCTGTTCTGTGCATTTCAGACCAAAAGAACATTACTTTGTTCAAAGTGATTTCAATGCATTTTAAAGGTGTTTGCCTTTTTCAGGGATGTATTTGGATCATATCTAGCACAAAAACTTTATTGCCATTGCCTGCATTAAGATGCATAAGCTTAAAGCATCACTGAGGCTGTAAACAGTGCGAAAACGCTTAATGGCCTTCTTCAGGGATGTATTTGGATCATATCTAGCACAAAAACTTTATTGCCATTGCTTGCATTAAGATGCATAAGCTTAAAGCATCACTGAGGCTGGAAACAGTGGGAAAACGCTTAATGGCCTGTTCAGTGTATTTCAGACCAAAAGAACACTACTTTGATCAAAGTGATTTCAATGCATTTTAAAGGTGTTTGCCTGCTTCAGGGATGTATTTGGATCATATCTTTCACAAAAACTTTATTGCCATTGCTTGCATTAAGATGCATAAGCTTAAAGCATCACTGAGGCTGGAAACAGTTCGAAAACGCTTAATGGCCTGTTCCGTGCATTTCAGACCAAAAGAACACTACTTTGAACAAAGTGATTTAAATGCATTTTAAAGGTGTTTGCCTGCTTCGGGGATGTATTTGGATCATATCTAGCACAAAAACTTTATTGCCATTGCTTGCATTAAGATGCAGCAGCTTAAAGAAATACTGAGGCTGGAAACAGTGCGAAAACGCTTAATGGCCTGTTCTGTGCATTTCAGACCAAAAGAACACTACTTTGATCAAAGTGATTTAAATGCATTTTAAAGGTGTTTACCTTCTTCAGGGATGTATTTGGATCATATCTAGCACAAAAACTTTATTGCCATTGCTTGCATTTAGATGCATAAGCTTAAAGCATCACTGAGGCTGGAAACAGTTCGAAAACGCTTAATGGCCTGTTCTGTGCATTTCAGACCAAAAGAACACTACTTTGAACAAAGTGATTTAAATGCATTTTAAAGGTGTTTGCCTGCTTCAGGGATGTATTTGGATCATATCTAGCACAAAAACTTTATTGCCATTGCTTGCATTAAGATGCAGCAGATAAAACAAATACTGAGATTGGAAACAGTGGAAAAACGCTCAGAATGGCCTGTTCTGTACATTTCAGACCAAAAGAACATTACTTTGTTCAAAGTGATTTCAATGCATTTTAAAGGTGTTTGCCTGCTTCAGGGATGTATTTGGATCATATCTAGCACAAAAACTTTTCTACCATTGCCTGCATTAAGATGCATAAGCTTAAAGCATCACTGAGGCTGGAAACAGTGCGAAAACACTTAGAATGGCCTGTTCTGTGCATCTCAGACCAAAAGAACACTACTTTGAAAAAAGTAATTTAAATGCATTTTAAAGGTGTTTGCCTGCTTCAGGGATGTATTTGGATCATATGTAGCACAAAAATTTTATTGCCATTGCTTGCATTAAGATGCAGCAGATAAAACAAATACTGAGGTTGGAAACAGTGGAAAAACGCTCAGTATGGCCTGATCTGTACATTTCAGACCAAAAGAACATTACTTTGTTCAAAGTGATTTCAATGCATTTTAAAGGTGTTTGCCTGCTTCAGGGATGTATTTGGATCATATCTAGCACAAAAACTTTATTGCCATTGCTTGCATTAAGATGCATAAGCTTAAAGCATCACTGAGGCTGTAAACAGTGCGAAAACGCTTAATGGCCTGTTCTGTGCATTTCAGACCAAAAGAACACTACTTTGATCAAACTGATTTCAATGCATTTTAAAGGTGTTTGCCTGCTTCAGGGATGTATTTGGATCATATCTAGCACAAAAACTTTATTGCCATTGCCTCCATTCAGAGACAGCAGCTTATAGAAATACTGAGGCTGGAAACAGTGGGAAAACGCTTAGAATGGCCTGTTCTGTGCATTTCAGACCAAAAGAACACTACTTTGAATAAAGTGATTTAAATGCATTTTAAAGGTGTTTGCCTGCTTCAGGGATGTATTTGGATCATATCTAGCACAAAAATTTTATTGCCATTGCTTGCATTAAGATGCAGCAGATAAAACAAATACTGAGGTTGGAAACAGTTGAAAAACGCTTAGAATGGCCTGTTCTGTACATTTCAGACCAACAGAACACTACTTTGATCAAAGTGATTTCAATGCATTTTAAAGGTGTTTGCCTGCTTCAGGGATGTATTTGGATCATATCTAGCACAAAAACTTTATTGCCATTGCTTGCATTAGGATGCATAAGCTTAAAGCATCACTGAGGCTGGAAACAGTGCAAAAACGCTTAATGGCCTGTTCTGTGCATTTCAGACCAAGAGAACACTACTTTGAACAAAGTGATTTAAATGCATTTTAAAGGTGTTTGCCTGCTTCAGGGATTTATTCGGATCATATCTAGCACAAAAATTTTATTGCCATTGCTTGCATTAAGATGCAGCAGATAAAACAAATACTGAGGTTGGAAACAGTTGAAAAACGCTCAGAATGGCCTGTTCTGTGCATTTCAGACCAAAAGAACACTACTTTGAACAAAGTAATTTAAATGCATTTTAAAGGTGTTTGCCTGCTTCAGGGATGTATTTGGATCATATCTAGCACAAAAAATTTATTGCCATTGCTTGCATTAAGATGCATAAGCTTAAAGCATCACTGAGGCTGGAAACAGTGCGAAAACGCTTAATGGCCTTCTTCAGGGATGTATTTGGATCATATCTAGCACAAAAACTTTATTGCCATTGCTTGCATTAAGATGCATAAGCTTAAAGCATCACTGAGGCTGTAAACAGTGGGAAAACGCTTAATGGCCTGTTCAGTGTATTTCAGACCAAAAGAACACTACTTTGAATAAAGTGATTTTAATGCATTTTACAGGTGTTTGCCTGCTTCCGGGTATGTATTTGGATCATATCTAGCACAAAAACTTTATTGCCATTGCTTGCATTAAGATACAGCAGCTTAAAGAAATACTGAGGCTGGAAACAGTGCAAAAACGCTTAATGGCCTGTTCTGTGCATTTCAGACCAAAAGAACACTACTTTGAAAAAAGTAATTTAAATGCATTTTAAAGGTGTTTGCCTGCTTTAGGGATGTATTTGGATCATATCTAGCACAAAAACTTTATTGCCATTGCTTGCATTAAGATGCAGCAGGTAAAACAACAACTGAGGTTGGAAACAGTGGAAAAACGCTTATAATGGCCTGTTCTGTGCATTTCAGACCAAAAGAACAATACTTTGAAAAAAGTGATTTAAATGCATTTTAAAGGTGTTTGCCTTTTTCAGGGATGTATTTGGATCATATCTAGCACAAAAACTTTATTGCCATTGCTTGCATTAAGATGCATAAGCTTAAAGCATCACTCAGGCTGGAAACAGTGGGAAAACGCTTAATGGCCTGTTCAGTGTATTTCAGACCAAAAGAACACTACTTTGATCAAAGTGATTTCAATGCATTTTAAAGGTGTTTGCCTGCTTCATGGATGTATTGGATGATATCTAACGCAAAAACTTTATTGCCATTGCCTCCATTAAGATGCTTAAGCTTAAAGCATCACTGAGGCTGGAAACAGTGCGAAAACACTTAGAATGGCCTGTTCTGTGCATTTCATACCAAAACAACACTACTTTGAATAAAGTGATTTAAATGCATTTTAAAGTTGTTTGCCTTCTTCAGGGATGTATTTGGATCATATCTAGCACAAAAACTTTATTGCCATTGCTTGCATTAAGATGCAGCAGCTTAAAGAAATTCTGAGGCTGGAAACAGTGCGAAAACGCTTAATGGCCTGTTCTGTGCATTTCAGACCAAAAGAACACTACTTTGATCAAAGTGATTTCAATGCATTTTAAAGGTGTTTGCCTTCTTCAGGGATGTATTTGGATCATATCTAGCACAAAAACTTTATTGCCATTGCTTGCATTAAGATGCATAAGCTTAAAGCATCACTGAGGCTGGAAACAGTGCGAAAACGCTTAATGGCCTGTTCTGTGCATTTCAGACCAAAAGAACACTACTTTGATCAAAGTGATTTCAATGCATTTTAAAGGTGTTTGCCTGCTTCATGGATGTATTGGATGATATCTAACGCAAAAACTTTATTGCCATTGCCTCCATTAAGATGCTTAAGCTTAAAGCATCACTGAGGCTGGAAACAGTGCGAAAACACTTAGAATGGCCTGTTCTGTGCATTTCATACCAAAACAACACTACTTTGAATAAAGTGATTTATATGCATTTTAAAGGTGTTTGCCTGCTTTAGGGATGTATTTGGATCATATCTAGCACAAAAACTTTATTGCCATTGCTTGCATTAAGATGCAGCAGATAAAACAACAAATGAGGTTGGAAACAGTGGAAAAACGCTTAATGGCCTGTTCTGTGCATTTCAGACCAAAAAAACACAACTTTGAATAAAGTTATTTAAATGCATTTTAAAGGTGTTTGCCTTCTTCAGTGATGTATTTGGATCATATCTAGCACAAAAACTTTATTGCCATTGCCTCCATTCAGAGACAGCAGCTTATAGAAATACTGAGGCTGGAAACAGTGCGAAAACGCTTAATGGCCTGTTCTGTGCATTTCAGACCAAAAGAACAATACTTTGAACAAAGTGATTTAAATACATTTTAAAGGTGTTTGCCTTCTTCAGGGATGTATTTGGATCATATCTAGCACAAAAACTTTATTGCCATTGCTTGCATTAAGATGCATAAGCTTAAAGCATCACTGAGGCTGGAAACAGTGCGAAAACGCTTAATGGCCTGTTCTGTGCATTTCAGACCAAAAGAACACTACTTTGATCAAAGTGATTTCAATGCATTTTAAAGGTGTTTGCCTGCTTCATGGATGTATTGGATGATATCTAACGCAAAAACTTTATTGCCATTGCTTGCATTAAGATGCATAAGCTTAAAGCATCACTGAGGCTGTAAACAGTGCGAAAACGCTTAATGGCCTGTTCTGTGCATTTCAGACCAAAAGAACACTACTTTGAACAATGTGATTTAAATACATTTTAAAGGTGTTTGCCTTCTTCAGGGATGCATTTGGATCATATCTAGCACAAAAATTTTATTGCCATTGCTTGCATTAAGATGCAGCAGATAAAACAAATACTGAGGTTGGAAACAGTTGAAAAACGCTTAGAATGGCCTGTTCTGTGCATTTCAGACCAAAAGAACACTACTTTGATCAAAGTGATTTCAATGCATTTTAAAGGTGTTTGCCTGCTTCAGGGATGTATTTGGATCATATCTAGCACAAAAACTTTATTGCCATTGCCTCCATTAAGATGCAGCAGCTTAAAGCAATACTGAGGCTGGAAACAGTGCGAAAACGCTTAATGGCCTGTTCGGTGCATTTCAGACCAAAAGAACACTACTTTGAAGAAAGTGATTTAAATGCATTTTAAAGGTGTTTGCCTTCTTCAGGGTTGTATTTGGATCATATCTAGCACAAAAACTTTATTGCCATTGCTTTCATTAAAATGCAGCAGATAAAACAAATACTGAGGTTGGAAACAGTGGAAAAACGCTCAGAATGGCCTGTTCTGTACATTTCAGACCAATAGAACATTACTTTGAAAAAAGTAATTTAAATGCATTTTAAAGGTGTTTGCCTGCTTCAGGGATGTATTTGGATCATATCTAGCACAAAAACTTTTTTGCCATTGCCTGCATTAAGATGCAGCAGCTTAAAGCATCACTGAGGCTGTAAACAGTGCGAAAACGCTTAATGGCCTGTTCTGTGCATTTCAGACCAAGAGAACACTACTTTGAAAAAAGTAATTTAAACGCATTTTAAAGGTGTTTGCCTGCTTCAGGGATGTATTTGGATCATATCTAGCACAAAAACTTTTTTGCCATTGCCTGCATTAAGATGCAGCAGCTTAAAGCATCACTGAGGCTTTAAACAGTGCGAAAACGCTTAGAATGGCCTGTTCTGTGCATTTCAGACCAAAAGAACACTACTTTAAACAAAGTGATTTAAATGCATTTTAAAGGTGTTTGCCTGCTTCAGGGATGTATTTGGATCATATCTAGCACAAAAATTTTATTGCCATTGCTTGCATTAAGAAACAGCAGCTTAAAGCATCACTGAGGTTGGAAACAGTGCAAAAATGCTTAATGGCCTGTTCTGTGCATTTCAGACCAAAAAAACACAACTTTGAATAAAGTTATTTAAATGCATTTTAAAGGTGTTTGCCTTCTTCAGTGATGTATTTGGATCATATCTAGCACAAAAACTTTATTGCCATTGCCTCCATTCAGAGACAGCAGCTTATAGAAATACTGAGGCTGGAAACAGTGCGAAAACGCTTAATGGCCTGTTCTGTGCATTTCAGACCAAAAGAACACTACTTTGAATAAAGTGATTTAAATGCATTTTAAAGGTTTTTGCCTGCTTCAGGGATGTATTTGGATCATATCTAGTACAAAAACTTTATTGTCATTGCCTGCATTAAGATGCAGCAGCTTAAAGAAATACTGAGGCTGGAAACAGTGGGAAAACGCTTAGAATGGCCTGTTCAGTGCATTTCAGACCAAAAGAACACTACTTTGAATAAAGTGATTTAAATGCATTTTAAAGGTGTTTGCCTTCTTCAGGGTTGTATTTGGATCATATCTAGCACAAAAACTTTATTGCCATTGCTTTCATTAAAATGCAGCAGATAAAACAAATACTGAGGTTGGAAAAAGTGGAAAAACGCTCAGAATGGCCTGTTCTGTACATTTCAGACCAAAAGAACATTACTTTGAAAAAAGTAATTTAAATGCATTTTAAAGGTGTTTGCCTGCTTCAGGGATGTATTTGGATCATATCTAGCACAAAAACTTTTTTGCCATTGCCTGCATTAAGATGCAGCAGCTTAAAGCATCACTGAGGCTGTAAACAGTGCGAAAACGCTTAATGGCCTGTTCTGTGCATTTCAGACCAAAAGAACACTACTTTAAACAAAGTGATTTAAATGCATTTTAAAGGTGTTTGCCTGCTTCAGGGATGTATTTGGATCATATCTAGCACAAAAATTTTATTGCCATTGCTTGCATTAAGATGCAGCAGATAAAACAAATACTGAGGTTGGAAACAGTGGAAAAACGCTCAGTATGGCCTGATCTGTACATTTCAGACCAAAAGAACATTACTTTGTTCAAAGTGATTTCAATGCATTTTAAAGGTGTTTGTCTGCTTCAGGGATGTATTTGGATCATATCTAGCACAAAAACTTTATTGCCATTGCTTGCATTAAGATGCATAAGCTTAAAGCATCACTGAGGCTGTAAACAGTGCGAAAACGCTTAATGGCCTGTTCTGTGCATTTCAGACCAAAAGAACACTACTTTGATCAAACTGATTTCAATGCATTTTAAAGGTTTTTGCCTGCTTCAGGGATGTATTTGGATCATATCTAGTACAAAAACTTTATTGTCATTGCCTGCATTAAGATGCAGCAGCTTAAAGAAATACTGAGGCTGGAAACAGTGGGAAAACGCTTAGAATGGCCTGTTCTGTGCATTTCAGACCAAAAGAACACTACTTTGAATAAAGTGATTTAAATGCATTTTAAATGTGTTTGCCTTCTTCAGGGATGTATTTGGATCATATCTAGCACAAAAACTTTATTGCCATTGCCTCCATTAAGATGCAGCAGCTTAAAGAAATACTGAGGCTCGAAACAGTGCGAAAACGCTTAGAATGGCCTGTTCTGTGCATTTCAGACCAAAAGAACAGTACTTTGAAAAATGTAATTTAAATGCATTTTAAAGGTGTTTGCCTGGATCATATCTAGCACAAAAACTTTTTTGCCATTGCCTGCATTAAGATGCAGCAGCTTAAAGCATCACTGAGGCTTTAAACAGTGCGAAAACGCTTAGAATGGCCTGTTCTGTGCATTTCAGACCAAAAGAACACTACTTTAAACAAAGTGATTTAAATGCATTTTAAAGGTGTTTGCCTGCTTCAGGGATGTATTTGGATCATATCTAGCACAAAAATTTTATTGCCATTGCTTGCATTAAGATGCAGCAGATAAAACAAATACTGAGGTTGGAAACAGTGGAAAAACGCTCAGTATGGCCTGATCTGTACATTTCAGACCAAAAGAACATTACTTTGTTCAAAGTGATTTCAATGCATTTTAAAGGTGTTTGTCTGCTTCAGGGATGTATTTGGATCATATCTAGCACAAAAACTTTATTGCCATTGCTTGCATTAAGATGCATAAGCTTAAAGCATCACTGAGGCTGTAAACAGTGCGAAAACGCTTAATGGCCTGTTCTGTGCATTTCAGACCAAAAGAACACTACTTTGATCAAACTGATTTCAATGCATTTTAAAGGTTTTTGCCTGCTTCAGGGATGTATTTGGATCATATCTAGTACAAAAACTTTATTGTCATTGCCTGCATTAAGATGCAGCAGCTTAAAGAAATACTGAGGCTGGAAACAGTGGGAAAACGCTTAGAATGGCCTGTTCTGTGCATTTCAGACCAAAAGAACACTACTTTGAATAAAGTGATTTAAATGCATTTTAAATGTGTTTGCCTTCTTCAGGGATGTATTTGGATCATATCTAGCACAAAAACTTTATTGCCATTGCCTCCATTCAGAGACAGCAGCTTATAGAAATACTGAGGCTGGAAACAGTGCGAAAACGCTTAATGGCCTGTTCTGTGCATTTCAGACCAAGAGAACACTACTTTGAAAAAAGTAATTTAAACGCATTTTAAAGGTGTTTGCCTGCTTCAGGGATGTATTTGGATCATATCTAGCACAAAAACTTTTTTGCCATTGCCTGCATTAAGATGCAGCAGCTTAAAGCATCACTGAGGCTTTAAACAGTGCGAAAACGCTTAGAATGGCCTGTTCTGTGCATTTCAGACCAAAAGAACACTACTTTAAACAAAGTGATTTAAATGCATTTTAAAGGTGTTTGCCTGCTTCAGGGATGTATTTGGATCATATCTAGCACAAAAATTTTATTGCCATTGCTTGCATTAAGATGCAGCAGATAAAACAAATACTGAGGTTGGAAACAGTGGAAAAACGCTCAGTATGGCCTGATCTGTACATTTCAGACCAAAAGAACATTACTTTGTTCAAAGTGATTTCAATGCATTTTAAAGGTGTTTGTCTGCTTCAGGGATGTATTTGGATCATATCTAGCACAAAAACTTTATTGCCATTGCTTGCATTAAGATGCATAAGCTTAAAGCATCACTGAGGCTGTAAACAGTGCGAAAACGCTTAATGGCCTGTTCTGTGCATTTCAGACCAAAAGAACACTACTTTGATCAAACTGATTTCAATGCATTTTAAAGGTTTTTGCCTGCTTCAGGGATGTATTTGGATCATATCTAGTACAAAAACTTTATTGTCATTGCCTGCATTAAGATGC
Organism: Macropodus opercularis; assembly: GCA_030770545.1. NCBI lineage: Eukaryota > Metazoa > Chordata > Actinopteri > Anabantiformes > Osphronemidae > Macropodus > Macropodus opercularis. The sequence continues at coordinate 11,285,190 of JAUCMP010000028.1, read as the reverse complement.
AGCAGCTTAAAGAAATACTGAGGCTGGAAACAGTGGGAAAACGCTTAGAATGGCCTGTTCTGTGCATTTCAGACCAAAAGAACACTACTTTGATCAAACTGATTTCAATGCATTTTAAAGGTTTTTGCCTGCTTCAGGGATGTATTTGGATCATATCTAGTACAAAAACTTTATTGTCATTGCCTGCATTAAGATGCAGTAGCTTAAAGAAATACTGAGGCTGGAAACAGTGGGAAAACGCTTAGAATGGCCTGTTCTGTGCATTTCAGACCAAAAGAACACTACTTTAAACAAAGTGATTTAAATGCATTTTAAAGGTGTTTGCCTGCTTCAGGGATGTATTTGGATCATATCTAGCACAAAAATTTTATTGCCATTGCTTGCATTAAGATGCAGCAGATAAAACAAATACTGAGGTTGGAAACAGTGGAAAAACGCTCAGTATGGCCTGATCTGTACATTTCAGACCAAAAGAACATTACTTTGTTCAAAGTGATTTCAATGCATTTTAAAGGTGTTTGTCTGCTTCAGGGATGTATTTGGATCATATCTAGCACAAAAACTTTATTGCCATTGCCTGCATTAAGATGCAGCAGCTTAAAGAAATACTGAGGCTGGAAACAGTGGGAAAACGCTTAGAATGGCCTGTTCTGTGCATTTCAGACCAAAAGAACACTACTTTGAATAAAGTGATTTAAATGCATTTTAAAGGTGTTTGCCTTCTTCAGGGATGTATTTGGATCATATCTAGCACAAAAACTTTATTGCCATTGCCTCCATTAAGATGCAGCAGCTTAAAGAAATACTGAGGCTCGAAACAGTGCGAAAACGCTTAGAATGGCCTGTTCTGTGCATTTCAGACCAAAAGAACAGTACTTTGAAAAATGTAATTTAAATGCATTTTAAAGGTGTTTGCCTGAATCATATCTAGCACAAAAACTTTTTTGCCATTGCCTGCATTAAGATGCAGCAGCATAAAGCATCACTGAGGCTTTAAACAGTGCGAAAACGCTTAGAATGGCCTGTTCTGTGCATTTCAGACCAAAAGAACACTACTTTAAACAAAGTGATTTAAATGCATTTTAAAGGTGTTTGCCTGCTTCAGGGATGTATTTGGATCATATCTAGCACAAAAACTTTATTGCCATTGCCTCCATTCAGAGACAGCAGCTTATAGAAATACTGAGGCTGGAAACAGTGCGAAAACGCTTAATGGCCTGTTCTGTGCATTTCAGACCAAAAGAACACTACTTTGAATAAAGTGATTTAAATGCATTTTAAAGGTTTTTGCCTGCTTCAGGGATGTATTTGGATCATATCTAGTACAAAAACTTTATTGTCATTGCCTGCATTAAGATGCAGCAGCTTAAAGAAATACTGAGGCTGGAAACAGTGGGAAAACGCTTAGAATGGCCTGTTCAGTGCATTTCAGACCAAAAGAACACTACTTTGAATAAAGTGATTTAAATGCATTTTAAAGGTGTTTGCCTTCTTCAGGGATGTATTTGGATCATATCTAGCACAAAAACTTTATTGCCATTGCCTCCATTAAGATGCAGCAGCTTAAAGAAATACTGAGGCTGGAAACAGTGCGAAAACGCTTAGAATGGCCTGTTCTGTGCATTTCAGACCAAAAGAACAGTACTTTGAAAAATGTAATTTAAATGCATTTTAAAGGTGTTTGCCTGCTTCAGGGACGTATTTGGATCATATCTAGCACAAAAATTTTATTGCCATTGCTTGCATTATGATGCAGCAGATAAAACAAATACTGAGGTTGGAAACAGTTGAAAAACGCTTAGAATGGCCTGTTCTGTGCTTTTTTGACCAAAAGAACACTACTTTGATCAAAGTGATTTCAATGCATTTTAAAGGTGTTTGCCTGCTTCAGGGATGTATTTGGATCATATCTAGCACAAAAACTTTATTGCCATTGCTTGCATTTAGATGCATAAGCTTAAAGCATCACTGAGGCTGGAAACAGTGCGAAAACGCATAGAATGGCCTGTTCTGTGCATTTCAGACCAAGAGAACACTACTTTGAACAAAGTAATTTAAATGCATTTTAAAGGTGTTTGCCTGCTTCAGGGATGTATTTGGATCATATCTAGCACAAAAACTTTATTGCCATTGCTTGCATTTAGATGCATAAGCTTAAAGCATCACTGAGGCTGTAAACAGTGCGAAAACGCTTAATGGCCTGTTCTGTGCATTTCAGACCAAAAGAACACTACTTTGAACAAAGTGATTTAAATGCATTTTAAAGGTGTTTGCCTGCTTCAGGGATGTATTTGGATCATATCTAGCACAAAAACTTTATTGCCATTGCCTCCATTCAGAGACAGCAGCTTATAGAAATACTGAGGCTGGAAACAGTGCGAAAACGCTTAATGGCCTGTTCTGTACATTTCAGACCAACAGAACACTACTTTGATCAAAGTGATTTCAATGCATTTTAAAGGTGTTTGCCTGCTTCAGGGATGTATTTGGATCATATCTAGCACAAAAATTTTATTGCCATTGCTTGCATTAAGATGCAGCAGCTTAAAGAAATACTGAGGCTGGAAACAGTGCGAAAACGCTTAGAATGGCCTGTTCTGTGCATTTCAGACCAAGAGAACACTACTTTGAACAAAGTAATTTAAATGCATTTTAAAGGTGTTTGCCTGCTTAAGGGATGTATTTGGATCATATCTAGCACAAAAACTTTATTGCCATTGCTTGCATTTAGATGCATAAGCTTAAAGCATCACTGAGGCTGTAAACAGTGCGAAAACGCTTAATGGCCTGTTCTGTGCATTTCAGACCAAAAGAACACTACTTTGAACAAAGTGATTTAAATGCATTTTAAAGGTGTTTGCCTGCTTCAGGGATGTATTTGGATCATATCTAGCACAAAACTTTTATTGCCATTGCTTGCATTAAGAAACAGCAGCTTAAAGCATCACTGAGGTTGGAAACAGTGCAAAAACGCTTAATGGCCTGTTCTGTGCATTTCAGACCAAAAAAACACAACTTTGAATAAAGTTATTTCAATGCATTTTAAAGGTGTTTGCCTTCTTCAGTGATGTATTTGGATCATATCTAGCACAAAAACTTTATTGCCATTGCCTCCATTCAGAGACAGCAGCTTATAGAAATACTGAGGCTGGAAACAGTGCGAAAACGCTTAATGGCCTGTTCTGTGCATTTCAGACCAAAAGAACACTACTTTGAATAAAGTGATTTAAATGCATTTTAAAGGTTTTTGCCTGCTTCAGGGATGTATTTGGATCATATCTAGTACAAAAACTTTATTGTCATTGCCTGCATTAAGATGCAGCAGCTTAAAGAAATACTGAGGCTGGAAACAGTGGGAAAACGCTTAGAATGGCCTGTTCAGTGCATTTCAGACCAAAAGAACACTACTTTGAATAAAGTGATTTAAATGCATTTTAAAGGTGTTTGCCTTCTTCAGGGATGTATTTGGATCATATCTAGCACAAAAACTTTATTGCCATTGCCTCCATTAAGATGCAGCAGCTTAAAGAAATACTGAGGCTGGAAACATTGCGAAAACGCTTAGAATGGCCTGTTCTGTGCATTTCAGACCAAAAGAACAGTACTTTGAAAAATGTAATTTAAATGCATTTTAAAGGTGTTTGCCTGCTTCAGGGATGTATTTGGATCATATCTAGTACAAAAACTTTATTGTCATTGCCTGCATTAAGATGCAGCAGCTTAAAGAAATACTGAGGCTGGAAACAGTGCAAAAACGCTTAATGGCCTGTTCTGTGCATTTCAGACCAATAGAACACTACTTTGAATAAAGTGATTTAAATGCATTTTAAAGGTGTTTGTCTGCTTCAGGGACGTATTTGGATCATATCTAGCACAAAAATTTTATTGCCATTGCTTGCATTATGATGCAGCAGATAAAACAAATACTGAGGTTGGAAACAGTTGAAAAACGCTTAGAATGGCCTGTTCTGTGCTTTTTTGACCAAAAGAACACTACTTTGATCAAAGTGATTTCAATGCATTTTAAAGGTGTTTGCCTGCTTCAGGGATGTATTTGGATCATATCTAGCACAAAATCTTTATTGCCATTGCTTGCATTTAGATGCATAAGCTTAAAGCATCACTGAGGCTGGAAACAGTGCGAAAACGCTTAGAATGGCCTGTTCTGTGCATTTCAGACCAAGAGAACACTACTTTGAACAAAGTAATTTAAATGCATTTTAAAGGTGTTTGCCTGCTTCAGGGATGTATTTGGATCAAATCTAGCACAAAAACTTTATTGCCATTGCTTGCATTTAGATGCATAAGCTTAAAGCATCACTGAGGCTGTAAACAGTGCGAAAACGCTTAATGGCCTGTTCTGTGCATTTCAGACCAAAAGAACACTACTTTGAACAAAGTGATTTAAATGAATTTAAAGGTGTTTGCCTGCTTCAGGGATGTATTTGGATCATATCTAGCACAAAAACTTTATTGCCATTGCCTCCATTCAGAGACAGCAGCTTATAGAAATACTGAGGCTGGAAACAGTGCGAAAACGCTTAATGGCCTGTTCTGTACATTTCAGACCAACAGAACACTACTTTGATCAAAGTGATTTCAATGCATTTTAAAGGTGTTTGCCTGCTTCAGGGATGTATTTGGATCATATCTAGCACAAAAATTTTATTGCCATTGCTTGCATTAAGATGCAGCAGCTTAAAGAAATACTGAGGCTGGAAACAGTGCGAAAACGCTTAGAATGGCCTGTTCTGTGCATTTCAGACCAAGAGAACACTACTTTGAACAAAGTAATTTAAATGCATTTTAAAGGTGTTTGCCTGCTTAAGGGATGTATTTGGATCATATCTAGCACAAAAACTTTATTGCCATTGCTTGCATTTAGATGCATAAGCTTAAAGCATCACTGAGGCTGTAAACAGTGCGAAAACGCTTAATGGCCTGTTCTGTGCATTTCAGACCAAAAGAACACTACTTTGAACAAAGTGATTTAAATGCATTTTAAAGGTGTTTGCCTGCTTCAGGGATGTATTTGGATCATATCTAGCACAAAAATTTTATTGCCATTGCTTGCATTATGATGCAGCAGATAAAACAAATACTGAGGTTGGAAACAGTTGAAAAACGCTTAGAATGGCCTGTTCTGTGCTTTTTTGACCAAAAGAACACTACTTTGATCAAAGTTATTTCAATGCATTTTAAAGGTGTTTGCCTGCTTTAGGGATGTATTTGGATAATATCTAGCACAAAAACTTTATTGCCATTGCTTGCATTAAGATGCATAAGCTTAAAGCATGACTGAGGCTGTAAACAGTGCGAAAACGCTTAATGGCCTGTTCTGTGCATTTCAGACCAAAAGAACACTACTTTGAATAAAGTGATTTAAATGCATTTTAAAGGTGTTTGCCTGCTTCAGGGATGTATTTGGATCATATCTAGCACAAAAATTTTATTGCCATTGCTTGCAATAGGATGCATAAGCTTAAAGCATCACTGAGGTTGGAAACAGTTGAAAAACGCTTAGAATGGCCTGTTCTGTGCATTTCAGACCAAAAGAACACTACTTTGAACAAAGTGATTTAAATGCATTTTAAAGGTGTTTGCCTGCTTTAGGGATGTATTTGGATCATATCTAGCACAAAAACTTTATTGCCATTGCCTCCATTAAGATGCAGCAGCTTAAAGCAATACTGAGGCTGGAAACAGTGCGAAAACGCTTAGAATGGCCTGTTCTGTGCATTTCAGACCAAAAGAACACTACTTTGAACAAAGTGATTTAAATGCATTTTAAAGGTGTTTGCCTTCTTCAGGGTTGTATTTGGATCATATCTAGCACAAAAACTTTATTGCCATTGCTTGCATTAAAATGCATAAGCTTAAAGCATCACTGAGGCTGGAAACAGTGCGAAAATGCTCAATGGCCTGTTCTGTGCATTTCAGACCAAAAGAACACTACTTTGAACAAAGTGATTTAAATGCACTTTAAAGGTGTTTGCCTTCTTCAGGGATGTATTTGGATCATACCTAGCACAAAAACTTTATTGCCATTGCTTGCATTAAGATGCATAAGCTTAAAGCATCACTGAGGCTGTAAACAGTGCGAAAACGCTTAATGGCCTTCTTCAGGGATGTATTTGGATCATATCTAGCACAAAAACTTTATTTCCATTGCTTGCATTAAGATGCATAAGCTTAAAGCATCACTGAGGCTGGAAACAGTGCGAAAACGCTTAATGGCCTTCTTCAGGGATGTATTTGGATCATATCTAGCACAAAAACTTTATTGCCATTGCTTGCATTAAGATACAGCAGCTTAAAGAAATACTGAGGCTGGAAACAGTGCGAAAACGCTTAATGGCCTGTTCTGTGCATTTCAGAGCTTAATAAAATTACTTTGAACAAAGTGATTTAAATGCATTTTAAAGGTGTTTGCCAGCTTCAGGGATGTATTTGGATCATATTTAGCACAAAAACTTTATTGCCATTGCCTCCATTAAGATGCATAAGCTTAAAGCATCACTGAGGCTGGAAACAGTGCGAAAACGCTTAGAATGGCCTGTTCTGTGCATTTCAGACCAAGAGAACACTACTTTGAACAAAGTAATTTAAATGCATTTTAAAGGTGTTTGCCAGCTTCAAAGATGTATTTGGATCATATCTAGCACAAAAACTTTATTGCCATTGCTTGCATTAAGAAACAGCAGCTTAAAGCATCACTGAGGCTGTAAACAGTGCGAAAACGCTTAATGGCCTGTTCTGTGCATTTCAGACCAAAAGAACACTACTTTGAACAAAGTGATTTAAATGCATTTTAAAGGTTTTTGCCAGCATCAGGGACGTATTTGGATCATATCTAGCACAAAAACTTTATTGCCATTGCTTGCATTAAGAAACAGCAGCTTAAAGAAATACTGAGGCTGGAAACAGTGCGAAAACGCTTAGAATGGCCTGTTCTGTGCATTTCAGAGCTTAATAAAACTACTTTGAACAAAGTGCTTTAAATGCTTTTTAAAGGTGTTTGCCTTCTTCAGGGATGTATTTGGATCATATCTAGCACAAAAACTTTATTGCCATTGCTTGCATTAAGATGCAGCAGCTTAAAAACATACTGAGGCTGGAAACAGTGCGAAACTGCTTAATGGCCTGTTCTGTGCATTTCAGAGCTTAATAAAACTACTTTGAACAAAGTGATTTAAATGCATTTTAAAGGTGTTTGCCAGCTTCAGGGATGTATTTGGATCATATCTAGCACAAAAACTTCATTGCCATTGCTTGCATTAAGAAACAACAGCTTATAAAGCATCACTGAGGCTGGAAACAGTGCGAAAACGCTTAGAATGGCCTGTTCTGTGCATTTCAGACCAAAAGAATAATACTTTGAACAAAGTGATTTAAATGCATTTTAAAGGTGTTTGCCAGCTTCAGGGATGTATTTGGATCATATTTAGCACAAAAACTTTATTGCCATTGCCTCCATTAAGATGCAGCAGCTTAAAGACATACTGAGGCTGGAAACAGTGCAAAAACGCTTAATGGCCTGTTCTGTGCATTTCAGACCAAGAGAACACTACTTTGAACAAAGTGATTTAAATGCATTTTAAAGGTGTTTGCCTTCTTCAGGGATGTATTTGGATCATATCTAGCACAAAAACTTTATTGCCATTGCTTGCATTAAGATGCAGCAGCTTAAAGAAATACTGAGGCTGGAAACAGTGCAAAAACGCTTATTAGCCTCTTCTGTGCATTTCAGACCTTAATAAAACTACTTTTAACAAAGTGATTTAAATGCATTTTAAAGGTGTTTGCCAGCTTCAAAGATGTATTTGGATCATATCTAGCACAAAAACTTTATTGCCATTGCCTCTATTAAGATGCAGCAGCTTAAAGAAATACTGAGGCTGGAAACAGTGCAAAAACGCTTATTAGCCTCTTCTGTGCATTTCAGACCTTAATAAAACTACTTTTAACAAAGTGATTTAAATGCATTTTAAAGGTGTTTGCCAGCTTCAAAGATGTATTTGGATCATATCTAGCACAAAAACTTTATTGCCATTGCTTGCATTAAGATGCAGCAGCTTAAAGAAATACTGAGGCTGGAAACAGTGCGAAACTGCTTAATGGCCTGTTCTGTGCATTTCAGAGCTTAATAAAACTACTTTGAACAAAGTGATTTAAATGCATTTTAAAGGTGTTTGCCAGCTTCAGGGATGTATTTGGATCATATCTAGCACAAAAACTTCATTGCCATTGCTTGCATTAAGAAGCAGCAGCTTAAAGCATCACTGAGGCTGTAAACAGTGCGAAAACGCTTAGAATGGCCTGTACTGTGCATTTCATACCAAAAGAACACTACTTTGAACAAAGTGATTTAAATGCATTTTAAAGGTTTTTGCCAGCATCAGGGACGTATTTGGATCATATCTAGCACAAAAACTTTATTGCCATTGCTTACATTAAGAAACAGCAGCTTAAAGAAATACTGAGGCTGGAAACAGTGCGAAAACGCTTAGAATGGCCTGTTCTGTGCATTTCAGAGCTTAATAAAACTACTTTGAACAAAGTGATTTAAATGCATTTTAAAGGTGTTTGCCTTCTTCAGGGATGTATTTGGATCATATCTAGCACTAAAACTTTATTGCCATTGCTTGCATTAAGATGCAGCAGCTTAAAAACATACTGAGGCTGGAAACAGTGCGAAACTGCTTAATGGCCTGTTCTGTGCATTTCAGAGCTTAATAAAACTACTTTGAACAAAGTGATTTAAATGCATTTTAAAGGTGTTTGCCAGCTTCAGGGATGTATTTGGATCATATCTAGCACAAAAACTTCATTGCCATTGCTTGCATTAAGATGCAGCAGCTTAAAGAAATACTGAGGCTGGAAACAGTGCGAAAACGCTTAGAATGGCCTGTTCTGTGCATTTCAGACCAAAAGAATAATACTTTGAACAAAGTAATTTAAATGCATTTTAAAGGTGTTTGCCTTCTTCAGGGATGTATTTCGATCATATCTAGCACAAAAACTTCATCGCCATTGCTTGCATTAAGAAACAGCAGCTTAAAGCATCACTGAGGCTGTAAACAGTGCGAAAACGCTTAGAATGGCCTGTTCTGTGCATTTCAGACCTTAATAAAACTACTTTCAACAAAGTGATTTAAATGCATTTTAAAGGTGTTTGCCTGCTTCAGGGATATATTTGGATCATATCTAGCACAAAAACTTTATTGCCATTGCTTGCATTAAGAAACAGCAGCTTAAAGCATCACTGAGGCTGTAAACAGTGCGAAAACGCTTAGTGGCCTGTTCTGTGCATTTCAGACCTTAATAAGACTACTTTCAACAAAGTTATTTAAATGCATTTTAAAGGTGTTTGCCAGCTTCAGGGATGCATTTGGATCATATCTAGCACAAAAACTTTATTGCCGTTGCTTGCATTAAGATGCAGCAGCTTAAGGAAATACTGAGGCTGGAAACAGTGCAAAAACGCTTAATGGCCTGTTCTGTGCATTTCAGACAAAGAGAACACTACTTTGAACAAAGTGATTTAAATGCATTTTAAAGGTGTTTGCCAGCTTCATAGATGTATTTGGATCATATCTAGCACAAAAACTTTATTGCCATTGTTTGCATTAAGAAACAGCAGCTTAAAGCATCACTGAGTCTGGAAACAGTGCGAAAACGTTTAATGGCCTGTTCTGTGCATTTCAGACCTTAATAAAACTACTTTGAACAAAGTGATTTAAATGCATTTTAAAGGTGTTTGCCAGCTTCAGGGATGTATTTGGATCATATCTAGCACAAAAACTTCATTGCTATTGCTTGCATTAAGATGCAGCAGCTTAAAGAAATACTGAGGCTGGAAACAGTGCAAAAACGCTTAGAATGGCCTGTTCTGTGCATTTCAGACCAAAAGACTACTGCTCGTGTCAAATTAATTTAAATGCATTTTAAAGGTGTTTGCCTGCTTCAGGGATGTATTTGGATCATATCTAGCACAAAAACTTCATTGCCATTGCTTGCATTAAGAAACAGCAGCTTAAAGAAATACTGAGGCTGGAAACAGTGCGAAAACGCTTAGAATGGCCTGTTCTGTGCATTTCAGAGCTTAATAAAACTACTTTGAACAAAGTGATTTAAATGCATTTTAAAGGTGTTTGCCAGCTTCAGGGATGTATTTGGATCATATCTAGCACAAAAACTTTATTGCCATTGTTTGCATTAAGAAACAGCAGCTTAAAGCATCACTGAGTCTGGAAACAGTGCGAAAACGTTTAATGGCCTGTTCTGTGCATTTCAGACCTTAATAAAACTACTTTGAACAAAGTGATTTAAATGCATTTTAAAGGTGTTTGCCAGCTTCAGGGATGTATTTGGATCATATCTAGCACAAAAACTTCATTGCTATTGCTTGCATTAAGATGCAGCAGCTTAAAGAAATACTGAGGCTGGAAACAGTGCAAAAACGCTTAGAATGGCCTGTTCTGTGCATTTCAGACCAAAAGACTACTGCTCGTGTCAAATTAATTTAAATGCATTTTAAAGGTCTTTGCCTGCTTCAGGGATGTATTTGGATCATATCTAGCACAAAAACTTCATTGCCATTGCTAGCATTAAGAAACAGCAGCTTAAAGAAATACTGAGGCTGGAAACAGTGCGAAAACGCTTAATGGCCTGTTCTGTGCATTTCATACCAAAAGAAAAATACTTTGAACAAAGTGATTTAAATGCATTTTAAAGGTGTTTGCCAGCTTCAGGGATGTATTTGGATCATATCTAGCACAAAAACTTTATTGCCATTGCTTGCATTAAGAAACAGCAGCTTAAAGCATCACTGAGGCTGTAAACAGTGCGAAAAAGCTTAGAATGGCCTGTTCTGTGCATTTCAGACCTTAATAAAACTACTTTGAACAAAGTGATTTAAATGCATTTTAAAGGTGTTTGCCAGCTTCAGGGATGTATTTGGATCATATCTAGCACAAAAACTTTATTGCCATTGCTTGCATTAAGATGCAGCAGCTTAAGGAAATACTGAGGCTGGAAACAGTGCGAAAACGCTTAGAATGGCCTGTTCTGTGCATTTCAGACCTTAATAAAACTACTTTGAACAAAGTGATTTAAATGCATTTTAAATGTGTTTGCCAGCTTCAGGGATGTATTTGGATCATATCTAACACAAAAACTTTATTGCCATTGCTTGCATTAAGATGCAGAAGCTTAAAGAAATACTGAGGCTGGAAACAGTGCAAAAACGCTTAATGGCCTTTTCTGTGCATTTCAGACCAAAAGAACACTACTTTGAACAAAGTGATTTAAATGCATTTAAAAGGTGTTTGCCTGCTTCAGGGATGTATTTGGATCATATCTAGCACAAAAACTTCATTGCCATTGCTTGCATTAAGAAACAGCAGCTTAAAGAAAAACTGAGGCTGGAAACAGTGCGAAAACGCTTAGAATGGCCTGTTCTGTGCATTTCAGACCTTAATAAAACTACTTTGAACAAAGTGATTTAAATGCATTTTAAAGGTGTTTGCCAGCATCAGGGATGTATTTGGATCATATATAGCACAAAAACTTCATTGCCATTGCTTGCATTAAGAAACAGCAGCTTAAAGCATCATTGAGGCTGTAAACAGTGCGAAAACGCTTAATGGCCTGTTCTGTGCATTTCAGACCTTAATAAAACTACTTTGAACAAAGTGATTTAAATGCATTTTAAAGGTGTTTGCCAGCTTCAGGGATGCAATTGGATCATATCTAGCACAAAAACTTTATTGCCATTGCTTGCATTAAGATGCAGGAGCTTAAGGAAATACTGAGGCTGGAAACAGTGCGAAAACGCTTAATGGCCTGTTCTGTGCATTTCAGACCAAAAGACTACTGCTCGTGTCAAATTGATTTCAAAGCATTTTAATGGTGTTTGCCTTCTTCAGGGATGTATTTGTAACATATCTAGCACAAAAACTTCATTGCCATTGCTTGCATTAAGATGCAGCAGCTTAAAGAAATACTGAGGCTGGAAAGAGTGCGAAAACGCTTAGAATGGCCTGTTCTGTGCATTTCAGACCAAAAGACTACTGCTCGTGTCAAAGTAATTTAAATGCATTTTAAAGGTGTTTACCTGCTTCAGGGATGTATTTGGATCATATCTAGCACAAAAACTTCATTGCCATTGCTTGCATTAAGAAACAGCAGCTTAAAGAAATACTGAGGCTGGAAACAGTGCGAAAACGCTTAGAATGGCCTGTTCTGTGCATTTCAGACCTTAATAAAACTACTTTCAACAAAGTTGATTTAAATGCATTTTAAAGGTGTTTGCCAGCTTCAGGGATGTATTTGGATCATATCTAGCACAAAAACTTTATTGCCATTGCTTGCATTAAGAAACAGCAGCCTAAAGCATCACTGAGGCTGTAAACAGTGCGAAAACGCTTAGAATGGCCTGTTCTGTGCATTTCAGACCTTAATAAAACTATGTTGAACAAAGTGATTTAAATGCATTTTAAAGGTGTTTGCCAGCTTCAGGGATGTATTTGGATCATATCTAGCACAAAAACTTTATTGCCATTGCTTGCATTAAGAAACAGCAGCTTAAAGCATCACTGAGGCTGTAAACAGTGCGAAAACGCTTAGAATGGCCTGTTCTGTGCATTTCAGACCTTAATAAAACTACGTTGAACAAAGTGATTTAAATGCATTTTAAAGGTGTTTGCCAGCTTCAGGGATGTATTTGGATCATATCTAGCACAAAAACTTTATTGCCATTGCTTGCATTAAGAAACAGCAGCTTAAAAAAATACTGAGGCTGTAAACAGTGCGAAAACGCTTAGAATGGCCTGTTCTGTGCATTTCAGACCTTAATAAAACTATGTTGAACAAAGTGATTTAAATGCATTTTAAAGGTGTTTGCCAGCTTCAGGGATGTATTTGGATCATATATAGCACAAAAACTTCATTGCCATTGCTTGCATTAAGAAACAGCAGCTTAAAGCATCATTGAGGCTGTAAACAGTGCGAAAACGCTTAATGGCCTGTTCTGTGCATTTCAGACCTTAATAAAACTACTTTGAACAAAGTGATTTAAATGCATTTTAAAGGTGTTTGCCAGTATCAGGGATGTATTTGGATCATATATAGCACAAAAACTTTATTGCCATTGCTTGCATTAAGAAACAGCAGCTTAAAGCATCACTGAGGCTGTAAACAGTGCGAAAACGCTTAGAATGGCCTGTTCTGTGCATTTCAGACCTTAATAAAACTACGTTGAACAAAGTGATTTAAATGCATTTTAAAGGTGTTTGCCAGCTTCAGGGATGTATTTGGATCATATCTAGCACAAAAACTTTATTGCCATTGCTTGCATTAAGAAACAGCAGCTTAAAAAAATACTGAGGCTGTAAACAGTGCGAAAACGCTTAGAATGGCCTGTTCTGTGCATTTCAGACCTTAATAAAACTACTTTGAACAAAGTTATTTAAATGCATTTTAAAGGTGTTTGCTTGCTTCAGGGATGCATTTGGATCATATCTAGCACAAAAACGTCATTGCCATTGCTTGCATTAAGAAACAGTAGCTTAAAGCATCACTGAGGCTGTAAACAGTGCGAAAACGCTTAGAATGGCCTGTTCTGTGCATTTCAGACCTTAATAAAACTACTTTGAACAAAGTGATTTAAATGCATTTTAAAGGTGTTTGCCAGTATCAGGGATGTATTTGGATCATATATAGCACAAAAACTTCATTGCCATTGCTTGCATTAAGAAACAGCAGCTTAAAGCATCACTGAGGCTGTAAACAGTGCCAAAACGCTTAGAATGGCCTGTTCTGTGCATTTCAGACCTTAATAAAACTACTTTGAACAAAGTTATTTAAATGCATTTTAAAGGTGTTTACCAGCTTCAGGGATGTATTTGGATCATATCTAGCACAAAAACTTTATTGCCATTGCTTGCATTAAGAAACAGCAGCTTAAAGAAATACTGAGGCTGGAAACAGTGCGAAAACGCTTAGAATGGCCTGTTCTGTGCATTTCAGAGCTTAATAAAACTACTTTGAACAAAGTGATTTAAATGCATTTTAAAGGTGTTTGCCAGCTTCAGGGATGTATTTGGATCATATCTAGCACAAAAACTTTATTGCCATTGCTTGCATTAAGATGCAGCAGCTTAAAGAAATACTGAGGCTGGAAACAGTGCAAAAACGCTTAGAATGGCCTGTTCTGTGCATTTCAGACCAAAAGACTACTGCTCGTGTCAAATTAATTTAAATGCATTTTAAAGGTGTTTGCCTGCTTCAGGGATGTATTTGGATCATATCTAGCACAAAAACTTCATTGCCATTGCTAGCATTAAGAAACAGCAGCTTAAAGAAATACTGAGGCTGGAAACAGTGCGAAAACTTTTAATGGCCTGTTCTGTGCATTTCAGACCTTAATAAAACTACTTTGAACAAAGTGATTTAAATGCATTTTAAAGGTGTTTGCCAGCTTCAGGGATGTATTTGGATCATATCTAGCACAAAAACTTCATTGCTATTGCTTGCATTAAGATGCAGCAGCTTAAAGAAATACTGAGGCTGGAAACAGTGCAAAAACGCTTAGAATGGCCTGTTCTGTGCATTTCAGACCAAAAGACTACTGCTCGTGTCAAATTAATTTAAATGCATTTTAAAGGTGTTTGCCTGCTTCAGGGATGTATTTGGATCATATCTAGCACAAAAACTTCATTGCCATTGCTAGCATTAAGAAACAGCAGCTTAAAGAAATACTGAGGCTGGAAACAGTGCGAAAACGCTTAATGGCCTGTTCTGTGCATTTCATACCAAAAGAAAAATACTTTGAACAAAGTGATTTAAATGCATTTTAAAGGTGTTTGCCAGCTTCAGGGATGTATTTGGATCATATCTAGCACAAAAACTTTATTGCCATTGCTTGCATTAAGAAACAGCAGCTTAAAGCATCACTGAGGCTGTAAACAGTGCGAAAAAGCTTAGAATGGCCTGTTCTGTGCATTTCAGACCTTAATAAAACTACTTTGAACAAAGTGATTTAAATGCATTTTAAAGGTGTTTGCCAGCTTCAGGGATGTATTTGGATCATATCTAGCACAAAAACTTTATTGCCATTGCTTGCATTAAGATGCAGCAGCTTAAGGAAATACTGAGGCTGGAAACAGTGCGAAAACGCTTAGAATGGCCTGTTCTGTGCATTTCAGACCTTAATAAAACTACTTTGAACAAAGTGATTTAAATGCATTTTAAATGTGTTTGCCAGCTTCAGGGATGTATTTGGATCATATCTAACACAAAAACTTTATTGCCATTGCTTGCATTAAGATGCAGAAGCTTAAAGAAATACTGAGGCTGGAAACAGTGCAAAAACGCTTAATGGCCTTTTCTGTGCATTTCAGACCAAAAGAACACTACTTTGAACAAAGTGATTTAAATGCATTTAAAAGGTGTTTGCCTGCTTCAGGGATGTATTTGGATCATATCTAGCACAAAAACTTCATTGCCATTGCTTGCATTAAGATCAGCAGCTTAAAGAAATACTGAGGCTGGAAACAGTGCGAAAACGCTTAGAATGGCCTGTTCTGTGCATTTCAGACCTTAATAAAACTACTTTGAACAAAGTGATTTAAATGCATTTTAAAGGTGTTTGCCAGCATCAGGGATGTATTTGGATCATATATAGCACAAAAACTTCATTGCCATTGCTTGCATTAAGAAACAGCAGCTTAAAGCATCATTGAGGCTGTAAACAGTGCGAAAACGCTTAATGGCCTGTTCTGTGCATTTCAGACCTTAATAAAACTACTTTGAACAAAGTGATTTAAATGCATTTTAAAGGTGTTTGCCAGCTTCAGGGATGCAATTGGATCATATCTAGCACAAAAACTTTATTGCCATTGCTTGCATTAAGATGCAGGAGCTTAAGGAAATACTGAGGCTGGAAACAGTGCGAAAACGCTTAATGGCCTGTTCTGTGCATTTCAGACCAAAAGACTACTGCTCGTGTCAAATTGATTTCAAAGCATTTTAATGGTGTTTGCCTTCTTCAGGGATGTATTTGTAACATATCTAGCACAAAAACTTCATTGCCATTGCTTGCATTAAGATGCAGCAGCTTAAAGAAATACTGAGGCTGGAAAGAGTGCGAAAACGCTTAGAATGGCCTGTTCTGTGCATTTCAGACCAAAAGACTACTGCTCGTGTCAAAGTAATTTAAATGCATTTTAAAGGTGTTTACCTGCTTCAGGGATGTATTTGGATCATATCTAGCACAAAAACTTCATTGCCATTGCTTGCATTAAGAAACAGCAGCTTAAAGAAATACTGAGGCTGGAAACAGTGCGAAAACGCTTAGAATGGCCTGTTCTGTGCATTTCAGACCTTAATAAAACTACTTTCAACAAAGTTGATTTAAATGCATTTTAAAGGTGTTTGCCAGCTTCAGGGATGTATTTGGATCATATCTAGCACAAAAACTTTATTGCCATTGCTTGCATTAAGAAACAGCAGCCTAAAGCATCACTGAGGCTGTAAACAGTGCGAAAACGCTTAGAATGGCCTGTTCTGTGCATTTCAGACCTTAATAAAACTATGTTGAACAAAGTGATTTAAATGCATTTTAAAGGTGTTTGCCAGCTTCAGGGATGTATTTGGATCATATATAGCACAAAAACTTCATTGCCATTGCTTGCATTAAGAAACAGCAGCTTAAAGCATCATTGAGGCTGTAAACAGTGCGAAAACGCTTAATGGCCTGTTCTGTGCATTTCAGACCAAAAGAAAAATACTTTGAACAAAGTGATTTAAATGCATTTTAAAGGTGTTTGCCAGCTTCAGGGATGTATTTGGATCATATCTAGCACAAAAACTTTATTGCCATTTCTTGCATTAAGAAACAGCAGCTTAAAGCATCACTGAGGCTGTAAACAGTGCGAAAACGCTTAGAATGGCCTGTTCTGTGCATTTCAGACCTTAATAAAACTACGTTGAACAAAGTGATTTAAATGCATTTTAAAGGTGTTTGCCAGCTTCAGGGATGTATTTGGATCATATCTAGCACAAAAACTTTATTGCCATTGCTTGCATTAAGAAACAGCAGCTTAAAAAAATACTGAGGCTGTAAACAGTGCGAAAACGCTTAGAATGGCCTGTTCTGTGCATTTCAGACCTTAATAAAACTACTTTGAACAAAGTTATTTAAATGCATTTTAAAGGTGTTTGCTTGCTTCAGGGATGCATTTGGATCATATCTAGCACAAAAACTTCATTGCCATTGCTTGCATTAAGAAACAGTAGCTTAAAGCATCACTGAGGCTGTAAACAGTGCGAAAACGCTTAGAATGGCCTGTTCTGTGCATTTCAGACCTTAATAAAACTACTTTGAACAAAGTGATTTAAATGCATTTTAAAGGTGTTTGCCAGTATCAGGGATGTATTTGGATCATATATAGCACAAAAACTTCATTGCCATTGCTTGCATTAAGAAACAGCAGCTTAAAGCATCACTGAGGCTGTAAACAGTGCCAAAACGCTTAGAATGGCCTGTTCTGTGCATTTCAGACCTTAATAAAACTACTTTGAACAAAGTGATTTAAATGCATTTTAAAGGTGTTTACCAGCTTCAGGGATGTATTTGGATCATATCTAGCACAAAAACTTCATTGCCATTGCTTGCATTAAGAAACAGCAGCTTAAAGCATCATTGAGGCTGTAAACAGTGCGAAAACGCTTAATGGCCTGTTCTGTGCATTTCAGACCAAAAGAAAAATACTTTGAACAAAGTGATTTAAATGCTTTTTAAAGGTGTTTGCCAGCTTCAGGGATGTATTTGGATCATATCTAGCACAAAAACTTTATTGCCATTGCTTGCATTAAGAAACAGCAGCTTAAAGTAATACTGAGGCTGGAAACAGTGCGAAAACGCTTAGAATGGCCTATTCTGTGCATTTCAGACCTTAATAAAACTACTTTGAACAAAGTGATTTAAATGCATTTTAAAGGTGTTTGCCAGCATCAGGGATGTATTTGGATCATATCTAGCACAAAAACTTTATTGCCATTGCCTCCATTAAGATGCAGCAGCTTAAAGAAATACTGAGGCTGGAAACAGTGCGAAAACGCTTAGAATGGCCTGTTCTGTGCATTTCAGACAAAAAGAACACTACTTTGTTCAACGTGATTTCAATGCATTTTAAAGGTGTTTGCCTGCTTCGGGGATGTATTTGGATCATATCTAGCACAAAAACTTTATTGCCATTGCTTGCATTTAGATGCATAAGCTTAAAGCATCACTGAGGCTGGAAACAGTGCGAAAACGCTTAATGGCCTGTTCTGTGCATTTCAGAGCAAAAGAACACTACTTTGAACAAAGTGATTTAAATGCATTTTAAAGGTGTTTACCTGCTTCAGGGATGTATTTGGATCATATCTAGCACAAAAATTTTATTGCCATTGCTTGCATTAAGATGCAGCAGATAAAACAAATACTGAGGTTGGAAACAGTTGAAAAACGCTTAGAATGGCCTGTTCTGTACATTTCAGACCAACAGAACACTACTTTGATCAAAGTGATTTCAATGCATTTTAAAGGTGTTTGCCTGCTTCAGGGATGTATTTGGATCATATCTAGCACAAAAACTTTATTGCCATTGCTTGCATTAAGAAACAGCAGCTTAAAGAAATACTGAGGCTGGAAACAGTGCGAAAACGCTTAGAATGGCCTATTCTGTGCATTTCAGACCTTAATAAAACTACTTTGAACAAAGTGATTTAAATGCATTTTAAAGGTGTTTGCCAGCATCAGGGATGTATTTGGATCATATCTAGCACAAAAACTTTATTGCCATTGCCTCCATTAAGATGCAGCAGCTTAAAGAAATACTGAGGCTGGAAACAGTGCGAAAACGCTTAGAATGGCCTGTTCTGTGCATTTCAGACCAAAAGAACACTACTTTGTTCAACGTGATTTCAATGCATTTTAAAGGTGTTTGCCTGCTTCGGGGATGTATTTGGATCATATCTAGCACAAAAACTTTATTGCCATTGCTTGCATTTAGATGCATAAGCTTAAAGCATCACTGAGGCTGGAAACAGTGCGAAAACGCTTAATGGCCTGTTCTGTGCATTTCAGAGCAAAAGAACACTACTTTGAACAAAGTGATTTAAATGCATTTTAAAGGTGTTTACCTGCTTCAGGGATGTATTTGGATCATATCTAGCACAAAAATTTTATTGCCATTGCTTGCATTAAGATGCAGCAGATAAAACAAATACTGAGGTTGGAAACAGTTGAAAAACGCTTAGAATGGCCTGTTCTGTACATTTCAGACCAACAG
Organism: Macropodus opercularis; assembly: GCA_030770545.1. Lineage (NCBI taxonomy): Eukaryota > Metazoa > Chordata > Actinopteri > Anabantiformes > Osphronemidae > Macropodus > Macropodus opercularis. Next base: position 11,265,850 of record JAUCMP010000028.1, on the reverse strand, counting down.
AACACTACTTTGATCAAAGTGATTTCAATGCATTTTAAAGGTGTTTGCCTGCTTCAGGGATGTATTTGGATCATATCTAGCAAAAAAACTTTATTGCCATTGCTTGCATTAAGATGCAGCAGCTTAAAGAAATACTGAGGCTGGAAACAGTGCGAAAACGCTTAGAATGGCCTGTTCTGTGCATTTCAGACCAAAAGAACATTACTTTGTTCAAAGTGATTTCAATGCATTTTAAAGGGTTTTTGCCTGCTTCAGGGATGTATTTGGATCATATCTAGCACAAAAACTTTATTGCCATTGCTTGCATTAAGATGCAGCAGCTTAAAGAAATACTGAGGCTGGAAACAGTGCGAAAACGCTTAATGGCCTGTTCTGTGCATTTCAGACCAAGAGAACACTACTTTTGTCAAAGTGATTTTAAAGCATTTTAAAGGTGTTTGCCTGCTTCAGGGATGTATTTGGATCATATCTAGCACAAAAACTTTATTGTCATTGCCTGCATTAGGATGCAGCAGCTTAAAGAAATACTGAGGCTGGAAACAGTGCGAAAACGCTTAGAATGGCCTGTTCTGTACATTTCAGACCAAAAGAACATTACTTTGTTCAACGTGATTTCAATGCATTTTAAAGGTGTTTGCCTGCTTCGGGGATGTATTTGGATCATATCTAGCACAAAAACTTTATTGCCATTGCTTGCATTTAGATGCATAAGCTTAAAGCATCACTGAGGCTGGAAACAGTGCGAAAACGCTTAATGGCCTGTTCTGTGCATTTCAGAGCAAAAGAACACTACTTTGAACAAAGTGATTTAAATGCATTTTAAAGGTGTTTACCTGCTTCAGGGATGTATTTGGATCATATCTAGCACAAAAACTTTATTGCCATTGCTTGCATTTAGATGCATAAGCTTAAAGCATCACTGAGGCTGGAAACAGTGCGAAAACGCTTAATGGCCTGTTCTGTGCATTTCAGAGCAAAAGAACACTACTTTGAACAAAGTGATTTAAATGCATTTTAAAGGTGTTTACCTGCTTCAGGGATGTATTTGGATCATATCTAGCACAAAAATTTTATTGCCATTGCTTGCATTAAGATGCAGCAGATAAAACAAATACTGAGGTTGGAAACAGTTGAAAAACGCTTAGAATGGCCTGTTCTGTACATTTCAGACCAACAGAACACTACTTTGATCAAAGTGATTTCAATGCATTTTAAAGGTGTTTGCCTGCTTCAGGGATGTATTTGGATCATATCTAGCAAAAAAACTTTATTGCCATTGCTTGCATTAAGATGCAGCAGCTTAAAGAAATACTGAGGCTGGAAACAGTGCGAAAACGCTTAGAATGGCCTGTTCTGTGCATTTCAGACCAAAAGAACATTACTTTGTTCAAAGTGATTTCAATGCATTTTAAAGGGTTTTTGCCTGCTTCAGGGATGTATTTGGATCATATCTAGCACAAAAACTTTATTGCCATTGCTTGCATTAAGATGCAGCAGCTTAAAGAAATAATGAGGCTGGAAACAGTGCGAAAACGCTTGATGGCCTGTTCTGTGCATTTCAGACCAAAAGAACATTACTTTGTTCAAAGTGATTTCAATGCATTTTAAAGGGTTTTTGCCTGCTTCAGGGATGTATTTGGATCATATCTAGCACAAAAACTTTATTGCCATTGCTTGCATTAAGATGCAGCAGCTTAAAGAAATACTGAGGCTGGAAACAATGCGAAAACGCTTAATGGCCTGTTCTGTGCATTTCAGACCAAGAGAACACTACTTTTGTCAAAGTGATTTTAAAGCATTTTAAAGGTGTTTGCCTGCTTCAGGGATGTATTTGGAACATATCTAGCACAAAAACTTTATTGCCATTGCTTGCATTAAGATGCATAAGCTTAAAGCATCACTGAGGCTGTAAACAGTGCAAAAACGCTTAGAATGGCCTGTTCTGTGCATTTCATACCAAAAGAACACTACTTTGAAAAAAGTGATTTAAATGCATTTTAAAGGTGTTTGCCTGCTTCAGGGATGTATTTGGATCATATCTAGCACAAAAACTTTATTGCCATTGCCTGCATTAGGATGCAGCAGCTTAAAGAAATACTGAGGCTGGAAACAGTGCGAAAACGCTTAGAATGGCCTGTTCTGTACATTTCAGACCAAGAGAACACTACTTTTGTCAAAGTGATTTTAAAGCATTTTAAAGGTGTTTGCCTGCTTCAGGGATGTATTTGGATCATATCTAGCACAAAAACTTTATTGCCATTGCTTGCATTAAGATGCAGCAGCTTAAAGAAATACTGAGGCTGGAAACAGTGCGAAAACGCTTAGAATGGGCTGTTCTGTGCATTTCATACCAAAAGAACACTACTTTGAAAAAAGTGATTTAAATGCATTTTAAAGGTGTTTGCCTGCTTCAGGGATGTATTTGGATCATATCTAGCACAAAAACTTTATTGCCATTGCCTCCATTCAGAGACAGCAGCTTATAGAAATACTGAGGCTGGAAACAGTGCGAAAACGCTTAATGGCCTGTTCTGTACATTTCAGACCAACAGAACACTACTTTGATCAAAGTGATTTCAATGCATTTTAAAGGTGTTTGCCTGCTTCAGGGATGTATTTGGATCATATCTAGCACAAAAATTTTATTGCCATTGCTTGCATTAAGATGCAGCAGATAAAACAAATACTGAGGTTGGAAACAGTTGAAAAACGCTTAGAATGGCCTGTTCTGTACATTTCAGACCAACAGAACACTACTTTGATCAAAGTGATTTCAATGCATTTTAAAGGTGTTTGCCTGCTTCAGGGATGTATTTGGATCATATCTAGCAAAAAAACTTTATTGCCATTGCTTGCATTAAGATGCAGCAGCTTAAAGAAATACTGAGGCTGGAAACAGTGCGAAAACGCTTAGAATGGCCTGTTCTGTACATTTCAGACCAACAGAACACTACTTTGATCAAAGTGATTTCAATGCATTTTAAAGGTGTTTGCCTGCTTCAGGGATGTATTTGGATCATATCTAGCACAAAAACTTTATTGCCATTGCTTGCATTAGGATGCATAAGCTTAAAGCATCAGTGAGGCTGGAAACAGTGGGAAAACGCTTAATGGCCTGTTCTGTGCATTTCACACCCATAGAAAACGACTTTGAACAAAGTGATTTCAATGCATTTTAAAGGTGTTTGCCTGCTTCAGGGATGTATTTGGATCATATCTAGCACAAAAACTTTATTGCCATTGCTTGCATTAAGATGCATAAGCTTAAAGCATCACTGAGGCTGTAAACAGTGCGAAAACGCCTAATGGCCTTCTTTAGGGATGTATTTGGATCATATCTAGCACAAAAATTTTATTGCCATTGCTTGCATTAGGATGCATAAGCTTAAAGCATCACTGAGGCTGTAAACAGTGCAAAAACGCTTAATGGCCTTCTTTAGGGATGTATTTGGATCATATCTAGCACAAAAACTTTATTGCCATTGCTTGCATTAAGATGCATAAGCTTAAAGCATCACTGAGGCTGGAAACAGTGGGAAAATGCTTAATGGCCTGTTCTGTGCATTTCAGACCAAAAGAACACTACTTTGAACAAAGTGATTTAAATGCATTTTAAAGGTGTTTGCCTGCTTCAGGGATGTATTGGATGATATCTAGCACAAAAACTTTATTGCCATTGCCTGCATTAAGATGCAGCAGCTTAAAGAAATACTGAGGCTGGAAACAAAGCGAAAACGCTTAGAATGGCCTGTTCTGTGCATTTCAGACCAAAAGAAAACTACTTTAAACAAAGTGATTTAAATGCATTTTAAAGGTGTTTGCCTGCTTCAGGGATGTATTTGGATGATATCTAGCACAAAAACTTTATTACCATTGCTTGCATTAAGATGCAGCAGCTTAACCTTTATATTATGTTAAGGGTCAATTTGACCCATTTCAGTTTTTATGTTGATCAAAATACTGGTTATCCTTTCTTCTTCTTCATGAAAGTTGGTGACTTTTCCTCATCTGGGGTCATGAACTGGTGTGTAAAATATGGACACTTTGATGTGTCTTGGAATGTCTGTGCAGAGTTTCTATACAAACTAACCATGTCTCTTTGATGTGCTTTGTTTTGATTGCCTAGTTAATTGTATTTTGACTGCCTCTGAATAGGCATTTAGACTCAAAGACCCAGGTGTGGGTACGGGACATACGTTCCCACCCTTGTCCTTGTCACTATTCTCATGTCATCTCTTCGAGAAACACACCAAAAATGAGCTCCAGAAGGTTTTCAGCTGAAGAGGTTTTATCAGAGATTTTTAACTGGGATAGTGACGAAGAAGAAGAGATATCAGAGACAGAGGATCTTTCAGAGACGGAGGACAATGTTATTGATGATCCTGACTGCCAATTTTCTTACGATGAGGATGATTCGGAAGAGGAGTCTGCCGCCGCAGATGAAAACCACGGAACGCAACAATCATCGTCCACAGAGGGGACATGGACATGTAAAGACGGTAATATAAAATGGTCAACATCGCCACACCAAAGCCGAGGCAGACTGTCATCTTCCAATGTCATCAAAATTACTCTTGGTCCTACAAGATTTGCCGTCACACGAGTTGATGATATTCAATCAGCATTTGAGCTCTTCATATCCCCACCGATAGAGAGGATTATACTCGACATGACTAACTTGGAGGGGAGACGTGTATTTCAAGAGAAATGGAAGCCACTGGATCAGACTGACTTGCATGATTATTTTGGAATTCTGATATTAGCTGGAGTATACAGGTCAAAGGGAGAAGCAACTGCAAGTAAATGGAATGCAGTGGATCCAAGTGTAAAGAAACGGAAGAGATGCCAAGTCGGTCCCTCCCAAAAGGTCAGTAAAACTTCAAGGATGTATTTGGATCATATCTAGCACAAAAACTTTATTGCCATTGCTTGCATTAAGATGCAGCAGCTTAAAGAAATACTGAGGCTGTAAACAGTGCGAAAACGCTTAATGGCCTGTTCTGTGCATTTCAGACCAAAAGAAAACTACTTTGAACAAAGTGATTTAAATGCATTTTAAATGTGTTTGCCTGCTTCAGGGATGTATTTGGATCATATGTAGCACAAAAACTTTATTGCCATTGCTTGCATTAAGAAACAGCAGCTTAAAGCATCACTGAGGCTGGAAACAGTGGGAAAATGCTTAATGGCCTGTTCTGTGCATTTCAGACCAAAAGAACACTACTTTGAACAAAGTGATTTAAATGCATTTTAAAGGTGTTTGCCTGCTTCAGGGATGTATTTGGATCATATCTTGCACAAAAACTTTATTGCCATTGCTTGCATTAAGATGCAGCAGCTTAAAGAAATACTGAGGCTGGAAACAGTGCAAAAACGCTTATTAGCCTCTTCTGTGCATTTCAGACCTTAATAAAACTACTTTTAACAAAGTGATTTAAATGCATTTTAAAGGTGTTTGCCAGCTTCAAAGATGTATTTGGATCATATCTAGCACAAAAACTTTATTGCCATTGCTTGCATTAAGATGCAGCAGCTTAAAGAAATACTGAGGCTGGAAACAGTGCGAAACTGCTTAATGGCCTGTTCTGTGCATTTCAGAGCTTAATAAAACTACTTTGAACAAAGTGATTTAAATGCATTTTAAACGTGTTTGCCAGCTTCAGGGATGTATTTGGATCATATCTAGCACAAAAACTTTATTGCCATTGCTTGCATTAAGAAGCAGCAGCTTAAAGCATCACTGAGGCTGTAAACAGTGCGAAAACGCTTAGAATGGCCTGTACTGTGCATTTCAGACCAAAAGAACACTACTTTGAACAAAGTAATTTAAATGCATTTTAAAGGTTTTTGCCAGCATCAGGGACGTATTTGGATCATATCTAGCACAAAAACTTTATTGCCATTGCTTGCATTAAGAAACAGCAGCTTAAAGCAATACTGAGGCTGGAAACAGTGCGAAAACGCTTAGAATGGCCTGTTTTGTGCATTTCAGACCTTAATAAAACTACTTTGAACAAAGTGATTTAAATGCATTTTAAAGGTGTTTGCCTTCTTCAGGGATGTATTTGGATCATATCTAGCACAAAAACTTTATTGCCATTGCTTGCATTAAGAAACAGCAGCAGCTTAAAAACATACTGAGGCTGGAAACAGTGCGAAACTGCTTAATGGCCTGTTCTGTGCATTTCAGAGCTCAATAAAACTACTTTGAACAAAGTGATTTAAATGCATTTTAAAGGTGTTTGCCTGCTTCAGGGATGTATTTGGATCATATCTTGCACAAAAACTTTATTGCCATTGCTTGAATTAAGATGCAGCAACTTAAAAACATACTGAGGCTGGAAACAGTGCGAAACTGCTTAATGGCCTGTTCTGTGCATTTCAGAGCTTAATAAAACTACTTTGAACAAAGTGATTTAAATGCATTTTAAAGGTGTTTGCCTGCTTCAGGGATGTATTTGGATCATATCTTGCACAAAAACTTTATTGCCATTGCTTGAATTAAAATTGCAGCAACTTAAAGAAATACTGAGGCTGGAAACAGTGCGAAACTGCTTAATGGCCTGTTCTGTGCATTTCAGAGCTTAATAAAATTACTTTGAACAAAGTGATTTAAATGCATTTTAAAGGTGTTTGCCAGCTTCAGGGATGTATTTGGATCATATTTAGCACAAAAACTTTATTGCCATTGCCTCCATTAAGATGCAGCAGCTTAAAGACATACTGAGGCTGGAAACAGTGCAAAAACGCTTAATGGCCTGTTCTGTGCATTTCAGACCAAGAGAACACTACTTTGAACAAAGTGATTTAAATGCATTTTAAAGGTGTTTGCCTTCTTCAGGGATGTATTTGGATCATATCTAGCACAAAAACTTTATTGCCATTGCTTGCATTAAGATGCAGCAGCTTAAAGCATCACTGAGGTTGGAAACAGTGCAAAAACGCTTATTAGCCTCTTCTGTGCATTTCAGACCTTAATAAAACTACTTTTAACAAAGTGATTTAAATGCATTTTAAAGGTGTTTGCCAGCTTCAAAGATGTATTTGGATCATATCTAGCACAAAAACTTTATTGCCATTGCCTCCATTAAGATGCAGCAGCTTAAAGAAATACTGAGGCTGGAAACAGTGCAAAAACGCTTATTAGCCTCTTCTGTGCATTTCAGACCTTAATAAAACTACTTTTAACAAAGTGATTTAAATGCATTTTAAAGGTGTTTGCCAGCTTCAAAGATGTATTTGGATCATATCTAGCACAAAAACTTTATTGCCATTGCTTGCATTAAGATGCAGCAGCTTAAAGAAATACTAAGGCTGGAAACAGTGCGAAACTGCTTAATGGCCTGTTCTGTGCATTTCAGAGCTTAATAAAACTACTTTGAACAAAGTGATTTAAATGCATTTTAAACGTGTTTGCCAGCTTCAGGGATGTATTTGGATCATATCTAGCACAAAAACTTTATTGCCATTGCTTGCATTAAGAAACAGCAGCTTAAAGCATCACTGAGGCTGTAAACAGTGCGAAAACGCTTAATGGCCTGTTCTGTGCATTTCAGACCAAAAGAAAAATATTTTGAACAAAGTGATTTAAATGCATTTTAAAGGTGTTTGCCAGCTTCAGGGATGTATTTGGATCATATCTAACACAAAAACTTCATTGCCATTGCTTGCATTAAGAAGCAGCAGCTTAAAGCATCACTGAGGCTGTAAACAGTGCGAAAACGCTTAGAATGGCCTGTACTGTGCATTTCAGACCAAAAGAACAGTACTTTGAACAAAGTGATTTAAATGCATTTTAAAGGTTTTTGCCAGTATCAGGGACGTATTTGGATCATATCTAGCACAAAAACTTTATTGCCATTGCTTGCATTAAGAAACAGCAGCTTAAAGAAATACTGAGGCTGGAAACAGTGCGAAAACGCTTAGAATGGCCTGTTCTGTGCATTTCAGAGCTTAATAAAACTACTTTGAACAAAGTGATTTAAATGCATTTTAAAGGTGTTTGCCAGCTTCAGGGATGTATTTGGATCATATCTAGCACAAAAACTTTATTGCCATTGCTTGCATTAAGAAACAGCAGCTTAAAGAAATACTGAGGCTGGAAACAGTGCGAAAACGCTTAGAATGGCCTGTTTTGTGCATTTCAGACCTTAATGAAACTACTTTGAACAAAATGATTTAAATGCATTTTAAAGGTGTTTGCCTTCTTCAGGGATGTATTTGGATCATATCTAGCACAAAAACTTTATTGCCATTGCTTGCATTAAGATGCAGCAGCTTAAAAAAATACTGAGGCTGGAAACAGTGCGAAACTGCTTAATGGCCTGTTCTGTGCATTTCAGAGCTTAATAAAACTACTTTGAACAAAGTGATTTAAATGCATTTTAAAGGTGTTTGCCAGCTTCAGGGATGTATTTGGATCATATCTAGCACAAAAACTTCATTGCCATTGCTTGCATTAAGATGCAGCAGCTTAAAGAAATACTGAGGCTGGAAACAGTGCGAAAACGCTTAGAATGACCTGTTCTGTGCATTTCAGACCAAAAGAATAATACTTTGAACAAAGTAATTTAAATGCATTTTAAAGGTGTTTGCCTTCTTCAGGGATGTATTTCGATCATATCTAGCACAAAAACTTCATCGCCATTGCTTGCATTAAGAAACAGCAGCTTAAAGCATCACTGAGGCTGTAAACAGTGCGAAAACGCTTAGTGGCCTGTTCCATGCATTTCAGACCTTAATAAAACTACTTTCAACAAAGTTATTTAAATGCATTTTAAAGGTGTTTGCCAGCTTCAGGGATGCATTTGGATCATATCTAGCACAAAAACTTTATTGCCGTTGCTTGCATTAAGATGCAGCAGCTTAAGGAAATACTGAGGCTGGAAACAGTGCAAAAACGCTTAATGGCCTGTTCTGTGCATTTCAGACAAAGAGAACACTACTTTGAACAAAGTGATTTAAATGCATTTTAAAGGTGTTTGCCAGCTTCAGGGATGTATTTGGATCATATCTAGCACAAAAACTTTATTGCCATTGTTTGCATTAAGAAACAGCAGCTTAAAGCATCACTGAGTCTGGAAACAGTGCGAAAACGTTTAATGGCCTGTTCTGTGCATTTCAGACCTTAATAAAACTACTTTGAACAAAGTGATTTCAATGCATTTTAAAGGTGTTTGCCAGCTTCAGGGATGTATTTGGATCATATCTAGCACAAAAACTTCATTGCTATTGCTTGCATTAAGATAAAGCAGCTTAAAGAAATACTGAGGCTGGAAACAGTGCAAAAACGCTTAGAATGGCCTTTTCTGTGCATTTCAGACCAAAAGACTACTGCTCGTGTCAAATTAATTTAAATGCATTTTAAAGGTGTTTGCCTGCTTCAGGGATGTATTTGGATCATATCTAGCACAAAAACTTCATTGCCATTGCTAGCATTAAGAAACAGCAGCTTAAAGAAATACTGAGGCTGGAAACAGTGCGAAAACGCTTAATGGCCTGTTCTGTGCATTTCATACCAAAAGAAAAATACTTTGAACAAAGTGATTTAAATGCATTTTAAAGGTGTTTGCCAGCTTCAGGGATGTATTTGGATCATATCTAGCACAAAAACTTTATTGCCATTGCTTGCATTAAGAAACAGCAGCTTAAAGCATCACTGAGGCTGTAAACAGTGCGAAAACGCTTAATGGCCTGTTCTGTGCATTTCAGACCAAAAGAAAAATACTTTGAACAAAGTGATTTAAATGCATTTTAAAGGTGTTTGCCAGCTTCAGAGATGCAATTGGATCATATCTAGCACAAAAACTTTATTGCCATTGCTTGCATTAAGATGCAGCAGCTTAAGGAAATACTGAGGCTGGAAACAGTGCGAAATCGCTTAATGGCCTGTTCTGTGCATTTCAGACCAAAAGAAAAATACTTTGAACAAAGTTATTTAAATGCATTTTAAAGGTGTTTGCTTGCTTCAGGGATGCATTTGGATCATATCTAGCACAAAAACTTCATTGCCATTGCTTGCATTAAGAAACAGTAGCTTAAAGCATCACTGAGGCTGTAAACAGTGCGAAAACGCTTAATGGCCTGTTCTGTGCATTTCAGACCTTAATAAAACTACTTTGAACAAAGTGATTTAAATGCATTTTAAAGGTGTTTGCCTGCTTCAGGGATGTACTTGGATCATATCTAGCACAAAAACTTTATTGCCATTGCTTGCATTAAGAAACAACAGCTTAAAGCATCACTGAGGCTCTAAACAGTGCGAAAACGCTTAATGGCCTGTTCTGTGCATTTCAGACCAAAAGAAAAATACTTTAAACAAAGTGATTTAAATGCATTTTAAAGGTGTTTGCCAGCTTCAGGGATGTATTTGGATCATATCTAGCACAAAAACTTTATTGCCATTGCTTGCATTAAGAAACAGCAGCTTAAAGAAATACTGAGGCTGGAAACAGTGCGAAAACGCTTAGAATGGCCTGTTCTGTGCATTTCAGACCTTAATAAACTACTTTGAACAAAGTGATTTAAATGCATTTTAAAGGTGTTTGCCAGTATCAGGGATGTATTTGGATCATATATAGCACAAAAACTTCATTGCCATTGCTTGCATTAAGAAACAGCAGCTTAAAGCATCACTGAGGCTGTAAACAGTGCGAAAACGCTTAGAATGGCCTGTTCTGTGCATTTCAGACCTTAATAAAACTACTTTGAACAAAGTGATTTAAATGCATTTTAAAGGTGTTTGCCAGCTTCAGGGATGTATTTGGATCATATCTAGCACAAAAACTTTATTGCCATTGCTTGCATTAAGAAACAGCAGCTTAAAGAAATACTGAGGCTGGAAACAGTGCGAAAACGCTTAGAATGGCCTGTTCTGTGCATTTCAGACCTTAATAAAACTACTTTGAACAAATTGATTTAAATGCATTTTAAAGGTGTTTGCCAGCATCAGGGATGTATTTGGATCATATATAGCACAAAAACTTCATTGCCATTGCTTGCATTAAGAAACAGCAGCTTAAAGCATCATTGAGGCTGTAAACAGTGCGAAAACGCTTAATGGCCTGTTCTGTGCATTTCAGACCAAAAGAAAAATACTTTGAACAAAGTGATTTAAATGCATTTTAAAGGTGTTTGCCAGCTTCAGGGATGTATTTGGATCATATCTAGCACAAAAACTTTATTGCCATTGCTTGCATTAAGAAACAGCAGCTTAAAAAAATACTGAGGCTGTAAACAGTGCGAAAACGCTTAGAATGGCCTGTTCTGTGCATTTCAGACCTTAATAAAACTACTTTGAACAAAGTGATTTAAATGCATTTTAAAGGTTTTTGCCAGCTTCAGGGATGTATTTGGATCATATCTAGCACAAAAACTTCATTGCCATTGCCTCCATTAAGATGCAGCAGCTTTAAGAAATACTGAGGCTGGAAACAGTGCGAAAACGCTTAGAATGGCCTGTTCTGTGCATTTCAGACCTTAATAAAACTACTTTGAACAAAGTGATTTAAATGCATTTTAAAGGTGTTTGCCAGCTTCAGGGATGTATTTGGATCATATCTAGCACAAAAACTTCATTGCCATTGCTTGCATTAAGAAACAGCAGCTTAAAGCAGCACTGAGGCTGTAAACAGTGCGAAAACGCTTAATGGCCTGTTCTGTGCATTTCAGACCAAAAGAAAAATACTTTGAACAAAGTGATTTAAATGCATTTTAAAGGTGTTTGCCAGCTTCAGGGATGTATGTGGATCATATCTAGCACAAAAACTTCATTGCCATTGCTTGCATTAAGAAACAACAGCTTAAAGAAATACTGAGGCTGTAAACAGTGCGAAAACGCTTAGAATGGCCTGTTCAGTGCATTTCAGACCTTAATAAAACTACTTTGAACAAAGTGATTTAAATGCATTTTAAAGGTTTTTGCCAGCTTCAGGGATGTATTTGGATCATATCTAGCACAAAAACTTCATTGCCATTGCCTCCATTAAGATGCAGCAGCTTTAAGAAATACTGAGGCTGGAAACAGTGCGAAAACGCTTAGAATGGCCTGTTCTGTGCATTTCAGACCAAAAGAACACTACTTTGAAAAAAGTAATTTAAATGCATTTTAAAGGTGTTTGCCAGCTTCAGGGATGTATTTGGATCATATCTAGCACAAAAACTTCATTGCCATTGCTTGCATTATGATGCAGCAGATAAAACAAATACTGAGGTTGGAAACAGTTGAAAAACGTTTAGAATGGCCTGTTCTTTACTTTTTTGACCAAAAGAACACTACTTTGATCAAAGTGATTTCAATGCATTTTAAAGGTGTTTGCCTGCTTCAGGGATGTATTTGGATCATATCTAGCACAAAAACTTTATTGCCATTGCCTCCATTAAGATGCAGCAGCTTAAAGATATACTGAGGCTGGAAACAGTGCGAAAACGCTTAGAATGGCCTGTTCTGTGCATTTCAGACCAAAAGAACACTACTTTGAACAAAGTGATTTAAATGCATTTTAAAGGTGTTTGCCAGCTTCAGGGATGTATTTGGATCATATCTAGCACAAAAACTTCATTGCCATTGCTTGCATTAAGAAACAGCAGCTTAAAGCATCACTGAGGCTGGAAACAGTGCGAAAACGCTTAGAATGGCCTGTTCTGTGCATTTCAGACCAAAAGAACAATACTTTGAACAAAGTGATTTAAATGCATTTTAAAGGTGTTTGCCAGCTTCAGGGATGTACTTGGATCATATCTAGCACAAGAACTTTATTGCCATTGCTTGCATTAAGAAACAGCAGCTTAAAGAAATACTGAGGCTGGAAACAGTGCGAAAACGCTTAGAATGGCCTGTTCTGTGCATTTCAGACCTTAATAAAAATACTTTGAACAAAGTGATTTAAATGCATTTTAAATGTGTTTGCCAGCATCAGGGATGTATTTGGATCATATCTAGCACAAAAACTTTATTGCCATTGCTTGCATTAAGAAACAGCAGCTTAAAGAAATACTGAGGCTGGAAACAGTGCGAAAACGCTTAGAATGGCCTGTTCTGTGCATTTCAGACCTTAATAAAACTACTTTGAACAAAGTGATTTAAATGCATTTTAAACGTATTTGCCAGCATCAGGGATGTATTTGGATCATATCTAGCGCAAAAACTTCATTGCCATTGCTTGCATTAAGAAACAGCAGCTTAAAGTATCACTGAGGCTGTAAACAGTGCGAAAACGCTTAATGGCCTGTTCTGTTCATTTCAGACCTTAATAAAACTACTTTGAACAAAGTGATTTAAATGCATTTAAAGGTGTTTGCCAGCTTCAGGGATGTACTTGGATCATATCTAGCACAAGAACTTTATTGCCATTGCTTGCATTAAGAAACAGCAGCTTAAAGCAGCACTGAGGCTGTAAACAGTGCGAAAACGCTTAATGGCCTGTTCTGTGCATTTCAGACCAAAAGAAAAATACTTTGAACAAAGTGATTTAAATGCATTTTAAAGGTGTTTGCCAGCTTCAGGGATGTATGTGGATCATATCTAGCACAAAAACTTCATTACCATTGCTTGCATTAAGAAACAACAGCTTAAAGAAATACTGAGGCTGTAAACAGTGCGAAAACGCTTAGAATGGCCTGTTCTGTGCATTTCAGACCAAAAGAACACTACTTTGAAAAAAGTAATTTAAATGCATTTTAAAGGTGTTTGCCAGCTTCAGGGATGTATGTGGATCATATCTAACACAAAAACTTTATTGCCATTGCCTCCATTAAGATGCAGCAGCTTTAAGAAATACTGAGGCTGGAAACAGTGCGAAAACGCTTAGAATGGCCTGTTCTGTGCATTTCAGACCTTAATAAAACTACTTTGAACAAAGTGATTTAAATGCATTTTAAAGGTGTTTGCCAGCATCAGTTATGTATTTGGATCATATCTAGCACAAAAACTTCATTGCCATTGCTTGCATTAAGAAACAGCAGCTTAAAGCATCATTGAGGCTGTAAACAGTGCGAAAACGCTTAATGGCCTGTTCTGTGCATTTCAGACCAAAAGAACAATACTTTGAACAAAGTGATTTAAATGCATTTTAAATGTGTTTGCCAGCTTCAGGGATGTATTTGGATCATATCTAGCACAAAAACTTCATTGCCTTTGCTTGCATTAAGAAACAGCAGCTTAAAGCATCATTGAGGCTGTAAACAGTGCGAAAACGCTTAATGGCCTGTTCTGTGCATTTCAGACCAAAAGAAAAATACTTTGAACAAAGTGATTTAAATGCATTTTAAAGGTGTTTGCCAGCTTCAGGGATGTATTTGGATCATATCTAGCACAAAAACTTCATTGCCATTGCTTGCATTAAGAAACAGCAGCTTAAAGCAGCACTGAGGCTGTAAACAGTGCGAAAACGCTTAGAATGGCCTGTTCTGTGCATTTCAGACCTTAATAAAACTACTTTGAACAAAGTGATTTAAATGCATTTTAAAGGTTTTTGCCAGCTTCAGGGATGTATTTGGATCATATCTAGCACAAAAACTTCATTGCCATTGCCTCCATTAAGATGCAGCAGCTTTAAGAAATACTGAGGCTGTAAACAGTGCGAAAACGCTTAGAATGGCCTGTTCTGTGCATTTCAGACCTTAATAAAACTACTTTGAACAAAGTGATTTAAATGCATTTTAAAGGTTTTTGCCAGCTTCAGGGATGTATTTGGATCATATATAGCACAAAAACTTCATTGCCATTGCTTGCATTAAGAAACAGCAGCTTAAAGTATCACTGAGGCTGTAAACAGTGCGAAAACGCTTAATGGCCTGTTCTGTGCATTTCAGACCTTAATAAAACTACTTTGAACAAAGTGATTTAAATGCATTTTAAAGGTTTTTGCCAGCTTCAGGGATGTATTTGGATCATATCTAGCACAAAAACTTCATTGCCATTGCTTGCATTATGATGCAGCAGATAAAACAAATACTGAGTTTGGAAACAGTTGAAAAACGCTTAGAATGGCCTGTTCTGTGCTTTTTTGACCAAAAGAACACTACTTTGATCAAAGTGATTTCAATGCATTTTAAAGGTGTTTGCCTGCTTCAGGGATGTATTTGGGTCATATCTAGCACAAAAACTTTATTGCCATTGCCTCCATTAGGATGCAGCAGCTTAAAGAAATAATGAGGCTGGAAACAGTGCGAAAACGCTTAGAATGGCCTGTTCTGTGCATTTCAGACCTTAATAAAACTACTTTGAACAAAGTAATTTAAATGCATTTTAAAGGTGTTTGCCAGCTTCAGGGATGTATGTGGATCATATCTAACACAAAAACTTTATTGCCATTGCCTCCATTAAGATGCAGCAGCTTTAAGAAATACTGAGGCTGGAAACAGTGCGAAAACGCTTAGAATGGCCTGTTCTGTGCATTTCAGACCTTAATAAAACTACTTTGAACAAAGTGATTTAAATGCATTTTAAAGGTGTTTGCCAGCATCAGTTATGTATTTGGATCATATCTAGCACAAAAACTTCATTGCCATTGCTTGCATTAAGAAACAGCAGCTTAAAGCATCATTGAGGCTGTAAACAGTGCGAAAACGCTTAATGGCCTGTTCTGTGCATTTCAGACCAAAAGAACAATACTTTGAACAAAGTGATTTAAATGCATTTTAAATGTGTTTGCCAGCTTCAGGGATGTATTTGGATCATATCTAGCACAAAAACTTCATTGCCTTTGCTTGCATTAAGAAACAGTAGCTTAAAGAATCATTGAGGCTGTAAACAGTGCGAAAACGCTTAATGGCCTGTTCTGTGCATTTCAGACCAAAAGAAAAATACTTTGAACAAAGTGATTTAAATGCATTTTAAAGGTGTTTGCCAGCTTCAGGGATGTATTTGGATCATATCTAGCACAAAAACTTCATTGCCATTGCTTGCATTAAGAAACAGCAGCTTAAAGCAGCACTGAGGCTGTAAACAGTGCGAAAACGCTTAGAATGGCCTGTTCTGTGCATTTCAGACCTTAATAAAACTACTTTGAACAAAGTGATTTAAATGCATTTTAAAGGTTTTTGCCAGCTTCAGGGATGTATTTGGATCATATCTAGCACAAAAACTTCATTGCCATTGCCTCCATTAAGATGCAGCAGCTTTAAGAAATACTGAGGCTGTAAACAGTGCGAAAACGCTTAGAATGGCCTGTTCTGTGCATTTCAGACCTTAATAAAACTACTTTGAACAAAGTGATTTAAATGCATTTTAAAGGTTTTTGCCAGCTTCAGGGATGTATTTGGATCATATATAGCACAAAAACTTCATTGCCATTGCTTGCATTAAGAAACAGCAGCTTAAAGTATCACTGAGGCTGTAAACAGTGCGAAAACGCTTAATGGCCTGTTCTGTGCATTTCAGACCTTAATAAAACTACTTTGAACAAAGTGATTTAAATGCATTTTAAAGGTTTTTGCCAGCTTCAGGGATGTATTTGGATCATATCTAGCACAAAAACTTCATTGCCATTGCTTGCATTATGATGCAGCAGATAAAACAAATACTGAGTTTGGAAACAGTTGAAAAACGCTTAGAATGGCCTGTTCTGTGCTTTTTTGACCAAAAGAACACTACTTTGATCAAAGTGATTTCAATGCATTTTAAAGGTGTTTGCCTGCTTCAGGGATGTATTTGGGTCATATCTAGCACAAAAACTTTATTGCCATTGCCTCCATTAGGATGCAGCAGCTTAAAGAAATAATGAGGCTGGAAACAGTGCGAAAACGCTTAGAATGGCCTGTTCTGTGCATTTCAGACCTTAATAAAACTACTTTGAACAAAGTGATTTAAATGCATTTTAAACGTATTTGCCAGAATCAGGGATGTATTTGGATCATATATAGCACAAAAACTTCATTGCCATTGCTTGCATTATGATGCAGCAGATAAAACAAATACTGAGTTTGGAAACAGTTGAAAAACGCTTAGAATGGCCTGTTCTGTGCTTTTTTGACCAAAAGAACACTACTTTGATCAAAGTGATTTCAATGCATTTTAAAGGTGTTTGCCTGCTTCAGGGATGTATTTGGGTCATATCTAGCACAAAAACTTTATTGCCATTGCCTCCATTAGGATGCAGCAGCTTAAAGAAATAATGAGGCTGGAAACAGTGCGAAAACGCTTAGAATGGCCTGTTCTGTGCATTTCAGACCTTAATAAAACTACTTTGAACAAAGTGATTTAAATGCATTTTAAACGTATTTGCCAGCATCAGGGATGTATTTGGATCATATATAGCACAAAAACTTCATTGCCATTGCTTGCATTAAGAAACAACAGCTTAAAGAAATACTGAGGCTGTAAACAGTGCGAAAACGCTTAGAATGGCCTGTTCTGTGCATTTCAGACCTTAATAAAACTACTTTGAACAAAGTGATTTAAATGCATTTTAAAGGTTTTTGCCAGCTTCAGGGATGTATTTGGATCATATCTAGCACAAAAACTTCATTGCCATTGCTTGCATTATGATGCAGCAGATAAAACAAATACTGAGTTTGGAAACAGTTGAAAAACGCTTAGAATGGCCTGTTCTGTGCTTTTTTGACAAAAAGAACACTACTTTGATCAAAGTGATTTCAATGCATTTTAAAGGTGTTTGCCTGCTTCAGGGATGTACTTGGATCATATCTAGCACAAGAACTTTATTGCCATTGCTTGCATAAAGAAACAACAGATTAAAGAAATACTGAGGATGTAAACAGTGCGAAAACGCTTAATGGCCTGTTCTGTGCATTTCAGACCAAAAGAAAAATACTTTGAACAAAGTGATTTAAATGCATTTTAAAGGTGTTTGCCAGCTTCAGGGATGTATTTGGATCATATCTAGCACAAAAACTTCATTGCCATTGCTTGCATTAAGAAACAGCAGCTTAAAGCAGCACTGAGGCTGTAAACAGTGCGAAAACGCTTAGAATGGCCTGTTCTGTGCATTTCAGACCTTAATAAAACTACTTTGAACAAAGTGATTTAAATGCATTTTAAAGGTTTTTGCCAGCTTCAGGGATGTATTTGGATCATATCTAGCACAAAAACTTCATTGCCATTGCCTCCATTAAGATGCAGCAGCTTTAAGAAATACTGAGGCTGTAAACAGTGCGAAAACGCTTAGAATGGCCTGTTCTGTGCATTTCAGACCTTAATAAAACTACTTTGAACAAAGTGATTTAAATGCATTTTAAAGGTTTTTGCCAGCTTCAGGGATGTATTTGGATCATATATAGCACAAAAACTTCATTGCCATTGCTTGCATTAAGAAACAGCAGCTTAAAGTATCACTGAGGCTGTAAACAGTGCGAAAACGCTTAATGGCCTGTTCTGTGCATTTCAGACCTTAATAAAACTACTTTGAACAAAGTGATTTAAATGCATTTTAAAGGTTTTTGCCAGCTTCAGGGATGTATTTGGATCATATCTAGCACAAAAACTTCATTGCCATTGCTTGCATTATGATGCAGCAGATAAAACAAATACTGAGTTTGGAAACAGTTGAAAAACGCTTAGAATGGCCTGTTCTGTGCTTTTTTGACCAAAAGAACACTACTTTGATCAAAGTGATTTCAATGCATTTTAAAGGTGTTTGCCTGCTTCAGGGATGTATTTGGGTCATATCTAGCACAAAAACTTTATTGCCATTGCCTCCATTAGGATGCAGCAGCTTAAAGAAATAATGAGGCTGGAAACAGTGCGAAAACGCTTAGAATGGCCTGTTCTGTGCATTTCAGACCTTAATAAAACTACTTTGAACAAAGTAATTTAAATGCATTTTAAAGGTGTTTGCCAGCTTCAGGGATGTATGTGGATCATATCTAACACAAAAACTTTATTGCCATTGCCTCCATTAAGATGCAGCAGCTTTAAGAAATACTGAGGCTGGAAACAGTGCGAAAACGCTTAGAATGGCCTGTTCTGTGCATTTCAGACCTTAATAAAACTACTTTGAACAAAGTGATTTAAATGCATTTTAAAGGTGTTTGCCAGCATCAGTTATGTATTTGGATCATATCTAGCACAAAAACTTCATTGCCATTGCTTGCATTAAGAAACAGCAGCTTAAAGCATCATTGAGGCTGTAAACAGTGCGAAAACGCTTAATGGCCTGTTCTGTGCATTTCAGACCAAAAGAACAATACTTTGAACAAAGTGATTTAAATGCATTTTAAATGTGTTTGCCAGCTTCAGGGATGTATTTGGATCATATCTAGCACAAAAACTTCATTGCCTTTGCTTGCATTAAGAAACAGTAGCTTAAAGAATCATTGAGGCTGTAAACAGTGCGAAAACGCTTAATGGCCTGTTCTGTGCATTTCAGACCAAAAGAAAAATACTTTGAACAAAGTGATTTAAATGCATTTTAAAGGTGTTTGCCAGCTTCAGGGATGTATTTGGATCATATCTAGCACAAAAACTTCATTGCCATTGCTTGCATTAAGAAACAGCAGCTTAAAGCAGCACTGAGGCTGTAAACAGTGCGAAAACGCTTAGAATGGCCTGTTCTGTGCATTTCAGACCTTAATAAAACTACTTTGAACAAAGTGATTTAAATGCATTTTAAAGGTTTTTGCCAGCTTCAGGGATGTATTTGGATCATATCTAGCACAAAAACTTCATTGCCATTGCCTCCATTAAGATGCAGCAGCTTTAAGAAATACTGAGGCTGTAAACAGTGCGAAAACGCTTAGAATGGCCTGTTCTGTGCATTTCAGACCTTAATAAAACTACTTTGAACAAAGTGATTTAAATGCATTTTAAAGGTTTTTGCCAGCTTCAGGGATGTATTTGGATCATATATAGCACAAAAACTTCATTGCCATTGCTTGCATTAAGAAACAGCAGCTTAAAGTATCACTGAGGCTGTAAACAGTGCGAAAACGCTTAATGGCCTGTTCTGTGCATTTCAGACCTTAATAAAACTACTTTGAACAAAGTGATTTAAATGCATTTTAAAGGTTTTTGCCAGCTTCAGGGATGTATTTGGATCATATCTAGCACAAAAACTTCATTGCCATTGCTTGCATTATGATGCAGCAGATAAAACAAATACTGAGTTTGGAAACAGTTGAAAAACGCTTAGAATGGCCTGTTCTGTGCTTTTTTGACCAAAAGAACACTACTTTGATCAAAGTGATTTCAATGCATTTTAAAGGTGTTTGCCTGCTTCAGGGATGTATTTGGGTCATATCTAGCACAAAAACTTTATTGCCATTGCCTCCATTAGGATGCAGCAGCTTAAAGAAATAATGAGGCTGGAAACAGTGCGAAAACGCTTAGAATGGCCTGTTCTGTGCATTTCAGACCTTAATAAAACTACTTTGAACAAAGTGATTTAAATGCATTTTAAACGTATTTGCCAGAATCAGGGATGTATTTGGATCATATATAGCACAAAAACTTCATTGCCATTGCTTGCATTATGATGCAGCAGATAAAACAAATACTGAGTTTGGAAACAGTTGAAAAACGCTTAGAATGGCCTGTTCTGTGCTTTTTTGACCAAAAGAACACTACTTTGATCAAAGTGATTTCAATGCATTTTAAAGGTGTTTGCCTGCTTCAGGGATGTATTTGGGTCATATCTAGCACAAAAACTTTATTGCCATTGCCTCCATTAGGATGCAGCAGCTTAAAGAAATAATGAGGCTGGAAACAGTGCGAAAACGCTTAGAATGGCCTGTTCTGTGCATTTCAGACCTTAATAAAACTACTTTGAACAAAGTGATTTAAATGCATTTTAAACGTATTTGCCAGCATCAGGGATGTATTTGGATCATATATAGCACAAAAACTTCATTGCCATTGCTTGCATTAAGAAACAACAGCTTAAAGAAATACTGAGGCTGTAAACAGTGCGAAAACGCTTAGAATGGCCTGTTCTTTGCATTTCAGACCTTAATAAAACTACTTTGAACAAAGTGATTTAAATGCATTTTAAAGGTTTTTGCCAGCTTCAGGGATGTATTTGGATCATATCTAGCACAAAAACTTCATTGCCATTGCTTGCATTATGATGCAGCAGATAAAACAAATACTGAGTTTGGAAACAGTTGAAAAACGCTTAGAATGGCCTGTTCTGTGCTTTTTTGACAAAAAGAACACTACTTTGATCAAAGTGATTTCAATGCATTTTAAAGGTGTTTGCCTGCTTCAGGGATGTACTTGGATCATATCTAGCACAAGAACTTTATTGCCATTGCTTGCATAAAGAAACAACAGATTAAAGAAATACTGAGGATGTAAACAGTGCGAAAACGCTTAGAATGGCCTGTTCTGTGCATTTCAGACCTTAATAAAACTACTTTGAACAAAGTGATTTAAATGCATTTTAAAGGTTTTTGCCAGCTTCAGGGATGTATTTGGATCATATCTAGCACAAAAACTTCATTGCCATTGCTTGCATTATGATGCAGCAGATAAAACAAATACTGAGTTTGGAAACAGTTGAAAAACGCTTAGAATGGCCTGTTCTGTGCTTTTTTGACCAAAAGAACACTACTTTGATCAAAGTGATTTCAATGCATTTTAAAGGTGTTTGCCTGCTTCAGGGATGTATTTGGGTCATATCTAGCACAAAAACTTTATTGCCATTGCCTCCATTAGGATGCAGCAGCTTAAAGAAATAATGAGGCTGGAAACAGTGCGAAAACGCTTAGAATGGCCTGTTCTGTGCATTTCAGACCTTAATAAAACTACTTTGAACAAAGTGATTTAAATGCATTTTAAAGGTGTTTGCCAGCTTCAGGGATGTATTTGGATCATATCTAGCACAAAAACTTCATCGCCATTGCTTGCATTAAGAAACAGCAGCTTAAAGCATCACTGAGGCTGTAAACAGTGCGAAAACGCTTAGAATGGCCTGTTCTGTGCATTTCAGACCTTAATAAAACTACTTTGAACAAAGTGATTTAAATGCATTTTAAACGTATTTGCCAGCATCAGGGATGTATTTGGATCATATATAGCACAAAAACTTCATTGCCATTGCTTGCATTAAGAAACAGCAGCTTAAAGCATCATTGAGGCTGTAAACAGTGCGAAAACGCTTAATGGCCGTTCTGTGCATTTCAGACCAAAAGAAAAATACTTTGAACAAAGTGATTTAAATGCATTTTAAAGGTGTTTGCCAGCTTCAGGGATGTATTTGGATCATATCTAGCACAAAAACTTCATTGCCATTGCTTGCATTAAGAAACAGCAGCTTAAAGTATCACTGAGGCTGTAAACAGTGCGAAAACGCTTAATGGCCTGTTCTGTGCATTTCAGACCTTAATAAAACTACTTTGAACAAAGTGATTTAAATGCATTTAAAGGTGTTTGCCAGCTTCAGGGATGTACTTGGATCATATCTAGCACAAGAACTTTATTGCCATTGCTTGCATTAAGAAACAACAGCTTAAAGAAATACTGAGGCTGTAAACAGTGCGAAAACGCTTAGAATGGCCTGTTCTGTGCATTTCAGACCTTAATAAAACTACTTTGAACAAAGTGATTTAAATGCATTTTAAAGGTTTTTGCCAGCTTCAGGGATGTATTTGGATCATATCTAGCACAGAAACTTCATTGCCATTGCTTGCATTATGATGCAGCAGATAAAACAAATACTGAGTTTGGAAACAGTTGAAAAACGCTTAGAATGGCCTGTTCTGTGCTTTTTTGACCAAAAGAACACTACTTTGATCAAAGTGATTTCAATGCATTTTAAAGGTGTTTGCCTGCTTCAGGGATGTATTTGGGTCATATCTAGCACAAAAACTTTATTGCCATTGCCTCCATTAAGATGCAGCAGCTTAAAGAAATACTGAGGCTGGAAACAGTGCGAAAACGCTTAGAATGGCCTGTTCTGTGCATTTCAGACCAAAAGAAAAATACTTTGAACAAAGTGATTTAAATGCATTTTAAAGGTGTTTGCCTGCTTCAGGGATGTATTTGGATCATATCTAGCACAAGAACTTCATTGCCATTGCTTGCATTAAGAAACAACAGCTTAAAGAAATACTGAGTTTGGAAACAGTTGAAAAACGCTTAGAATGGCCTGTTCTGTGCTTTTTTGACCAAAAGAACACTACTTTGATCAAAGTGATTTCAATGCAGTTTAAAGGTGTTTGCCTGCTTCAGGGATGTATTTGGATCATATCTAGCACAAAAACTTCATTGCCATTGCTTGCATTATGATGCAGCAGATAAAACAAATACTGAGGCTGGAAACAGTGCGAAAACGCTTAGAATGGCCTGTTCTGTGCATTTCAGACCAAAAGAACAATACTTTGAACAAAGTAATTTAAATGCAGTTTAAAGGTGTTTGCCTGCTTCAGGGATGTATTTGGATCTTATCTAGCACAAAAACTTCATTGCCATTGCTTGCATCAAGAAACAGCAGCTTAAAGCATCACTGAGGCTGTAAACAGTGCGAAAACGCTTAGAATGGCCTTTTCTGTGCATTTCAGACCAAAAGAACAATACTTTGAACAAAGTAATTTAAATGCATTTTAAAGGTGTTTGCCTGCTTCAGGGATGTATTTGGATCATATCTAGCACAAAAACTTCATCGCCATTGCTTGCATCAAGAAACAGCAGCTTAAAGCATCACTGAGGCTGTAAACAGTGCGAAAACGCTTAGAATGGCCTGTTCTGTGCATTTCAGACCTTAATAAAACTACTTTGAACAAAGTGATTTAAATGCATTTTAAACGTATTTGCCAGCTTCAGGGATGTACTTGGATCATATCTAGCACAAGAACTTTATTGCCATTGCTTGCATTAAGAAACAACAGCTTAAAGAAATACTGAGGCTGTAAACAGTGCGAAAACGCTTAGAATGGCCTGTTCTGTGCATTTCAGACCAAAAGAACACTACTTTGAACAAAGTGATTTAAATGCATTTTAAAGGTGTTTGCCAGCTTCAGGGATGTATTTGGATCATATCTAGCACAAAAACTTCATTGCCATTGCTTGCATTAAGAAACAACAGCTTAAAGAAATACTGAGGCTGTAAACAGTGCGAAAACGCTTAGAATGGCCTGTTCTGTGCATTTCAGACCTTAATAAAACTACTTTGAACAAAGTGATTTAAATGCATTTTAAAGGTTTTTGCCAGCTTCAGGGATGTATTTGGATCATATCTAGCACAAGAACTTCATTGCCATTGCTTGCATTAAGAAACAACAGCTTAAAGAAATACTGAGGCTGTAAACAGTGCGAAAACGCTTAGAATGGCCTGTTCTGTGCATTTCAGACCTTAATAAAACTACTTTGAACAAAGTTATTTAAATGCATTTTAAAGGTTTTTGCCAGCTTCAGACCTTAATAAAACTACTTTGAACAAAGTGATTTAAATGCATTTTAAACGTATTTGCCAGCTTCAGGGATGTACTTGGATCATATCTAGCACAAGAACTTTATTGCCATTGCTTGCATTAAGAAACAACAGCTTAAAGAAATACTGAGGCTGTAAACAGTGCGAAAACGCTTAGAATGGCCTGTTCTGTGCATTTCAGACCTTAATAAAACTACTTTGAACAAAGTGATTTAAATGCATTTTAAAGGTTTTTGCCAGCTTCAGGGATGTATTTGGATCATATCTAGCACAAAAACTTCATTGCCATTGCTTGCATTATGATGCAGCAGATAAAACAAATACTGAGTTTGGAAACAGTTGAAAAACGCTTAGAATGGCCTGTTCTGTGCTTTTTTGACCAAAAGAACACTACTTTGATCAAAGTGATTTCAATGCAGTTTAAAGGTGTTTGCCTGCTTCAGGGATGTATTTGGATCATATCTAGCACAAAAACTTCATTGCCATTGCTTGCATTATGATGCAGCAGATAAAACAAATACTGAGGCTGGAAACAGTGCGAAAACGCTTAGAATGGCCTGTTCTATGCATTTCAGACCAAAAGAACAATACTTTGAACAAAGTAATTTAAATGCAGTTTAAAGGTGTTTGCCTGCTTCAGGGATGTATTTGGATCTTATCTAGCACAAAAACTTCATCGCCATTGCTTGCATTAAGAAACAGCAGCTTAAAGCATCACTGAGGCTGTAAACAGTGCGAAAACGCTTAGAATGGCCTGTTCTGTGCATTTCAGACCTTAATAAAACTACTTTGAACAAAGTGATTTAAATGCATTTTAAACGTATTTGCCAGCTTCAGGGATGTACTTGGATCATATCTAGCACAAGAACTTTATTGCCATTGCTTGCATTAAGAAACAACAGCTTAAAGAAATACTGAGGCTGTAAACAGTGCGAAAACGCTTAGAATGGCCTGTTCTGTGCATTTCAGACCTTAATAAAACTACTTTGAACAAAGTGATTTAAATGCATTTTAAAGGTTTTTGCCAGCTTCAGGGATGTATTTGGATCATATCTAGCACAAAAACTTCATTGCCATTGCTTGCATTAAGATGCAGCAGATAAAACAAATACTGAGTTTGGAAACAGTTGAAAAACGCTTAGAATGGCCTTTTCTGTGCATTTCAGACCAAAAGAACAATACTTTGAACAAAGTGATTTAAATGCAGTTTAAAGGTGTTTGCCTGCTTCAGGGATGTATTTGGATTATATCTAGCACAAAAACTTCATTGCCATTGCTTGCATTATGATGCAGCAGATAAAACAAATACTGAGGCTGGAAACAGTGCGAAAACGCTTAGAATGGCCTTTTCTGTGCATTTCAGACCAAAAGAACAATACTTTGAACAAAGTAATTTAAATGCAGTTTAAAGGTGTTTGCCTGCTTCAGGGATGTATTTGGATCATATCTAGCACAAAAACTTCATTGCCATTGCTTGCATTATGATGCAGCAGATAAAACAAATACTGAGTTTGGAAACAGTTGAAAAACGCTTAGAATGGCCTGTTCTGTGCATTTCAGACCAAAAGAACAATACTTTGAACAAAGTAATTTAAATGCAGTTTAAAGGTGTTTGCCTGCTTCAGGGATGTATTTGGATCTTATCTAGCACAAAAACTTCATTGCCATTGCTTGCATCAAGAAACAGCAGCTTAAAGCATCACTGAGGCTGTAAACAGTGCGAAAACGCTTAGAATGGCCTTTTCTGTGCATTTCAGACCAAAAGAACAATACTTTGAACAAAGTAATTTAAATGCATTTTAAAGGTGTTTGCCTGCTTCAGGGATGTATTTGGATCATATCTAGCACAAAAACTTCATCGCCATTGCTTGCATTAAGAAACAGCAGCTTAAAGCATCACTGAGGCTGTAAACAGTGCGAAAACGCTTAGAATGGCCTGTTCTGTGCATTTCAGACCTTAATAAAACTACTTTGAACAAAGTGATTTAAATGCATTTTAAACGTATTTGCCAGCTTCAGGGATGTACTTGGATCATATCTAGCACAAGAACTTTATTGCCATTGCTTGCATTAAGAAACAACAGCTTAAAGAAATACTGAGGCTGTAAACAGTGCGAAAACGCTTAGAATGGCCTGTTCTGTGCATTTCAGACCAAAAGAACACTACTTTGAACAAAGTGATTTAAATGCATTTTAAAGGTGTTTGCCAGCTTCAGGGATGTATTTGGATCATATCTAGCACAAAAACTTCATTGCCATTGCTTGCATTAAGAAACAACAGCTTAAAGAAATACTGAGGCTGTAAACAGTGCGAAAACGCTTAGAATGGCCTGTTCTGTGCATTTCAGACCTTAATAAAACTACTTTGAACAAAGTGATTTAAATGCATTTTAAAGGTTTTTGCCAGCTTCAGACCTTAATAAAACTACTTTGAACAAAGTGATTTAAATGCATTTTAAACGTATTTGCCAGCTTCAGGGATGTACTTGGATTATATCTAGCACAAGAACTTTATTGCCATTGCTTGCATTAAGAAACAACAGCTTAAAGAAATACTGAGGCTGTAAACAGTGCGAAAACGCTTAGAATGGCCTGTTCTGTGCATTTCAGACCTTAATAAAACTACTTTGAACAAAGTGATTTAAATGCATTTTAAAGGTTTTTGCCAGCTTCAGGGATGTATTTGGATCATATCTAGCACAAAAACTTCATTGCCATTGCTTGCATTATGATGCAGCAGATAAAACAAATACTGAGTTTGGAAACAGTTGAAAAACGCTTAGAATGGCCTGTTCTGTGCTTTTTTGACCAAAAGAACACTACTTTGATCAAAGTGATTTCAATGCAGTTTAAAGGTGTTTGCCTGCTTCAGGGATGTATTTGGATCATATCTAGCACAAAAACTTCATTGCCATTGCTTGCATTATGATGCAGCAGATAAAACAAATACTGAGGCTGGAAACAGTGCAAAAACGCTTAGAATGGCCTGTTCTGTGCATTTCAGACCTTAATAAAACTACTTTGAACAAAGTGATTTAAATGCATTTTAAAGGTTTTTGCCAGCTTCAGGGATGTATTTGGATCATATCTAGCACAAAAACTTCATTGCCATTGCTTGCATTATGATGCAGCAGATAAAACAAATACTGAGTTTGGAAACAGTTGAAAAACGCTTAGAATGGCCTGTTCTGTGCTTTTTTGACCAAAAGAACACTACTTTGATCAAAGTGATTTCAATGCAGTTTAAAGGTGTTTGCCTGCTTCAGGGATGTATTTGGATCTTATCTAGCACAAAAACTTCATTGCCATTGCTTGCATCAAGAAACAGCAGCTTAAAGCATCACTGAGGCTGTAAACAGTGCGAAAACGCTTAGAATGGCCTTTTCTGTGCATTTCAGACCAAAAGAACAATACTTTGAACAAAGTAATTTAAATGCATTTTAAAGGTGTTTGCCTGCTTCAGGGATGTATTTGGATCATATCTAGCACAAAAACTTCATCGCCATTGCTTGCATTAAGAAACAGCAGCTTAAAGCATCACTGAGGCTGTAAACAGTGCGAAAACGCTTAGAATGGCCTGTTCTGTGCATTTCAGACCTTAATAAAACTACTTTGAACAAAGTGATTTAAATGCATTTTAAACGTATTTGCCAGCTTCAGGGATGTACTTGGATCATATCTAGCACAAGAACTTTATTGCCATTGCTTGCATTAAGAAACAACAGCTTAAAGAAATACTGAGGCTGTAAACAGTGCGAAAACGCTTAGAATGGCCTGTTCTGTGCATTTCAGACCAAAAGAACACTACTTTGAACAAAGTGATTTAAATGCATTTTAAAGGTGTTTGCCAGCTTCAGGGATGTATTTGGATCATATCTAGCACAAAAACTTCATTGCCATTGCTTGCATTAAGAAACAACAGCTTAAAGAAATACTGAGGCTGTAAACAGTGCGAAAACGCTTAGAATGGCCTGTTCTGTGCATTTCAGACCTTAATAAAACTACTTTGAACAAAGTGATTTAAATGCATTTTAAAGGTTTTTGCCAGCTTCAGACCTTAATAAAACTACTTTGAACAAAGTGATTTAAATGCATTTTAAACGTATTTGCCAGCTTCAGGGATGTACTTGGATTATATCTAGCACAAGAACTTTATTGCCATTGCTTGCATTAAGAAACAACAGCTTAAAGAAATACTGAGGCTGTAAACAGTGCGAAAACGCTTAGAATGGCCTGTTCTGTGCATTTCAGACCTTAATAAAACTACTTTGAACAAAGTGATTTAAATGCATTTTAAAGGTTTTTGCCAGCTTCAGGGATGTATTTGGATCATATCTAGCACAAAAACTTCATTGCCATTGCTTGCATTATGATGCAGCAGATAAAACAAATACTGAGTTTGGAAACAGTTGAAAAACGCTTAGAATGGCCTGTTCTGTGCTTTTTTGACCAAAAGAACACTACTTTGATCAAAGTGATTTCAATGCAGTTTAAAGGTGTTTGCCTGCTTCAGGGATGTATTTGGATCATATCTAGCACAAAAACTTCATTGCCATTGCTTGCATTATGATGCAGCAGATAAAACAAATA
Organism: Macropodus opercularis; assembly: GCA_030770545.1. Classification (NCBI taxonomy): domain Eukaryota; kingdom Metazoa; phylum Chordata; class Actinopteri; order Anabantiformes; family Osphronemidae; genus Macropodus; species Macropodus opercularis. The sequence goes on along the minus strand of JAUCMP010000028.1, from coordinate 11,236,934 downwards.
CTGAGGCTGGAAACAGTGCAAAAACGCTTAGAATGGCCTGTTCTGTGCATTTCAGACCTTAATAAAACTACTTTGAACAAAGTGATTTAAATGCATTTTAAAGGTTTTTGCCAGCTTCAGGGATGTATTTGGATCATATCTAGCACAAAAACTTCATTGCCATTGCTTGCATTATGATGCAGCAGATAAAACAAATACTGAGTTTGGAAACAGTTGAAAAACGCTTAGAATGGCCTGTTCTGTGCTTTTTTGACCAAAAGAACACTACTTTGATCAAAGTGATTTCAATGCAGTTTAAAGGTGTTTGCCTGCTTCAGGGATGTATTTGGATCATATCTAGCACAAAAACTTCATTGCCATTGCTTGCATTATGATGCAGCAGATAAAACAAATACTGAGGCTGGAAACAGTGCGAAAACGCTTAGAATGGCCTGTTCTGTGCATTTCAGACCAAAAGAACAATACTTTGAACAAAGTAATTTAAATGCAGTTTAAAGGTGTTTGCCTGCTTCAGGGATGTATTTGGATCTTATCTAGCACAAAAACTTCATCGCCATTGCTTGCATTAAGAAACAGCAGCTTAAAGCATCACTGAGGCTGTAAACAGTGCGAAAACGCTTAGAATGGCCTGTTCTGTGCATTTCAGACCTTAATAAAACTACTTTGAACAAAGTGATTTAAATGCATTTTAAAGGTTTTTGCCAGCTTCAGGGATGTATTTGGATCATATCTAGCACAAAAACTTCATTGCCATTGCTTGCATTAAGATGCAGCAGATAAAACAAATACTGAGTTTGGAAACAGTTGAAAAACGCTTAGAATGGCCTTTTCTGTGCATTTCAGACCAAAAGAACAATACTTTGAACAAAGTGATTTAAATGCAGTTTAAAGGTGTTTGCCTGCTTCAGGGATGTATTTGGATCATATCTAGCACAAAAACTTCATTGCCATTGCTTGAATTAAGAAACAGCAGCTTAAAGCATGACTGAGGCTGTAAACAGTGCGAAAACGCTTAGATTGGCCTGTTCTGTGCATTTCAGACCTTAATAAAACTACTTTGAACAAAGTGATTTAAATGCATTTTAAACGTATTTGCCAGCTTCAGGGATGTACTTGGATCATATCTAGCACAAGAACTTTATTGCCATTGCTTGCATTAAGAAACAACAGCTTAAAGAAATACTGAGGCTGTAAACAGTGCGAAAACGCTTAGAATGGCCTGTTCTGTGCATTTCAGACCTTAATAAAACTACTTTGAACAAAGTGATTTAAATGCATTTTAAAGGTTTTTGCCAGCTTCAGGGATGTATTTGGATCATATCTAGCACAAAAACTTCATTGCCATTGCTTGCATTATGATGCAGCAGATAAAACAAATACTGAGTTTGGAAACAGTTGAAAAACGCTTAGAATGGCCTGTTCTGTGCATTTCAGACCTTAATAAAACTACTTTGAACAAAGTGATTTAAATGCATTTTAAAGTTTTTTGCCAGCTTCAGGGATGTATTTGGATCATATCTAGCACAAAAACTTCATTGCCATTGCTTGCATTATGATGCAGCAGATAAAACAAATACTGAGTTTGGAAACAGTTGAAAAACGCTTAGAATGGCCTGTTCTGTGCTTTTTTGACCAAAAGAACACTACTTTGATCAAAGTGATTTCAATGCAGTTTAAAGGTGTTTGCCTGCTTCAGGGATGTATTTGGATCATATCTAGCACAAAAACTTCATTGCCATTGCTTGCATTATGATGCAGCAGATAAAACAAATACTGAGGCTGGAAACAGTGCGAAAACGCTTAGAATGGCCTGTTCTGTGCATTTCAGACCAAAAGAACAATACTTTGAACAAAGTAATTTAAATGCAGTTTAAAGGTGTTTGCCTGCTTCAGGGATGTATTTGGATCTTATCTAGCACAAAAACTTCATTGCCATTGCTTGCATCAAGAAACAGCAGCTTAAAGCATCACTGAGGCTGTAAACAGTGCGAAAACGCTTAGAATGGCCTGTTCTGTGCATTTCAGACCTTAATAAAACTACTTTGAACAAAGTGATTTAAATGCATTTTAAACGTATTTGCCAGCTTCAGGGATGTACTTGGATCATATCTAGCACAAGAACTTTATTGCCATTGCTTGCATTAAGAAACAACAGCTTAAAGAAATACTGAGGCTGTAAACAGTGCGAAAACGCTTAGAATGGCCTGTTCTGTGCATTTCAGACCAAAAGAACACTACTTTGAACAAAGTGATTTAAATGCATTTTAAAGGTGTTTGCCAGCTTCAGGGATGTATTTGGATCATATCTAGCACAAAAACTTCATTGCCATTGCTTGAATTAAGAAACAGCAGCTTAAAGCATGACTGAGGCTGTAAACAGTGCGAAAACGCTTAGATTGGCCTGTTCTGTGCATTTCAGACCTTAATAAAACTACTTTGAACAAAGTGATTTAAATGCATTTTAAACGTATTTGCCAGCTTCAGGGATGTACTTGGATCATATCTAGCACAAGAACTTTATTGCCATTGCTTGCATTAAGAAACAACAGCTTAAAGAAATACTGAGGCTGTAAACAGTGCGAAAACGCTTAGAATGGCCTGTTCTGTGCATTTCAGACCTTAATAAAACTACTTTGAACAAAGTGATTTAAATGCATTTTAAAGGTTTTTGCCAGCTTCAGGGATGTATTTGGATCATATCTAGAACAAAAACTTCATTGCCATTGCTTGCATTATGATGCAGCAGATAAAACAAATACTGAGTTTGGAAACAGTTGAAAAACGCTTAGAATGGCCTGTTCTGTGCATTTCAGACCTTAATAAAACTACTTTGAACAAAGTGATTTAAATGCATTTTAAAGTTTTTTGCCAGCTTCAGGGATGTATTTGGATCATATCTAGCACAAAAACTTCATTGCCATTGCTTGCATTATGATGCAGCAGATAAAACAAATACTGAGTTTGGAAACAGTTGAAAAACGCTTAGAATGGCCTGTTCTGTGCTTTTTTGACCAAAAGAACACTACTTTGATCAAAGTGATTTCAATGCAGTTTAAAGGTGTTTGCCTGCTTCAGGGATGTATTTGGATCATATCTAGCACAAAAACTTCATTGCCATTGCTTGCATTATGATGCAGCAGATAAAACAAATACTGAGTTTGGAAACAGTTGAAAAACGCTTAGAATGGCCTGTTCTGTGCTTTTTTGACCAAAAGAACACTACTTTGATCAAAGTGATTTCAATGCAGTTTAAAGGTGTTTGCCTGCTTCAGGGATGTATTTGGATCATATCTAGCACAAAAACTTCATTGCCATTGCTTGCATTATGATGCAGCAGATAAAACAAATACTGAGGCTGGAAACAGTGCGAAAACGCTTAGAATGGCCTGTTCTGTGCATTTCAGACCAAAAGAACAATACTTTGAACAAAGTAATTTAAATGCAGTTTAAAGGTGTTTGCCTGCTTCAGGGATGTATTTGGATCTTATCTAGCACAAAAACTTCATTGCCATTGCTTGCATCAAGAAACAGCAGCTTAAAGCATCACTGAGGCTGTAAACAGTGCGAAAACGCTTAGAATGGCCTGTTCTGTGCATTTCAGACCTTAATAAAACTACTTTGAACAAAGTGATTTAAATGCATTTTAAACGTATTTGCCAGCTTCAGGGATGTACTTGGATCATATCTAGCACAAGAACTTTATTGCCATTGCTTGCATTAAGAAACAACAGCTTAAAGAAATACTGAGGCTGTAAACAGTGCGAAAACGCTTAGAATGGCCTGTTCTGTGCATTTCAGACCAAAAGAACACTACTTTGAACAAAGTGATTTAAATGCATTTTAAAGGTGTTTGCCAGCTTCAGGGATGTATTTGGATCATATCTAGCACAAAAACTTCATTGCCATTGCTTGAATTAAGAAACAGCAGCTTAAAGCATGACTGAGGCTGTAAACAGTGCGAAAACGCTTAGATTGGCCTGTTCTGTGCATTTCAGACCTTAATAAAACTACTTTGAACAAAGTGATTTAAATGCATTTTAAACGTATTTGCCAGCTTCAGGGATGTACTTGGATCATATCTAGCACAAGAACTTTATTGCCATTGCTTGCATTAAGAAACAACAGCTTAAAGAAATACTGAGGCTGTAAACAGTGCGAAAACGCTTAGAATGGCCTGTTCTGTGCATTTCAGACCTTAATAAAACTACTTTGAACAAAGTGATTTAAATGCATTTTAAAGGTTTTTGCCAGCTTCAGGGATGTATTTGGATCATATCTAGAACAAAAACTTCATTGCCATTGCTTGCATTATGATGCAGCAGATAAAACAAATACTGAGTTTGGAAACAGTTGAAAAACGCTTAGAATGGCCTGTTCTGTGCATTTCAGACCTTAATAAAACTACTTTGAACAAAGTGATTTAAATGCATTTTAAAGTTTTTTGCCAGCTTCAGGGATGTATTTGGATCATATCTAGCACAAAAACTTCATTGCCATTGCTTGCATTATGATGCAGCAGATAAAACAAATACTGAGTTTGGAAACAGTTGAAAAACGCTTAGAATGGCCTGTTCTTTGCTTTTTTGACCAAAAGAACACTACTTTGATCAAAGTGATTTCAATGCAGTTTAAAGGTGTTTGCCTGCTTCAGGGATGTATTTGGATCATATCTAGCACAAAAACTTCATTGCCATTGCTTGCATTATGATGCAGCAGATAAAACAAATACTGAGGCTGGAAACAGTGCGAAAACGCTTAGAATGGCCTGTTCTGTGCATTTCAGACCAAAAGAACAATACTTTGAACAAAGTAATTTAAATGCAGTTTAAAGGTGTTTGCCTGCTTCAGGGATGTATTTGGATCATATCTAGCACAAAAACTTCATTGCCATTGCTTGCATCAAGAAACAGCAGCTTAAAGCATCACTGAGGCTGTAAACAGTGCGAAAACGCTTAGAATGGCCTGTTCTGTGCATTTCAGACCTTAATAAAACTACTTTGAACAAAGTGATTTAAATGCATTTTAAACGTATTTGCCAGCTTCAGGGATGTACTTGGACCATATCTAGCACAAGAACTTTATTGCCATTGCTTGCATTAAGAAACAACAGCTTAAAGAAATACTGAGGCTGTAAACAGTGCGAAAACGCTTAGAATGGCCTGTTCTGTGCATTTCAGACCAAAAGAACACTACTTTGAACAAAGTGATTTAAATGCATTTTAAAGGTGTTTGCCAGCTTCAGGGATGTATTTGGATCATATCTAGCACAAAAACTTCATTGCCATTGCTTGCATTAAAAAACAACAGCTTAAAGAAATACTGAGGCTGTAAACAGTGCGAAAACGCTTAGAATGGCCTGTTCTGTGCATTTCAGACCTTAATAAAACTACTTTGAACAAAGTGATTTAAATGCATTTTAAAGTTTTTTGCCAGCTTCAGGGATGTATTTGGATCATATCTAGCACAAAAACTTCATTGCCATTGCTTGCATTATGATGCAGCAGATAAAACAAATACTGAGTTTGGAAACAGTTGAAAAACGCTTAGAATGGCCTGTTCTGTGCTTTTTTGACCAAAAGAACACTACTTTGATCAAAGTGATTTCAATGCAGTTTAAAGGTGTTTGCCTGCTTCAGGGATGTATTTGGATCATATCTAGCACAAAAACTTCATTGCCATTGCTTGCATTATGATGCAGCAGATAAAACAAATACTGAGGCTGGAAACAGTGCGAAAACGCTTAGAATGGCCTGTTCTGTGCATTTCAGACCAAAAGAACAATACTTTGAACAAAGTAATTTAAATGCAGTTTAAAGGTGTTTGCCTGCTTCAGGGATGTATTTGGATCTTATCTAGCACAAAAACTTCATTGCCATTGCTTGCATCAAGAAACAGCAGCTTAAAGCATCACTGAGGCTGTAAACAGTGCGAAAACGCTTAGAATGGCCTGTTCTGTGCATTTCAGACCTTAATAAAACTACTTTGAACAAAGTGATTTAAATGCATTTTAAACGTATTTGCCAGCTTCAGGGATGTACTTGGATCATATCTAGCACAAGAACTTTATTGCCATTGCTTGCATTAAGAAACAACAGCTTAAAGAAATACTGAGGCTGTAAACAGTGCGAAAACGCTTAGAATGGCCTGTTCTGTGCATTTCAGACCAAAAGAACACTACTTTGAACAAAGTGATTTAAATGCATTTTAAAGGTGTTTGCCAGCTTCAGGGATGTATTTGGATCATATCTAGCACAAAAACTTCATTGCCATTGCTTGCATTAAAAAACAACAGCTTAAAGAAATACTGAGGCTGTAAACAGTGCGAAAACGCTTAGAATGGCCTGTTCTGTGCATTTCAGACCTTAATAAAACTACTTTGAACAAAGTGATTTAAATGCATTTTAAAGGTTTTTGCCAGCTTCAGGGATGTATTTGGATCATATCTAGCACAAAAACTTCATTGCCATTGCTTGCATTATGATGCAGCAGATAAAACAAATACTGAGTTTGGAAACAGTTGAAAAACGCTTAGAATGGCCTGTTCTGTGCATTTCAGACCTTAATAAAACTACTTTGAACAAAGTGATTTAAATGCATTTTAAAGTTTTTTGCCAGCTTCAGGGATGTATTTGGATCATATCTAGCACAAAAACTTCATTGCCATTGCTTGCATTATGATGCAGCAGATAAAACAAATACTGAGTTTGGAAACAGTTGAAAAACGCTTAGAATGGCCTGTTCTGTGCTTTTTTGACCAAAAGAACACTACTTTGATCAAAGTGATTTCAATGCAGTTTAAAGGTGTTTGCCTGCTTCAGGGATGTATTTGGATCATATCTAGCACAAAAACTTCATTGCCATTGCTTGCATTATGATGCAGCAGATAAAACAAATACTGAGGCTGGAAACAGTGCGAAAACGCTTAGAATGGCCTGTTCTGTGCATTTCAGACCAAAAGAACAATACTTTGAACAAAGTAATTTAAATGCAGTTTAAAGGTGTTTGCCTGCTTCAGGGATGTATTTGGATCTTATCTAGCACAAAAACTTCATTGCCATTGCTTGCATCAAGAAACAGCAGCTTAAAGCATCACTGAGGCTGTAAACAGTGCGAAAACGCTTAGAATGGCCTGTTCTGTGCATTTCAGACCTTAATAAAACTACTTTGAACAAAGTGATTTAAATGCATTTTAAACGTATTTGCCAGCTTCAGGGATGTACTTGGATCATATCTAGCACAAGAACTTTATTGCCATTGCTTGCATTAAGAAACAACAGCTTAAAGAAATACTGAGGCTGTAAACAGTGCGAAAACGCTTAGAATGGCCTGTTCTGTGCATTTCAGACCAAAAGAACACTACTTTGAACAAAGTGATTTAAATGCATTTTAAAGGTGTTTGCCAGCTTCAGGGATGTATTTGGATCATATCTAGCACAAAAACTTCATTGCCATTGCTTGAATTAAGAAACAGCAGCTTAAAGCATGACTGAGGCTGTAAACAGTGCGAAAACGCTTAGATTGGCCTGTTCTGTGCATTTCAGACCTTAATAAAACTACTTTGAACAAAGTGATTTAAATGCATTTTAAACGTATTTGCCAGCTTCAGGGATGTACTTGGATCATATCTAGCACAAGAACGTTATTGCCATTGCTTGCATTAAGAAACAACAGCTTAAAGAAATACTGAGGCTGTAAACAGTGCGAAAACGCTTAGAATGGCCTGTTCTGTGCATTTCAGACCTTAATAAAACTACTTTGAACAAAGTGATTTAAATGCATTTTAAAGGTTTTTGCCAGCTTCAGGGATGTATTTGGATCATATCTAGAACAAAAACTTCATTGCCATTGCTTGCATTATGATGCAGCAGATAAAACAAATACTGAGTTTGGAAACAGTTGAAAAACGCTTAGAATGGCCTGTTCTGTGCATTTCAGACCTTAATAAAACTACTTTGAACAAAGTGATTTAAATGCATTTTAAAGTTTTTTGCCAGCTTCAGGGATGTATTTGGATCATATCTAGCACAAAAACTTCATTGCCATTGCTTGCATTATGATGCAGCAGATAAAACAAATACTGAGTTTGGAAACAGTTGAAAAACGCTTAGAATGGCCTGTTCTGTGCTTTTTTGACCAAAAGAACACTACTTTGATCAAAGTGATTTCAATGCAGTTTAAAGGTGTTTGCCTGCTTCAGGGATGTATTTGGATCATATCTAGCACAAAAACTTCATTGCCATTGCTTGCATTATGATGCAGCAGATAAAACAAATACTGAGGCTGGAAACAGTGCGAAAACGCTTAGAATGGCCTGTTCTGTGCATTTCAGACCAAAAGAACAATACTTTGAACAAAGTAATTTAAATGCAGTTTAAAGGTGTTTGCCTGCTTCAGGGATGTATTTGGATCATATCTAGCACAAAAACTTCATTGCCATTGCTTGCATCAAGAAACAGCAGCTTAAAGCATCACTGAGGCTGTAAACAGTGCGAAAACGCTTAGAATGGCCTGTTCTGTGCATTTCAGACCTTAATAAAACTACTTTGAACAAAGTGATTTAAATGCATTTTAAACGTATTTGCCAGCTTCAGGGATGTACTTGGATCATATCTAGCACAAGAACTTTATTGCCATTGCTTGCATTAAGAAACAACAGCTTAAAGAAATACTGAGGCTGTAAACAGTGCGAAAACGCTTAGAATGGCCTGTTCTGTGCATTTCAGACCAAAAGAACACTACTTTGAACAAAGTGATTTAAATGCATTTTAAAGGTGTTTGCCAGCTTCAGGGATGTATTTGGATCATATCTAGCACAAAAACTTCATTGCCATTGCTTGCATTAAAAAACAACAGCTTAAAGAAATACTGAGGCTGTAAACAGTGCGAAAACGCTTAGAATGGCCTGTTCTGTGCATTTCAGACCTTAATAAAACTACTTTGAACAAAGTTATTTAAATGCATTTTAAAGTTTTTTGCCAGCTTCAGGGATGTATTTGGATCATATCTAGCACAAAAACTTCATTGCCATTGCTTGCATTATGATGCAGCAGATAAAACAAATACTGAGTTTGGAAACAGTTGAAAAACGCTTAGAATGGCCTGTTCTGTGCTTTTTTGACCAAAAGAACACTACTTTGATCAAAGTGATTTCAATGCAGTTTAAAGGTGTTTGCCTGCTTCAGGGATGTATTTGGATCATATCTAGCACAAAAACTTCATTGCCATTGCTTGCATTATGATGCAGCAGATAAAACAAATACTGAGGCTGGAAACAGTGCGAAAACGCTTAGAATGGCCTGTTCTGTGCATTTCAGACCAAAAGAACAATACTTTGAACAAAGTAATTTAAATGCAGTTTAAAGGTGTTTGCCTGCTTCAGGGATGTATTTGGATCTTATCTAGCACAAAAACTTCATTGCCATTGCTTGCATCAAGAAACAGCAGCTTAAAGCATCACTGAGGCTGTAAACAGTGCGAAAACGCTTAGAATGGCCTGTTCTGTGCATTTCAGACCTTAATAAAACTACTTTGAACAAAGTGATTTAAATGCATTTTAAACGTATTTGCCAGCTTCAGGGATGTACTTGGATCATATCTAGCACAAGAACTTTATTGCCATTGCTTGCATTAAGAAACAACAGCTTAAAGAAATACTGAGGCTGTAAACAGTGCGAAAACGCTTAGAATGGCCTGTTCTGTGCATTTCAGACCAAAAGAACACTACTTTGAACAAAGTGATTTAAATGCATTTTAAAGGTGTTTGCCAGCTTCAGGGATGTATTTGGATCATATCTAGCACAAAAACTTCATTGCCATTGCTTGCATTAAAAAACAACAGCTTAAAGAAATACTGAGGCTGTAAACAGTGCGAAAACGCTTAGAATGGCCTGTTCTGTGCATTTCAGACCTTAATAAAACTACTTTGAACAAAGTGATTTAAATGCATTTTAAAGGTTTTTGCCAGCTTCAGGGATGTATTTGGATCATATCTAGCACAAAAACTTCATTGCCATTGCTTGCATTAAGATGCAGCAGATAAAACAAATACTGAGTTTGGAAACAGTTGAAAAACGCTTAGAATGGCCTTTTCTGTGCATTTCAGACCAAAAGAACAATACTTTGAACAAAGTGATTTAAATGCAGTTTAAAGGTGTTTGCCTGCTTCAGGGATGTATTTGGATCATATCTAGCACAAAAACTTCATTGCCATTGCTTGAATTAAGAAACAGCAGCTTAAAGCATGACTGAGGCTGTAAACAGTGCGAAAACGCTTAGATTGGCCTGTTCTGTGCATTTCAGACCTTAATAAAACTACTTTGAACAAAGTGATTTAAATGCATTTTAAACGTATTTGCCAGCTTCAGGGATGTACTTGGATCATATCTAGCACAAGAACTTTATTGCCATTGCTTGCATTAAGAAACAACAGCTTAAAGAAATACTGAGGCTGTAAACAGTGCGAAAACGCTTAGAATGGCCTGTTCTGTGCATTTCAGACCTTAATAAAACTACTTTGAACAAAGTGATTTAAATGCATTTTAAAGTTTTTTGCCAGCTTCAGGGATGTATTTGGATCATATCTAGCACAAAAACTTCATTGCCATTGCTTGCATTATGATGCAGCAGATAAAACAAATACTGAGTTTGGAAACAGTTGAAAAACGCTTAGAATGGCCTGTTCTGTGCTTTTTTGACCAAAAGAACACTACTTTGATCAAAGTGATTTCAATGCAGTTTAAAGGTGTTTGCCTGCTTCAGGGATGTATTTGGATCATATCTAGCACAAAAACTTCATTGCCATTGCTTGCATTATGATGCAGCAGATAAAACAAATACTGAGGCTGGAAACAGTGCGAAAACGCTTAGAATGGCCTGTTCTGTGCATTTCAGACCAAAAGAACAATACTTTGAACAAAGTAATTTAAATGCAGTTTAAAGGTGTTTGCCTGCTTCAGGGATGTATTTGGATCTTATCTAGCACAAAAACTTCATTGCCATTGCTTGCATCAAGAAACAGCAGCTTAAAGCATCACTGAGGCTGTAAACAGTGCGAAAACGCTTAGAATGGCCTGTTCTGTGCATTTCAGACCTTAATAAAACTACTTTGAACAAAGTGATTTAAATGCATTTTAAACGTATTTGCCAGCTTCAGGGATGTACTTGGATCATATCTAGCACAAGAACTTTATTGCCATTGCTTGCATTAAGAAACAACAGCTTAAAGAAATACTGAGGCTGTAAACAGTGCGAAAACGCTTAGAATGGCCTGTTCTGTGCATTTCAGACCAAAAGAACACTACTTTGAACAAAGTGATTTAAATGCATTTTAAAGGTGTTTGCCAGCTTCAGGGATGTATTTGGATCATATCTAGCACAAAAACTTCATTGCCATTGCTTGCATTAAAAAAGAACAGCTTAAAGAAATACTGAGGCTGTAAACAGTGCGAAAACGCTTAGAATGGCCTGTTCTGTGCATTTCAGACCTTAATAAAACTACTTTGAACAAAGTGATTTAAATGCATTTTAAAGGTTTTTGCCAGCTTCAGGGATGTATTTGGATCATATCTAGCACAAAAACTTCATTGCCATTGCTTGCATTAAGATGCAGCAGATAAAACAAATACTGAGTTTGGAAACAGTTGAAAAACGCTTAGAATGGCCTTTTCTGTGCATTTCAGACCAAAAGAACAATACTTTGAACAAAGTGATTTAAATGCAGTTTAAAGGTGTTTGCCTGCTTCAGGGATGTATTTGGATCATATCTAGCACAAAAACTTCATTGCCATTGCTTGAATTAAGAAACAGCAGCTTAAAGCATGACTGAGGCTGTAAACAGTGCGAAAACGCTTAGATTGGCCTGTTCTGTGCATTTCAGACCTTAATAAAACTACTTTGAACAAAGTGATTTAAATGCATTTTAAACGTATTTGCCAGCTTCAGGGATGTATTTGGATCATATCTAGCACAAGAACTTTATTGCCATTGCTTGCATTAAGAAACAACAGCTTAAAGAAATACTGAGGCTGTAAACAGTGCGAAAACGCTTAGAATGGCCTGTTCTGTGCATTTCAGACCTTAATAAAACTACTTTGAACAAAGTGATTTAAATGCATTTTAAAGGTTTTTGCCAGCTTCAGGGATGTATTTGGATCATATCTAGCACAAAAACTTCATTGCCATTGCTTGCATTATGATGCAGCAGATAAAACAAATACTGAGTTTGGAAACAGTTGAAAAACGCTTAGAATGGCCTGTTCTGTGCATTTCAGACCTTAATAAAACTACTTTGAACAAAGTGATTTAAATGCATTTTAAAGTTTTTTGCCAGCTTCAGGGATGTATTTGGATCATATCTAGCACAAAAACTTCATTGCCATTGCTTGCATTATGATGCAGCAGATAAAACAAATACTGAGTTTGGAAACAGTTGAAAAACGCTTAGAATGGCCTGTTCTGTGCTTTTTTGACCAAAAGAACACTACTTTGATCAAAGTGATTTCAATGCAGTTTAAAGGTGTTTGCCTGCTTCAGGGATGTATTTGGATCATATCTAGCACAAAAACTTCATTGCCATTGCTTGCATTATGATGCAGCAGATAAAACAAATACTGAGGCTGGAAACAGTGCGAAAACGCTTAGAATGGCCTGTTCTGTGCATTTCAGACCAAAAGAACAATACTTTGAACAAAGTAATTTAAATGCAGTTTAAAGGTGTTTGCCTGCTTCAGGGATGTATTTGGATCTTATCTAGCACAAAAACTTCATTGCCATTGCTTGCATCAAGAAACAGCAGCTTAAAGCATCACTGAGGCTGTAAACAGTGCGAAAACGCTTAGAATGGCCTGTTCTGTGCATTTCAGACCTTAATAAAACTACTTTGAACAAAGTGATTTAAATGCATTTTAAACGTATTTGCCAGCTTCAGGGATGTACTTGGATCATATCTAGCACAAGAACTTTATTGCCATTGCTTGCATTAAGAAACAACAGCTTAAAGAAATACTGAGGCTGTAAACAGTGCGAAAACGCTTAGAATGGCCTGTTCTGTGCATTTCAGACCAAAAGAACACTACTTTGAACAAAGTGATTTAAATGCATTTTAAAGGTGTTTGCCAGCTTCAGGGATGTATTTGGATCATATCTAGCACAAAAACTTCATTGCCATTGCTTGCATTAAAAAACAACAGCTTAAAGAAATACTGAGGCTGTAAACAGTGCGAAAACGCTTAGAATGGCCTGTTCTGTGCATTTCAGACCTTAATAAAACTACTTTGAACAAAGTGATTTAAATGCATTTTAAAGGTTTTTGCCAGCTTCAGGGATGTATTTGGATCATATCTAGCACAAAAACTTCATTGCCATTGCTTGCATTATGATGCAGCAGATAAAACAAATACTGAGTTTGGAAACAGTTGAAAAACGCTTAGAATGGCCTGTTCTGTGCTTTTTTGACCAAAAGAACACTACTTTGATCAAAGTGATTTCAATGCAGTTTAAAGGTGTTTGCCTGCTTCAGGGATGTATTTGGATCATATCTAGCACAAAAACTTCATTGCCATTGCTTGCATTATGATGCAGCAGATAAAACAAATACTGAGGCTGGAAACAGTGCGAAAACGCTTAGAATGGCCTGTTCTGTGCATTTCAGACCAAAAGAACAATACTTTGAACAAAGTAATTTAAATGCAGTTTAAAGGTGTTTGCCTGCTTCAGGGATGTATTTGGATCTTATCTAGCACAAAAACTTCATCGCCATTGCTTGCATTAAGAAACAGCAGCTTAAAGCATCACTGAGGCTGTAAACAGTGCGAAAACGCTTAGAATGGCCTGTTCTGTGCATTTCAGACCTTAATAAAACTACTTTGAACAAAGTGATTTAAATGCATTTTAAACGTATTTGCCAGCTTCAGGGATGTACTTGGATCATATCTAGCACAAGAACTTTATTGCCATTGCTTGCATTAAGAAACAACAGCTTAAAGAAATACTGAGGCTGTAAACAGTGCGAAAACACTTAGAATGGCCTGTTCTGTGCATTTCAGACCTTAATAAAACTACTTTGAACAAAGTGATTTAAATGCATTTTAAAGGTTTTTGCCAGCTTCAGGGATGTATTTGGATCATATCTAGCACAAAAACTTCATTGCCATTGCTTGCATTATGATGCAGCAGATAAAACAAATACTGAGGCTGGAAACAGTGCGAAAACGCTTAGAATGGCCTTTTCTGTGCATTTCAGACCAAAAGAACAATACTTTGAACAAAGTAATTTAAATGCAGTTTAAAGGTGTTTGCCTGCTTCAGGGATGTATTTGGATCATATCTAGCACAAAAACTTCATTGCCATTGCTTGCATTAAGAAACAGCAGCTTAAAGAAATACTGAGGCTGGAAACAGTGCGAAAACGCTTAGAATGGCCTGTTCTGTGCATTTCAGACCTTAATAAAACTACTTTGAACAAAGTGATTTAAATGCATTTTAAAGGTTTTTGCCAGCTTCAGGGATGTATTTGGATCATATCTAGCACAAAAACTTCATTGCCATTGCTTGCATTATGATGCAGCAGATAAAACAAATACTGAGTTTGGAAACAGTTGAAAAACGCTTAGAATGGCCTGTTCTGTGCTTTTTTGACCAAAAGAACACTACTTTGATCAAAGTGATTTCAATGCATTTTAAAGGTTTTTGCCAGCTTCAGACCTTAATAAAACTACTTTGAACAAAGTGATTTAAATGCATTTTAAACGTATTTGCCAGCTTCAGGGATGTACTTGGATCATATCTAGCACAAGAACTTTATTGCCATTGCTTGCATTAAGAAACAACAGCTTAAAGAAATACTGAGGCTGTAAACAGTGCGAAAACGCTTAGAATGGCCTGTTCTGTGCATTTCAGACCTTAATAAAACTACTTTGAACAAAGTGATTTAAATGCATTTTAAAGTTTTTTGCCAGCTTCAGGGATGTATTTGGATCATATCTAGCACAAAAACTTCATTGCCATTGCTTGCATTATGATGCAGCAGATAAAACAAATACTGAGTTTGGAAACAGTTGAAAAACGCTTAGAATGGCCTGTTCTGTGCTTTTTTGACCAAAAGAACACTACTTTGATCAAAGTGATTTCAATGCAGTTTAAAGGTGTTTGCCTGCTTCAGGGATGTATTTGGATCATATCTAGCACAAAAACTTCATTGCCATTGCTTGCATTATGATGCAGCAGATAAAACAAATACTGAGGCTGGAAACAGTGCGAAAACGCTTAGAATGGCCTGTTCTGTGCATTTCAGACCAAAAGAACAATACTTTGAACAAAGTAATTTAAATGCAGTTTAAAGGTGTTTGCCTGCTTCAGGGATGTATTTGGATCTTATCTAGCACAAAAACTTCATTGCCATTGCTTGCATCAAGAAACAGCAGCTTAAAGCATCACTGAGGCTGTAAACAGTGCGAAAACGCTTAGAATGGCCTGTTCTGTGCATTTCAGACCTTAATAAAACTACTTTGAACAAAGTGATTTAAATGCATTTTAAACGTATTTGCCAGCTTCAGGGATGTACTTGGATCATATCTAGCACAAGAACTTTATTGCCATTGCTTGCATTAAGAAACAACAGCTTAAAGAAATACTGAGGCTGTAAACAGTGCGAAAACGCTTAGAATGGCCTGTTCTGTGCATTTCAGACCAAAAGAACACTACTTTGAACAAAGTGATTTAAATGCATTTTAAAGGTGTTTGCCAGCTTCAGGGATGTATTTGGATCATATCTAGCACAAAAACTTCATTGCCATTGCTTGCATTAAAAAACAACAGCTTAAAGAAATACTGAGGCTGTAAACAGTGCGAAAACGCTTAGAATGGCCTGTTCTGTGCATTTCAGACCTTAATAAAACTACTTTGAACAAAGTGATTTAAATGCATTTTAAAGGTTTTTGCCAGCTTCAGGGATGTATTTGGATCATATCTAGCACAAAAACTTCATTGCCATTGCTTGCATTAAGATGCAGCAGATAAAACAAATACTGAGTTTGGAAACAGTTGAAAAACGCTTAGAATGGCCTTTTCTGTGCATTTCAGACCAAAAGAACAATACTTTGAACAAAGTGATTTAAATGCAGTTTAAAGGTGTTTGCCTGCTTCAGGGATGTATTTGGATCATATCTAGCACAAAAACTTCATTGCCATTGCTTGAATTAAGAAACAGCAGCTTAAAGCATGACTGAGGCTGTAAACAGTGCGAAAACGCTTAGATTGGCCTGTTCTGTGCATTTCAGACCTTAATAAAACTACTTTGAACAAAGTGATTTAAATGCATTTTAAACGTATTTGCCAGCTTCAGGGATGTACTTGGATCATATCTAGCACAAGAACTTTATTGCCATTGCTTGCATTAAGAAACAACAGCTTAAAGAAATACTGAGGCTGTAAACAGTGCGAAAACGCTTAGAATGGCCTGTTCTGTGCATTTCAGACCTTAATAAAACTACTTTGAACAAAGTGATTTAAATGCATTTTAAAGGTTTTTGCCAGCTTCAGGGATGTATTTGGATCATATCTAGCACAAAAACTTCATTGCCATTGCTTGCATTATGATGCAGCAGATAAAACAAATACTGAGTTTGGAAACAGTTGAAAAACGCTTAGAATGGCCTGTTCTGTGCATTTCAGACCTTAATAAAACTACTTTGAACAAAGTGATTTAAATGCATTTTAAAGTTTTTTGCCAGCTTCAGGGATGTATTTGGATCATATCTAGCACAAAAACTTCATTGCCATTGCTTGCATTATGATGCAGCAGATAAAACAAATACTGAGTTTGGAAACAGTTGAAAAACGCTTAGAATGGCCTGTTCTGTGCTTTTTTGACCAAAAGAACACTACTTTGATCAAAGTGATTTCAATGCAGTTTAAAGGTGTTTGCCTGCTTCAGGGATGTATTTGGATCATATCTAGCACAAAAACTTCATTGCCATTGCTTGCATTATGATGCAGCAGATAAAACAAATACTGAGGCTGGAAACAGTGCGAAAACGCTTAGAATGGCCTGTTCTGTGCATTTCAGACCAAAAGAACAATACTTTGAACAAAGTAATTTAAATGCAGTTTAAAGGTGTTTGCCTGCTTCAGGGATGTATTTGGATCTTATCTAGCACAAAAACTTCATTGCCATTGCTTGCATCAAGAAACAGCAGCTTAAAGCATCACTGAGGCTGTAAACAGTGCGAAAACGCTTAGAATGGCCTGTTCTGTGCATTTCAGACCTTAATAAAACTACTTTGAACAAAGTGATTTAAATGCATTTTAAACGTATTTGCCAGCTTCAGGGATGTACTTGGATCATATCTAGCACAAGAACTTTATTGCCATTGCTTGCATTAAGAAACAACAGCTTAAAGAAATACTGAGGCTGTAAACAGTGCGAAAACGCTTAGAATGGCCTGTTCTGTGCATTTCAGACCAAAAGAACACTACTTTGAACAAAGTGATTTAAATGCATTTTAAAGGTGTTTGCCAGCTTCAGGGATGTATTTGGATCATATCTAGCACAAAAACTTCATTGCCATTGCTTGCATTAAAAAACAACAGCTTAAAGAAATACTGAGGCTGTAAACAGTGCGAAAACGCTTAGAATGGCCTGTTCTGTGCATTTCAGACCTTAATAAAACTACTTTGAACAAAGTGATTTAAATGCATTTTAAAGGTTTTTGCCAGCTTCAGGGATGTATTTGGATCATATCTAGCACAAAAACTTCATTGCCATTGCTTGCATTATGATGCAGCAGATAAAACAAATACTGAGTTTGGAAACAGTTGAAAAACGCTTAGAATGGCCTGTTCTGTGCTTTTTTGACCAAAAGAACACTACTTTGATCAAAGTGATTTCAATGCAGTTTAAAGGTGTTTGCCTGCTTCAGGGATGTATTTGGATCATATCTAGCACAAAAACTTCATCGCCATTGCTTGCATTAAGAAACAGCAGCTTAAAGCATCACTGAGGCTGTAAACAGTGCGAAAACGCTTAGAATGGCCTGTTCTGTGCATTTCAGACCTTAATAAAACTACTTTGAACAAAGTGATTTAAATGCATTTTAAACGTATTTGCCAGCTTCAGGGATGTACTTGGATCATATCTAGCACAAGAACTTTATTGCCATTGCTTGCATTAAGAAACAACAGCTTAAAGAAAT
Source organism: Macropodus opercularis (assembly GCA_030770545.1). NCBI lineage: Eukaryota > Metazoa > Chordata > Actinopteri > Anabantiformes > Osphronemidae > Macropodus > Macropodus opercularis. Next base: position 11,218,746 of record JAUCMP010000028.1, on the reverse strand, counting down.
ACTGAGGCTGTAAACAGTGCGAAAACACTTAGAATGGCCTGTTCTGTGCATTTCAGACCTTAATAAAACTACTTTGAACAAAGTGATTTAAATGCATTTTAAAGGTTTTTGCCAGCTTCAGGGATGTATTTGGATCATATCTAGCACAAAAACTTCATTGCCATTGCTTGCATTATGATGCAGCAGATAAAACAAATACTGAGGCTGGAAACAGTGCGAAAACGCTTAGAATGGCCTTTTCTGTGCATTTCAGACCAAAAGAACAATACTTTGAACAAAGTAATTTAAATGCAGTTTAAAGGTGTTTGCCTGCTTCAGGGATGTATTTGGATCATATCTAGCACAAAAACTTCATTGCCATTGCTTGCATTAAGAAACAGCAGCTTAAAGAAATACTGAGGCTGGAAACAGTGCGAAAACGCTTAGAATGGCCTGTTCTGTGCATTTCAGACCTTAATAAAACTACTTTGAACAAAGTGATTTAAATGCATTTTAAAGGTTTTTGCCAGCTTCAGGGATGTATTTGGATCATATCTAGCACAAAAACTTCATTGCCATTGCTTGCATTATGATGCAGCAGATAAAACAAATACTGAGTTTGGAAACAGTTGAAAAACGCTTAGAATGGCCTGTTCTGTGCTTTTTTGACCAAAAGAACACTACTTTGATCAAAGTGATTTCAATGCATTTTAAAGGTTTTTGCCAGCTTCAGACCTTAATAAAACTACTTTGAACAAAGTGATTTAAATGCATTTTAAACGTATTTGCCAGCTTCAGGGATGTACTTGGATCATATCTAGCACAAGAACTTTATTGCCATTGCTTGCATTAAGAAACAACAGCTTAAAGAAATACTGAGGCTGTAAACAGTGCGAAAACGCTTAGAATGGCCTGTTCTGTGCATTTCAGACCTTAATAAAACTACTTTGAACAAAGTGATTTAAATGCATTTTAAAGGTTTTTGCCAGCTTCAGGGATGTATTTGGATCATATCTAGCACAAAAACTTCATTGCCATTGCTTGCATTATGATGCAGCAGATAAAACAAATACTGAGTTTGGAAACAGTTGAAAAACGCTTAGAATGGCCTGTTCTGTGCTTTTTTGACCAAAAGAACACTACTTTGATCAAAGTGATTTCAATGCAGTTTAAAGGTGTTTGCCTGCTTCAGGGATGTATTTGGATCATATCTAGCACAAAAACTTCATTGCCATTGCTTGCATTATGATGCAGCAGATAAAACAAATACTGAGGCTGGAAACAGTGCGAAAACGCTTAGAATGGCCTGTTCTGTGCATTTCAGACCAAAAGAACAATACTTTGAACAAAGTAATTTAAATGCAGTTTAAAGGTGTTTGCCTGCTTCAGGGATGTATTTGGATCTTATCTAGCACAAAAACTTCATCGCCATTGCTTGCATTAAGAAACAGCAGCTTAAAGCATCACTGAGGCTGTAAACAGTGCGAAAACGCTTAGAATGGCCTGTTCTGTGCATTTCAGACCTTAATAAAACTACTTTGAACAAAGTGATTTAAATGCATTTTAAACGTATTTGCCAGCTTCAGGGATGTACTTGGATCATATCTAGCACAAGAACTTTATTGCCATTGCTTGCATTAAGAAACAACAGCTTAAAGAAATACTGAGGCTGTAAACAGTGCGAAAACGCTTAGAATGGCCTGTTCTGTGCATTTCAGACCTTAATAAAACTACTTTGAACAAAGTGATTTAAATGCATTTTAAAGGTTTTTGCCAGCTTCAGGGATGTATTTGGATCATATCTAGCACAAAAACTTCATTGCCATTGCTTGCATTAAGATGCAGCAGATAAAACAAATACTGAGTTTGGAAACAGTTGAAAAACGCTTAGAATGGCCTTTTCTGTGCATTTCAGACCAAAAGAACAATACTTTGAACAAAGTGATTTAAATGCAGTTTAAAGGTGTTTGCCTGCTTCAGGGATGTATTTGGATTATATCTAGCACAAAAACTTCATTGCCATTGCTTGCATTATGATGCAGCAGATAAAACAAATACTGAGGCTGTAAACAGTGCGAAAACGCTTAGAATGGCCTTTTCTGTGCATTTCAGACCAAAAGAACAATACTTTGAACAAAGTAATTTAAATGCAGTTTAAAGGTGTTTGCCTGCTTCAGGGATGTATTTGGATCATATCTAGCACAAAAACTTCATTGCCATTGCTTGCATTAAGAAACAACAGCTTAAAGAAAAACTGAGGCTGTAAACAGTGCGAAAACGCTTAGAATGGCCTGTTCTGTGCATTTCAGACCAAAAGAACAATACTTTGAACAAAGTGATTTAAATGCATTTTAAAGGTGTTTGCCAGCTTCAGGGATGTATGTGGATCATATCTAGCACAAAAACTTCATTGCCATTGCTTGCATTAAGAAACAACAGCTTAAAGAAATACTGAGGCTGTAAACAGTGCGAAAACGCTTAGAATGGCCTGTTCTGTGCATTTCAGACCTTAATAAAACTACTTTGAACAAAGTGATTTAAATGCATTTAAAGGTGTTTGCCAGCTTCAGGGATGTACTTGGATCATATCTAGCACAAGAACTTTATTGCCATTGCTTGCATTAAGAAACAACAGCTTAAAGAAATACTGAGGCTGTAAACAGTGCGAAAACGCTTAGAATGGCCTGTTCTGTGCATTTCAGACCTTAATAAAACTACTTTGAACGAAGTGATTTAAATGCATTTTAAAGGTTTTTGCCAGCTTCAGGGATGTATTTGGATCATATCTAGCACAGAAACTTCATTGCCATTGCTTGCATTATGATGCAGCAGATAAAACAAATACTGAGTTTGGAAACAGTTGAAAAACGCTTAGAATGGCCTGTTCTGTGCTTTTTTGACCAAAAGAACACTACTTTGATCAAAGTGATTTCAATGCATTTTAAAGGTGTTTGCCTGCTTCAGGGATTTATTTGGGTCATATCTAGCACAAAAACTTTATTGCCATTGCCTCCATTAAGATGCAGCAGCTTAAAGAAATACTGAGGCTGGAAACAGTGCGAAAACGCTTAGAATGGCCTGTTCTGTGCATTTCAGACCAAAAGAAAAATACTTTGAACAAAGTGATTTAAATGCATTTTAAAGGTGTTTGCCTGCTTCAGGGATGTATTTGGATCATATCTAGCACAAGAACTTCATTGCCATTGCTTGCATTAAGAAACAACAGCTTAACGAAATACTGAGGCTGTAAACAGTGCGAAAACGCTTAGAATGGCCTGTTCTGTGCATTTCAGACCTTAATAAAACTACTTTGATCAAAGTGATTTCAATGCATTTTAAAGGTGTTTGCCTGCTTCAGGGATTTATTTGGGTCATATCTAGCACAAAAACTTTATTGCCATTGCCTCCATTAAGATGCAGCAGCTTAAAGAAATACTGAGGCTGGAAACAGTGCGAAAACGCTTAGAATGGCCTGTTCTGTGCATTTCAGACCTTAATAAAACTACTTTGAACAAAGTTATTTAAATGCATTTTAAAGGTTTTTGCCAGCTTCAGGGATGTACTTGGATCATATCTAGCACAAGAACTTTATTGCCATTGCTTGCATTAAGAAACAACAGCTTAAAGAAATACTGAGGCTGTAAACAGTGCGAAAACGCTTAGAATGGCCTGTTCTGTGCATTTCAGACCTTAATAAAACTACTTTGAACAAAGTGATTTAAATGCATTTTAAAGGTTTTTGCCAGCTTCAGGGATGTATTTGGATCATATCTAGCACAAAAACTTCATTGCCATTGCTTGCATTAAGATGCAGCAGATAAAACAAATACTGAGTTTGGAAACAGTTGAAAAACGCTTAGAATGGCCTGTTCTGTGCTTTTTTGAACAAAAGAACACTACTTTGATCAAAGTGATTTCAATGCAGTTTAAAGGTGTTTGCCTGCTTCAGGGATGTATTTGGATCATATCTAGCACAAAAACTTCATTGCCATTGCTTGCATTATGATGCAGCAGATAAAACAAATACTGAGGCTGTAAACAGTGCGAAAACGCTTAGAATGGCCTTTTCTGTGCATTTCAGACCAAAAGAACAATACTTTGAACAAAGTAATTTAAATGCAGTTTAAAGGTGTTTGCCTGCTTCAGGGATGTATTTGGATCTTATCTAGCACAAAAACTTCATTGCCATTGCTTGCATCAAGAAACAGCAGCTTAAAGCATCACTGAGGCTGTAAACAGTGCGAAAACGCTTAGAATGGCCTTTTCTGTGCATTTCAGACCAAAAGAACAATACTTTGAACAAAGTAATTTAAATGCAGTTTAAAGGTGTTTGCCTGCTTCAGGGATGTATTTGGATCATATCTAGCACAAAAACTTCATTGCCATTGCTTGCATTAAGAAACAGCAGCTTAAAGAAATACTGAGGCTGGAAACAGTGCGAAAACGCTTAGAATGGCCTGTTCTGTGCATTTCAGACCTTAATAAAACTACTTTGAACAAAGTGATTTAAATGCATTTTAAAGGTGTTTGCTAGCTTCAGGGATGTACTTGGATCATATCTAGCACAAGAACTTTATTGCCATTGCTTGCATTAAGAAACAACAGCTTAAAGAAATACTGAGGCTGTAAACAGTGCGAAAACGCTTAATGGCCTGTTCTGTGCATTTCAGACCAAAAGAAAAATACTTTGAACACAGTGATTTAAATGCATTTTAAAGGTGTTTGCCAGCTTCAGGGATGTATTTGGATCATATCTAGCACAAAAACTTCATTGCCATTGCTTGCATTAAGAAACAGCAGCTTAAAGTATCACTGAGGCTGTAAACAGTGCGAAAACGCTTAATGGCCTGTTCTGTGCATTTCAGACCAAAAGAACAATACTTTGAACAAAGTGATTTAAATGCAGTTTAAAGGTGTTTGCCTGCTTCAGGGATGTATTTGGATCATATCTAGCACAAAAACTTCATTGCCATTGCTTGCATTAAGAAACAGCAGCTTAAAGCATCATTGAGGCTGTAAACAGTGCGAAAACGCTTAATGGCCTGTTCTGTGCATTTCAGACCAAAAGAAAAATACTTTGAACAAAGTGATTTAAATGCATTTTAAAGGTGTTTGCCAGCTTCAGGGATGTATTTGGATCATATCTAGCACAAAAACTTCATTGCCATTGCTTGCATTAAGAAACAGCAGCTTAAAGCATCATTGAGGCTGTAAACAGTGCGAAAACGCTTAATGGCCTGTTCTGTGCATTTCAGACCAAAAGAAAAATACTTGGAACAAAGTGATTTAAATGCATTTTAAAGGTGTTTGCCAGCTTCAGGGATGTATTTGGATCATATCTAGCACAAAAACTTCATTGCCATTGCTTGCATTAAGAAACAGCAGCTTAAAGTATCACTGAGGCTGTAAACAGTGCGAAAACGCTTAGAATGGCCTGTTCTGTGCATTTCAGACCTTAATAAAACTACTTTGAACAAAGTGATTTAAATGCATTTTAAAGGTTTTTGCCAGCTTCAGGGATGTATTTGGATCATATCTAGCACAAATACTTCATTGCCATTGCTTGCATTATGATGCAGCAGATAAAACAAATACTGAGGCTGGAAAAAGTGCGAAAACGCTTAGAATGGCCTGTTCTGTGCATTTCAGACCAAAAGAACACTACTTTGAAAAAAGTAATTTAAATGCATTTTAAATGTGTTTGCCAGCTTCAGGGATGTATTTGGATCATATCTAGCACAAAAACTTCATTGCCATTGCTTGCATTAAGAAACAGCAGCTTAACGAAATACTGAGGCTGGAAACAGTGCGAAAACGCTTAGAATGGCCTGTTCTGTGCATTTCAGACCTTAATAAAACTACTTTGAACAAAGTTATTTAAATGCATTTTAAAGGTGTTTGCCAGCTTCAGGGATGTATTTGGATCATATCTAGCACAAAAACTTCATCGCCATTGCTTGCATTAAGAAACAGCAGCTTAAAGCATCACTGAGGCTGTAAACAGTGCGAAAACGCTTAGAATGGCCTGTTCTGTGCATTTCAGACCAAAAGAAAAATACTTTGAACAAAGTGATTTAAATGCATTTTAAAGGTATTTGCCTGCTTCAGGGATGTATTTGGATCATATCTAGCACAAAAACTTCATTGCCATTGCTTGCATTATGATGCAGCAGATAAAACAAATACTGAGTTTGGAAACAGTTGAAAAACGCTTAGAATGGCCTGTTCTGTGCTTTTTTGACCAAAAGAACACTACTTTGATCAAAGTGATTTCAATGCAGTTTAAAGGTGTTTGCCTGCTTCAGGGATGTATTTGGATCATATCTAGCACAAATACTTCATTGCCATTGCTTGCATTATGATGCAGCAGATAAAACAAATACTGAGGCTGGAAAAAGTGCGAAAACGCTTAGAATGGCCTGTTCTGTGCATTTCAGACCAAAATACCAATACTTCGAACAAAGTGGTTTAAATGCATTTTAAAGGTGTTTGCCTGCTTCGGGGATGTATTTGGATCATATCTAGCACAAAAACTTCATCGCCATTGCTTGCATTAAGAAACAGCAGCTTAAAGCATCACTGAGGCTGTAAACAGTGCGAAAACGCTTAGAATGGCCTGTTCTGTGCATTTTAGACCAAAAGATCAATACTTTGAACAAAGTGATTCAAATGCATTTTAAAGGTGTTTGCCTTCTTCAAGGATGTATTTGGATCATATCTAGCACAAAAACTTCATCGCCATTGCTTGCATTAAGAAACAGCAGCTTAAAGCATCACTGAGGCTGGAAACATTGCAAAAACGCTTAGAATGGCCTGTTCTGTGCATTTCAGACCAAAAGAACAATACTTTGAACAAAGTAATTTAAATGCAGTTTAAAGGTGTTTGCCTGCTTCAGGGATGTATTTGGATCATATCTAGCACAAAAACTTCATTGCCATTGCTTGCATTAAGAAACAGCAGCTTAAAGTATCACTGAGGCTGTAAACAGTGCGAAAACGCTTAGAATGGCCTGTTCTGTGCATTTCAGACCTTAATGAAACTACTTTGAACAAAGTGATTAAAATGCATTTTAAAGGTGTTTGCCAGCTTCAGGGATGTATTTGGATCATATATAGCACAAAAACTTCATTGCCATTGCTTGCATTATGATGCAGCAGATAAAACAAATACTGAGGCTGTAAACAGTGCGAAAACGCTTAGAATGGCCTGTTCTGTGCATTTTAGACCTTAATAAAACTACTTTGAACAAAGTGATTTAAATGCATTTTAAAGGTGTTTGCCAGCTTCAGGGATGTATTTGGATCATATCTAGCACAAAAACTTCATTGCCATTGCTTGCATTAAGAAACAGCAGCTTAAAGAAATACTGAGGCTGGAAACAGTGCGAAAACGCTTAGAATGGCCTGTTCTGTGCATTTCAGACCTTAATAAAACTACTTTGAACAAAGTGATTTAAATGCATTTTAAAGGTGTTGGCCAGCTTCAGGGATGTATTTGGATCATATCTAGCACAAAAACTTCATCGCCATTGCTTGCATTAAGAAACAGCAGCTTAAAGCATCACTGAGGCTGTAAACAGTGCGAAAACGCTTAGAATGGCCTGTTCTGTGCATTTCAGACCAAAAGAAAAATACTTTGAACAAAGTGATTTAAATGCATTTTAAAGGTATTTGCCTGCTTCAGGGATGTATTTGGATCATATCTAGCACAAAAACTTCATTGCCATTGCTTGCATTATGATGCAGCAGATAAAACAAATACTGAGTTTGGAAACAGTTGAAAAACGCTTAGAATGGCCTGTTCTGTGCTTTTTTGACCAAAAGAACACTACTTTGATCAAAGTGATTTCAATGCAGTTTAAAGGTGTTTGCCTGCTTCAGGGATGTATTTGGATCATATCTAGCACAAATACTTCATTGCCATTGCTTGCATTATGATGCAGCAGATAAAACAAATACTGAGGCTGGAAAAAGTGCGAAAACGCTTAGAATGGCCTGTTCTGTGCATTTCAGACCTTAATAAAACTACTTTGAACAAAGTGATTTAAATGCATTTTAAAGGTGTTTGCCAGCTTCAGGGATGTATTTGGATCATATCTAGCACAAAAACTTCATCGCCATTGCTTGCATTAAGAAACAGCAGCTTAAAGCATCACTGAGGCTGTAAACAGTGCGAAAACGCTTAGAATGGCCTGTTCTGTGCATTTCAGACCAAAAGAAAAATACTTTGAACAAAGTGATTTAAATGCATTTTAAAGGTATTAGCCTGCTTCAGGGATGTATTTGGATCATATCTAGCACAAGAACTTCATTGCCATTGCTTGCATTAAGAAACAACAGCTTAAAGAAATACTGAGGCTGTAAACAGTGCGAAAACGCTTAGAATGGCCTGTTCTGTGCATTTCAGACCTTAATAAAACTACTTTGAACAAAGTTATTTAAATGCATTTTAAAGGTTTTTTCCAGCTTCAGGGATGTATTTGGATCATATCTAGCACAAAAACTTCATTGCCATTGCTTGCATTATGATGCAGCAGATAAAACAAATACTGAGGCTGTAAACAGTGCGAAAACGCTTAGAATGGCCTGTTCTGTGCATTTCAGACCAAAAGAACACTACTTTGAAAAAAGTGATTTAAATGCATTTTAAAGGTGTTTGCCAGCTTCAGGGATGTATTTGGATCATATCTAGCACAAAAACTTCATTGCCATTGCTTGCATTAAGAAACAGCAGCTTAAAGAAATACTGAGGCTGGAAACAGTGCGAAAACGCTTAGAATGGCCTGTTCTGTGCATTTCAGACCTTAATAAAACTACTTTGAACAAAGTGATTTAAATGCATTTTAAAGGTGTTTGCCAGCTTCAGGGATGTATTTGGATCATATCTAGCACAAAAACTTCATCGCCATTGCTTGCATTAAGAAACAGCAGCTTAAAGCATCACTGAGGCTGTAAACAGTGCGAAAACGCTTAGAATGGCCTGTTCTGTGCATTTCAGACCAAAAGAAAAATACTTTGAACAAAGTGATTTAAATGCATTTTAAAGGTATTTGCCTGCTTCAGGGATGTATTTGGATCATATCTAGCACAAGAACTTCATTGCCATTGCTTGCATTAAGAAACAACAGCTTAAAGAAATACTGAGGCTGTAAACAGTGCGAAAACGCTTAGAATGGCCTGTTCTGTGCATTTCAGACCTTAATAAAACTACTTTGAACAAAGTTATTTAAATGCATTTTAAAGGTTTTTTCCAGCTTCAGGGATGTATTTGGATCATATCTAGCACAAAAACTTCATTGCCATTGCTTGCATTATGATGCAGCAGATAAAACAAATACTGAGGCTGTAAACAGTGCGAAAACGCTTAGAATGGCCTGTTCTGTGCATTTCAGACCAAAAGAACACTACTTTGAAAAAAGTAATTTAAATGCATTTTAAAGGTGTTTGCCAGCTTCAGGGATGTATGTGGATCATATCTAGCACAAAAACTTCATTGCCATTGCTTGCATTAAGAAACAATAGCTTAAAGAAATACTGAGGCTGTAAACAGTGCGAAAACGCTTAGAATGGCCTGTTCTGTGCATTTCAGACCTTAATAAAACTACTTTGAACAAAGTTATTTAAATGCATTTTAAAGGTTTTTGCCAGCTTCAGGGATGTATTTGGATCATATCTAGCACAAAAACTTCATTGCCATTGCTTGCATTAAGAAACAGCAGCTTAAAGCATCATTGAGGCTGTAAACAGTGCGAAAGCGCTTAATGGCCCGTTCTGTGCATTTCAGACCAAAAGAAACATACTTTGAACAAAGTGATTTAAATGCATTTTAAAGGTGTTTGCCAGCTTCAGGGATGTATTTGGATCATATCTAGCACAAAAACTTCATTGCCATTGCTTGCATTAAGAAACAGCAGCTTAAAGTATCACTGAGGCTGTAAACAGTGCGAAAACGCTTAGAATGGCCTGTTCTGTGCATTTCAGACCTTAATAAAACTACTTTGAACAAAGTGATTTAAATGCATTTTAAAGGTTTTTGCCAGCTTCAGGGATGTATTTGGATCATATCTAGCACAAAAACTTCATTGCCATTGCTTGCATTATGATGCAGCAGATAAAACAAATACTGAGTTTGGAAACAGTTGAAAAACGCTTAGAATGGCCTGTTCTGTGCTTTTTTGACCAAAAGAACACTACTTTGATCAAAGTGATTTAAATGCATTTTAAAGGTGTTTGCCTGCTTCAGGGATGTATTTGGATCATATCTAGCACAAAAACTTCATCGCCATTGCTTGCATTAAGAAACAGCAGCTTAAAGCATCACTGAGGCTGGAAACATTGCAAAAACGCTTAGAATGGCCTGTTCTGTGCATTTCAGACCAAAAGAACAATACTTCGAACAAAGTGGTTTAAATGCATTTTAAAGGTATTTGCCTGCTTCGGGGATGTATTTGGATCATATCTAGCACAAAAACTTCATCGCCATTGCTTGCATTAAGAAACAGCAGCTTAAAGCATCACTGAGGCTGTAAACAGTGCGAAAACGCTTAGAATGGCCTGTTCTGTGCATTTTAGACCAAAAGATCAATACTTTGAACAAAGTGGTTTAAATGCATTTTAAAGGTGTTTGCCTGCTTCGGGGATGTATTTGGATCATATCTAGCACAAAAACTTCATCGCCATTGCTTGCATTAAGAAACAGCAGCTTAAAGCATCACTGAGGCTGTAAACAGTGCGAAAACGCTTAGAATGGCCTGTTCTGTGCATTTTAGACCAAAAGATCAATACTTTGAAAAAAGTAATTTAAATGCATTTTAAAGGTGTTTGCCAGCTTCAGGGATGTATGTGGATCATATCTAGCACAAAAACTTCATTGCCATTGCTTGCATTAAGAAACAATAGCTTAAAGAAATACTGAGGCTGTAAACAGTGCGAAAACGCTTAGAATGGCCTGTTCTGTGCATTTCAGACCTTAATAAAACTACTTTGAACAAAGTTATTTAAATGCATTTTAAAGGTTTTTGCCAGCTTCAGGGATGTATTTGGATCATATCTAGCACAAAAACTTCATTGCCATTGCTTGCATTAAGAAACAGCAGCTTAAAGCATCATTGAGGCTGTAAACAGTGCGAAAGCGCTTAATGGCCCGTTCTGTGCATTTCAGACCAAAAGAAACATACTTTGAACAAAGTGATTTAAATGCATTTTAAAGGTGTTTGCCAGCTTCAGGGATGTATTTGGATCATATCTAGCACAAAAACTTCATTGCCATTGCTTGCATTAAGAAACAGCAGCTTAAAGTATCACTGAGGCTGTAAACAGTGCGAAAACGCTTAGAATGGCCTGTTCTGTGCATTTCAGACCTTAATAAAACTACTTTGAACAAAGTGATTTAAATGCATTTTAAAGGTTTTTGCCAGCTTCAGGGATGTATTTGGATCATATCTAGCACAAAAACTTCATTGCCATTGCTTGCATTATGATGCAGCAGATAAAACAAATACTGAGTTTGGAAACAGTTGAAAAACGCTTAGAATGGCCTGTTCTGTGCTTTTTTGACCAAAAGAACACTACTTTGATCAAAGTGATTTAAATGCATTTTAAAGGTGTTTGCCTGCTTCAGGGATGTATTTGGATCATATCTAGCACAAAAACTTCATCGCCATTGCTTGCATTAAGAAACAGCAGCTTAAAGCATCACTGAGGCTGTAAACAGTGCGAAAACGCTTAGAATGGCCTGTTCTGTGCATTTTAGACCAAAAGATCAATACTTTGAACAAAGTGATTCAAATGCATTTTAAAGGTGTTTGCCTTCTTCAAGGATGTATTTGGATCATATCTAGCACAAAAACTTCATCGCCATTGCTTGCATTAAGAAACAGCAGCTTAAAGCATCACTGAGGCTGGAAACATTGCAAAAACGCTTAGAATGGCCTGTTCTGTGCATTTCAGACCAAAAGAACAATACTTTGAACAAAGTATTTTAAATGCAGTTTAAAGGTGTTTGCCTGCTTCAGGGATGTATTTGGATCATATCTAGCACAAAAACTTCATTGCCATTGCTTGCATTAAGAAACAGCAGCTTAAAGTATCACTGAGGCTGTAAACAGTGCGAAAACGCTTAGAATGGCCTGTTCTGTGCATTTCAGACCTTAATAAAACTACTTTGAACAAAGTGATTAAAATGCATTTTAAAGGTGTTTGCCAGCTTCAGGGATGTATTTGGATCATATATAGCACAAAAACTTCATTGCCATTGCTTGCATTATGATGCAGCAGATAAAACAAATACTGAGGCTGTAAACAGTGCGAAAACGCTTAGAATGGCCTGTTCTGTGCATTTCAGACCTTAATGAAACTACTTTGAACAAAGTGATTAAAATGCATTTTAAAGGTGTTTGCCAGCTTCAGGGATGTATTTGGATCATATCTAGCACAAAAACTTCATTGCCATTGCTTGCATTATGATGCAGCAGATAAAACAAATACTGAGTTTGGAAACAGTTGAAAAACGCTTAGAATGGCCTGTTCTGTGCTTTTTTGACCAAAAGAACACTACTTTGATCAAAGTGATTTCAATGCATTTTAAAGGTGTTTGCCTGCTTCAGGGATGTACTTGGATCATATCTAGCACAAAAACTTCATTGCCATTGCTTGCATTAAGAAACAGCAGCTTAAAGCATCACTGAGGCTGGAAACAGTGGGAAAACGCTTAGAATGGCCTGTTCTGTGCATTTCAGACCAAAAGAACACTACTTTGAATAAAGTAATTTAAATGCATTTTAAAGGTGTTTGCCTTCTTCAGGGATGTATTTGGATCATATCTAGCACAAAAAGTTTATTGCCATTGCCTCCATTCAGAGACAGCAGCTTAAAGCATCACTGAGGCTGGAAACAGTGCGAAAACGCTTGGAATGGCCTGTTCTGTGCATTTCAGACCTTAATAAAACTACTTTGAACAAAGTAATATAAATGCATTTTAAAGGTGTTTGCCTTCTTCAGGGATGTATTTGGATCATATCTAGCACAGAAACTTTATTGCCATTGCTTGCATTAAGCTGCAACAGCTTAAAGAAATACTGAGGCTGGAAACAGTGCGAAAACGCTTAGTGGCCTGTTCTGTGCATTTCAGACCAAAAGAACAATACTTTAAACAAAGTGATTTAAATGCATTTTAAAGGTGTTTACCAGCTTCAGGGATGTATTTGGATCATATCTAGCACAAAAACTTCATTGCCATTGCTTGCATTAAGAAAAAGCAGCTTAAAGCATCACTGAGGCTGTAAACAGTGCGAAAACGCTTAGAATGGCCTGTTCTGTGCATTTCAGACCAAAAGAACAATACTTTGAACAAAGTGATTTAAATGCAGTTTAAAGGTGTTTGCCTGCTTCAGGGATGTATTTGGATCATATCTAGCACAAAAACTTCATTGCCATTGCTTGCATTAAGAAACAGCAGCTTAAAGCATCACTGAGGCTGGAAACAGTGCGAAAACGCTTAGAATGGCCTGTTCTGTGCATTTCAGACCAAAAGAACAATACTTTGAACAAAGTAATTTAAATGCAGTTTAAAGGTGTTTGCCTGCTTCAGGGATGTATTTGGATCATATCTAGCACAAAAACTTCATTGCCATTGCTTGCATTAAGAAACAGCAGCTTAAAGCATCACTGATGCTGGAAACAGTGCGAAAACGCTTAGAATGGCCTGTTCTGTGCATTTCAGACCTTAATAAAACTACTTTGAACAAAGTGATTTAAATGCATTTTAAAGGTTTTTGCCAGCTTCAGGGATGTATTTGGATCATATCTAGCACAAAAACTTCATTGCCATTGCTTGCATTATGATGCAGCAGATAAAACAAATACTGAGGCTGTAAACAGTGCGAAAACGCTTAGAATGGCCTGTTCTGTGCATTTCAGACCTTAATAAAACTACTTTGAACAAAGTGATTTAAATGCATTTTAAAGGTGTTTGCCAGCTTCAGGGATGTATTTGGATCATATCTAGCACAAAAACTTCATTGCCATTGCTTGCATTAAGAAAAAGCAGCTTAAAGCATCACTGAGGCTGTAAACAGTGCGAAAACGCTTAGAATGGCCTGTTCTGTGCATTTCAGACCAAAAGAACAATACTTTGAACAAAGTGATTTAAATGCAGTTTAAAGGTGTTTGCCTGCTTCAGGGATGTATTTGGATCATATCTAGCACAAAAACTTCATTGCCATTGCTTGCATTAAGAAACAGCAGCTTAAAGCATCACTGAGGCTGGAAACAGTGCGAAAACGCTTAGAATGGCCTGTTCTGTGCATTTCAGACCTTAATAAAACTACTTTGAACAAAGTGATTTAAATGCAGTTTAAAGGTGTTTGCCTGCTTCAGGGATGTATTTGGATCATATCTAGCACAAAAACTTCATTGCCATTGCTTGCATTAAGAAACAGCAGCTTAAAGCATCACTGAGGCTGGAAACAGTGCGAAAACGCTTAGAATGGCCTGTTCTGTGCATTTCAGACCAAAAGAACAATACTTTGAACAAAGTGATTTAAATGCAGTTTAAAGGTGTTTGCCTGCTTCAGGGATGTATTTGGATCATATCTAGCACAAAAACTTCATTGCCATTGCTTGCATTAAGAAACAGCAGCTTAAAGCATCACTGAGGCTGGAAACAGTGCGAAAACGCTTAGAATGGCCTGTTCTGTGCATTTCAGACCTTAATAAAACTACTTTGAACAAAGTGATTTAAATGCAGTTTAAAGGTGTTTGCCTGCTTCAGGGATGTATTTGGATCATATCTAGCACAGAAACTTTATTGCCATTGCTTGCATTAAGATGCAGCAGCTTAAAGAAATACTGAGGCTGGAAACAGTGCGAAAACGCTTAATGGCCTGTTCTGTGCATTTCAGACCAAAAGAACAATACTTTGAACAAAGTGATTTAAATGCAGTTTAAAGGTGTTTGCCTGCTTCAGGGATGTATTTGGATCATATCTAGCACAAAAATTTTATTGCCATTGCTTGCATTAAGAAACAGCAGATAAAACATATACTGAGGTTGGAAACAGTTGAAAAACGCTTAGAATGGCCTGTTCTGTGCATTTCAGACCAAAAGAACATTACTTTGATCAAAGTTATTTCAATTCATTTTAAAGGTGTTTGCCTGCTTCAGGGATGTATTTGGATCATATCTAGCACAAAAACTTTATTGCCATTGCTTGCATTAAGATGCAGCAGCTTAAAGAAATACTGAGGCTGGAAACAGTGCGAAAACGCTTAATGGCCTGTTCTGTGCATTTCAGACCAAAAGAACACTACTTTGAACAAAGTGATTTAAATGCATTTAAAAGGTGTTTGCCTGCTTCAGGGATGTATTTGGATCATATCTAGCACAAAAACTTCATTGCCATTGTTTGCATTAAGAAACAGCAGCTTAAAGCATCACTGAGGCTGGAAACAGTGCAAAAACGCTTAGAATGGCCTGTTCTGTGCATTTCAGACCAAAAGAACAATACTTTGAACAAAGTGATTCAAATGCATTTTAAAGGTGTTTGCCTGCTTCAGGGATGTATTTGGATAATATCTAGCAAAAAAACTTCATTGCCATTGCTTGCATTAAGAAACAGCAGCTTAAAGCATCACTGAGGCTGGAAACAGTGCGAAAACGCTTAGAATGGCCTGTTCTGTGCATTTCAGACCAAAAGAACAATACTTTGAACAAAGTGATTTAAATGCAGTTTAAAGGTGTTTGCCTGCTTCAGGGATGTATTTGGATCATATCTAGCACAAAAACTTCATTGCCATTGCTTGCATTAAGAAAAAGCAGCTTAAAGCATCACTGAGGCTGGAAACAGTGCAAAAACGCTTAGAATGGCCTGTTCTGTTCATTTCAGACCAAAAGAACAATACTTTGAACAAAGTGATTTAAATGCAGTTTAAAGGTGTTTGCCTGCTTCAGGGATGTATTTGGATAATATCTAGCAAAAAAACTTCATTGCCATTGCTTGCATTAAGAAACAGCAGCTTAAAGCATCACTGAGGCTGGAAACAGTGCGAAAACGCTTAGAATGGCCTGTTCTGTGCATTTCAGACCAAAAGAACAATACTTTGAACAAAGTGATTTAAATGCAGTTTAAAGGTGTTTGCCTGCTTCAGGGATGTATTTGGATCATATCTAGCACAAAAACTTTTTTGCCATTGCTTGCATTAAGAAAAAGCAGCTTAAAGCATCACTGAGGCTGTAAACAGTGCGAAAACGCTTAGAATGGCCTGTTCTGTGCATTTCAGACCAAAAGAACAATACTTTGAACAAAGTGATTTAAATGCAGTTTAAAGGTGTTTGCCTGCTTCAGGGATGTATTTGGATAATATCTAGCACAAAAACTTCATTGCCATTGCTTGCATTAAGAAAAAGCAGCTTAAAGCATCACTGAGGCTGGAAACAGTGCAAAAACGCTTAGAATGGCCTGTTCTGTTCATTTCAGACCAAAAGAACAATACTTTGAACAAAGTAATATAAATGCATTTTAAAGGTGTTTGCCTTCTTCAGGGATGTATTTGGATCATATCTAGCACAAAAACTTCATTGCCATTGCTTGCATTAAGAAAAAGCAGCTTAAAGCATCACTGAGGCTGGAAACAGTGCAAAAACGCTTAGAATGGCCTGTTCTGTTCATTTCAGACCAAAAGAACAATACTTTGAACAAAGTAATATAAATGCATTTTAAAGGTGTTTGCCTTCTTCAGGGATGTATTTGGATCATATCTAGCACAAAAACTTTTTTGCCATTGCTTGCATTAAGAAAAAGCAGCTTAAAGCATCACTGAGGCTGTAAACAGTGCGAAAACGCTTAGAATGGCCTGTTCTGTGCATTTCAGACCAGAAGAACAATACTTTGAACAAAGTGATTTAAATGCAGTTTAAAGGTGTTTGCCTGCTTCAGGGATGTATTTGGATAATATCTAGCACAAAAACTTCATTGCCATTGCTTGCATTAAGAAACAGCAGCTTAAAGCATCACTGAGGCTGGAAACAGTGCGAAAACGCTTAGAATGGCCTGTTCTGTGCATTTCAGACCAAAAGAACAATACTTTGAACAAAGTGATTTAAATGCAGTTTAAAGGTGTTTGCCTGCTTCAGGGATGTATTTGGATCATATCTAGCACAAAAACTTAATTGCCATTGCTTGAATTAAGAAACAGCAGCTTAAAGCATGACTGAGGCTGTAAACAGTGCGAAAACGCTAAGATTGGCCTGTTCTGTGCATTTCAGACCTTAATAAAACTACTTTGAACAAAGTGATTTAAATGCATTTTAAAGGTATTTGCCAGCTTCAGGGATGTATTTGGATCATATCTAGCACAAAAACTTCATTGCCATTGCTTGCATTAAGTAAAAGCAGCTTAAAGCATCACTGAGGCTGTAAACAGTGCGAAAACGCTTAGAATGGCCTGTTCTGTGCATTTCAGACCAAAAGAACAATACTTTGAACAAAGTAATTTAAATGCATTTTAAAGGTGATTGCCTTCTTCAGGGATGTATTTGGATCATATCTAGCACAGAAACTTTATTGCCATTGCTTGAATTAAGAAACAGCAGCTTAAAGCATGACTGAGGCTGTAAACAGTGCGAAAACGCTTAGATTGGCCTGTTCTGTGCAATTCAGACCTTAATAAAACTACTTTGAACAAAGTAATATAAATGCAGTTTAAAGGTGTTTGCCTGCTTCAGGGATGTATTTGGATCATATCTAGCACAAAAACTTCATTGCCATTGCTTGCATTAAGAAACAGCAGCTTAAAGCATCACTGAGGCTGGAAAGAGTGCGAAAACGCTTAGAATGGCCTGTTCTGTGCATTTCAGACCTTAATAAAACTACTTTGAACAAAGTGATTTAAATGCATTTTAAAGGTTTTTGCCAGCTTCAGGGATGTATTTGGATCATATCTAGCACAAAAACTTCATTGCCATTGCTTGCATTATGATGCAGCAGATAAAACAAATACTGAGGCTGTAAACAGTGCGAAAACGCTTAGAATGGCCTGTTCTGTGCATTTCAGACCTTAATAAAACTACTTTGAACAAAGTGATTTAAATGCATTTTAAAGGTGTTTGCCAGCTTCAGGGATGTATTTGGATCATATCTAGCACAAAAACTTCATTGCCATTGCTTGCATTAAGAAAAAGCAGCTTAAAGCATCACTGAGGCTGTAAACAGTGCGAAAACGCTTAGAATGGCCTGTTCTGTGCATTTCAGACCAAAAGAACAATACTTTGAACAAAGTGATTTAAATGCAGTTTAAAGGTGTTTGCCTGCTTCAGGGATGTATTTGGATCATATCTAGCACAAAAACTTCATTGCCATTGCTTGCATTAAGAAACAGCAGCTTAAAGCATCACTGAGGCTGGAAACAGTGCGAAAACGCTTAGAATGGCCTGTTCTGTGCATTTCAGACCTTAATAAAACTACTTTGAACAAAGTGATTTAAATGCAGTTTAAAGGTGTTTGCCTGCTTCAGGGATGTATTTGGATCATATCTAGCACAAAAACTTCATTGCCATTGCTTGCATTAAGAAACAGCAGCTTAAAGCATCACTGAGGCTGGAAACAGTGCGAAAACGCTTAGAATGGCCTGTTCTGTGCATTTCAGACCAAAAGAACAATACTTTGAACAAAGTGATTTAAATGCAGTTTAAAGGTGTTTGCCTGCTTCAGGGATGTATTTGGATCATATCTAGCACAAAAACTTCATTGCCATTGCTTGCATTAAGAAACAGCAGCTTAAAGCATCACTGAGGCTGGAAACAGTGCGAAAACGCTTAGAATGGCCTGTTCTGTGCATTTCAGACCTTAATAAAACTACTTTGAACAAAGTGATTTAAATGCAGTTTAAAGGTGTTTGCCTGCTTCAGGGATGTATTTGGATCATATCTAGCACAGAAACTTTATTGCCATTGCTTGCATTAAGATGCAGCAGCTTAAAGAAATACTGAGGCTGGAAACAGTGCGAAAACGCTTAATGGCCTGTTCTGTGCATTTCAGACCAAAAGAACAATACTTTGAACAAAGTGATTTAAATGCAGTTTAAAGGTGTTTGCCTGCTTCAGGGATGTATTTGGATCATATCTAGCACAAAAATTTTATTGCCATTGCTTGCATTAAGAAACAGCAGATAAAACATATACTGAGGTTGGAAACAGTTGAAAAACGCTTAGAATGGCCTGTTCTGTGCATTTCAGACCAAAAGAACATTACTTTGATCAAAGTTATTTCAATTCATTTTAAAGGTGTTTGCCTGCTTCAGGGATGTATTTGGATCATATCTAGCACAAAAACTTTATTGCCATTGCTTGCATTAAGATGCAGCAGCTTAAAGAAATACTGAGGCTGGAAACAGTGCGAAAACGCTTAATGGCCTGTTCTGTGCATTTCAGACCAAAAGAACACTACTTTGAACAAAGTGATTTAAATGCATTTAAAAGGTGTTTGCCTGCTTCAGGGATGTATTTGGATCATATCTAGCACAAAAACTTCATTGCCATTGTTTGCATTAAGAAACAGCAGCTTAAAGCATCACTGAGGCTGGAAACAGTGCAAAAACGCTTAGAATGGCCTGTTCTGTGCATTTCAGACCAAAAGAACAATACTTTGAACAAAGTGATTCAAATGCATTTTAAAGGTGTTTGCCTGCTTCAGGGATGTATTTGGATAATATCTAGCAAAAAAACTTCATTGCCATTGCTTGCATTAAGAAACAGCAGCTTAAAGCATCACTGAGGCTGGAAACAGTGCGAAAACGCTTAGAATGGCCTGTTCTGTGCATTTCAGACCAAAAGAACAATACTTTGAACAAAGTGATTTAAATGCAGTTTAAAGGTGTTTGCCTGCTTCAGGGATGTATTTGGATCATATCTAGCACAAAAACTTCATTGCCATTGCTTGCATTAAGAAAAAGCAGCTTAAAGCATCACTGAGGCTGGAAACAGTGCAAAAACGCTTAGAATGGCCTGTTCTGTTCATTTCAGACCAAAAGAACAATACTTTGAACAAAGTGATTTAAATGCAGTTTAAAGGTGTTTGCCTGCTTCAGGGATGTATTTGGATAATATCTAGCAAAAAAACTTCATTGCCATTGCTTGCATTAAGAAACAGCAGCTTAAAGCATCACTGAGGCTGGAAACAGTGCGAAAACGCTTAGAATGGCCTGTTCTGTGCATTTCAGACCAAAAGAACAATACTTTGAACAAAGTGATTTAAATGCAGTTTAAAGGTGTTTGCCTGCTTCAGGGATGTATTTGGATCATATCTAGCACAAAAACTTTTTTGCCATTGCTTGCATTAAGAAAAAGCAGCTTAAAGCATCACTGAGGCTGTAAACAGTGCGAAAACGCTTAGAATGGCCTGTTCTGTGCATTTCAGACCAAAAGAACAATACTTTGAACAAAGTGATTTAAATGCAGTTTAAAGGTGTTTGCCTGCTTCAGGGATGTATTTGGATAATATCTAGCACAAAAACTTCATTGCCATTGCTTGCATTAAGAAAAAGCAGCTTAAAGCATCACTGAGGCTGGAAACAGTGCAAAAACGCTTAGAATGGCCTGTTCTGTTCATTTCAGACCAAAAGAACAATACTTTGAACAAAGTAATATAAATGCATTTTAAAGGTGTTTGCCTTCTTCAGGGATGTATTTGGATCATATCTAGCACAAAAACTTCATTGCCATTGCTTGCATTAAGAAAAAGCAGCTTAAAGCATCACTGAGGCTGGAAACAGTGCAAAAACGCTTAGAATGGCCTGTTCTGTTCATTTCAGACCAAAAGAACAATACTTTGAACAAAGTAATATAAATGCATTTTAAAGGTGTTTGCCTTCTTCAGGGATGTATTTGGATCATATCTAGCACAAAAACTTTTTTGCCATTGCTTGCATTAAGAAAAAGCAGCTTAAAGCATCACTGAGGCTGTAAACAGTGCGAAAACGCTTAGAATGGCCTGTTCTGTGCATTTCAGACCAGAAGAACAATACTTTGAACAAAGTGATTTAAATGCAGTTTAAAGGTGTTTGCCTGCTTCAGGGATGTATTTGGATAATATCTAGCACAAAAACTTCATTGCCATTGCTTGCATTAAGAAACAGCAGCTTAAAGCATCACTGAGGCTGGAAACAGTGCGAAAACGCTTAGAATGGCCTGTTCTGTGCATTTCAGACCAAAAGAACAATACTTTGAACAAAGTGATTTAAATGCAGTTTAAAGGTGTTTGCCTGCTTCAGGGATGTATTTGGATCATATCTAGCACAAAAACTTAATTGCCATTGCTTGAATTAAGAAACAGCAGCTTAAAGCATGACTGAGGCTGTAAACAGTGCGAAAACGCTAAGATTGGCCTGTTCTGTGCATTTCAGACCTTAATAAAACTACTTTGAACAAAGTGATTTAAATGCATTTTAAAGGTATTTGCCAGCTTCAGGGATGTATTTGGATCATATCTAGCACAAAAACTTCATTGCCATTGCTTGCATTAAGTAAAAGCAGCTTAAAGCATCACTGAGGCTGTAAACAGTGCGAAAACGCTTAGAATGGCCTGTTCTGTGCATTTCAGACCAAAAGAACAATACTTTGAACAAAGTAATTTAAATGCATTTTAAAGGTGATTGCCTTCTTCAGGGATGTATTTGGATCATATCTAGCACAGAAACTTTATTGCCATTGCTTGAATTAAGAAACAGCAGCTTAAAGCATGACTGAGGCTGTAAACAGTGCGAAAACGCTTAGATTGGCCTGTTCTGTGCATTTCAGACCTTAATAAAACTACTTTGAACAAAGTAATATAAATGCAGTTTAAAGGTGTTTGCCTGCTTCAGGGATGTATTTGGATCATATCTAGCACAAAAACTTCATTGCCATTGCTTGCATTAAGAAACAGCAGCTTAAAGCATCACTGAGGCTGGAAAGAGTGCGAAAACGCTTAGAATGGCCTGTTCTGTGCATTTCAGACCTTAATAAAACTACTTTGAACAAAGTGATTTAAATGCATTTTAAAGGTTTTTGCCAGCTTCAGGGATGTATTTGGATCATATCTAGCACAAAAACTTCATTGCCATTGCTTGCATTATGATGCAGCAGATAAAACAAATACTGAGGCTGTAAACAGTGCGAAAACGCTTAGAATGGCCTGTTCTGTGCATTTCAGACCTTAATAAAACTACTTTGAACAAAGTGATTTAAATGCATTTTAAAGGTGTTTGCCAGCTTCAGGGATGTATTTGGATCATATCTAGCACAAAAACTTCATTGCCATTGCTTGCATTAAGAAACAGCAGCTTAAAGCATCACTGAGGCTGGAAACAGTGCGAAAACGCTTAGAATGGCCTGTTCTGTGCATTTCAGACCTTAATAAAACTACTTTGAACAAAGTGATTTAAATGCAGTTTAAAGGTGTTTGCCTGCTTCAGGGATGTATTTGGATCATATCTAGCACAAAAACTTCATTGCCATTGCTTGCATTAAGAAACAGCAGCTTAAAGCATCACTGAGGCTGGAAACAGTGCGAAAACGCTTAGAATGGCCTGTTCTGTGCATTTCAGACCAAAAGAACAATACTTTGAACAAAGTGATTTAAATGCAGTTTAAAGGTGTTTGCCTGCTTCAGGGATGTATTTGGATCATATCTAGCACAAAAACTTCATTGCCATTGCTTGCATTAAGAAACAGCAGCTTAAAGCATCACTGAGGCTGGAAACAGTGCGAAAACGCTTAGAATGGCCTGTTCTGTGCATTTCAGACCTTAATAAAACTACTTTGAACAAAGTGATTTAAATGCAGTTTAAAGGTGTTTGCCTGCTTCAGGGATGTATTTGGATCATATCTAGCACAGAAACTTTATTGCCATTGCTTGCATTAAGATGCAGCAGCTTAAAGAAATACTGAGGCTGGAAACAGTGCGAAAACGCTTAATGGCCTGTTCTGTGCATTTCAGACCAAAAGAACAATACTTTGAACAAAGTGATTTAAATGCAGTTTAAAGGTGTTTGCCTGCTTCAGGGATGTATTTGGATCATATCTAGCACAAAAATTTTATTGCCATTGCTTGCATTAAGAAACAGCAGATAAAACATATACTGAGGTTGGAAACAGTTGAAAAACGCTTAGAATGGCCTGTTCTGTGCATTTCAGACCAAAAGAACATTACTTTGATCAAAGTTATTTCAATTCATTTTAAAGGTGTTTGCCTGCTTCAGGGATGTATTTGGATCATATCTAGCACAGAAACTTTATTGCCATTGCTTGCATTAAGATGCAGCAGCTTAAAGAAATACTGAGGCTGGAAACAGTGCGAAAACGCTTAATGGCCTGTTCTGTGCATTTCAGACCAAAAGAACACTACTTTGAACAAAGTGATTTAAATGCATTTAAAAGGTGTTTGCCTGCTTCAGGGATGTATTTGGATCATATCTAGCACAAAAACTTCATTGCCATTGTTTGCATTAAGAAACAGCAGCTTAAAGCATCACTGAGGCTGGAAACAGTGCAAAAACGCTTAGAATGGCCTGTTCTGTGCATTTCAGACCAAAAGAACAATACTTTGAACAAAGTGATTCAAATGCATTTTAAAGGTGTTTGCCTGCTTCAGGGATGTATTTGGATAATATCTAGCAAAAAAACTTCATTGCCATTGCTTGCATTAAGAAACAGCAGCTTAAAGCATCACTGAGGCTGGAAACAGTGCGAAAACGCTTAGAATGGCCTGTTCTGTGCATTTCAGACCAAAAGAACAATACTTTGAACAAAGTGATTTAAATGCAGTTTAAAGGTGTTTGCCTGCTTCAGGGATGTATTTGGATCATATCTAGCACAAAAACTTCATTGCCATTGCTTGCATTAAGAAAAAGCAGCTTAAAGCATCACTGAGGCTGGAAACAGTGCAAAAACGCTTAGAATGGCCTGTTCTGTTCATTTCAGACCAAAAGAACAATACTTTGAACAAAGTAATATAAATGCATTTTAAAGGTGTTTGCCTTCTTCAGGGATGTATTTGGATCATATCTAGCACAAAAACTTCATTGCCATTGCTTGCATTAAGAAAAAGCAGCTTAAAGCATCACTGAGGCTGGAAACAGTGCAAAAACGCTTAGAATGGCCTGTTCTGTTCATTTCAGACCAAAAGAACAATACTTTGAACAAAGTAATATAAATGCATTTTAAAGGTGTTTGCCTTCTTCAGGGATGTATTTGGATCATATCTAGCACAAAAACTTTTTTGCCATTGCTTGCATTAAGAAAAAGCAGCTTAAAGCATCACTGAGGCTGTAAACAGTGCGAAAACGCTTAGAATGGCCTGTTCTGTGCATTTCAGACCAGAAGAACAATACTTTGAACAAAGTGATTTAAATGCAGTTTAAAGGTGTTTGCCTGCTTCAGGGATGTATTTGGATAATATCTAGCACAAAAACTTCATTGCCATTGCTTGCATTAAGAAACAGCAGCTTAAAGCATCACTGAGGCTGGAAACAGTGCGAAAACGCTTAGAATGGCCTGTTCTGTGCATTTCAGACCAAAAGAACAATACTTTGAACAAAGTGATTTAAATGCAGTTTAAAGGTGTTTGCCTGCTTCAGGGATGTATTTGGATCATATCTAGCACAAAAACTTCATTGCCATTGCTTGAATTAAGAAACAGCAGCTTAAAGCATGACTGAGGCTGTAAACAGTGCGAAAACGCTAAGATTGGCCTGTTCTGTGCATTTCAGACCTTAATAAAACTACTTTGAACAAAGTGATTTAAATGCATTTTAAAGGTATTTGCCAGCTTCAGGGATGTATTTGGATCATATCTAGCACAAAAACTTCATTGCCATTGCTTGCATTAAGTAAAAGCAGCTTAAAGCATCACTGAGGCTGTAAACAGTGCGAAAACGCTTAGAATGGCCTGTTCTGTGCATTTCAGACCAAAAGAACAATACTTTGAACAAAGTAATTTAAATGCATTTTAAAGGTGATTGCCTTCTTCAGGGATGTATTTGGATCATATCTAGCACAGAAACTTTATTGCCATTGCTTGAATTAAGAAACAGCAGCTTAAAGCATGACTGAGGCTGTAAACAGTGCGAAAACGCTTAGATTGGCCTGTTCTGTGCATTTCAGACCTTAATAAAACTACTTTGAACAAAGTGATTTAAATGCATTTTAAAGGTGTTTCCAGCCTCAGTATTTCTTTAAGCTGCTGTTTCTTAATGCAAGCAATGGCAATAAAGTTTTTGTGCTAGATATGATCCAAATGCATCCCTGAAGCTGGCAAACACCTTTAAAATGCATTTGAATCACTTTGTTCAAAGTATTGATCTTTTGGTCTGAAATGCACAGAATAGGCCATTAAGCGTTTTCGCACTGTTTCCAGCCTCAGTATTTCTTTAAGCTGCTGTTTCTTAATGCAAGCAATGGCGATGAAGTTTTTGTGCTAGATATGATCCAAATACATCCCTGAAGCAGGCAAACACCTTTAAAATGCATTTAAATCACTTTGTTCAAAGTAGTTTTATTAAGGTCTGAAATGCACAGAACAGGCCATTCTAAGCGTTTTCGCACTGTTTCCAGCCTCAGTGATGCTTTAAGCTGCTGTTTCTTAATGCAAGCAATGGCAATAAACTTTTTGTGCTAGATATGATCCAAATACATCCCTGAAGAAGGCAAATACCTTTAAAATGCATTTGAATCACTTTGTTTAAAGTGGTGTTCTTTTGGTCTGAAATGCACAGAATAGGCCATTAAGCGTTTTCGCACTGTTTACAGCCTCAGTGATGCTTTAAGCTGCTGTTTCTTAATGCAAGCAATGGCGATGAAGTTTTTGTGCTAGATATGATCCAAATACATCCCTGAAGAAGGCAAACACCTTTAAAATGCATTTAAATAACTTTGTTCAAAGTAGTGTTCGTTTGGTCTGAAATGCACAGAACAGGCCATTAACCGTTTTTGCACTGTTTCCAGCCTCAGTGATGCTTTAAGCTGCTGTTTCTTAATGCAAGCAATGGCGATGAAATTTTTGTGCTAGATATGATCCAAATACATCCCTGAAGCAGGCAAACATCTATAAAATGCATTTAAATTACTTTGTTCAAAGTAGTTTTATTAAGGTCTGAAATGCACAGAACAGGCCATTCTAAGCGTTTTCGCACTGTTTCCAGCCTCAGTGATGCTTTAAGCTGCTGTTTCTTAATGCAAGCAATGGCAATAAAGTTTTTGTGCTAGATATGATCCAAATACATCCCTGAAGAAGGCAATCACCTTTAAAATGCATTTAAATTACTTTGTTCAAAGTATTGTTCTTTTGGTCTGAAATGCACAGAACAGGCCATTAAGCGTTTTTGCACTGTTTCCAGCCTCAGTATTTCTTTAAGCTGCTTTTTCTCAATGGAAGCAATGGCGATGAAGTTTTTGTGCTAGATATGATCCAAATACATCCCTGAAGCAGGCAAACACCTTTAAAATGCATTTAAATCACATTGTTCAAAGTATTTATCTTTTGGTCTAAAATGCACAGAACAGGCCATTCTAAGCGTTTTCGCACTGTTTCCAGCCTCAGTGATGCTTTAAGCTGCTGTTTCTTAATGCAAGCAATGGCAATAAAGTTTTTGTGCTAGATATGATCCAAATACATCCCTGAAGAAGGCAAACACCTTTAAAATGCATTTAAATAACTTTGTTCAAAGTAGTGTTCGTTTGGTCTGAAATGCACAGAACAGGCCATTAACCGTTTTTGCACTGTTTCCAGCCTCAGTATTTCTTTAAGCTGCTGTTTCTCAATGGACGCAATGGCGATGAAGTTTTTGTGCTAGACATGATCCAAATACATCCCTGAAGCAGGCAAACACCTTTAAAATGCATTTAAATCATCTTGTTCAAAGTAGTTTTATTAAGGTCTGAAATGCACAGAACAGGCCATTCTAAGCGTTTTCGCACTGTTTACAGCCTCAGTGATGCTTTAAGCTGCTGTTTCTTAATGCAAGCAATGGCAATAAAGTTTTTGTGCTAGATATGATCCAAATACATCCCTGAAGAAGGCAATCACCTTTAAAATGCATTTAAATTACTTTGTTCAAAGTATTGTTCTTTTGGTCTGAAAGGCACAGAACAGGCCATTCTAAGCGTTTTCGCACTGTTTACAGCCTCAGTGATGCTTTAAGCTGCTGTTTCTTAATGCAAGCAATGGCAATAAAGTTTTTGTGCTAGATATGATCCAAATACATCCCTGAAGCTGGCAAACACCTTTAAAATGCATTTAAATCACTTTGTTCAAAGTAGTGTTCTTTTGGTCTGAAATGCACAGAATAGGCCATTAAGCGTTTTCGCACTGTTTCCAGCCTCAGTATTTCTTTAAGCTGTTGCATCTTAATGCAAGCAATGGCAATGAAGTTTTTGTGCTAGATATGATCCAAATACATCCCTGAAGCAGGAAAACACCTTTAAAATGCATTTAAATCACTTTGTTCAAAGTAGTTTTATTAAGGTCTGAAATGCACAGAACAGGCCATTCTAAGCGTTTTCGCACTGTTTCCAGCCTCAGAGATGCTTTAAGCTGCTGTTTCTTAATGCAAGCAATGGCAATAAAGTTTTTGTGCTATATATGATCCAAATACATCCCTGATGCAGGCAAACACCTTTAAAATGCATTTAAATCACTTTGTTCAAAGTAGTTTTATTAAGGTCTGAAATGCACAGAACAGGCCATTCTAAGCGTTTTTGCACTGTTTACAGCCTCAGTGATGCTTTAAGCAGCTGTTTCTTAATGCAAGCAATGGCAATAAAGTTTTTGTGCTAGATATGATCCAAATACATCCCTGAAGCTGGCAAACACCTTTAAAATGCATTTAAATCACTTTGTTCAAAGTAGTGTTCTTTCGGTCTGAAATGCACAGAACAGGCCATTCTAAGCGTTTTTGCAATGTTTCCAGCCTCAGTGATGCTTTAAGCTGCTGTTTCTTAATGCAAGCAATGGCGATGAAGTTTTTGTGCTAGATATGATCCAAATACATCCCTGAAGCAGGAAAACACCTTTAAAATGCATTTAAATCACTTTGTTCAAAGTAGTTTTATTAAGGTCTGAAATGCACAGAACAGGCCATTCTAAGCGTTTTCGCACTGTTTCCAGCCTCAGTGATGCTTTAAGCTGCTGTTTCTTAATGCAAGCAATGGCAATAAAGTTTTTGTGCTATATATGATCCAAATACATCCCTGATGCAGGCAAACACCTTTAAAATGCATTTAAATCACTTTGTTCAAAGTATTGTTCTTTTGGTCTGAAATGCACAGAATAGGCCATTAAGCGTTTTCGCACTGTTTCCAGCCTCAGTATTTCTTTAAGCTGCTGTTTCCTAATGCAAGCAATGGCAATAAAGTTTTTGTGCTAGATATGATCCAAATACATCCCTGAAGAAGGCAAATACCTTTAAAATGCATTTGAATCACTTTGTTTAAAGTAGTGTTCTTTTGGTCTGAAATGCACAGAATAGGCCATTAAGCGTTTTCGCACTGTTTACAGCCTCAGTGATGCTTTAAGCTGCTGTTTCTTAATGCAAGCAATGGCGATGAAGTTTTTGTGCTAGATATGATCCAAATACATCCCTGAAGCAGGCAAACACCTTTAAAATGCATTTAAATCACTTTGTTCAAAGTAGTTTTATTAAGGTCTGAAATGCACAGAACAGGCCATTCTAAGCGTTTTCGCACTGTTTCCAGCCTCAGTGATGCTTTAAGCTGCTGTTTCTTAATGCAAGCAATGGCAATAAAGTTTTTGTGCTATATATGATCCAAATACATCCCTGATGCAGGCAAACACCTTTAAAATGCATTTAAATCACTTTGTTCAAAGTATTGTTCTTTTGGTCTGAAATGCACAGAATAGGCCATTAAGCGTTTTCGCACTGTTTCCAGCCTCAGTATTTCTTTAAGCTGCTGTTTCCTAATGCAAGCAATGGCAATAAAGTTTTTGTGCTAGATATGATCCAAATACATCCCTGAAGCAGGCAAACACCTTTAAAATGCATTTAAATCACTTTGTTCAAAGTAGTTTTATTAAGGTCTGAAATGCACAGAACAGGCCATTCTAAGCGTTTTTGCACTGTTTACAGCCTCAGTGATGCTTTAAGCAGCTGTTTCTTAATGCAAGCAATGGCAATAAAGTTTTTGTGCTAGATATGATCCAAATACATCCCTGAAGCTGGCAAACACCTTTAAAATGCATTTAAATCACTTTGTTCAAAGTAGTGTTCTTTCGGTCTGAAATGCACAGAACAGGCCATTCTAAGCGTTTTTGCAATGTTTCCAGCCTCAGTGATGCTTTAAGCTGCTGTTTCTTAATGCAAGCAATGGCGATGAAGTTTTTTTTGCTAGATATGATCCAAATACATCCCTGAAGCAGGAAAACACCTTTAAAATATATTTAAATCACTTTGTTCAAAGTAGTGTTCTTTTGGTCTGAAATGCACAGAACAGGCCATTAAGCGTTTTTGCACTGTTTACAGCCTCAGTGATGCTTTAAGCTGCTGTTTCTTAATGCAAGCAATGGCGATGAAGTTTTTGTGCTAGATATGATCCAAATACATCCCTGAAGCTGGCAAACACCTTTAAAATGCATTTAAATAACTTTGTTCAAAGTAGTTTTATTAAGGTCTGAAATGCACAGAACAGGCCATTCTAAGCGTTTTCGCACTGTTTCCAGCCTCAGTGATGCTTTAAGCTGCTGTTTCTTAATGCAAGCAATGGCAATAAAGTTTTTGTGCTAGATATGATCCAAATACATCCCTGATGCAGGCAAACACCTTTAAAATGCATTTAAATCACTTTGTTCAAAGTATTGTTCTTTTGGTCTGAAATGCACAGAATAGGCCATTAAGCGTTTTCGCACTGTTTCCAGCCTCAGTATTTCTTTAAGCTGCTGTTTCCTAATGCAAGCAATGGCAATAAAGTTTTTGTGCTAGATATGATCCAAATACATCCCTGAAGAAGGCAAATACCTTTAAAATGCATTTGAATCACTTTGTTTAAAGTAGTGTTCTTTTGGTCTGAAATGCACAGAATAGGCCATTAAGCGTTTTCGCACTGTTTACAGCCTCAGTGATGCTTTAAGCTGCTGTTTCTTAATGCAAGCAATGGCGATGAAGTTTTTGTGCTAGATATGATCCAAATACATCCCTGAAGAAGGCAAACACCTTTAAAATGCATTTAAATAACTTTGTTCAAAGTAGTGTTCGTTTGGTCTGAAATGCACAGAACAGGCCATTAACCGTTTTTGCACTGTTTCCAGCCTCAGTGATGCTTTAAGCTGCTGTTTCTTAATGCAAGCAATGGCGATGAAATTTTTGTGCTAGATATGATCCAAATACATCCCTGAAGCAGGCAAACACCTTTAAAATGCATTTAAATCACTTTGTTCAAAGTAGTTTTATTAAGGTCTGAAATGCACAGAACAGGCCATTAACCGTTTTTGCACTGTTTCCAGCCTCAGTGATGCTTTAAGCTGCTGTTTCTTAATGCAAGCAATGGCGATGAAATT
Organism: Macropodus opercularis; assembly: GCA_030770545.1. NCBI lineage: Eukaryota > Metazoa > Chordata > Actinopteri > Anabantiformes > Osphronemidae > Macropodus > Macropodus opercularis. Next base: position 11,188,229 of record JAUCMP010000028.1, on the reverse strand, counting down.
TTTGTGCTAGATATGATCCAAATACATCCCTGAAGCAGGCAAACACCTTTAAAATGCATTTAAATCACTTTGTTCAAAGTAGTTTTATTAAGGTCTGAAATGCACAGAACAGGCCATTCTAAGCGTTTTCGCACTGTTTCCAGCCTCAGTGATGCTTTAAGCTGCTGTTTCTTAATGCAAGCAATGGCAATAAAGTTTTTGTGCTAGATATGATCCAAATACATCCCTGATGCAGGCAAACACCTTTAAAATGCATTTAAATCACTTTGTTCAAAGTATTGTTCTTTTGGTCTGAAATGCACAGAATAGGCCATTAAGCGTTTTCGCACTGTTTCCAGCCTCAGTATTTCTTTAAGCTGCTGTTTCCTAATGCAAGCAATGGCAATAAAGTTTTTGTGCTAGATATGATCCAAATACATCCCTGAAGAAGGCAAATACCTTTAAAATGCATTTGAATCACTTTGTTTAAAGTAGTGTTCTTTTGGTCTGAAATGCACAGAATAGGCCATTAAGCGTTTTCGCACTGTTTACAGCCTCAGTGATGCTTTAAGCTGCTGTTTCTTAATGCAAGCAATGGCGATGAAGTTTTTGTGCTAGATATGATCCAAATACATCCCTGAAGCAGGCAAACACCTTTAAAATGCATTTAAATCACTTTGTTCAAAGTAGTTTTATTAAGGTCTGAAATGCACAGAACAGGCCATTCTAAGCGTTTTCGCACTGTTTACAGCCTCAGTGATGCTTTAAGCTGCTGTTTCTTAATGCAAGCAATGGCAATAAAGTTTTTGTGCTAGATATGATCCAAATACATCCCTGAAGAAGGCAATCACCTTTAAAATGCATTTAAATTACTTTGTTCAAAGTATTGTTCTTTTGGTCTGAAAGGCACAGAACAGGCCATTCTAAGCGTTTTCGCACTGTTTACAGCCTCAGTGATGCTTTAAGCTGCTGTTTCTTAATGAAAGCATTGGCAATAAAGTTTTTGTGCTAGATATGATCCAAATACATCCCTGAAGAAGGCAATCACCTTTAAAATGCATTTAAATTACTTTGTTCAAAGTATTGTTCTTTTGGTCTGAAAGGCACAGAACAGGCCATTCTAAGCGTTTTCGCACTGTTTCCAGCCTCAGTGATGCTTTAAGCTGCTGTTTCTTAATGCAAGCAATGGCAATAAAGTTTTTGTGCTAGAAATAATCCAAATACATCCCTGAAGCAGGCAAACACCTTTAAAATGCATTTAAATCACTTTGTTCAAAGTAGTTTTATTAAGGTCTGAAATGCACAGAACAGGCCATTCTAAGCGTTTTTGCACTGTTTACAGCCTCAGTGATGCTTTAAGCAGCTGTTTCTTAATGCAAGCAATGGCAATAAAGTTTTTGTGCTAGATATGATCCAAATACATCCCTGAAGCTGGCAAACACCTTTAAAATGCATTTAAATCACTTTGTTCAAAGTAGTGTTCTTTCGGTCTGAAATGCACAGAACAGGCCATTCTAAGCGTTTTTGCAATGTTTCCAGCCTCAGTGATGCTTTAAGCTGCTGTTTCTTAATGCAAGCAATGGCGATGAAGTTTTTTTTGCTAGATATGATCCAAATACATCCCTGAAGCAGGAAAACACCTTTAAAATATATTTAAATCACTTTGTTCAAAGTAGTGTTCTTTTGGTCTGAAATGCACAGAACAGGCCATTAAGCGTTTTTGCACTGTTTACAGCCTCAGTGATGCTTTAAGCTGCTGTTTCTTAATGCAAGCAATGGCGATGAAGTTTTTGTGCTAGATATGATCCAAATACATCCCTGAAGCTGGCAAACACCTTTAAAATGCATTTAAATAACTTTGTTCAAAGTAGTTTTATTAAGGTCTGAAATGCACAGAACAGGCCATTCTAAGCGTTTTCGCACTGTTTCCAGCCTCAGTGATGCTTTAAGCTGCTGTTTCTTAATGCAAGCAATGGCGATGAAGTTTTTGTGCTAGATATGATCCAAATACATCCCTGAAGCAGGCAAACACCTTTAAAATGCATTTAAATCACTTTGTTCAAAGTAGTTTTATTAAGGTCTGAAATTCACAGAACAGGCCATTCTAAGCGTTTTCGCACTGTTTACAGCCTCAGTGATGCTTTAAGCTGCTGTTTCTTAATGCAAGCAATGGCAATAAAGTTTTTGTGCTAGATATGATCCAAATACATCCCTGAAGAAGGCAATCACCTTTAAAATGCATTTAAATTACTTTGTTCAAAGTATTGTTCTTTTGGTCTGAAAGGCACAGAACAGGCCATTCTAAGCGTTTTCGCACTGTTTACAGCCTCAGTGATGCTTTAAGCTGCTGTTTCTTAATGCAAGCATTGGCAATAAAGTTTTTGTGCTAGATATGATCCAAATACATCCCTGAAGAAGGCAATCACCTTTAAAATGCATTTAAATTACTTTGTTCAAAGTATTGTTCTTTTGGTCTGAAAGGCACAGAACAGGCCATTCTAAGCGTTTTCGCACTGTTTCCAGCCTCAGTGATGCTTTAAGCTGCTGTTTCTTAATGCAAGCAATGGCAATAAAGTTTTTGTGCTAGAAATAATCCAAATACATCCCTGATGCAGGCAAACACCTTTAAAATGCATTTAAATCACTTTGTTCAAAGTATTGTTCTTTTGGTCTGAAATGCACAGAATTGGCCATTAAGCGTTTTCGCACTGTTTCCAGCCTCAGTATTTCTTTAAGCTGCTGTTTCCTAATGCAAGCAATGGCAATAAAGTTTTTGTGCTAGATATGATCCAAATACATCCCTGAAGCAGGCAAACACCTTTAAAATGCATTTAAATCACTTTGTTCAAAGTAGTTTTATTAAGGTCTGAAATGCACAGAACAGGCCATTCTAAGCGTTTTTGCACTGTTTACAGCCTCAGTGATGCTTTAAGCAGCTGTTTCTTAATGCAAGCAATGGCAATAAAGTTTTTGTGCTAGATATGATCCAAATACATCCCTGAAGCTGGCAAACACCTTTAAAATGCATTTAAATCACTTTGTTCAAAGTAGTGTTCTTTCGGTCTGAAATGCACAGAACAGGCCATTCTAAGCGTTTTTGCAATGTTTCCAGCCTCAGTGATGCTTTAAGCTGCTGTTTCTTAATGCAAGCAATGGCGATGAAGTTTTTTTTGCTAGATATGATCCAAATACATCCCTGAAGCAGGAAAACACCTTTAAAATATATTTAAATCACTTTGTTCAAAGTAGTGTTCTTTTGGTCTGAAATGCACAGAACAGGCCATTAAGCGTTTTTGCACTGTTTACAGCCTCAGTGATGCTTTAAGCTGCTGTTTCTTAATGCAAGCAATGGCGATGAAGTTTTTGTGCTAGATATGATCCAAATACATCCCTGAAGCTGGCAAACACCTTTAAAATGCATTTAAATAACTTTGTTCAAAGTAGTTTTATTAAGGTCTGAAATGCACAGAACAGGCCATTCTAAGCGTTTTCGCACTGTTTCCAGCCTCAGTGATGCTTTAAGCTGCTGTTTCTTAATGCAAGCAATGGCAATAAAGTTTTTGTGCTAGATATGATCCAAATACATCCCTGATGCAGGCAAACACCTTTAAAATGCATTTAAATCACTTTGTTCAAAGTATTGTTCTTTTGGTCTGAAATGCACAGAATAGGCCATTAAGCGTTTTCGCACTGTTTCCAGCCTCAGTATTTCTTTAAGCTGCTGTTTCCTAATGCAAGCAATGGCAATAAAGTTTTTGTGCTAGATATGATCCAAATACATCCCTGAAGAAGGCAAATACCTTTAAAATGCATTTGAATCACTTTGTTTAAAGTAGTGTTCTTTTGGTCTGAAATGCACAGAATAGGCCATTAAGCGTTTTCGCACTGTTTACAGCCTCAGTGATGCTTTAAGCTGCTGTTTCTTAATGCAAGCAATGGCGATGAAGTTTTTGTGCTAGATATGATACAAATACATCCCTGAAGAAGGCAAACACCTTTAAAATGCATTTAAATAACTTTGTTCAAAGTAGTGTTCGTTTGGTCTGAAATGCACAGAACAGGCCATTAACCGTTTTTGCACTGTTTCCAGCCTCAGTGATGCTTTAAGCTGCTGTTTCTTAATGCAAGCAATGGCGATGAAATTTTTGTGCTAGATATGATCCAAATACATCCCTGAAGCAGGCAAACACCTTTAAAATGCATTTAAATCACTTTGTTCAAAGTAGTTTTATTAAGGTCTGAAATGCACAGAACAGGCCATTAACCGTTTTTGCACTGTTTCCAGCCTCAGTGATGCTTTAAGCTGCTGTTTCTTAATGCAAGCAATGGCGATGAAATTTTTGTGCTAGATATGATCCAAATACATCCCTGAAGCAGGCAAACACCTTTAAAATGCATTTAAATCACTTTGTTCAAAGTAGTTTTATTAAGGTCTGAAATGCACAGAACAGGCCATTCTAAGCGTTTTCGCACTGTTTCCAGCCTCAGTGATGCTTTAAGCTGCTGTTTCTTAATGCAAGCAATGGCAATAAAGTTTTTGTGCTAGATATGATCCAAATACATCCCTGAAGAAGGCAATCACCTTTAAAATGCATTTAAATTACTTTGTTCAAAGTATTGTTCTTTTGGTCTGAATTGCACAGAACAGGCCATTAAGCGTTTTTGCACTGTTTCCAGCCTCAGTATTTCTTTAAGCTGCTTTTTCTCAATGGAAGCAATGGCGATGAAGTTTTTGTGCTAGATATGATCCAAATACATCCCTGAAGCAGGCAAACACCTTTAAAATGCATTTAAATCACTTTGTTCAAAGTATTGATCTTTTGGTCTAAAATGCACAGAACAGGCCATTCTAAGCGTTTTCGCACTGTTTCCAGCCTCAGTGATGCTTTAAGCTGCTGTTTCTTAATGCAAGCAATGGCAATAAAGTTTTTGTGCTAGATATGATCCAAATACATCCCTGAAGAAGGCAAACACCATTAAAATGCATTTAAATAACTTTGTTCAAAGTAGTGTTCGTTTGGTCTGAAATGCACAGAACAGGCCATTCTAAGCGTTTTTGCACTGTTTCCAGCCTCAGTATTTCTTTAAGCTGTTGCATCCTAATGCAAGCAATGGCAATGAAGTTTTTGTGCTAGATATGATCCAAATACATCCTTGAAGAAGGCAAACACCTTTAAAATGCATTTAAATCACTTTGTTCAAAGTAGTTTTATTAAGGTCTAAAATGCACAGAACAGGCCATTCTAAGCGTTTTTGCAATGTTTCCAGCCTCAGTGATGCTTTAAGCTGCTGTTTCCTAATGCAAGCAATGGCAATAAAGTTTTTGTGCTAGATATGATCCAAATACATCCCTGAAGCTGGCAAACACCTTTAAAATGCATTTAAATCACTTTGTTCAAAGTAGTGTTCTTTCGGTCTGAAATGCACAGAACAGGCCATTCTAAGCGTTTTTGCAATGTTTCCAGCCTCAGTGATGCTTTAAGCTGCTGTTTCTTAATGCAAGCAATGGCGATGAAGTTTTTGTGCTAGATATGATCCAAATACATCCCTGAAGCAGGAAAACACCTTTAAAATGCATTTAAATCACTTTGTTCAAAGTAGTTTTATTAAGGTCTGAAATGCACAGAACAGGCCATTCTAAGCGTTTTTGCACTGTTTCCAGCCTCAGTATTTCTTTAAGCTGCTTTTTCTCAATGGAAGCAATGGCGATGAAGTTTTTGTGCTAGATATGATCCAAATACATCCCTGAAGCAGGCAAACACCTTTAAAATGCATTTAAATCACTTTGTTCAAAGGATTGATCTTTTGGTCTAAAATGCACAGAACAGGCCATTCTAAGCGTTTTCGCACTGTTTACAGCCTCAGTTATGCTTTAAGCTGCTGTTTCTTAATGCAAGCAATGGCGATGAAGTTTTTGTGCTAGATATGATCCAAATACATCCCTGAAGCAGGCAAACACCTTTAAAATGCATTTAAATCACTTTGTTCAAAGTAGTTTTATTAAGGTCTGAAATGCACAGAATAGGCCATTAAGCGTTTTCGCACTGTTTACAGCCTCAGTGATGCTTTAAGCTGCTGTTTCTTAATGCAAGCAATGGCGATGAAGTTTTTGTGCTAGATATGATCCAAATACATCCCTGAAGCAGGCAAATACCTTTAAAATGCATTTAAATCACTTTGTTCAAAGTATTGTTCTTTTGGTCTGAAAGGCACAGAACAGGCCATTCTAAGCGTTTTCGCACTGTTTCCAGCCTCAGTGATGCTTTAAGCTGCTGTTTCTTAATGCAAGCAATGGCGATGACGTTTTTGTGCTAGATATGATCCAAATACATCCCTGAAGCAGGCAAACACCTTTAAAATGCATTTAAATCACTTTGTTCAAAGTAGTGTTCTTTTGGTCTGAAATGCACAGAACAGGCCATTCTAAGCGTTTTTGCACTGTTTCCAGCCTCAGTATTTCTTTAAGCTGTTGCATCTTAATGCAAGCAATGGCAATGAAGTTTTTGTGCTAGATATGATCCAAATACATCCTTGAAGAAGGCAAACACCTTTAAAATGCATTTAAATTACTTTGTTCAAAGTATTGTTCTTTTGGTCTGAAAGGCACAGAACAGGCCATTTTTAAGCGTTTTCGCACTGTTTACAGCCTCAGTGATGCTTTAAGCTGCTGTTTCTTAATGCAAGCATTGGCAATAAAGTTTTTGTGCTAGATATGATCCAAATACATCCCTGAAGAAGGCAATCACCTTTAAAATGCATTTAAATTACTTTGTTCAAAGTATTGTTCTTTTGGTCTGAAAGGCACAGAACAGGCCATTCTAAGCGTTTTCGCACTGTTTCCAGCCTCAGTGATGCTTTAAGCTGCTGTTTCTTAATGCAAGCAATGGCGATGAAGTTTTTGTGCTAGATATGATCCAAATACATCCCTGAAGCAGGCAAACACCTTTAAAATGCATTTAAATCACTTTGTTCAAAGTAGTGTTCTTTTGGTCTGAAATGCACAGAACAGGCCATTCTAAGCGTTTTTGCACTGTTTCCAGCCTCAGTATTTCTTTAAGCTGTTGCATCTTAATGCAAGCAATGGCAATGAAGTTTTTGTGCTAGATATGATCCAAATACATCCTTGAAGAAGGCAAACACCTTTAAAATGCATTTAAATCACTTTGTTCAAAGTAGTTTTATTAAGGTCTAAAATGCACAGAACAGGCCATTCTAAGCGTTTTTGCAATGTTTCCAGCCTCAGTGATGCTTTAAGCTGCTGTTTCCTAATGCAAGCAATGGCAATAAAGTTTTTGTGCTAGATATGATCCAAATACATCCCTGAAGCTGGCAAACACCTTTAAAATGCATTTAAATCACTTTGTTCAAAGTAGTGTTCTTTCGGTCTGAAATGCACAGAACAGGCCATTCTAAGCGTTTTTGCAATGTTTCCAGCCTCAGTGATGCTTTAAGCTGCTGTTTCTTAATGCAAGCAATGGCGATGAAGTTTTTGTGCTAGATATGATCCAAATACATCCCTGAAGCAGGAAAACACCTTTAAAATGCATTTAAATCACTTTGTTCAAAGTAGTTTTATTAAGGTCTGAAATGCACAGAACAGGCCATTCTAAGCGTTTTTCCACTGTTTCCAACCTCAGTTGTTGTTTTATCTGCTGCATCTTAATGCAAGCAATGGCGATGAAGTTTTTGTGCTAGATATGATACAAATACATCCCTGAAGAATGCAAACACCTTTAAAATGCATTTAAATCACTTTGTTCAAAGTAGTTTTATTAAGGTCTGAAATGCACAGAACAGGCCATTCTAAGCGTTTTCGCACTGTTTCCAGCCTCAGTGATGCTTTAAGCTGCTGTTTCTTAATGCAAGCAATGGCAATAAAGTTTTTGTGCTAGATATGATCCAAATACATCCCTGAAGAAGGCAATCACCTTTAAAATGCATTTAAATTACTTTGTTCAAAGTATTGTTCTTTTGGTCTGAAATGCACAGAACAGGCCATTAAGCGTTTTTGCACTGTTTCCAGCCTCAGTATTTCTTTAAGCTGCTTTTTCTCAATGGAAGCAATGGCGATGAAGTTTTTGTGCTAGATATGATCCAAATACATCCCTGAAGCAGGCAAACACCTTTAAAATGCATTTAAATCACTTTGTTCAAAGTATTGATCTTTTGGTCTAAAATGCACAGAACAGGCCATTCTAAGCGTTTTCGCACTGTTTCCAGCCTCAGTGATGCTTTAAGCTGCTGTTTCTTAATGCAAGCAATGGCAATAAAGTTTTTGTGCTAGATATGATCCAAATACATCCCTGAAGAAGGCAAACACCTTTAAAATGCATTTAAATTACTTTGTTCAAAGTATTGTTCTTTTGGTCTGAAAGGCACAGAACAGGCCATTCTAAGCGTTTTCGCACTGTTTCCAGCCTCAGTGATGCTTTAAGCTGCTGTTTCTTAATGCAAGCAATGGCAATAAAGTTTTTGTGCTAGATATGATCCAAATACATCCCTGAAGAAGGCAATCACCTTTAAAATGCATTTAAATTACTTTGTTCAAAGTATTTTTCTTTTGGTCTGAAAGGCACAGAACAGGCCATTAACCGTTTTTGCACTGTTTCCAGCCTCAGTATTTCTTTAAGCTGCTGTTTCTCAATGGAAGCAATGGCGATGAAGTTTTTGTGCTAGACATGATCCAAATACATCCCTGAAGCAGGCAATCACCTTTAAAATGCATTTAAATTACTTTGTTCAAAGTATTGTTCTTTTGGTCTGAAAGGCACAGAACAGGCCATTCTAAGCGTTTTCGCACTGTTTCCAGCCTCAGTGATGCTTTAAGCTGCTGTTTCTTAATGCAAGCAATGGCAATAAAGTTTTTGTGCTAGATATGATCCAAATACATCCCTGAAGAAGGCAATCACCTTTAAAATGCATTTAAATTACTTTGTTCAAAGTATTGTTCTTTTGGTCTGAAATGCACAGAACAGGCCATTAAGCGTTTTTGCACTGTTTCCAGCCTCAGTATTTCTTTAAGCTGCTTTTTCTCAATGGAAGCAATGGCGATGAAGTTTTTGTGCTAGATATGATCCAAATACATCCCTGAAGCAGGCAAACACCTTTAAAATGCATTTAAATCACTTTGTTCAAAGTATTGATCTTTTGGTCTAAAATGCACAGAACAGGCCATTCTAAGCGTTTTCGCACTGTTTCCAGCCTCAGTGATGCTTTAAGCTGCTGTTTCTTAATGCAAGCAATGGCAATAAAGTTTTTGTGCTAGATATGATCCAAATACATCCCTGAAGAAGGCAAACACCTTTAAAATGCATTTAAATTACTTTGTTCAAAGTATTGTTCTTTTGGTCTGAAAGGCACAGAACAGGCCATTCTAAGCGTTTTCGCACTGTTTCCAGCCTCAGTGATGCTTTAAGCTGCTGTTTCTTAATGCAAGCAATGGCAATAAAGTTTTTGTGCTAGATATGATCCAAATACATCCCTGAAGAAGGCAATCACCTTTAAAATGCATTTAAATTACTTTGTTCAAAGTATTGTTCTTTTGGTCTGAAAGGCACAGAACAGGCCATTAACCGTTTTTGCACTGTTTCCAGCCTCAGTATTTCTTTAAGCTGCTGTTTCTCAATGGAAGCAATGGCGATGAAGTTTTTGTGCTAGACATGATCCAAATACATCCCTGAAGCAGGCAATCACCTTTAAAATGCATTTAAATTACTTTGTTCAAAGTATTGTTCTTTTGGTCTGAAAGGCACAGAACAGGCCATTCTAAGCGTTTTCGCACTGTTTCCAGCCTCAGTGATGCTTTAAGCTGCTGTTTCTTAATGCAAGCAATGGCAATAAAGTTTTTGTGCTAGATATGATCCAAATACATCCCTGAAGAAGGCAATCACCTTTAAAATGCATTTAAATTACTTTGTTCAAAGTATTGTTCTTTTGGTCTGAAAGGCACAGAACAGGCCATTCTAAGCGTTTTCGCACTGTTTACAGCCTCAGTGATGCTTTAAGCTGCTGTTTCTTAATGCAAGCATTGGCAATAAAGTTTTTGTGCTAGATATGATCCAAATACATCCCTGAAGCAGGCAAACACCTTTAAAATGCATTTAAATCACTTTGTTCAAAGTAGTTTTATTAAGGTCTGAAATGCACAGAATAGGCCATTAAGCGTTTTCGCACTGTTTACAGCCTCAGTGATGCTTTAAGCTGCTGTTTCTTAATGCAAGCAATGGCGATGAAGTTTTTGTGCTAGATATGATCCAAATACATCCCTGAAGCAGGCAAATACCTTTAAAATGCATTTAAATCACTTTGTTCAAAGTAGTTTAATTAAGGTCTGAAATGCACAGAACAGGCCATTCTAAGCGTTTTTGCACTGTTTACAGCCTCAGTGATGCTTTAAGCAGCTGTTTCTTAATGCAAGCAATGGCAATAAAGTTTTTGTGCTAGATATGATCCAAATACATCCCTGAAGAAGGCAAACACCTTTAAAATGCATTTAAATAACTTTGTTCAAAGTAGTGTTCGTTTGGTCTGAAATGCACAGAACAGGCCATTAACCGTTTTTGCACTGTTTCCAGCCTCAGTGATGCTTTAAGCTGCTGTTTCTTAATGCAAGCAATGGCGATGAAATTTTTGTGCTAGATATGATCCAAATACATCCCTGAAGCAGGCAAACACCTTTAAAATGCATTTAAATCACTTTGTTCAAAGTAGTTTTATTAAGGTCTGAAATGCACAGAACAGGCCATTCTAAGCGTTTTCGCACTGTTTCCAGCCTCAGTGATGCTTTAAGCTGCTGTTTCTTAATGCAAGCAATGGCAATAAAGTTTTTGTGCTAGATATGATCCAAATACATCCCTGAAGAAGGCAATCACCTTTAAAATGCATTTAAATTACTTTGTTCAAAGTATTGTTCTTTTGGTCTGAAATGCACAGAACAGGCCATTAAGCGTTTTTGCACTGTTTCCAGCCTCAGTATTTCTTTAAGCTGCTTTTTCTCAATGGAAGCAATGGCGATGAAGTTTTTGTGCTAGATATGATCCAAATACATCCCTGAAGCAGGCAAACACCTTTAAAATGCATTTAAATCACTTTGTTCAAAGTAGTGTTCTTTTGGTCTGAAATGCACAGAACAGGCCATTCTAAGCGTTTTTGCACTGTTTCCAGCCTCAGTATTTCTTTAAGCTGCTTTTTCTCAATGGAAGCAATGGCGATGAAGTTTTTGTGCTAGATATGATCCAAATACATCCCTGAAGCAGGCAAACACCTTTAAAATGCATTTAAATCACTTTGTTCAAAGGATTGATCTTTTGGTCTAAAATGCACAGAACAGGCCATTCTAAGCGTTTTCGCACTGTTTCCAGCCTCAGTGATGCTTTAAGCTGCTGTTTCTTAATGCAAGCAATGGCAATAAAGTTTTTGTGCTAGATATGATCCAAATACATCCTTGAAGAAGGCAATCACCTTTAAAATGCATTTAAATTACTTTGTTCAAAGTATTGTTCTTTTGGTCTGAAAGGCACAGAACAGGCCATTTTTAAGCGTTTTCGCACTGTTTACAGCCTCAGTGATGCTTTAAGCTGCTGTTTCTTAATGCAAGCATTGGCAATAAAGTTTTTGTGCTAGATATGATCCAAATACATCCCTGAAGAAGGCAATCACCTTTAAAATGCATTTAAATTACTTTGTTCAAAGTATTGTTCTTTTGGTCTGAAAGGCACAGAACAGGCCATTCTAAGCGTTTTCGCACTGTTTCCAGCCTCAGTGATGCTTTAAGCTGCTGTTTCTTAATGCAAGCAATGGCGATGAAGTTTTTGTGCTAGATATGATCCAAATACATCCCTGAAGCAGGTAAACACCTTTAAAATGCATTTAAATCACTTTGTTCAAAGTAGTGTTCTTTTGGTCTGAAATGCACAGAACAGGCCATTCTAAGCGTTTTCGCACTGTTTCCAGCCTCAGTGATGCTTTAAGCTGCTGTTTCTTAATGCAAGCAATGGCGATGAAGTTTTTGTGCTAGATATGATCCAAATACATCCCTGAAGCAGGTAAACACCTTTAAAATGCATTTAAATCACTTTGTTCAAAGTAGTGTTCTTTTGGTCTGAAATGCACAGAACAGGCCATTCTAAGCGTTTTTGCACTGTTTCCAGCCTCAGTATTTCTTTAAGCTGTTGCATCTTAATGCAAGCAATGGCAATGAAGTTTTTGTGCTAGATATGATCCAAATACATCCTTGAAGAAGGCAAACACCTTTAAAATGCATTTAAATCACTTTGTTCAAAGTAGTTTTATTAAGGTCTAAAATGCACAGAACAGGCCATTCTAAGCGTTTTTGCACTGTTTACAGCCTCAGTGATGCTTTAAGCAGCTGTTTCTTAATGCAAGCAATGGCAATAAAGTTTTTGTGCTAGATATGATCCAAATACATCCCTGAAGCTGGCAAACACCTTTAAAATGCATTTAAATCACTTTGTTCAAAGTAGTGTTCTTTTGGTCTGAAATGCACAGAACAGGCCATTCTAAGCGTTTTTGCACTGTTTCCAGCCTCAGTATTTATTTAAGCTGTTGCATCTTAATGCAAGCAATGGCAATGAAGTTTTTGTGCTAGATATGATCCAAATACATCCTTGAAGAAGGCAAACACCTTTAAAATGCATTTAAATCACTTTGTTCAAAGTAGTTTTATTAAGGTCTAAAATGCACAGAACAGGCCATTCTAAGCGTTTTTGCAATGTTTCCAGCCTCAGTGATGCTTTAAGCTGCTGTTTCTTAATGCAAGCAATGGCAATAAAGTTTTTGTGCTAGATATGATCCAAATACATCCCTGAAGCAGGCAAACACCTTTAAAATGCATTTAAATAACTTTGTTCAAAGTAGTGTTCTTTTGGTCTGAAATGCACAGAACAGGCCATTAAGCGTTTTTGCACTGTTTTCTGCCTCAGTATTTCTTTAAGCTGCTTTTTCTCAATGGAAGCAATGGCGATGAAGTTTTTGTGCTAGATATGATCCAAATACATCCCTGAAGCAGGCAAACACCTTTAAAATGCATTTAAATCACTTTGTTCAAAGTATTGATCTTTTGGTCTAAAATGCACAGAACAGGCCATTCTAAGCGTTTTCGCACTGTTTACAGCCTCAGTTATGCTTTAAGCTGCTGTTTCTTAATGCAAGCATTGGCAATAAAGTTTTTGTGCTAGATATGATCCAAATACATCCCTGAAGAAGGCAATCACCTTTAAAATGCATTTAAATTACTTTGTTCAAAGTATTGTTCTTTTGGTCTGAAAGGCACAGAACAGGCCATTCTAAGCGTTTTCGCACTGTTTCCAGCCTCAGTGATGCTTTAAGCTGCTGTTTCTTAATGCAAGCAATGGCGATGAAGTTTTTGTGCTAGATATGATCCAAATACATCCCTGAAGCAGGCAAACACCTTTAAAATGCATTTAAATCACTTTGTTCAAAGTAGTGTTCTTTTGGTCTGAAATGCACAGAACAGGCCATTCTAAGCGTTTTTGCACTGTTTCCAGCCTCAGTATTTCTTTAAGCTGTTGCATCTTAATGCAAGCAATGGCAATGAAGTTTTTGTGCTAGATATGATCCAAATACATCCTTGAAGAAGGCAAACACCTTTAAAATGCATTTAAATCACTTTGTTCAAAGTAGTTTTATTAAGGTCTAAAATGCACAGAACAGGCCATTCTAAGCGTTTTTGCAATGTTTCCAGCCTCAGTGATGCTTTAAGCTGCTGTTTCCTAATGCAAGCAATGGCAATAAAGTTTTTGTGCTAGATATGATCCAAATACATCCCTGAAGCTGGCAAACACCTTTAAAATGCATTTAAATCACTTTGTTCAAAGTAGTGTTCTTTCGGTCTGAAATGCACAGAACAGGCCATTCTAAGCGTTTTTGCAATGTTTCCAGCCTCAGAGATGCTTTAAGCTGCTGTTTCTTAATGCAAGCAATGGCGATGAAGTTTTTGTGCTAGATATGATCCAAATACATCCCTGAAGCAGGAAAACACCTTTAAAATGCATTTAAATCACTTTGTTCAAAGTAGTTTTATTAAGGTCTGAAATGCACAGAACAGGCCATTCTAAGCGTTTTTGCAATGTTTCCAGCCTCAGTGATGCTTTAAGCTGCTGTTTCTTAATGCAAGCAATGGCGATGAAGTTTTTGTGCTAGATATGATCCAAATACATCCCTGAAGCAGGAAAACACCTTTAAAATGCATTTAAATCACTTTGTTCAAAGTAGTTTTATTAAGGTCTAAAATGCACAGAACAGGCCATTCTAAGCGTTTTTGCACTGTTTACAGCCTCAGTGATGCTTTAAGCAGCTGTTTCTTAATGCAAGCAATGGCAATAAAGTTTTTGTGCTAGATATGATCCAAATACATCCCTGAAGCAGGCAAACACCTTTAAAATGCATTTAAATAACTTTGTTCAAAGTAGTGTTCTTTTGGTCTGAAATGCACAGAACAGGCCATTAAGCGTTTTTGCACTGTTTTCTGCCTCAGTATTTCTTTAAGCTGCTTTTTCTCAATGGAAGCAATGGCGATGAAGTTTTTGTGCTAGATATGATCCAAATACATCCCTGAAGCAGGCAAACACCTTTAAAATGCATTTAAATCACTTTGTTCAAAGTATTGATCTTTTGGTCTAAAATGCACAGAACAGGCCATTCTAAGCGTTTTCGCACTGTTTACAGCCTCAGTTATGCTTTAAGCTGCTGTTTCTTAATGCAAGCATTGGCAATAAAGTTTTTGTGCTAGATATGATCCAAATACATCCCTGAAGAAGGCAATCACCTTTAAAATGCATTTAAATTACTTTGTTCAAAGTATTGTTCTTTTGGTCTGAAAGGCACAGAACAGGCCATTCTAAGCGTTTTCGCACTGTTTCCAGCCTCAGTGATGCTTTAAGCTGCTGTTTCTTAATGCAAGCAATGGCGATGAAGTTTTTGTGCTAGATATGATCCAAATACATCCCTGAAGCAGGCAAACACCTTTAAAATGCATTTAAATCACTTTGTTCAAAGTAGTGTTCTTTTGGTCTGAAATGCACAGAACTGGCCATTCTAAGCGTTTTTGCACTGTTTCCAGCCTCAGTATTTCTTTAAGCTGTTGCATCTTAATGCAAGCAATGGCAATGAAGTTTTTGTGCTAGATATGATCCAAATACATCCTTGAAGAAGGCAAACACCTTTAAAATGCATTTAAATCACTTTGTTCAAAGTAGTTTTATTAAGGTCTAAAATGCACAGAACAGGCCATTCTAAGCGTTTTTGCAATGTTTCCAGCCTCAGTGATGCTTTAAGCTGCTGTTTCCTAATGCAAGCAATGGCAATAAAGTTTTTGTGCTAGATATGATCCAAATACATCCCTGAAGCTGGCAAACACCTTTAAAATGCATTTAAATCACTTTGTTCAAAGTAGTGTTCTTTCGGTCTGAAATGCACAGAACAGGCCATTCTAAGCGTTTTTGCAATGTTTCCAGCCTCAGAGATGCTTTAAGCTGCTGTTTCTTAATGCAAGCAATGGCGATGAAGTTTTTGTGCTAGATATGATCCAAATACATCCCTGAAGCAGGAAAACACCTTTAAAATGCATTTAAATCACTTTGTTCAAAGTAGTTTTATTAAGGTCTGAAATGCACAGAACAGGCCATTCTAAGCGTTTTTGCAATGTTTCCAGCCTCAGTGATGCTTTAAGCTGCTGTTTCTTAATGCAAGCAATGGCGATGAAGTTTTTGTGCTAGATATGATCCAAATACATCCCTGAAGCAGGAAAACACCTTTAAAATGCATTTAAATCACTTTGTTCAAAGTAGTTTTATTAAGGTCTGAAATGCACAGAACAGGCCATTCTAAGCGTTTTTGCACTGTTTCCAGCCTCAGTATTTCTTTAAGCTGCTTTTTCTCAATGGAAGCAATGGCGATGAAGTTTTTGTGCTAGATATGATCCAAATACATCCCTGAAGCAGGCAAACACCTTTAAAATGCATTTAAATCACTTTGTTCAAAGGATTGATTTTTTGGTCTAAAATGCACAGAACAGGCCATTCTAAGCGTTTTCGCACTGTTTACAGCCTCAGTTATGCTTTAAACTGCTGTTTCTTAATGCAAGCAATGGCGATGAAGTTTTTGTGCTAGATATGATCCAAATACATCCCTGAAGCAGGCAAACACCTTTAAAATGCATTTAAATCACTTTGTTCAAAGTAGTTTTATTAAGGTCTGAAATGCACAGAATAGGCCATTAAGCGTTTTCGCACTGTTTACAGCCTCAGTGATGCTTTAAGCTGCTGTTTCTTAATGCAAGCAATGGCGATGAAGTTTTTGTGCTAGATATGATCCAAATACATCCCTGAAGCAGGCAAACACCTTTAAAATGCATTTAAATCACTTTGTTCAAAGTAGTTTTATTAAGGTCTGAAATGCACAGAACAGGCCATTCTAAGCGTTTTTGCACTGTTTACAGCCTCAGTGATGCTTTAAGCAGCTGTTTCTTAATGCAAGCAATGGCAATAAAGTTTTTGTGCTAGATATGATCCAAATACATCCCTGAAGCTGGCAAACACCTTTAAAATGCATTTAAATCACTTTGTTCAAAGTAGTGTTCTTTTGGTCTGAAATGCACAGAACAGGCCATTCTAAGCGTTTTTGCACTGTTTCCAGCCTCAGTATTTATTTAAGCTGTTGCATCTTAATGCAAGCAATGGCAATGAAGTTTTTGTGCTAGATATGATCCAAATACATCCTTGAAGAAGGCAAACACCTTTAAAATGCATTTAAATCACTTTGTTCAAAGTAGTTTTATTAAGGTCTAAAATGCACAGAACAGGCCATTCTAAGCGTTTTTGCAATGTTTCCAGCCTCAGTGATGCTTTAAGCTGCTGCATCTTAAAGCAAGCAATGGCAATAAAGTTTTTGTGCTAGATATGATCCAAATACATCCCTGAAGCAGGCAAACACCTTTAAAATGCATTTAAATAACTTTGTTCAAAGTAGTGTTCTTTTGGTCTGAAATGCACAGAACAGGCCATTAAGCGTTTTTGCACTGTTTTCTGCCTCAGTATTTCTTTAAGCTGCTTTTTCTCAATGGAAGCAATGGCGATGAAGTTTTTGTGCTAGATATGATCCAAATACATCCCTGAAGCAGGCAAACACCTTTAAAATGCATTTAAATCACTTTGTTCAAAGTATTGATCTTTTGGTCTAAAATGCACAGAACAGGCCATTCTAAGCGTTTTCGCACTGTTTACAGCCTCAGTTATGCTTTAAGCTGCTGTTTCTTAATGCAAGCAATGGCAATAAAGTTTTTGTGCTAGATATGATCCAAATACATCCCTGAAGCTGGCAAACACCTTTAAAATGCATTTAAATCACTTTGTTCAAAGTAGTGTTCTTTTGGTCTGAAATGCACAGAACAGGCCATTCTAAGCGTTTTTCAACTGTTTCCAGCCTCAGTGATGCTTTAAGCTGCTGTTTCTTAATGCAAGCAATGGCAATAAAGTTTTTGTGCTAGATATGATCCAAATACATCCCTGAAGAAGGCAATCACCTTTAAAATGCATTTAAATTACTTTGTTCAAAGTATTGTTCTTTTGGTCTGAAATGCACAGAACAGGCCATTAAGCGTTTTTGCACTGTTTCCAGCCTCAGCATTTCTTTAAGCTGCTGTTTCCTAATGCAAGCAATGGCAATAAAGTTTTTGTGCTAGATATGATCCAAATACATCCCTGAAGCTGGCAAACACCTTTAAAATGCATTTAAATCACTTTGTTCAAAGTAGTGTTCTTTCGGTCTGAAATGCACAGAACAGGCCATTCTAAGCGTTTTTGCAATGTTTCCAGCCTCAGAGATGCTTTAAGCTGCTGTTTCTTAATGCAAGCAATGGCGATGAAGTTTTTGTGCTAGATATGATCCAAATACATCCCTGAAGCAGGAAAACACCTTTAAAATGCATTTAAATCACTTTGTTCAAAGTAGTTTTATTAAGGTCTGAAATGCACAGAACAGGCCATTCTAAGCGTTTTTGCAATGTTTCCAGCCTCAGTGATGCTTTAAGCTGCTGTTTCTTAATGCAAGCAATGGCGATGAAGTTTTTGTGCTAGATATGATCCAAATACATCCCTGAAGCAGGAAAACACCTTTAAAATGCATTTAAATCACTTTGTTCAAAGTAGTTTTATTAAGGTCTAAAATGCACAGAACAGGCCATTCTAAGCGTTTTTGCACTGTTTACAGCCTCAGTGATGCTTTAAGCAGCTGTTTCTTAATGCAAGCAATGGCAATAAAGTTTTTGTGCTAGATATGATCCAAATACATCCCTGAAGCAGGCAAACACCTTTAAAATGCATTTAAATAACTTTGTTCAAAGTAGTGTTCTTTTGGTCTGAAATGCACAGAACAGGCCATTAAGCGTTTTTGCACTGTTTTCTGCCTCAGTATTTCTTTAAGCTGCTTTTTCTCAATGGAAGCAATGGCGATGAAGTTTTTGTGCTAGATATGATCCAAATACATCCCTGAAGCAGGCAAACACCTTTAAAATGCATTTAAATCACTTTGTTCAAAGTATTGATCTTTTGGTCTAAAATGCACAGAACAGGCCATTCTAAGCGTTTTCGCACTGTTTACAGCCTCAGTTATGCTTTAAGCTGCTGTTTCTTAATGCAAGCATTGGCAATAAAGTTTTTGTGCTAGATATGATCCAAATACATCCCTGAAGAAGGCAATCACCTTTAAAATGCATTTAAATTACTTTGTTCAAAGTATTGTTCTTTTGGTCTGAAAGGCACAGAACAGGCCATTCTAAGCGTTTTCGCACTGTTTCCAGCCTCAGTGATGCTTTAAGCTGCTGTTTCTTAATGCAAGCAATGGCGATGAAGTTTTTGTGCTAGATATGATCCAAATACATCCCTGAAGCAGGCAAACACCTTTAAAATGCATTTAAATCACTTTGTTCAAAGTAGTGTTCTTTTGGTCTGAAATGCACAGAACTGGCCATTCTAAGCGTTTTTGCACTGTTTCCAGCCTCAGTATTTCTTTAAGCTGTTGCATCTTAATGCAAGCAATGGCAATGAAGTTTTTGTGCTAGATATGATCCAAATACATCCTTGAAGAAGGCAAACACCTTTAAAATGCATTTAAATCACTTTGTTCAAAGTAGTTTTATTAAGGTCTAAAATGCACAGAACAGGCCATTCTAAGCGTTTTTGCAATGTTTCCAGCCTCAGTGATGCTTTAAGCTGCTGTTTCCTAATGCAAGCAATGGCAATAAAGTTTTTGTGCTAGATATGATCCAAATACATCCCTGAAGCTGGCAAACACCTTTAAAATGCATTTAAATCACTTTGTTCAAAGTAGTGTTCTTTCGGTCTGAAATGCACAGAACAGGCCATTCTAAGCGTTTTTGCAATGTTTCCAGCCTCAGAGATGCTTTAAGCTGCTGTTTCTTAATGCAAGCAATGGCGATGAAGTTTTTGTGCTAGATATGATCCAAATACATCCCTGAAGCAGGAAAACACCTTTAAAATGCATTTAAATCACTTTGTTCAAAGTAGTTTTATTAAGGTCTGAAATGCACAGAACAGGCCATTCTAAGCGTTTTTGCAATGTTTCCAGCCTCAGTGATGCTTTAAGCTGCTGTTTCTTAATGCAAGCAATGGCGATGAAGTTTTTGTGCTAGATATGATCCAAATACATCCCTGAAGCAGGAAAACACCTTTAAAATGCATTTAAATCACTTTGTTCAAAGTAGTTTTATTAAGGTCTGAAATGCACAGAACAGGCCATTCTAAGCGTTTTTGCACTGTTTCCAGCCTCAGTATTTCTTTAAGCTGCTTTTTCTCAATGGAAGCAATGGCGATGAAGTTTTTGTGCTAGATATGATCCAAATACATCCCTGAAGCAGGCAAACACCTTTAAAATGCATTTAAATCACTTTGTTCAAAGGATTGATTTTTTGGTCTAAAATGCACAGAACAGGCCATTCTAAGCGTTTTCGCACTGTTTACAGCCTCAGTTATGCTTTAAACTGCTGTTTCTTAATGCAAGCAATGGCGATGAAGTTTTTGTGCTAGATATGATCCAAATACATCCCTGAAGCAGGCAAACACCTTTAAAATGCATTTAAATCACTTTGTTCAAAGTAGTTTTATTAAGGTCTGAAATGCACAGAATAGGCCATTAAGCGTTTTCGCACTGTTTACAGCCTCAGTGATGCTTTAAGCTGCTGTTTCTTAATGCAAGCAATGGCGATGAAGTTTTTGTGCTAGATATGATCCAAATACATCCCTGAAGCAGGCAAACACCTTTAAAATGCATTTAAATCACTTTGTTCAAAGTAGTTTTATTAAGGTCTGAAATGCACAGAACAGGCCATTCTAAGCGTTTTTGCACTGTTTACAGCCTCAGTGATGCTTTAAGCAGCTGTTTCTTAATGCAAGCAATGGCAATAAAGTTTTTGTGCTAGATATGATCCAAATACATCCCTGAAGCTGGCAAACACCTTTAAAATGCATTTAAATCACTTTGTTCAAAGTAGTGTTCTTTTGGTCTGAAATGCACAGAACAGGCCATTCTAAGCGTTTTTGCACTGTTTCCAGCCTCAGTATTTATTTAAGCTGTTGCATCTTAATGCAAGCAATGGCAATGAAGTTTTTGTGCTAGATATGATCCAAATACATCCTTGAAGAAGGCAAACACCTTTAAAATGCATTTAAATCACTTTGTTCAAAGTAGTTTTATTAAGGTCTAAAATGCACAGAACAGGCCATTCTAAGCGTTTTTGCAATGTTTCCAGCCTCAGTGATGCTTTAAGCTGCTGCATCTTAAAGCAAGCAATGGCAATAAAGTTTTTGTGCTAGATATGATCCAAATACATCCCTGAAGCAGGCAAACACCTTTAAAATGCATTTAAATAACTTTGTTCAAAGTAGTGTTCTTTTGGTCTGAAATGCACAGAACAGGCCATTAAGCGTTTTTGCACTGTTTTCTGCCTCAGTATTTCTTTAAGCTGCTTTTTCTCAATGGAAGCAATGGCGATGAAGTTTTTGTGCTAGATATGATCCAAATACATCCCTGAAGCAGGCAAACACCTTTAAAATGCATTTAAATCACTTTGTTCAAAGTATTGATCTTTTGGTCTAAAATGCACAGAACAGGCCATTCTAAGCGTTTTCGCACTGTTTACAGCCTCAGTTATGCTTTAAGCTGCTGTTTCTTAATGCAAGCAATGGCAATAAAGTTTTTGTGCTAGATATGATCCAAATACATCCCTGAAGCTGGCAAACACCTTTAAAATGCATTTAAATCACTTTGTTCAAAGTAGTGTTCTTTTGGTCTGAAATGCACAGAACAGGCCATTCTAAGCGTTTTTCAACTGTTTCCAGCCTCAGTGATGCTTTAAGCTGCTGTTTCTTAATGCAAGCAATGGCAATAAAGTTTTTGTGCTAGATATGATCCAAATACATCCCTGAAGAAGGCAATCACCTTTAAAATGCATTTAAATTACTTTGTTCAAAGTATTGTTCTTTTGGTCTGAAATGCACAGAACAGGCCATTAAGCGTTTTTGCACTGTTTCCAGCCTCAGCATTTCTTTAAGCTGCTTTTTCTCAATGGAAGCAATGGCGATGAAGTTTTTGTGCTAGATATGATCCAAATACATCCCTGAAGCAGGCAAACACCTTTAAAATGCATTTAAATCACTTTGTTCAAAGTATTGATCTTTTGGTCTAAAATGCACAGAACAGGCCATTCTAAGCGTTTTTGCACTGTTTCCAGCCTCAGTATTTCTTTAAGCTGTTGCATCTTAATGCAAGCAATGGCAATGAAGTTTTTGTGCTAGATATGATCCAAATACATCCTTGAAGAAGGCAAACACCTTTAAAATGCATTTAAATCACTTTGTTCAAAGTAGTTTTA
Organism: Macropodus opercularis; assembly: GCA_030770545.1. Lineage (NCBI taxonomy): Eukaryota > Metazoa > Chordata > Actinopteri > Anabantiformes > Osphronemidae > Macropodus > Macropodus opercularis. Next base: position 11,166,325 of record JAUCMP010000028.1, on the reverse strand, counting down.
TTAAGGTCTAAAATGCACAGAACAGGCCATTCTAAGCGTTTTTGCAATGTTTCCAGCCTCAGTGATGCTTTAAGCTGCTGTTTCCTAATGCAAGCAATGGCAATGAAGTTTTTGTGCTAGATATGATCCAAATACATCCCTGAAGCAGGCAAACACCTTTAAAATGCATTTAAATCACTTTGTTCAAAGTAGTGTTCTTTCGGTCTGAAATGCACAGAACAGGCCATTCTAAGCGTTTTTGCACTGTTTCCAGCCTCAGTATTTCTTTAAGCTGTTGCATCTTAATGCAAGCAATGGCAATGAAGTTTTTGTGCTAGATATGATCCAAATACATCCTTGAAGAAGGCAAACACCTTTAAAATGCATTTAAATAACTTTGTTCAAAGTAGTGTTCTTTTGGTCTGAAATGCACAGAACAGGCCATTAAGCGTTTTTGCACTGTTTCCAGCCTCAGCATTTCTTTAAGCTGCTTTTTCTCAATGGAAGCAATGGCGATGAAGTTTTTGTGCTAGATATGATCCAAATACATCCCTGAAGCAGGCAAACACCTTTAAAATGCATTTAAATCACTTTGTTCAAAGTATTGATCTTTTGGTCTAAAATGCACAGAACAGGCCATTCTAAGCGTTTTCGCACTGTTTACAGCCTCAGTTATGCTTTAAGCTGCTGTTTCTTAATGCAAGCAATGGCAATAAAGTTTTTGTGCTAGATATGATCCAAATACATCCCTGAAGAAGGCAATCACCTTTAAAATGCATTGAAATCACTTTGATCAAATTAGTGTTCTTTTGGTCAAAAAAGCACAGAACAGGCCATTCTAAGCGTTCTTCAACTGTTTCCAGCCTCAGTGATGCTTTAAGCTGCTGTTTCTTAATGCAAGCAATGGCAATAAAGTTTTTGTGCTAGATATGATCCAAATACATCCCTGAAGAAGGCAATCACCTTTAAAATGCATTTAAATTACTTTGTTCAAAGTATTGTTCTTTTGGTCTGAAATGCACAGAACAGGCCATTAAGCGTTTTTGCACTGTTTCCAGCCTCAGCATTTCTTTAAGCTGCTTTTTCTCAATGGAAGCAATGGCGATGAAGTTTTTGTGCTAGATATGATCCAAATACATCCCTGAAGCAGGCAAACACCTTTAAAATGCATTTAAATCACTTTGTTCAAAGTATTGATCTTTTGGTCTAAAATGCACAGAACAGGCCATTCTAAGCGTTTTCGCACTGTTTACAGCCTCAGTTATGCTTTAAGCTGCTGTTTCTTAATGCAAGCAATGGCAATAAAGTTTTTGTGCTAGATATGATCCAAATACATCCCTGAAGAAGGCAATCACCTTTAAAATGCATTTAAATCACTTTGTTCAAAGTAGTTTTATTAAGGTCTGAAATGCACAGAACAGGCCATTCTAAGCGTTTTTGCACTGTTTACAGCCTCAGTGATGCTTTAAGCAGCTGTTTCTTAATGCAAGCAATGGCAATAAAGTTTTTGTGCTAGATATGATCCAAATACATCCCTGAAGCTGGCAAACACCTTTAAAATGCATTTAAATCACTTTGTTCAAAGTAGTGTTCTTTCGGTCTGAAATGCACAGAACAGGCCATTCTAAGCGTTTTCGCACTGTTTACAGCCTCAGTTATGCTTTAAGCTGCTGTTTCTTAATGCAAGCAATGGCAATAAAGTTTTTGTGCTAGATATGATCCAAATACATCCCTGAAGCTGGCAAACACCTTTAAAATGCATTTAAATCACTTTGTTCAAAGTAGTGTTCTTTTGGTCTGAAATGCACAGAACAGGCCATTCTAAGCGTTTTTCAACTGTTTCCAGCCTCAGTGATGCTTTAAGCTGCTGTTTCTTAATGCAAGCAATGGCAATAAAGTTTTTGTGCTAGATATGATCCAAATACATCCCTGAAGAAGGCAATCACCTTTAAAATGCATTTAAATTACTTTGTTCAAAGTATTGTTCTTTTGGTCTGAAATGCACAGAACAGGCCATTAAGCGTTTTTGCACTGTTTCCAGCCTCAGCATTTCTTTAAGCTGCTTTTTCTCAATGGAAGCAATGGCGATGAAGTTTTTGTGCTAGATATGATCCAAATACATCCCTGAAGCAGGCAAACACCTTTAAAATGCATTTAAATCACTTTGTTCAAAGTATTGATCTTTTGGTCTAAAATGCACAGAACAGGCCATTCTAAGCGTTTTTGCACTGTTTCCAGCCTCAGTATTTCTTTAAGCTGTTGCATCTTAATGCAAGCAATGGCAATGAAGTTTTTGTGCTAGATATGATCCAAATACATCCTTGAAGAAGGCAAACACCTTTAAAATGCATTTAAATCACTTTGTTCAAAGTAGTTTTATTAAGGTCTAAAATGCACAGAACAGGCCATTCTAAGCGTTTTTGCAATGTTTCCAGCCTCAGTGATGCTTTAAGCTGCTGTTTCCTAATGCAAGCAATGGCAATGAAGTTTTTGTGCTAGATATGATCCAAATACATCCCTGAAGCAGGCAAACACCTTTAAAATGCATTTAAATCACTTTGTTCAAAGTAGTGTTCTTTCGGTCTGAAATGCACAGAACAGGCCATTCTAAGCGTTTTTGCACTGTTTCCAGCCTCAGTATTTCTTTAAGCTGTTGCATCTTAATGCAAGCAATGGCAATGAAGTTTTTGTGCTAGATATGATCCAAATACATCCTTGAAGAAGGCAAACACCTTTAAAATGCATTTAAATAACTTTGTTCAAAGTAGTGTTCTTTTGGTCTGAAATGCACAGAACAGGCCATTAAGCGTTTTTGCACTGTTTCCAGCCTCAGCATTTCTTTAAGCTGCTTTTTCTCAATGGAAGCAATGGCGATGAAGTTTTTGTGCTAGATATGATCCAAATACATCCCTGAAGCAGGCAAACACCTTTAAAATGCATTTAAATCACTTTGTTCAAAGTATTGATCTTTTGGTCTAAAATGCACAGAACAGGCCATTCTAAGCGTTTTCGCACTGTTTACAGCCTCAGTTATGCTTTAAGCTGCTGTTTCTTAATGCAAGCAATGGCAATAAAGTTTTTGTGCTAGATATGATCCAAATACATCCCTGAAGAAGGCAATCACCTTTAAAATGCATTGAAATCACTTTGATCAAATTAGTGTTCTTTTGGTCAAAAAAGCACAGAACAGGCCATTCTAAGCGTTCTTCAACTGTTTCCAGCCTCAGTGATGCTTTAAGCTGCTGTTTCTTAATGCAAGCAATGGCAATAAAGTTTTTGTGCTAGATATGATCCAAATACATCCCTGAAGAAGGCAATCACCTTTAAAATGCATTTAAATTACTTTGTTCAAAGTATTGTTCTTTTGGTCTGAAATGCACAGAACAGGCCATTAAGCGTTTTTGCACTGTTTCCAGCCTCAGCATTTCTTTAAGCTGCTTTTTCTCAATGGAAGCAATGGCGATGAAGTTTTTGTGCTAGATATGATCCAAATACATCCCTGAAGCAGGCAAACACCTTTAAAATGCATTTAAATCACTTTGTTCAAAGTATTGATCTTTTGGTCTAAAATGCACAGAACAGGCCATTCTAAGCGTTTTCGCACTGTTTACAGCCTCAGTTATGCTTTAAGCTGCTGTTTCTTAATGCAAGCAATGGCAATAAAGTTTTTGTGCTAGATATGATCCAAATACATCCCTGAAGAAGGCAATCACCTTTAAAATGCATTTAAATCACTTTGTTCAAAGTAGTTTTATTAAGGTCTGAAATGCACAGAACAGGCCATTCTAAGCGTTTTTGCACTGTTTACAGCCTCAGTGATGCTTTAAGCAGCTGTTTCTTAATGCAAGCAATGGCAATAAAGTTTTTGTGCTAGATATGATCCAAATACATCCCTGAAGCTGGCAAACACCTTTAAAATGCATTTAAATCACTTTGTTCAAAGTAGTGTTCTTTCGGTCTGAAATGCACAGAACAGGCCATTCTAAGCGTTTTTGCAATGTTTCCAGCCTCAGTGATGCTTTAAGCTGCTGTTTCTTAATGCAAGCAATGGCGATGAAGTTTTTTTTGCTAGATATGATCCAAATACATCCCTGAAGCAGGAAAACACCTTTAAAATATATTTAAATCACTTTGTTCAAAGTAGTGTTCTTTTGGTCTGAAATGCACAGAACAGGCCATTCTAAGCGTTTTCGCACTGTTTCCAGCCTCAGTGATGCTTTAAGCTGCTGTTTCTTAATGCAAGCAATGGCGATGAAGTTTTTGTGCTAGATATGATCCAAATACATCCCTGAAGCAGGTAAACACCTTTAAAATGCATTTAAATCACTTTGTTCAAAGTAGTGTTCTTTTGGTCTGAAATGCACAGAACAGGCCATTCTAAGCGTTTTTGCACTGTTTCCAGCCTCAGTATTTCTTTAAGCTGTTGCATCTTAATGCAAGCAATGGCAATGAAGTTTTTGTGCTAGATATGATCCAAATACATCCTTGAAGAAGGCAAACACCTTTAAAATGCATTTAAATCACTTTGTTCAAAGTAGTTTTATTAAGGTCTAAAATGCACAGAACAGGCCATTCTAAGCGTTTTTGCACTGTTTACAGCCTCAGTGATGCTTTAAGCAGCTGTTTCTTAATGCAAGCAATGGCAATAAAGTTTTTGTGCTAGATATGATCCAAATACATCCCTGAAGCTGGCAAACACCTTTAAAATGCATTTAAATCACTTTGTTCAAAGTAGTGTTCTTTTGGTCTGAAATGCACAGAACAGGCCATTCTAAGCGTTTTTGCACTGTTTCCAGCCTCAGTATTTATTTAAGCTGTTGCATCTTAATGCAAGCAATGGCAATGAAGTTTTTGTGCTAGATATGATCCAAATACATCCTTGAAGAAGGCAAACACCTTTAAAATGCATTTAAATCACTTTGTTCAAAGTAGTTTTATTAAGGTCTAAAATGCACAGAACAGGCCATTCTAAGCGTTTTTGCAATGTTTCCAGCCTCAGTGATGCTTTAAGCTGCTGTTTCTTAATGCAAGCAATGGCAATAAAGTTTTTGTGCTAGATATGATCCAAATACATCCCTGAAGCAGGCAAACACCTTTAAAATGCATTTAAATAACTTTGTTCAAAGTAGTGTTCTTTTGGTCTGAAATGCACAGAACAGGCCATTAAGCGTTTTTGCACTGTTTTCTGCCTCAGTATTTCTTTAAGCTGCTTTTTCTCAATGGAAGCAATGGCGATGAAGTTTTTGTGCTAGATATGATCCAAATACATCCCTGAAGCAGGCAAACACCTTTAAAATGCATTTAAATCACTTTGTTCAAAGTATTGATCTTTTGGTCTAAAATGCACAGAACAGGCCATTCTAAGCGTTTTCGCACTGTTTACAGCCTCAGTTATGCTTTAAGCTGCTGTTTCTTAATGCAAGCATTGGCAATAAAGTTTTTGTGCTAGATATGATCCAAATACATCCCTGAAGAAGGCAATCACCTTTAAAATGCATTTAAATTACTTTGTTCAAAGTATTGTTCTTTTGGTCTGAAAGGCACAGAACAGGCCATTCTAAGCGTTTTCGCACTGTTTCCAGCCTCAGTGATGCTTTAAGCTGCTGTTTCTTAATGCAAGCAATGGCGATGAAGTTTTTGTGCTAGATATGATCCAAATACATCCCTGAAGCAGGCAAACACCTTTAAAATGCATTTAAATCACTTTGTTCAAAGTAGTGTTCTTTTGGTCTGAAATGCACAGAACAGGCCATTCTAAGCGTTTTTGCACTGTTTCCAGCCTCAGTATTTCTTTAAGCTGTTGCATCTTAATGCAAGCAATGGCAATGAAGTTTTTGTGCTAGATATGATCCAAATACATCCTTGAAGAAGGCAAACACCTTTAAAATGCATTTAAATCACTTTGTTCAAAGTAGTTTTATTAAGGTCTAAAATGCACAGAACAGGCCATTCTAAGCGTTTTTGCAATGTTTCCAGCCTCAGTGATGCTTTAAGCTGCTGTTTCCTAATGCAAGCAATGGCAATAAAGTTTTTGTGCTAGATATGATCCAAATACATCCCTGAAGCTGGCAAACACCTTTAAAATGCATTTAAATCACTTTGTTCAAAGTAGTGTTCTTTCGGTCTGAAATGCACAGAACAGGCCATTCTAAGCGTTTTTGCAATGTTTCCAGCCTCAGAGATGCTTTAAGCTGCTGTTTCTTAATGCAAGCAATGGCGATGAAGTTTTTGTGCTAGATATGATCCAAATACATCCCTGAAGCAGGAAAACACCTTTAAAATGCATTTAAATCACTTTGTTCAAAGTAGTTTTATTAAGGTCTGAAATGCACAGAACAGGCCATTCTAAGCGTTTTTGCAATGTTTCCAGCCTCAGTGATGCTTTAAGCTGCTGTTTCTTAATGCAAGCAATGGCGATGAAGTTTTTGTGCTAGATATGATCCAAATACATCCCTGAAGCAGGAAAACACCTTTAAAATGCATTTAAATCACTTTGTTCAAAGTAGTTTTATTAAGGTCTAAAATGCACAGAACAGGCCATTCTAAGCGTTTTTGCACTGTTTACAGCCTCAGTGATGCTTTAAGCAGCTGTTTCTTAATGCAAGCAATGGCAATAAAGTTTTTGTGCTAGATATGATCCAAATACATCCCTGAAGCAGGCAAACACCTTTAAAATGCATTTAAATAACTTTGTTCAAAGTAGTGTTCTTTTGGTCTGAAATGCACAGAACAGGCCATTAAGCGTTTTTGCACTGTTTTCTGCCTCAGTATTTCTTTAAGCTGCTTTTTCTCAATGGAAGCAATGGCGATGAAGTTTTTGTGCTAGATATGATCCAAATACATCCCTGAAGCAGGCAAACACCTTTAAAATGCATTTAAATCACTTTGTTCAAAGTATTGATCTTTTGGTCTAAAATGCACAGAACAGGCCATTCTAAGCGTTTTCGCACTGTTTACAGCCTCAGTTATGCTTTAAGCTGCTGTTTCTTAATGCAAGCATTGGCAATAAAGTTTTTGTGCTAGATATGATCCAAATACATCCCTGAAGAAGGCAATCACCTTTAAAATGCATTTAAATTACTTTGTTCAAAGTATTGTTCTTTTGGTCTGAAAGGCACAGAACAGGCCATTCTAAGCGTTTTCGCACTGTTTCCAGCCTCAGTGATGCTTTAAGCTGCTGTTTCTTAATGCAAGCAATGGCGATGAAGTTTTTGTGCTAGATATGATCCAAATACATCCCTGAAGCAGGCAAACACCTTTAAAATGCATTTAAATCACTTTGTTCAAAGTAGTGTTCTTTTGGTCTGAAATGCACAGAACTGGCCATTCTAAGCGTTTTTGCACTGTTTCCAGCCTCAGTATTTCTTTAAGCTGTTGCATCTTAATGCAAGCAATGGCAATGAAGTTTTTGTGCTAGATATGATCCAAATACATCCTTGAAGAAGGCAAACACCTTTAAAATGCATTTAAATCACTTTGTTCAAAGTAGTTTTATTAAGGTCTAAAATGCACAGAACAGGCCATTCTAAGCGTTTTTGCAATGTTTCCAGCCTCAGTGATGCTTTAAGCTGCTGTTTCCTAATGCAAGCAATGGCAATAAAGTTTTTGTGCTAGATATGATCCAAATACATCCCTGAAGCTGGCAAACACCTTTAAAATGCATTTAAATCACTTTGTTCAAAGTAGTGTTCTTTCGGTCTGAAATGCACAGAACAGGCCATTCTAAGCGTTTTTGCAATGTTTCCAGCCTCAGAGATGCTTTAAGCTGCTGTTTCTTAATGCAAGCAATGGCGATGAAGTTTTTGTGCTAGATATGATCCAAATACATCCCTGAAGCAGGAAAACACCTTTAAAATGCATTTAAATCACTTTGTTCAAAGTAGTTTTATTAAGGTCTGAAATGCACAGAACAGGCCATTCTAAGCGTTTTTGCAATGTTTCCAGCCTCAGTGATGCTTTAAGCTGCTGTTTCTTAATGCAAGCAATGGCGATGAAGTTTTTGTGCTAGATATGATCCAAATACATCCCTGAAGCAGGAAAACACCTTTAAAATGCATTTAAATCACTTTGTTCAAAGTAGTTTTATTAAGGTCTGAAATGCACAGAACAGGCCATTCTAAGCGTTTTTGCACTGTTTCCAGCCTCAGTATTTCTTTAAGCTGCTTTTTCTCAATGGAAGCAATGGCGATGAAGTTTTTGTGCTAGATATGATCCAAATACATCCCTGAAGCAGGCAAACACCTTTAAAATGCATTTAAATCACTTTGTTCAAAGGATTGATTTTTTGGTCTAAAATGCACAGAACAGGCCATTCTAAGCGTTTTCGCACTGTTTACAGCCTCAGTTATGCTTTAAACTGCTGTTTCTTAATGCAAGCAATGGCGATGAAGTTTTTGTGCTAGATATGATCCAAATACATCCCTGAAGCAGGCAAACACCTTTAAAATGCATTTAAATCACTTTGTTCAAAGTAGTTTTATTAAGGTCTGAAATGCACAGAATAGGCCATTAAGCGTTTTCGCACTGTTTACAGCCTCAGTGATGCTTTAAGCTGCTGTTTCTTAATGCAAGCAATGGCGATGAAGTTTTTGTGCTAGATATGATCCAAATACATCCCTGAAGCAGGCAAACACCTTTAAAATGCATTTAAATCACTTTGTTCAAAGTAGTTTTATTAAGGTCTGAAATGCACAGAACAGGCCATTCTAAGCGTTTTTGCACTGTTTACAGCCTCAGTGATGCTTTAAGCAGCTGTTTCTTAATGCAAGCAATGGCAATAAAGTTTTTGTGCTAGATATGATCCAAATACATCCCTGAAGCTGGCAAACACCTTTAAAATGCATTTAAATCACTTTGTTCAAAGTAGTGTTCTTTTGGTCTGAAATGCACAGAACAGGCCATTCTAAGCGTTTTTGCACTGTTTCCAGCCTCAGTATTTATTTAAGCTGTTGCATCTTAATGCAAGCAATGGCAATGAAGTTTTTGTGCTAGATATGATCCAAATACATCCTTGAAGAAGGCAAACACCTTTAAAATGCATTTAAATCACTTTGTTCAAAGTAGTTTTATTAAGGTCTAAAATGCACAGAACAGGCCATTCTAAGCGTTTTTGCAATGTTTCCAGCCTCAGTGATGCTTTAAGCTGCTGCATCTTAAAGCAAGCAATGGCAATAAAGTTTTTGTGCTAGATATGATCCAAATACATCCCTGAAGCAGGCAAACACCTTTAAAATGCATTTAAATAACTTTGTTCAAAGTAGTGTTCTTTTGGTCTGAAATGCACAGAACAGGCCATTAAGCGTTTTTGCACTGTTTTCTGCCTCAGTATTTCTTTAAGCTGCTTTTTCTCAATGGAAGCAATGGCGATGAAGTTTTTGTGCTAGATATGATCCAAATACATCCCTGAAGCAGGCAAACACCTTTAAAATGCATTTAAATCACTTTGTTCAAAGTATTGATCTTTTGGTCTAAAATGCACAGAACAGGCCATTCTAAGCGTTTTCGCACTGTTTACAGCCTCAGTTATGCTTTAAGCTGCTGTTTCTTAATGCAAGCAATGGCAATAAAGTTTTTGTGCTAGATATGATCCAAATACATCCCTGAAGCTGGCAAACACCTTTAAAATGCATTTAAATCACTTTGTTCAAAGTAGTGTTCTTTTGGTCTGAAATGCACAGAACAGGCCATTCTAAGCGTTTTTCAACTGTTTCCAGCCTCAGTGATGCTTTAAGCTGCTGTTTCTTAATGCAAGCAATGGCAATAAAGTTTTTGTGCTAGATATGATCCAAATACATCCCTGAAGAAGGCAATCACCTTTAAAATGCATTTAAATTACTTTGTTCAAAGTATTGTTCTTTTGGTCTGAAATGCACAGAACAGGCCATTAAGCGTTTTTGCACTGTTTCCAGCCTCAGCATTTCTTTAAGCTGCTTTTTCTCAATGGAAGCAATGGCGATGAAGTTTTTGTGCTAGATATGATCCAAATACATCCCTGAAGCAGGCAAACACCTTTAAAATGCATTTAAATCACTTTGTTCAAAGTATTGATCTTTTGGTCTAAAATGCACAGAACAGGCCATTCTAAGCGTTTTTGCACTGTTTCCAGCCTCAGTATTTCTTTAAGCTGTTGCATCTTAATGCAAGCAATGGCAATGAAGTTTTTGTGCTAGATATGATCCAAATACATCCTTGAAGAAGGCAAACACCTTTAAAATGCATTTAAATCACTTTGTTCAAAGTAGTTTTATTAAGGTCTAAAATGCACAGAACAGGCCATTCTAAGCGTTTTTGCAATGTTTCCAGCCTCAGTGATGCTTTAAGCTGCTGTTTCCTAATGCAAGCAATGGCAATGAAGTTTTTGTGCTAGATATGATCCAAATACATCCCTGAAGCAGGCAAACACCTTTAAAATGCATTTAAATCACTTTGTTCAAAGTAGTGTTCTTTTGGTCTGAAATGCACAGAACAGGCCATTAAGCGTTTTTGCACTGTTTCCAGCCTCAGTGATGCTTTAAGCTGCTGTTTCTTAATGCAAGCAATGGCGATGAAGTTTTTGTGCTAGATATGATCCAAATACATCCCTGAAGCAGGCAAACACCTTTAAAATGCATTTAAATAACTTTGTTCAAAGTAGTGTTCTTTTGGTCTGAAATGCACAGAACAGGCCATTCTAAGCGTTTTCGCACTGTTTTTCAGCCTCAGTGATGCTTTAAGCTGCTGTTTCTTAATGCAAACAATGGTAATAAAGTTTCTGTGCTAGATATGATCCAAATACATCCCTGAAGAAGGCAAACACCTTTAAAATGCATTGAAATCACTTTGATCAAATTAGTGTTCTTTTGGTCAAAAAAGCACAGAACAGGCCATTCTAAGCGTTCTTCAACTGTTTCCAGCCTCAGTGATGCTTTAAGCTGCTGTTTCTTAATGCAAGCAATGGCAATAAAGTTTTTGTGCTAGATATGATCCAAATACATCCCTGAAGAAGGCAATCACCTTTAAAATGCATTTAAATTACTTTGTTCAAAGTATTGTTCTTTTGGTCTGAAATGCACAGAACAGGCCATTAAGCGTTTTTGCACTGTTTCCAGCCTCAGCATTTCTTTAAGCTGCTTTTTCTCAATGGAAGCAATGGCGATGAAGTTTTTGTGCTAGATATGATCCAAATACATCCCTGAAGCAGGCAAACACCTTTAAAATGCATTTAAATCACTTTGTTCAAAGTATTGATCTTTTGGTCTGAAATGCACAGAACAGGCCATTCTAAGCGTTTTCGCACTGTTTACAGCCTCAGTTATGCTTTAAGCTGCTGTTTCTTAATGCAAGCAATGGCAATAAAGTTTTTGTGCTAGATATGATCCAAATACATCCCTGAAGCTGGCGAACACCTTTAAAATGCATTTAAATCACTTTGTTCAAAGTAGTGTTCTTTTGGTCTGAAATGCACAGAACAGGCCATTAAGCGTTTTTGCACTGTTTCCAGCCTCAGTGATGCTTTAAGCTGCTGTTTCTTAATGCAAGCAATGGCGATGAAGTTTTTGTGCTAGATATGATCCAAATACATCCCTGAAGCAGGCAAACACCTTTAAAATGCATTTAAATCACTTTGTTCAAAGTAGTTTTATTAAGGTCTGAAATGCACAGAACAGGCCATTCTAAGCGTTTTCGCACTGTTTCCAGCCTCAGTGATGCTTTAAGCTGCGGTTTCTTAATGCAAGCAATGGCAATAAAGTTTTTGTGCTAGATATGATCCAAATACATCCCTGATGCAGGCAAACACCTTTAAAATGCATTTAAATCACTTTGTTCAAAGTATTGTTCTTTTGGTCTGAAATGCACAGAATAGGCCATTAAGCGTTTTCGCACTGTTTCCAGCCTCAGTATTTCTTTAAGCTGCTGTTTCCTAATGCAAGCAATGGCAATAAAGTTTTTGTGCTAGATATGATCCAAATACATCCCTGAAGAAGGCAAATACCTTTAAAATGCATTTGAATCACTTTGTTTAAAGTAGTGTTCTTTTGGTCTGAAATGCACAGAATAGGCCATTAAGCGTTTTCGCACTGTTTACAGCCTCAGTGATGCTTTAAGCTGCTGTTTCTTAATGCAAGCAATGGCGATGAAGTTTTTGTGCTAGATATGATCCAAATACATCCCTGAAGCAGGCAAACACCTTTAAAATGCATTTAAATCACTTTGTTCAAAGTAGTTTTATTAAGGTCTGAAATGCACAGAACAGGCCATTCTAAGCGTTTTTGCACTGTTTACAGCCTCAGTGATGCTTTAAGCAGCTGTTTCTTAATGCAAGCAATGGCAATAAAGTTTTTGTGCTAGATATGATCCAAATACATCCCTGAAGCTGGCAAACACCTTTAAAATGCATTTAAATCACTTTGTTCAAAGTAGTGTTCTTTTGGTCTGAAATGCACAGAACAGGCCATTAAGCGTTTTTGCACTGTTTCCAGCCTCAGTGATGCTTTAAGCTGCTGTTTCTTAATGCAAGCAATGGCGATGAAGTTTTTGTGCTAGATATGATCCAAATACATCCCTGAAGCAGGCAAACACCTTTAAAATGCATTTAAATCACTTTGTTCAAAGTAGTTTTATTAAGGTCTGAAATGCACAGAACAGGCCATTCTAAGCGTTTTCGCACTGTTTCCAGCCTCAGTGATGCTTTAAGCTGCGGTTTCTTAATGCAAGCAATGGCAATAAAGTTTTTGTGCTAGATATGATCCAAATACATCCCTGATGCAGGCAAACACCTTTAAAATGCATTTAAATCACTTTGTTCAAAGTATTGTTCTTTTGGTCTGAAATGCACAGAATAGGCCATTAAGCGTTTTCGCACTGTTTCCAGCCTCAGTATTTCTTTAAGCTGCTGTTTCCTAATGCAAGCAATGGCAATAAAGTTTTTGTGCTAGATATGATCCAAATACATCCCTGAAGAAGGCAAATACCTTTAAAATGCATTTGAATCACTTTGTTTAAAGTAGTGTTCTTTTGGTCTGAAATGCACAGAACAGGCCATTCTAAGCGTTTTTGCACTGTTTACAGCTTCAGTGATGCTTTAAGCAGCTGTTTCTTAATGTAAGCAATGGCAATAAAGTTTTTGTGCTAGATATGATCCAAATACATCCCTGAAGCTGGCAAACACCTTTAAAATGCATTTAAATCACTTTGTTCAAAGTAGTGTTCTTTTGGTCTGAAATGCACAGAACAGGCCATTCTAAGCGTTTTTGCACTGTTTCCAGCCTCAGTATTTCTTTAAGCTGTTGCATCTTAATGCAAGCAATGGCAATGAAGTTTTTGTGCTAGATATGATCCAAATACATCCTTGAAGAAGGCAAACACCTTTAAAATGCATTTAAATCACTTTGTTCAAAGTAGTTTTATTAAGGTCTAAAATGCACAGAACAGGCCATTCTAAGCGTTTTCGCACTGTTTACAGCCTCAGTGATGCTTTAAGCTGCTGTTTCTTAATGCAAGTAATGGCGATGAAGTTTTTGTGCTAGATATGATCCAAATACATCCCCGAAGCAGGCAAACACCTTTAAAATGCATTTAAATCACTTTGTTCAAAGTAGTTTTATTAAGGTCTGAATCGCACAGAACAGGCCATTCTAAGCGTTTTCGCACTGTTTTTAGCCTCAGTGATGCTTTAAGCTGCTGTTTCTTAATGCAAGCAATGGCAATAAAGTTTTTGTGCTAGATATGATCCAAATACATCCCTGAAGCAGGCAAACACCTTTAAAATGCATTTAAATCACTTTGTTCAAAGTAGTGTTCTTTTGGTCTGAAATGCACAGAACAGGCCATTCTAAGCGTTTTTGCACTGTTTCCAGCCTCAGTATTTCTTTAAGCTGTTGCATCTTAATGCAAGCAATGGCGATGAAGTTTTTGTGCTAGATATGATCCAAATACATCCCTGAAGCAGGCAAACACCTTTAAAATGCATTTAAATCACTTTGTTCAAAGTAGTTTTATTAAGGTCTGAAATGCACAGAACAGGCCATTCTAAGCGTTTTTGCACTGTTTACAGCCTCAGTGATGCTTTAAGCAGCTGTTTCTTAATGCAAGCAATGGCAATAAAGTTTTTGTGCTAGATATGATCCAAATACATCCCTGAAGCTGGCAAACACCTTTAAAATGCATTTAAATCACTTTGTTCAAAGTAGTGTTCTTTTGGTCTGAAATGCACAGAACAGGCCATTCTAAGCGTTTTTGCACTGTTTCCAGCCTCAGTATTTATTTAAGCTGTTGCATCTTAATGCAAGCAATGGCAATGAAGTTTTTGTGCTAGATATGATCCAAATACATCCTTGAAGAAGGCAAACACCTTTAAAATGCATTTAAATCACTTTGTTCAAAGTAGTTTTATTAAGGTCTAAAATGCACAGAACAGGCCATTCTAAGCGTTTTTGCAATGTTTCCAGCCTCAGTGATGCTTTAAGCTGCTGTTTCTTAATGCAAGCAATGGCAATAAAGTTTTTGTGCTAGATATGATCCAAATACATCCCTGAAGCAGGCAAACACCTTTAAAATGCATTTAAATAACTTTGTTCAAAGTAGTGTTCTTTTGGTCTGAAATGCACAGAACAGGCCATTAAGCGTTTTTGCACTGTTTTCTGCCTCAGTATTTCTTTAAGCTGCTTTTTCTCAATGGAAGCAATGGCGATGAAGTTTTTGTGCTAGATATGATCCAAATACATCCCTGAAGCAGGCAAACACCTTTAAAATGCATTTAAATCACTTTGTTCAAAGTATTGATCTTTTGGTCTAAAATGCACAGAACAGGCCATTCTAAGCGTTTTCGCACTGTTTACAGCCTCAGTTATGCTTTAAGCTGCTGTTTCTTAATGCAAGCAATGGCAATAAAGTTTTTGTGCTAGATATGATCCAAATACATCCCTGAAGCTGGCAAACACCTTTAAAATGCATTTAAATCACTTTGTTCAAAGTAGTGTTCTTTTGGTCTGAAATGCACAGAACAGGCCATTAAGCGTTTTTGCACTGTTTCCAGCCTCAGTGATGCTTTAAGCTGCTTTTTCTTAATGCAAGCAATGGCAATGAAGTTTTTGTGCTAGATATGATCCAAATACATCCCTGAAGCTGGCAAACACCTTTAAAATGCATTGAAATCACTTTGATCAAATTAGTGTTCTTTTGGTCAAAAAAGCACAGAACAGGCCATTAAGCGTTTTTGCACTGTTTCCAGCCTCAGTGATGCTTTAAGCTGCTTTTTCTTAATGCAAGCAATGGCAATAAAGTTTTTGTGCTAGATATGATCCAAATACATCCCTGAAGAAGGCAATCACCTTTAAAATGCATTTAAATTACTTTGTTCAAAGTATTGTTCTTTTGGTCTGAAATGCACAGAACAGGCCATTAAGCGTTTTTGCACTGTTTCCAGCCTCAGCATTTCTTTAAGCTGCTTTTTCTCAATGGAAGCAATGGCGATGAAGTTTTTGTGCTAGATATGATCCAAATACATCCCTGAAGCAGGCAAACACCTTTAAAATGCATTTAAATCACTTTGTTCAAAGTATTGATCTTTTGGTCTAAAATGCACAGAACAGGCCATTCTAAGCGTTTTTGCACTGTTTCCAGCCTCAGTATTTCTTTAAGCTGTTGCATCTTAATGCAAGCAATGGCAATGAAGTTTTTGTGCTAGATATGATCCAAATACATCCTTGAAGAAGGCAAACACCTTTAAAATGCATTTAAATCACTTTGTTCAAAGTAGTTTTATTAAGGTCTAAAATGCACAGAACAGGCCATTCTAAGCGTTTTTGCAATGTTTCCAGCCTCAGTGATGCTTTAAGCTGCTGTTTCTTAATGCAAGCAATGGCAATAAAGTTTTTGTGCTAGATATGATCCAAATACATCCCTGAAGCAGGCAAACACCTTTAAAATGCATTTAAATAACTTTGTTCAAAGTAGTGTTCTTTTGGTCTGAAATGCACAGAACAGGCCATTCTAAGCGTTTTCGCACTGTTTTCAGCCTCAGTGATGCTTTAAGCTGCTGTTTCTTAATGCAAACAATGGTAATAAAGTTTCTGTGCTAGATATGATCCAAATACATCCCTGAAGAAGGCAAACACCTTTAAAATGCATTGAAATCACTTTGATCAAATTAGTGTTCTTTTGGTCAAAAAAGCACAGAACAGGCCATTCTAAGCGTTCTTCAACTGTTTCCAGCCTCAGTGATGCTTTAAGCTGCTGTTTCTTAATGCAAGCAATGGCAATAAAGTTTTTGTGCTAGATATGATCCAAATACATCCCTGAAGAAGGCAATCACCTTTAAAATGCATTTAAATTACTTTGTTCAAAGTATTGTTCTTTTGGTCTGAAATGCACAGAACAGGCCATTAAGCGTTTTTGCACTGTTTCCAGCCTCAGCATTTCTTTAAGCTGCTTTTTCTCAATGGAAGCAATGGCGATGAAGTTTTTGTGCTAGATATGATCCAAATACATCCCTGAAGCAGGCAAACACCTTTAAAATGCATTTAAATCACTTTGTTCAAAGTATTGATCTTTTGGTCTAAAATGAACAGAACAGGCCATTCTAAGCGTTTTCGCACTGTTTACAGCCTCAGTTATGCTTTAAGCTGCTGTTTCTTAATGCAAGCAATGGCAATAAAGTTTTTGTGCTAGATATGATCCAAATACATCCCTGAAGCTGGCAAACACCTTTAAAATGCATTTAAATCACTTTGTTCAAAGTAGTGTTCTTTTGGTCTGAAATGCACAGAACAGGCCATTAAGCGTTTTTGCACTGTTTCCAGCCTCAGTGATGCTTTAAGCTGCTGTTTCTTAATGCAAGCAATGGCGATGAAGTTTTTGTGCTAGATATGATCCAAATACATCCCTGAAGCAGGCAAACACCTTTAAAATGCATTTAAATCACTTTGTTCAAAGTAGTTTTATTAAGGTCTGAAATGCACAGAACAGGCCATTCTAAGCGTTTTCGCACTGTTTCCAGCCTCAGTGATGCTTTAAGCTGCGGTTTCTTAATGCAAGCAATGGCAATAAAGTTTTTGTGCTAGATATGATCCAAATACATCCCTGATGCAGGCAAACACCTTTAAAATGCATTTAAATCACTTTGTTCAAAGTATTGTTCTTTTGGTCTGAAATGCACAGAATAGGCCATTAAGCGTTTTCGCACTGTTTCCAGCCTCAGTATTTCTTTAAGCTGCTGTTTCCTAATGCAAGCAATGGCAATAAAGTTTTTGTGCTAGATATGATCCAAATACATCCCTGAAGAAGGCAAATACCTTTAAAATGCATTTGAATCACTTTGTTTAAAGTAGTGTTCTTTTGGTCTGAAATGCACAGAATAGGCCATTAAGCGTTTTCGCACTGTTTACAGCCTCAGTGATGCTTTAAGCTGCTGTTTCTTAATGCAAGCAATGGCGATGAAGTTTTTGTGCTAGATATGATCCAAATACATCCCTGAAGCAGGCAAACACCTTTAAAATGCATTTAAATCACTTTGTTCAAAGTAGTTTTATTAAGGTCTGAAATGCACAGAACAGGCCATTCTAAGCGTTTTTGCACTGTTTACAGCCTCAGTGATGCTTTAAGCAGCTGTTTCTTAATGCAAGCAATGGCAATAAAGTTTTTGTGCTAGATATGATCCAAATACATCCCTGAAGCTGGCAAACACCTTTAAAATGCATTTAAATCACTTTGTTCAAAGTAGTGTTCTTTTGGTCTGAAATGCACAGAACAGGCCATTAAGCGTTTTCGCACTGTTTCCAGCCTCAGTATTTCTTTAAGCTGCTGTTTCCTAATGCAAGCAACGGCAATAAAGTTTTTGTGCTAGATATGATCCAAATACATCCCTGAAGAAGGCAAATACCTTTAAAATGCATTTGAATCACTTTGTTTAAAGTAGTGTTCTTTTGGTCTGAAATGCACAGAACAGGCCATTCTAAGCGTTTTTGCACTGTTTACAGCCTCAGTGATGCTTTAAGCAGCTGTTTCTTAATGCAAGCAATGGCAATAAAGTTTTTGTGCTAGATATGATCCAAATACATCCCTGAACCTGGCAAACACCTTTAAAATGCATTTAAATCACTTTGTTCAAAGTAGTGTTCTTTTGGTCTGAAATGCACAGAACAGGCCATTCTAAGCGTTTTTGCACTGTTTCCAGCCTCAGTATTTCTTTAAGCTGTTGCATCTTAATGCAAGCAATGGCAATGAAGTTTTTGTGCTAGATATGATCCAAATACATCCTTGAAGAAGGCAAACACCTTTAAAATGCATTTAAATCACTTTGTTCAAAGTAGTTTTATTAAGGTCTAAAATGCACAGAACAGGCCATTCTAAGCGTTTTTGCAATGTTTCCAGCCTCAGTGATGCTTTAAGCTGCTGTTTCTTAATGCAAGCAATGGCGATGAAGTTTTTGTGCTAGATATGATCCAAATACATCCTTGAAGAAGGCAAACACCTTTAAAATGCATTTGAATCACTTTGTTCAAAGTATTGATCTTTTGGTCTAAAATGCACAGAACAGGCCATTCTAAGCGTTTTCGCACTGTTTACAGCCTCAGTGATGCTTTAAGCTGCTGTTTCTTAATGCAAGTAATGGCGATGAAGTTTTTGTGCTAGATATGATCCAAATACATCCCCGAAGCAGGCAAACACCTTTAAAATGCATTTAAATCACTTTGTTCAAAGTAGTTTTATTAAGGTCTGAATCGCACAGAACAGGCCATTCTAAGCGTTTTCGCACTGTTTACAGCCTCAGTGATGCTTTAAGCTGTTGCATCTTAATGCAAGCAATGGCAATGAAGTTTTTGTGCTAGATATGATCCAAATACATCCTTGAAGAAGGCAAACACCTTTAAAATGCATTTAAATCACTTTGTTCAAAGTAGTTTTATTAAGGTCTAAAATGCACAGAACAGGCCATTCTAAGCGTTTTTGCAATGTTTCCAGCCTCAGTGATGCTTTAAGCTGCTGTTTCTTAATGCAAGCAATGGCAATAAAGTTTTTGTGCTAGATATGATCCAAATACATCCCTGAAGCAGGCAAACACCTTTAAAATGCATTTAAATAACTTTGTTCAAAGTAGTGTTCTTTTGGTCTGAAATGCACAGAACAGGCCATTAAGCGTTTTTGCACTGTTTTCTGCCTCAGTATTTCTTTAAGCTGCTTTTTCTCAATGGAAGCAATGGCGATGAAGTTTTTGTGCTAGATATGATCCAAATACATCCCTGAAGCAGGCAAACACCTTTAAAATGCATTTAAATCACTTTGTTCAAAGTATTGATCTTTTGGTCTAAAATGCACAGAACAGGCCATTCTAAGCGTTTTCGCACTGTTTACAGCCTCAGTTATGCTTTAAGCTGCTGTTTCTTAATGCAAGCAATGGCAATAAAGTTTTTGTGCTAGATATGATCCAAATACATCCCTGAAGCTGGCAAACACCTTTAAAATGCATTTAAATCACTTTGTTCAAAGTAGTGTTCTTTTGGTCTGAAATGCACAGAACAGGCCATTAAGCGTTTTTGCACTGTTTCCAGCCTCAGTGATGCTTTAAGCTGCTTTTTCTTAATGCAAGCAATGGCAATGAAGTTTTTGTGCTAGATATGATCCAAATACATCCCTGAAGCTGGCAAACACCTTTAAAATGCATTGAAATCACTTTGATCAAATTAGTGTTCTTTTGGTCAAAAAAGCACAGAACAGGCCATTCTAAGCGTTTTTCAACTGTTTCCAGCCTCAGTGATGCTTTAAGCTGCTGTTTCTTAATGCAAGCAATGGCAATAAAGTTTTTGTGCTAGATATGATCCAAATACATCCCTGAAGAAGGCAATCACCTTTAAAATGCATTTAAATTACTTTGTTCAAAGTATTGTTCTTTTGGTCTGAAATGCACAGAACAGGCCATTAAGCGTTTTTGCACTGTTTCCAGCCTCAGCATTTCTTTAAGCTGCTTTTTCTCAATGGAAGCAATGGCGATGAAGTTTTTGTGCTAGATATGATCCAAATACATCCCTGAAGCAGGCAAACACCTTTAAAATGCATTTAAATCACTTTGTTCAAAGTATTGATCTTTTGGTCTAAAATGCACAGAACAGGCCATTCTAAGCGTTTTTGCACTGTTTCCAGCCTCAGTATTTCTTTAAGCTGTTGCATCTTAATGCAAGCAATGGCAATGAAGTTTTTGTGCTAGATATGATCCAAATACATCCTTGAAGAAGGCAAACACCTTTAAAATGCATTTAAATCACTTTGTTCAAAGTAGTTTTATTAAGGTCTAAAATGCACAGAACAGGCCATTCTAAGCGTTTTTGCAATGTTTCCAGCCTCAGTGATGCTTTAAGCTGCTGTTTCTTAATGCAAGCAATGGCAATAAAGTTTTTGTGCTAGATATGATCCAAATACATCCCTGAAGCAGGCAAACACCTTTAAAATGCATTTAAATAACTTTGTTCAAAGTAGTGTTCTTTTGGTCTGAAATGCACAGAACAGGCCATTAAGCGTTTTTGCACTGTTTCCAGCCTCAGTGATGCTTTAAGCTGCTTTTTCTTAATGCAAGCAATGGCAATGAAGTTTTTGTGCTAGATATGATCCAAATACATCCCTGAAGCTGGCAAACACCTTTAAAATGCATTGAAATCACTTTGATCAAATTAGTGTTCTTTTGGTCAAAAAAGCACAGAACAGGCCATTCTAAGCGTTTTTCAAC
This sequence comes from Macropodus opercularis, assembly GCA_030770545.1. Taxonomy (NCBI): domain Eukaryota; kingdom Metazoa; phylum Chordata; class Actinopteri; order Anabantiformes; family Osphronemidae; genus Macropodus; species Macropodus opercularis. The sequence continues at coordinate 11,145,651 of JAUCMP010000028.1, read as the reverse complement.
TGTTTCCAGCCTCAGTGATGCTTTAAGCTGCTGTTTCTTAATGCAAGCAATGGCAATAAAGTTTTTGTGCTAGATATGATCCAAATACATCCCTGAAGAAGGCAATCACCTTTAAAATGCATTTAAATTACTTTGTTCAAAGTATTGTTCTTTTGGTCTGAAATGCACAGAACAGGCCATTAAGCGTTTTTGCACTGTTTCCAGCCTCAGCATTTCTTTAAGCTGCTTTTTCTCAATGGAAGCAATGGCGATGAAGTTTTTGTGCTAGATATGATCCAAATACATCCCTGAAGCAGGCAAACACCTTTAAAATGCATTTAAATCACTTTGTTCAAAGTATTGATCTTTTGGTCTAAAATGCACAGAACAGGCCATTCTAAGCGTTTTTGCACTGTTTCCAGCCTCAGTATTTCTTTAAGCTGTTGCATCTTAATGCAAGCAATGGCAATGAAGTTTTTGTGCTAGATATGATCCAAATACATCCTTGAAGAAGGCAAACACCTTTAAAATGCATTTAAATCACTTTGTTCAAAGTAGTTTTATTAAGGTCTAAAATGCACAGAACAGGCCATTCTAAGCGTTTTTGCAATGTTTCCAGCCTCAGTGATGCTTTAAGCTGCTGTTTCTTAATGCAAGCAATGGCAATAAAGTTTTTGTGCTAGATATGATCCAAATACATCCCTGAAGCAGGCAAACACCTTTAAAATGCATTTAAATAACTTTGTTCAAAGTAGTGTTCTTTTGGTCTGAAATGCACAGAACAGGCCATTCTAAGCGTTTTCGCACTGTTTTCAGCCTCAGTGATGCTTTAAGCTGCTGTTTCTTAATGCAAACAATGGTAATAAAGTTTCTGTGCTAGATATGATCCAAATACATCCCTGAAGAAGGCAAACACCTTTAAAATGCATTGAAATCACTTTGATCAAATTAGTGTTCTTTTGGTCAAAAAAGCACAGAACAGGCCATTCTAAGCGTTCTTCAACTGTTTCCAGCCTCAGTGATGCTTTAAGCTGCTGTTTCTTAATGCAAGCAATGGCAATAAAGTTTTTGTGCTAGATATGATCCAAATACATCCCTGAAGAAGGCAATCACCTTTAAAATGCATTTAAATTACTTTGTTCAAAGTATTGTTCTTTTGGTCTGAAATGCACAGAACAGGCCATTAAGCGTTTTTGCACTGTTTCCAGCCTCAGCATTTCTTTAAGCTGCTTTTTCTCAATGGAAGCAATGGCGATGAAGTTTTTGTGCTAGATATGATCCAAATACATCCCTGAAGCAGGCAAACACCTTTAAAATGCATTTAAATCACTTTGTTCAAAGTATTGATCTTTTGGTCTAAAATGCACAGAACAGGCCATTCTAAGCGTTTTCGCACTGTTTACAGCCTCAGTTATGCTTTAAGCTGCTGTTTCTTAATGCAAGCAATGGCAATAAAGTTTTTGTGCTAGATATGATCCAAATACATCCCTGAAGCTGGCAAACACCTTTAAAATGCATTTAAATCACTTTGTTCAAAGTAGTGTTCTTTTGGTCTGAAATGCACAGAACAGGCCATTAAGCGTTTTTGCACTGTTTCCAGCCTCAGTGATGCTTTAAGCTGCTGTTTCTTAATGCAAGCAATGGCGATGAAGTTTTTGTGCTAGATATGATCCAAATACATCCCTGAAGCAGGCAAACACCTTTAAAATGCATTTAAATCACTTTGTTCAAAGTAGTTTTATTAAGGTCTGAAATGCACAGAACAGGCCATTCTAAGCGTTTTCGCACTGTTTCCAGCCTCAGTGATGCTTTAAGCTGCGGTTTCTTAATGCAAGCAATGGCAATAAAGTTTTTGTGCTAGATATGATCCAAATACATCCCTGATGCAGGCAAACACCTTTAAAATGCATTTAAATCACTTTGTTCAAAGTATTGTTCTTTTGGTCTGAAATGCACAGAATAGGCCATTAAGCGTTTTCGCACTGTTTCCAGCCTCAGTATTTCTTTAAGCTGCTGTTTCCTAATGCAAGCAATGGCAATAAAGTTTTTGTGCTAGATATGATCCAAATACATCCCTGAAGAAGGCAAATACCTTTAAAATGCATTTGAATCACTTTGTTTAAAGTAGTGTTCTTTTGGTCTGAAATGCACAGAATAGGCCATTAAGCGTTTTCGCACTGTTTGCAGCCTCAGTGATGCTTTAAGCTGCTGTTTCTTAATGCAAGCAATGGCGATGAAGTTTTTGTGCTAGATATGATCCAAATACATCCCTGAAGCAGGCAAACACCTTTAAAATGCATTTAAATCACTTTGTTCAAAGTAGTTTTATTAAGGTCTGAAATGCACAGAACAGGCCATTCTAAGCGTTTTTGCACTGTTTACAGCCTCAGTGATGCTTTAAGCAGCTGTTTCTTAATGCAAGCAATGGCAATAAAGTTTTTGTGCTAGATATGATCCAAATACATCCCTGAAGCTGGCAAACACCTTTAAAATGCATTTAAATCACTTTGTTCAAAGTAGTGTTCTTTTGGTCTGAAATGCACAGAACAGGCCATTCTAAGCGTTTTTGCACTGTTTCCAGCCTCAGTATTTCTTTAAGCTGTTGCATCTTAATGCAAGCAATGGCAATGAAGTTTTTGTGCTAGATATGATCCAAATACATCCTTGAAGAAGGCAAACACCTTTAAAATGCATTTAAATCACTTTGTTCAAAGTAGTTTTATTAAGGTCTAAAATGCACAGAACAGGCCATTCTAAGCGTTTTTGCAATGTTTCCAGCCTCAGTGATGCTTTAAGCTGCTGTTTCTTAATGCAAGCAATGGCGATGAAGTTTTTGTGCTAGATATGATCCAAATACATCCTTGAAGAAGGCAAACACCTTTAAAATGCATTTGAATCACTTTGTTCAAAGTATTGATCTTTTGGTCTAAAATGCACAGAACAGGCCATTCTAAGCGTTTTCGCACTGTTTACAGCCTCAGTGATGCTTTAAGCTGCTGTTTCTTAATGCAAGTAATGGCGATGAAGTTTTTGTGCTAGATATGATCCAAATACATCCCCGAAGCAGGCAAACACCTTTAAAATGCATTTAAATCACTTTGTTCAAAGTAGTTTTATTAAGGTCTGAATCGCACAGAACAGGCCATTCTAAGCGTTTTCGCACTGTTTACAGCCTCAGTGATGCTTTAAGCTGATGCATCTTAATGCAAGCAATGGCAATGAAGTTTTTGTGCTAGATATGATCCAAATACATCCTTGAAGAAGGCAAACACCTTTAAAATGCATTTAAATCACTTTGTTCAAAGTAGTTTTATTAAGGTCTAAAATGCACAGAACAGGCCATTCTAAGCGTTTTTGCAATGTTTCCAGCCTCAGTGATGCTTTAAGCTGCTGTTTCTTAATGCAAGCAATGGCAATAAAGTTTTTGTGCTAGATATGATCCAAATACATCCCTGAAGCAGGCAAACACCTTTAAAATGCATTTAAATAACTTTGTTCAAAGTAGTGTTCTTTTGGTCTGAAATGCACAGAACAGGCCATTAAGCGTTTTTGCACTGTTTTCTGCCTCAGTATTTCTTTAAGCTGCTTTTTCTCAATGGAAGCAATGGCGATGAAGTTTTTGTGCTAGATATGATCCAAATACATCCCTGAAGCAGGCAAACACCTTTAAAATGCATTTAAATCACTTTGTTCAAAGTATTGATCTTTTGGTCTAAAATGCACAGAACAGGCCATTCTAAGCGTTTTCGCACTGTTTACAGCCTCAGTTATGCTTTAAGCTGCTGTTTCTTAATGCAAGCAATGGCAATAAAGTTTTTGTGCTAGATATGATCCAAATACATCCCTGAAGCTGGCAAACACCTTTAAAATGCATTTAAATCACTTTGTTCAAAGTAGTGTTCTTTTGGTCTGAAATGCACAGAACAGGCCATTAAGCGTTTTTGCACTGTTTCCAGCCTCAGTGATGCTTTAAGCTGCTTTTTCTTAATGCAAGCAATGGCAATGAAGTTTTTGTGCTAGATATGATCCAAATACATCCCTGAAGCTGGCAAACACCTTTAAAATGCATTGAAATCACTTTGATCAAATTAGTGTTCTTTTGGTCAAAAAAGCACAGAACAGGCCATTCTAAGCGTTTTTCAACTGTTTCCAGCCTCAGTGATGCTTTAAGCTGCTGTTTCTTAATGCAAGCAATGGCAATAAAGTTTTTGTGCTAGATATGATCCAAATACATCCCTGAAGAAGGCAATCACCTTTAAAATGCATTTAAATTACTTTGTTCAAAGTATTGTTCTTTTGGTCTGAAATGCACAGAACAGGCCATTAAGCGTTTTTGCACTGTTTCCAGCCTCAGCATTTCTTTAAGCTGCTTTTTCTCAATGGAAGCAATGGCGATGAAGTTTTTGTGCTAGATATGATCCAAATACATCCCTGAAGCAGGCAAACACCTTTAAAATGCATTTAAATCACTTTGTTCAAAGTATTGATCTTTTGGTCTAAAATGCACAGAACAGGCCATTCTAAGCGTTTTTGCACTGTTTCCAGCCTCAGTATTTCTTTAAGCTGTTGCATCTTAATGCAAGCAATGGCAATGAAGTTTTTGTGCTAGATATGATCCAAATACATCCTTGAAGAAGGCAAACACCTTTAAAATGCATTTAAATCACTTTGTTCAAAGTAGTTTTATTAAGGTCTAAAATGCACAGAACAGGCCATTCTAAGCGTTTTTGCAATGTTTCCAGCCTCAGTGATGCTTTAAGCTGCTGTTTCTTAATGCAAGCAATGGCAATAAAGTTTTTGTGCTAGATATGATCCAAATACATCCCTGAAGCAGGCAAACACCTTTAAAATGCATTTAAATAACTTTGTTCAAAGTAGTGTTCTTTTGGTCTGAAATGCACAGAACAGGCCATTCTAAGCGTTTTCGCACTGTTTTCAGCCTCAGTGATGCTTTAAGCTGCTGTTTCTTAATGCAAACAATGGTAATAAAGTTTCTGTGCTAGATATGATCCAAATACATCCCTGAAGAAGGCAAACACCTTTAAAATGCATTGAAATCACTTTGATCAAATTAGTGTTCTTTTGGTCAAAAAAGCACAGAACAGGCCATTCTAAGCGTTCTTCAACTGTTTCCAGCCTCAGTGATGCTTTAAGCTGCTGTTTCTTAATGCAAGCAATGGCAATAAAGTTTTTGTGCTAGATATGATCCAAATACATCCCTGAAGAAGGCAATCACCTTTAAAATGCATTTAAATTACTTTGTTCAAAGTATTGTTCTTTTGGTCTGAAATGCACAGAACAGGCCATTAAGCGTTTTTGCACTGTTTCCAGCCTCAGCATTTCTTTAAGCTGCTTTTTCTCAATGGAAGCAATGGCGATGAAGTTTTTGTGCTAGATATGATCCAAATACATCCCTGAAGCAGGCAAACACCTTTAAAATGCATTTAAATCACTTTGTTCAAAGTATTGATCTTTTGGTCTAAAATGCACAGAACAGGCCATTCTAAGCGTTTTCGCACTGTTTACAGCCTCAGTTATGCTTTAAGCTGCTGTTTCTTAATGCAAGCAATGGCAATAAAGTTTTTGTGCTAGATATGATCCAAATACATCCCTGAAGCTGGCAAACATCTTTAAAATGCATTTAAATCACTTTGTTCAAAGTAGTGTTCTTTTGGTCTGAAATGCACAGAACAGGCCATTAAGCGTTTTTGCACTGTTTCCAGCCTCAGTGATGCTTTAAGCTGCTGTTTCTTAATGCAAGCAATGGCGATGAAGTTTTTGTGCTAGATATGATCCAAATACATCCCTGAAGCAGGCAAACACCTTTAAAATGCATTTAAATCACTTTGTTCAAAGTAGTTTTATTAAGGTCTGAAATGCACAGAACAGGCCATTCTAAGCGTTTTCGCACTGTTTCCAGCCTCAGTGATGCTTTAAGCTGCGGTTTCTTAATGCAAGCAATGGCAATAAAGTTTTTGTGCTAGATATGATCCAAATACATCCCTGATGCAGGCAAACACCTTTAAAATGCATTTAAATCACTTTGTTCAAAGTATTGTTCTTTTGGTCTGAAATGCACAGAATAGGCCATTAAGCGTTTTCGCACTGTTTCCAGCCTCAGTATTTCTTTAAGCTGCTGTTTCCTAATGCAAGCAATGGCAATAAAGTTTTTGTGCTAGATATGATCCAAATACATCCCTGAAGAAGGCAAATACCTTTAAAATGCATTTGAATCACTTTGTTTAAAGTAGTGTTCTTTTGGTCTGAAATGCACAGAATAGGCCATTAAGCGTTTTCGCACTGTTTGCAGCCTCAGTGATGCTTTAAGCTGCTGTTTCTTAATGCAAGCAATGGCGATGAAGTTTTTGTGCTAGATATGATCCAAATACATCCCTGAAGCAGGCAAACACCTTTAAAATGCATTTAAATCACTTTGTTCAAAGTAGTTTTATTAAGGTCTGAAATGCACAGAACAGGCCATTCTAAGCGTTTTTGCACTGTTTACAGCCTCAGTGATGCTTTAAGCAGCTGTTTCTTAATGCAAGCAATGGCAATAAAGTTTTTGTGCTAGATATGATCCAAATACATCCCTGAAGCTGGCAAACACCTTTAAAATGCATTTAAATCACTTTGTTCAAAGTAGTGTTCTTTTGGTCTGAAATGCACAGAACAGGCCATTAAGCGTTTTTGCACTGTTTCCAGCCTCAGTGATGCTTTAAGCTGCTGTTTCTTAATGCAAGCAATGGCGATGAAGTTTTTGTGCTAGATATGATCCAAATACATCCCTGAAGCAGGCAAACACCTTTAAAATGCATTTAAATCACTTTGTTCAAAGTAGTTTTATTAAGGTCTGAAATGCACAGAACAGGCCATTCTAAGCGTTTTCGCACTGTTTCCAGCCTCAGTGATGCTTTAAGCTGCGGTTTCTTAATGCAAGCAATGGCAATAAAGTTTTTGTGCTAGATATGATCCAAATACATCCCTGATGCAGGCAAACACCTTTAAAATGCATTTAAATCACTTTGTTCAAAGTATTGTTCTTTTGGTCTTAAATGCACAGAATAGGCCATTAAGCGTTTTCGCACTGTTTCCAGCCTCAGTATTTCTTTAAGCTGCTGTTTCCTAATGCAAGCAACGGCAATAAAGTTTTTGTGCTAGATATGATCCAAATACATCCCTGAAGAAGGCAAATACCTTTAAAATGCATTTGAATCACTTTGTTTAAAGTAGTGTTCTTTTGGTCTGAAATGCACAGAACAGGCCATTCTAAGCGTTTTTGCACTGTTTACAGCCTCAGTGATGCTTTAAGCAGCTGTTTCTTAATGCAAGCAATGGCAATAAAGTTTTTGTGCTAGATATGATCCAAATACATCCCTGAAGCTGGCAAACACCTTTAAAATGCATTTAAATCACTTTGTTCAAAGTAGTGTTCTTTTGGTCTGAAATGCACAGAACAGGCCATTCTAAGCGTTTTTGCACTGTTTCCAGCCTCAGTATTTCTTTAAGCTGTTGCATCTTAATGCAAGCAATGGCAATGAAGTTTTTGTGCTAGATATGATCCAAATACATCCTTGAAGAAGGCAAACACCTTTAAAATGCATTTAAATCACTTTGTTCAAAGTAGTTTTATTAAGGTCTAAAATGCACAGAACAGGCCATTCTAAGCGTTTTTGCAATGTTTCCAGCCTCAGTGATGCTTTAAGCTGCTGTTTCTTAATGCAAGCAATGGCGATGAAGTTTTTGTGCTAGATATGATCCAAATACATCCTTGAAGAAGGCAAACACCTTTAAAATGCATTTGAATCACTTTGTTCAAAGTATTGATCTTTTGGTCTAAAATGCACAGAACAGGCCATTCTAAGCGTTTTCGCACTGTTTACAGCCTCAGTGATGCTTTAAGCTGCTGTTTCTTAATGCAAGTAATGGCGATGAAGTTTTTGTGCTAGATATGATCCAAATACATCCCCGAAGCAGGCAAACACCTTTAAAATGCATTTAAATCACTTTGTTCAAAGTAGTTTTATTAAGGTCTGAATCGCACAGAACAGGCCATTCTAAGCGTTTTCGCACTGTTTTTAGCCTCAGTGATGCTTTAAGCTGCTGTTTCTTAATGCAAGCAATGGCAATAAAGTTTTTGTGCTAGATATGATCCAAATACATCCCTGAAGAAGGCAAACACCTTTAAAATGCATTTAAATAACTTTGTTCAAAGTAGTGTTCTTTTGGTCTGAAATGCACAGAACAGGCCAATAAGCGTTTTTGCACTGTTTCCAGCCTCAGTATTTCTTTAAGCTGCTGTTTCCTAATGCAAGCAATGGCAATAAAGTTTTTGTGCTAGATATGATCCAAATACATCCCTGAAGAAGGCAAATACCTTTAAAATGCATTTGAATCACTTTGTTTAAAGTAGTGTTCTTTTGGTCTGAAATGCACAGAATAGGCCATTAAGCGTTTTCGCACTGTTTACAGCCTCAGTGATGCTTTAAGCTGCTGTTTCTTAATGCAAGCAATGGCGATGAAGTTTTTGTGCTAGATATGATCCAAATACATCCCTGAAGCAGGCAAACACCTTTAAAATGCATTTAAATCACTTTGTTCAAAGTAGTTTTATTAAGGTCTGAAATGCACAGAACAGGCCATTCTAAGCGTTTTTGCACTGTTTACAGCCTCAGTGATGCTTTAAGCAGCTGTTTCTTAATGCAAGCAATGGCAATAAAGTTTTTGTGCTAGATATGATCCAAATACATCCCTGAAGCTGGCAAACACCTTTAAAATGCATTTAAATCACTTTGTTCAAAGTAGTGTTCTTTTGGTCTGAAATGCACAGAACAGGCCATTCTAAGCGTTTTTGCACTGTTTCCAGCCTCAGTATTTCTTTAAGCTGTTGCATCTTAATGCAAGCAATGGCAATGAAGTTTTTGTGCTAGATATGATCCAAATACATCCTTGAAGAAGGCAAACACCTTTAAAATGCATTTAAATCACATTGTTCAAAGTAGTTTTATTAAGGTCTAAAATGCACAGAACAGGCCATTCTAAGCGTTTTTGCACTGTTTCCAGCCTCAGTATTTCTTTAAGCTGTTGCATCTTAATGCAAGCAATGGCAATGAAGTTTTTGTGCTAGATATGATCCAAATACATCCTTGAAGAAGGCAAACACCTTTAAAATGCATTTAAATCACTTTGTTCAAAGTATTGATCTTTTGGTCTAAAATGCACAGAACAGGCCATTCTAAGCGTTTTCGCACTGTTTACAGCCTCAGTTATGCTTTAAGCTGCTGTTTCTTAATGCAAGCAATGGCGATGAAGTTTTTGTGCTAGATATGATCCAAATACATCCCTGAAGCAGGCAAACACCTTTAAAATGCATTTAAATCACTTTGTTCAAAGTAGTTTTATTAAGGTCTGAAATGCACAGAATAGGCCATTAAGCGTTTTCGCACTGTTTACAGCCTCAGTGATGCTTTAAGCTGCTGTTTCTTAATGCAAGCAATGGCGATGAAGTTTTTGTGCTAGATATGATCCAAATACATCCCTGAAGCAGGCAAACACCTTTAAAATGCATTTAAATCACTTTGTTCAAAGTAGTTTTATTAAGGTCTGAAATGCACAGAACAGGCCATTCTAAGCGTTTTTGCACTGTTTACAGCCTCAGTGATGCTTTAAGCAGCTGTTTCCTAATGCAAGCAACGGCAATAAAGTTTTTGTGCTAGATATGATCCAAATACATCCCTGAAGAAGGCAAATACCTTTAAAATGCATTTGAATCACTTTGTTTAAAGTAGTGTTCTTTTGGTCTGAAATGCACAGAACAGGCCATTCTAAGCGTTTTTGCACTGTTTACAGCCTCAGTGATGCTTTAAGCAGCTGTTTCTTAATGCAAGCAATGGCAATAAAGTTTTTGTGCTAGATATGATCCAAATACATCCCTGAAGCTGGCAAACACCTTTAAAATGCATTTAAATCACTTTGTTCAAAGTAGTGTTCTTTTGGTCTGAAATGCACAGAACAGGCCATTCTAAGCGTTTTTGCACTGTTTCCAGCCTCAGTATTTCTTTAAGCTGTTGCATCTTAATGCAAGCAATGGCAATAAAGTTTTTGTGCTAGATATGATCCAAATACATCCCTGAAGCTGGCAAACACCTTTAAAATGCATTTAAATCACTTTGTTCAAAGTAGTGTTCTTTTGGTCTGAAATGCACAGAACAGGCCATTCTAAGCGTTTTTGCACTGTTTCCAGCCTCAGTATTTCTTTAAGCTGTTGCATCTTAATGCAAGCAATGGCAATGAAGTTTTTGTGCTAGATATGATCCAAATACATCCTTGAAGAAGGCAAACACCTTTAAAATGCATTTAAATCACTTTGTTCAAAGTAGTTTTATTAAGGTCTAAAATGCACAGAACAGGCCATTCTAAGCGTTTTTGCACTGTTTCCAGCCTCAGTATTTCTTTAAGCTGTTGCATCTTAATGCAAGCAATGGCAATGAAGTTTTTGTGCTAGATATGATCCAAATACATCCTTGAAGAAGGCAAACACCTTTAAAATGCATTTAAATCACTTTGTTCAAAGTATTGATCTTTTGGTCTAAAATGCACAGAACAGGCCATTCTAAGCGTTTTCGCACTGTTTACAGCCTCAGTTATGCTTTAAGCTGCTGTTTCTTAATGCAAGCAATGGCGATGAAGTTTTTGTGCTAGATATGATCCAAATACATCCCTGAAGCAGGCAAACACCTTTAAAATGCATTTAAATCACTTTGTTCAAAGTAGTTTTATTAAGGTCTGAAATGCACAGAATAGGCCATTAAGCGTTTTCGCACTGTTTACAGCCTCAGTGATGCTTTAAGCTGCTGTTTCTTAATGCAAGCAATGGCGATGAAGTTTTTGTGCTAGATATGATCCAAATACATCCCTGAAGCAGGCAAACACCTTTAAAATGCATTTAAATCACTTTGTTCAAAGTAGTTTTATTAAGGTCTGAAATGCACAGAACAGGCCATTCTAAGCGTTTTTGCACTGTTTACAGCCTCAGTGATGCTTTAAGCAGCTGTTTCTTAATGCAAGCAATGGCAATAAAGTTTTTGTGCTAGATATGATCCAAATACATCCCTGAAGCTGGCAAACACCTTTAAAATGCATTTAAATCACTTTGTTCAAAGTAGTGTTCTTTCGGTCTGAAATGCACAGAACAGGCCATTAAGCGTTTTCGCACTGTTTACAGCCTCAGTGATGCTTTAAGCTGCTGTTTCTTAATGCAAGCAATGGCGATGAAGTTTTTGTGCTAGATATGATCCAAATACATCCCTGAAGCAGGCAAACACCTTTAAAATGCATTTAAATCACTTTGTTCAAAGTAGTTTTATTAAGGTCTGAAATGCACAGAACAGGCCATTCTAAGCGTTTTTGCACTGTTTACAGCCTCAGTGATGCTTTAAGCAGCTGTTTCTTAATGCAAGCAATGGCAATGAAGTTTTTGTGCTAGATATGATCCAAATACATCCCTGAAGCAGGCAAACACCTTTAAAATGCATTTAAATCACTTTGTTCAAAGTAGTTTTATTAAGGTCTGAAATGCACAGAACAGGCCATTCTAAGCGTTTTTGCACTGTTTACAGCCTCAGTGATGCTTTAAGCAGCTGTTTCTTAATGCAAGCAATGGCAATAAAGTTTTTGTGCTAGATATGATCCAAATACATCCCTGAAGCTGGCAAACACCTTTAAAATGCATTTAAATCACTTTGTTCAAAGTAGTGTTCTTTTGGTCTGAAATGCACAGAACAGGCCATTCTAAGCGTTTTCGCACTGTTTTCAGCCTCAGTGATGCTTTAAGCTGCTGTTTCTTAATGCAAACAATGGTAATAAAGTTTCTGTGCTAGATATGATCCAAATACATCCCTGAAGAAGGCAAACACCTTTAAAATGCATTGAAATCACTTTGATCAAATTAGTGTTCTTTTGGTCAAAAAAGCACAGAACAGGCCATTCAAAGCGTTCTTCAACTGTTTCCAGCCTCAGTGATGCTTTAAGCTGCTGTTTCTTAATGCAAGCAATGGCAATAAAGTTTTTGTGCTAGATATGATCCAAATACATCCCTGAAGAAGGCAATCACCTTTAAAATGCATTTAAATTACTTTGTTCAAAGTATTGTTCTTTTGGTCTGAAATGCACAGAACAGGCCATTAAGCGTTTTTGCACTGTTTCCAGCCTCAGCATTTCTTTAAGCTGCTTTTTCTCAATGGAAGCAATGGCGATGAAGTTTTTGTGCTAGATATGATCCAAATACATCCCTGAAGCAGGCAAACACCTTTAAAATGCATTGAAATCACTTTGTTCAAAGTATTGTTCTTTTGGTCTGAAATGCACAGAATAGGCCATTAAGCGTTTTCGCACTGTTTCCAGCCTCAGTATTTCTTTAAGCTGCTGTTTCCTAATGCAAGCAATGGCAATAAAGTTTTTGTGCTAGATATGATCCAAATACATCCCTGAAGAAGGCAAATACCTTTAAAATGCATTTGAATCACTTTGTTTAAAGTAGTGTTCTTTTGGTCTGAAATGCACAGAATAGGCCATTAAGCGTTTTCGCACTGTTTACAGCCTCAGTGATGCTTTAAGCTGCTGTTTCTTAATGCAAGCAATGGCGATGAAGTTTTTGTGCTAGATATGATCCAAATACATCCCTGAAGCAGGCAAACACCTTTAAAATGCATTTAAATCACTTTGTTCAAAGTAGTTTTATTAAGGTCTGAAATGCACAGAACAGGCCATTCTAAGCGTTTTTGCACTGTTTACAGCCTCAGTGATGCTTTAAGCAGCTGTTTCTTAATGCAAGCAATGGCAATAAAGTTTTTGTGCTAGATATGATCCAAATACATCCCTGAAGCAGGCAAACACCTTTAAAATGCATTTAAATAACTTTGTTCAAAGTAGTGTTCTTTTGGTCTGAAATGCACAGAACAGGCCATTCTAAGCGTTTTCGCACTGTTTTCAGCCTCAGTGATGCTTTAAGCTGCTGTTTCTTAATGCAAACAATGGTAATAAAGTTTCTGTGCTAGATATGATCCAAATACATCCCTGAAGAAGGCAAACACCTTTAAAATGCATTGAAATCACTTTGATCAAATTAGTGTTCTTTTGGTCAAAAAAGCACAGAACAGGCCATTCAAAGCGTTCTTCAACTGTTTCCAGCCTCAGTGATGCTTTAAGCTGCTGTTTCTTAATGCAAGCAATGGCAATAAAGTTTTTGTGCTAGATATGATCCAAATACATCCCTGAAGAAGGCAATCACCTTTAAAATGCATTTAAATTACTTTGTTCAAAGTATTGTTCTTTTGGTCTGAAATGCACAGAACAGGCCATTAAGCGTTTTTGCACTGTTTCCAGCCTCAGCATTTCTTTAAGCTGCTTTTTCTCAATGGAAGCAATGGCGATGAAGTTTTTGTGCTAGATATGATCCAAATACATCCCTGAAGCAGGCAAACACCTTTAAAATGCATTTAAATCACTTTGTTCAAAGTATTGTTCTTTTGGTCTGAAATGCACAGAATAGGCCATTAAGCGTTTTCGCACTGTTTCCAGCCTCAGTATTTCTTTAAGCTGCTGTTTCCTAATGCAAGCAATGGCAATAAAGTTTTTGTGCTAGATATGATCCAAATACATCCCTGAAGAAGGCAAATACCTTTAAAATGCATTTGAATCACTTTGTTTAAAGTAGTGTTCTTTTGGTCTGAAATGCACAGAATAGGCCATTAAGCGTTTTCGCACTGTTTACAGCCTCAGTGATGCTTTAAGCTGCTGTTTCTTAATGCAAGCAATGGCGATGAAGTTTTTGTGCTAGATATGATCCAAATACATCCCTGAAGCAGGCAAACACCTTTAAAATGCATTTAAATCACTTTGTTCAAAGTAGTTTTATTAAGGTCTGAAATGCACAGAACAGGCCATTCTAAGCGTTTTTGCACTGTTTACAGCCTCAGTGATGCTTTAAGCAGCTGTTTCTTAATGCAAGCAATGGCAATAAAGTTTTTGTGCTAGATATGATCCAAATACATCCCTGAAGCTGGCAAACACCTTTAAAATGCATTTAAATCACTTTGTTCAAAGTAGTGTTCTTTTGGTCTGAAATGCACAGAACAGGCCATTAAGCGTTTTTGCACTGTTTCCAGCCTCAGTGATGCTTTAAGCTGCTGTTTCTTAATGCAAGCAATGGCGATGAAGTTTTTGTGCTAGATATGATCCAAATACATCCCTGAAGCAGGCAAACACCTTTAAAATGCATTTAAATCACTTTGTTCAAAGTAGTTTTATTAAGGTCTGAAATGCACAGAACAGGCCATTCTAAGCGTTTTCGCACTGTTTCCAGCCTCAGTGATGCTTTAAGCTGCGGTTTCTTAATGCAAGCAATGGCAATAAAGTTTTTGTGCTAGATATGATCCAAATACATCCCTGATGCAGGCAAACACCTTTAAAATGCATTTAAATCACTTTGTTCAAAGTATTGTTCTTTTGGTCTGAAATGCACAGAATAGGCCATTAAGCGTTTTCGCACTGTTTCCAGCCTCAGTATTTCTTTAAGCTGCTGTTTCCTAATGCAAGCAATGGCAATAAAGTTTTTGTGCTAGATATGATCCAAATACATCCCTGAAGAAGGCAAATACCTTTAAAATGCATTTGAATCACTTTGTTTAAAGTAGTGTTCTTTTGGTCTGAAATGCACAGAACAGGCCATTCTAAGCGTTTTTGCACTGTTTACAGCCTCAGTGATGCTTTAAGCAGCTGTTTCTTAATGCAAGCAATGGCAATAAAGTTTTTGTGCTAGATATGATCCAAATACATCCCTGAAGCTGGCAAACACCTTTAAAATGCATTTAAATCACTTTGTTCAAAGTAGTGTTCTTTCGGTCTGAAATGCACAGAACAGGCCATTCTAAGCGTTTTTGCACTGTTTCCAGCCTCAGTATTTCTTTAAGCTGTTGCATCTTAATGCAAGCAATGGCAATGAAGTTTTTGTGCTAGATATGATCCAAATACATCCTTGAAGAAGGCAAACACCTTTAAAATGCATTTAAATCACTTTGTTCAAAGTAGTTTTATTAAGGTCTAAAATGCACAGAACAGGCCATTCTAAGCGTTTTTGCAATGTTTCCAGCCTCAGTGATGCTTTAAGCTGCTGTTTCTTAATGCAAGCAATGGCAATAAAGTTTTTGTGCTAGATATGATCCAAATACATCCCTGAAGCAGGCAAACACCTTTAAAATGCATTTAAATAACTTTGTTCAAAGTAGTGTTCTTTTGGTCTGAAATGCACAGAACAGGCCATTCTAAGCGTTTTCGCACTGTTTTCAGCCTCAGTGATGCTTTAAGCTGCTGTTTCTTAATGCAAACAATGGTAATAAAGTTTCTGTGCTAGATATGATCCAAATACATCCCTGAAGAAGGCAAACACCTTTAAAATGCATTGAAATCACTTTGATCAAATTAGTGTTCTTTTGGTCAAAAAAGCACAGAACAGGCCATTCTAAGCGTTCTTCAACTGTTTCCAGCCTCAGTGATGCTTTAAGCTGCTGTTTCTTAATGCAAGCAATGGCAATAAAGTTTTTGTGCTAGATATGATCCAAATACATCCCTGAAGAAGGCAATCACCTTTAAAATGCATTTAAATTACTTTGTTCAAAGTATTGTTCTTTTGGTCTGAAATGCACAGAACAGGCCATTAAGCGTTTTTGCACTGTTTCCAGCCTCAGCATTTCTTTAAGCTGCTTTTTCTCAATGGAAGCAATGGCGATGAAGTTTTTGTGCTAGATATGATCCAAATACATCCCTGAAGCAGGCAAACACCTTTAAAATGCATTGAAATCACTTTGTTCAAAGTATTGATCTTTTGGTCTAAAATGCACAGAACAGGCCATTCTAAGCGTTTTCGCACTGTTTACAGCCTCAGTATTTCTTTAAGCTGCTGTATCTTAATGCAAGCAATGGCAATAAAGTTTTTGTGCTAGATATGATCCAAATACATCCCTGAAGCTGGCAAACACCTTTAAAATGCATTTAAATCACTTTGTTCAAAGTAGTGTTCTTTTGGTCTGAAATGCACAGAACAGGCCATTAAGCGTTTTTGCACTGTTTACAGCCTCAGTGATGCTTTAAGCTGCTGTTTCTTAATGCAAGCAATGGCGATGAAGTTTTTGTGCTAGATATGATCCAAATACATCCCTGAAGCAGGCAAACACCTTTAAAATGCATTTAAATCACTTTGTTCAAAGTAGTTTTATTAAGGTCTGAAATGCACAGAACAGGCCATTCTAAGCGTTTTCGCACTGTTTCCAGCCTCAGTGATGCTTTAAGCTGCGGTTTCTTAATGCAAGCAATGGCAATAAAGTTTTTGTGCTAGATATGATCCAAATACATCCCTGATGCAGGCAAACACCTTTAAAATGCATTTAAATCACTTTGTTCAAAGTATTGTTCTTTTGGTCTGAAATGCACAGAATAGGCCATTAAGCATTTTCGCACTGTTTCCAGCCTCAGTGATGCTTTAAGCTGCTGTTTCTTAATGCAAACAATGGCAATAAAGTTTCTGTGCTAGATATGATCCAAATACATCCCTGAAGAAGGCAATCACCTTTAAAATGCATTTAAATTACTTTGTTCAAAGTAGTTTTATTAAGGTCTGAAATGCACAGAACAGGCCATTCTAAGCGTTTTCGCACTGTTTTCAGCCTCAGTGATGCTTTAAGCTGCTGTTTCTTAATGTAAACAATGGTAATAAAGTTTCTGTGCTAGATATGATCCAAATACATCCCTGAAGAAGGCAAACACCTTTAAAATGCATTTAAATTACTTTGTTCAAAGTATTGTTCTTTTGGTCTGAAATGCACAGAACAGGCCATTCTAAGCGTTTTTGCACTGTTTACAGCCTCAGTGATGCTTTAAGCTGCTGTTTCTTAATGCAAGCAATGGCGATGAAGTTTTTGTGCTAGATATGATCCAAATACATCCCTGAAGCAGGCAAACACCTTTAAAATGCATTTAAATTACTTTGTTCAAAGTAGTTTTATTAAGGTCTGAAATGCACAGAACAGGCCATTCTAAGCGTTTTCGCACTGTTTTCAGCCTCAGTGATGCTTTAAGCTGCTGTTTCTTAATGTAAACAATGGTAATAAAGTTTCTGTGCTAGATATGATCCAAATACATCCCTGAAGAAGGCAAACACCTTTAAAATGCATTTAAATTACTTTGTTCAAAGTATTGTTCTTTTGGTCTGAAATGCACAGAACAGGCCATTCTAAGCGTTTTCGCACTGTTTCCAGCCTCAGTGATGCTTTAAGCTGCTGTTTCTTAATGCAAACAATGGCAATAAAGTTTCTGTGCTAGATATGATCCAAATACATCCCTGAAGAAGGCAAACACCTTTAAAATGCATTTAAATTACTTTGTTCAAAGTATTGTTCTTTTGGTCTGAAATGCACAGAACAGGCCATTCTAAGCGTTTTTGCACTGTTTACAGCCTCAGTGATGCTTTAAGCTGCTGTTTCTTAATGCAAGCAATGGCGATGAAGTTTTTGTGCTAGATATGATCCAAATACATCCCTGAAGCAGGCAAACACCTTTAAAATGCATTTAAATTACTTTGTTCAAAGTAGTTTTATTAAGGTCTGAAATGCACAGAACAGGCCATTCTAAGCGTTTTCGCACTGTTTTCAGCCTCAGTGATGCTTTAAGCTGCTGTTTCTTAATGTAAACAATGGTAATAAAGTTTCTGTGCTAGATATGATCCAAATACATCCCTGAAGAAGGCAAACACCTTTAAAATGCATTTAAATTACTTTGTTCAAAGTATTGTTCTTTTGGTCTGAAATGCACAGAACAGGCCATTCTAAGCGTTTTTGCACTGTTTACAGCCTCAGTGATGCTTTAAGCTGCTGTTTCTTAATGCAAGCAATGGCGATGAAGTTTTTGTGCTAGATATGATCCAAATACATCCCTGAAGCAGGCAAACACCTTTAAAATGCATTTAAATTACTTTGTTCAAAGTAGTTTTATTAAGGTCTGAAATGCACAGAACAGGCCATTCTAAGCGTTTTCGCACTGTTTTCAGCCTCAGTGATGCTTTAAGCTGCTGTTTCTTAATGTAAACAATGGTAATAAAGTTTCTGTGCTAGATATGATCCAAATACATCCCTGAAGAAGGCAAACACCTTTAAAATGCATTTAAATTACTTTGTTCAAAGTATTGTTCTTTTGGTCTGAAATGCACAGAACAGGCCATTCTAAGCGTTTTCGCACAGTTTCCAGCCTCAGTGATGCTTTAAGCTGCTGTTTCTTAATGCAAACAATGGCAATAAAGTTTCTGTGCTAGATATGATCCAAATACATCCCTGAAGAAGGCAATCACCTTTAAAATGCATTTAAATTACTTTGTTCAAAGTAGTTTTATTAAGGTCTGAAATGCACAGAACAGGCCATTAAGCGTTTTCGCACTGTTTCCAGCCTCAGTGATGCTTTAAGCTGCTGTTTCTTAATGCAAGCAATGGCAATAAAGTTTTTGTGCTAGATATAATCCAAATGCATCCCCGAAGAAGGAAAACACCTTTAAAATGCATTTAAATACTTTGTTCAAAGTAGTTTTATTAAGGTCTGAAATGCACAGAACAGGCCATTCTAAGCGTTTTCGCACTGTTTCCAGCCTCAGTGATGCTTTAAGCTGCTGTTTCTTAATGCAAACAATGGCAATGAAGTTTTTGTGCTAGATATGATCCAAATACATCCCTGAAGAAGGCAAACACCTTTAAAATGCATTTAAATTACCTTGTTCAAAGTATTGTTCTTTTGGTCTGAAATGCACAGAACATGCCATTCTAAGCGTTTTTGCACTGTTTACAGCCTCAGTGATGCTTTAAGCTGCTGTTTCTTAATGCAAGCAATGGCGATGAAGTTTTTGTGCTAGATATGATCCAAATACATCCCTGAAGCAGGCAAACACCTTTAAAATGCATTTAAATTACTTTGTTCAAAGTAGTTTTATTAAGGTCTGAAATGCACAGAACAGGCCATTCTAAGCGTTTTCGCACTGTTTTCAGCCTCAGTGATGCTTTAAGCTGCTGTTTCTTAATGTAAACAATGGTAATAAAGTTTCTGTGCTAGATATGATCCAAATACATCCCTGAAGAAGGCAAACACCTTTAAAATGCATTTAAATTACTTTGTTCAAAGTATTGTTCTTTTGGTCTGAAATGCACAGAACAGGCCATTCTAAGCGTTTTCGCACTGTTTCCAGCCTCAGTGATGCTTTAAGCTGCTGTTTCTTAATGCAAACAATGGCAATAAAGTTTCTGTGCTAGATATGATCCAAATACATCCCTGAAGAAGGCAATCACCTTTAAAATGCATTTAAATTACTTTGTTCAAAGTAGTTTTATTAAGGTCTGAAATCCACAGAACAGGCCATTAAGCGTTTTCGCACTGTTTCCAGCCTCAGTGATGCTTTAAGCTGCTGTTTCTTAATGCAAGCAATGGCAATAAAGTTTTTGTGCTAGATATGATCCAAATACATCCCTGAAGAAGGCAATCACCTTTAAAATGCATTTAAATTACTTTGTTCAAAGTAGTTTTATTAAGGTCTGAAATGCACAGAACAGGCCACTTAAGCGTTTTCGCACTGTTTACAGCCTCAGTGATGCTTTAAGCTGCTGTTTCTTAATGCAAGCAATGGCAATAAAGTTTTTGTGCTAGATATGATCCAAATACATCCCTGAAGCTGGCAAACACCTTTAAAATGCATTTAAATCACTTTGTTCAAAGTAGTTTTATTAAGGTCTGAAATGCACAGAACAGGCCATTCTAAGCGTTTTCGCACTGTTTACAGCCTCAGTGATGCTTTAAGCTGCTGTTTCTTAATGCAAGCAATGGCGATGAAGTTTTTGTGCTAGATATGATCCAAATACATCCCTGAAGCTGACAAACACCTTTAAAATGCATTTAAATAACTTTGTTCAAAGTAGTGTTCTTTTGGTCTGAAATGCACAGAACAGGCCATTAAGCGTTTTTGCACTGTTTCCAGCCTCAGTATTTCTTTAAGCTGTTGCATCTTAATGCAAGCAATGGCAATGAAGTTTTTGTGCTAGATATGATCCAAATACATCCCTGAAAAAGGCAAACACCTTTAAAATGCATTTGAATTACTTTGTTGAAAGTATTGTTCTTTTGGTCTGAAATGCACAGAACAGGCCATTCTAAGCGTTTTCGCACTGTTTCCAGCCTCAGTGATGCTTTAAGCTGCTGTTTCTTAATGCAAACAATGGCAATAAAGTTTCTGTGCTAGATATGATCCAAATACATCCCTGAAGAAGGCAATCACCTTTAAAATGCATTTAAATTACTTTGTTCAAAGTAGTTTTATTAAGGTCTGAAATGCACAGAACAGGCCATTCTAAGCGTTTTCGCACTGTTTCCAGCCTCAGTATTTCTTTAAGCTGCTGTTTCTTAATGCAAGCAATGGCAATAAAGTTTTTGTGCTAGATATGATCCAAATACATCCCCGAAGAAGGAAAACACCTTTAAAATGCATTTAAATACTTTGTTCAAAGTAGTTTTATTAAGGTCTGAAATGCACAGAACAGGCCATTCTAAGCGTTTTCGCACTGTTTCCAGCCTCAGTATTTCTTTAAGCTGCTGTTTCTTAATGCAAGCAATGGCAATAAAGTTTTTGTGCTAGATATGATCCAAATACATCCCCGAAGAAGGAAAACACCTTTAAAATGCATTTGAATCACTTTGTTCAAAGTATTGTTCTTTTGGTCTGAAATGCACAGAACAGGCCATTCTAAGCGTTTTCGCACTGTTTCCAGCCTCAGTGATGCTTTAAGCTGCTGTTTCTTAATGCAAACAATGGCAATAAAGTTTCTGTGCTAGATATGATCCAAATACATCCCTGAAGCTGGCAAACACCTTTAAAATGCATTTAAATCACTTTGTTCAAAGTAGTTTTATTAAGGTCTGAAATGCACAGAACAGGCCATTCTAAGCGTTTTCGCACTGTTTACAGCCTCAGTGATGCTTTAAGCTGCAGTTTCTTAATGCAAGCAATGGCAATGAAGTTTTTGTGCTAGATATGATCCAAATACATCCCTGAAGCAGGCAAACACCTTTAAAATGCATTTAAATTACTTTGTTCAAAGTAGTTTTATTAAGGTCTGAAATGCACAGAACAGGCCATTCTAAGCGTTTTCGCACTGTTTTCAGCCTCAGTGATGCTTTAAGCTGCTGTTTCTTAATGTAAACAATGGTAATAAAGTTTCTGTGCTAGATATGATCCAAATACATCCCTGAAGAAGGCAAACACCTTTAAAATGCATTTAAATTACTTTGTTCAAAGTATTGTTCTTTTGGTCTGAAATGCACAGAACAGGCCATTCTAAGCGTTTTTGCACTGTTTACAGCCTCAGTGATGCTTTAAGCTGCTGTTTCTTAATGCAAGCAATGGCGATGAAGTTTTTGTGCTAGATATGATCCAAATACATCCCTGAAGCAGGCAAACACCTTTAAAATGCATTTAAATTACTTTGTTCAAAGTAGTTTTATTAAGGTCTGAAATGCACAGAACAGGCCATTCTAAGCGTTTTCGCACTGTTTTCAGCCTCAGTGATGCTTTAAGCTGCTGTTTCTTAATGCAAACAATGGTAATAAAGTTTCTGTGCTAGATATGATCCAAATACATCCCTGAAGAAGGCAAACACCTTTAAAATGCATTTAAATTACTTTGTTCAAAGTATTGTTCTTTTGGTCTGAAATGCACAGAACAGGCCATTCTAAGCGTTTTCGCACTGTTTCCAGCCTCAGTGATGCTTTAAGCTGCTGTTTCTTAATGCAAACAATGGCAATAAAGTTTCTGTGCTAGATATGATCCAAATACATCCCTGAAGAAGGCAATCACCTTTAAAATGCATTTAAATTACTTTGTTCAAAGTAGTTTTATTAAGGTCTGAAATGCACAGAACAGGCCATTAAGCGTTTTCGCACTGTTTCCAGCCTCAGTGATGCTTTAAGCTGCTGTTTCTTAATGCAAGCAATGGCAATAAAGTTTTTGTGCTAGATATAATCCAAATACATCCCCGAAGAAGGAAAACACCTTTAAAATGCATTTAAATACTTTGTTCAAAGTAGTTTTATTAAGGTCTGAAATGCACAGAACAGGCCATTCTAAGCGTTTTGCACTGTTTACAGCCTCAGTGATGCTTTAAGCTGCAGTTTCTTAATGCAAGCAATGGCAATGAAGTTTTTGTGCTAGATATGATCCAAATACATCCCTGAAGCAGGCAAACACCTTTAAAATGCATTTAAATCACTTTGTTCAAAGTAGTGTTCTTTTGGTCTGAAATGCACAGAATAGGCCATTAAGCGTTTTCGCACTGTTTCCAGCCTCAGTATTTCTTTAAGCTGCTGTTTCTTAATGCAAGCAATGGCAATAAAGTTTTTGTGCTAGATATGATCCAAATACATCCCTGAAGCAGGCAAACACCTTTAAAATGCATTTAAATCATCTTGTTCAAAGTAGTTTTATTAAGGTCTGAAATGCACAGAACAGGCCATTCTAAGCGTTTTCGCACTGTTTTCAGCCTCAGTGATGCTTTAAGCTGCTGTTTCTTAATGTAAACAATGGTAATAAAGTTTCTGTGCTAGATATGATCCAAATACATCCCTGAAGAAGGCAAACACCTTTAAAATGCATTTAAATTACTTTGTTCAAAGTATTGTTCTTTTGGTCTGAAATGCACAGAACAGGCCATTCTAAGCGTTTTCGCACTGTTTCCAGCCTCAGTGATGCTTTAAGCTGCTGTTTCTTAATGCAAACAATGGCAATAAAGTTTCTGTGCTAGATATGATCCAAATACATCCCTGAAGAAGGCAATCACCTTTAAAATGCATTTAAATTACTTTGTTCAAAGTAGTTTTATTAAGGTCTGAAATGCACAGAACAGGCCATTAAGCGTTTTCGCACTGTTTCCAGCCTCAGTGATGCTTTAAGCTGCTGTTTCTTAATGCAAGCAATGGCAATAAAGTTTTTGTGCTAGATATGATCCAAATACATCCCTGAAGAAGGCAATCACCTTTAAAATGCATTTAAATTACTTTGTTCAAAGTAGTTTTATTAAGGTCTGAAATGCACAGAACAGGCCACTTAAGCGTTTTCGCACTGTTTACAGCCTCAGTGATGCTTTAAGCTGCTGTTTCTTAATGCAAGCAATGGCGATGAAGTTTTTGTGCTAGATATGATCCAAATACATCCCTGAAGCTGGCAAACACCTTTAAAATGCATTTTAATCACTTGTTCAAAGTAGTTTTATTAAGGTCTGAAATGCACAGAACAGGCCATTCTAAGCGTTTTCGCACTGTTTACAGCCTCAGTGATGCTTTAAGCTGCTGTTTCTTAATGCAAGCAATGGCGATGAAGTTTTTGTGCTAGATATGATCCAAATACATCCCTGAAGCTGACAAACACCTTTAAAATGCATTTAAATAACTTTGTTCAAAGTAGTGTTCTTTTGGTCTGAAATGCACAGAACAGGCCATTAAGCGTTTTTGCACTGTTTCCAGCCTCAGTATTTCTTTAAGCTGTTGCATCTTAATGCAAGCAATGGCAATGAAGTTTTTGTGCTAGATATGATCCAAATATATCCCTGAAGCAGGCAAACACCTTTAAAATGCATTTAAATCATCTTGTTCAAAGTAGTGTTCTTTTGGTCTGAAATGCACAGAACAGGTCATTCTAGGCGTTTTCGCACTGTTTACAGCCTCAGTGATGCTTTAAGCTGCTGTTTCTTAATGCAAGCAATGGCAATGAAGTTTTTGTGCTAGATATGATCCAAATACATCCCTGAAGAAGGAAAACACCTTAAAATGCATTTAAATAACTTTGTTCAAAGTAGTGTTCTTTTGGTCTGAAATGCACAGAACAGGCCATTAAGCGTTTTTGCACTGTTTCCAGCCTCAGTATTTCTTTAAGCTGCTGTTTCTTAATGCAAGCAATGGCAATAAAGTTTTTGTGCTATATATGATCCAAATACATCCCTGATGCTGGCAAACACCTTTAAAATGCATTTAAATCACTTTGTTCAAAGTAGTTTTATTAAGGTCTGAAATGCACAGAACAGGCCATTCTAAGCGTTTTCGCACTGTTTACAGCCTCAGTGATGCTTTAAGCTGCTGTTTCTTAATGCAAGCAATGGCAATGAAGTTTTTGTGCTAGATATGATCCAAATACATCCCTGAAGCTGGCAAACACCTTTAAAATGCATTTAAATCACTTTGTTCAAAGTATTGTTCTTTTGGTCTGAAATGCACAGAACAGGCCACTAAGCGTTTTTTGCACTGTTTCCAGCCTCAGTATTTCTTTAAGCTGCTGTTTCTTAATGCAAGCAATGGCAATAAAGTTTTTGTGCTAGATATGATCCAAATACATCCCTGAAGAAGGCAAACACCTTTAAAATGCATTTGAATCACTTTGTTCAAAGTATTGATCTTTTGGTCTGAAATGCACAGAACAGGCCATTCTAAGCGTTTTTGCACTGTTTACAGCCTCAGTGATGCTTTAAGCTGCTGTTTCTTAATGCAAGCAATGGCGATGAAGTTTTTGTGCTAGATATGATCCAAATACATCCCTGAAGCTGGCAAACACCTTTAAAATGCATTTAAATCACTTGTTCAAAGTAGTTTTATTAAGGTCTGAAATGCACAGAACAGGCCATTAATCGTTTTTGCACTGTTTCCAGCCTCAGTGATGCTTTAAGCTGCTGTTTCTTAATGCAAGCAATGGCAATGAAGTTTTTGTGCTAGATATGATCCAAATACATCCCTGAAGCTGGCAAACACCTTTAAAATGCATTTGAATCACTTTGTTCAAAGTATTGATCTTTTGGTCTGAAATGCACAGAACAGGCCATTCTAAGCGTTTTCGCACTGTTTCCAGCCTCAGTGATGCTTTAAGCTGCTGTTTCTTAATGCAAACAATGGCAATGAAGTTTTTGTGCTAGATATGATCCAAATACATCCCTGAAGAAGGCAATCACCTTTAAAATGCATTTAAATTACTTTGTTCAAAGTAGTTTTATTAAGGTCTGAAATGCACAGAACAGGCCATTCTAAGCGTTTTCGCACTGTTTCCAGCCTCAGTATTTCTTTAAGCTGCTGTTTCTTAATGCAAGCAATGGCAATAAAGTTTTTGTGCTAGATATGATCCAAATACATCCCTGAAGCAGGCAAACACCTTTAAAATGCATTTAAATTACTTTGTTCAAAGTAGTTTTATTAAGGTCTGAAATGCACAGAACAGGCCATTCTAAGCGTTTTCGCACTGTTTTCAGCCTCAGTGATGCTTTAAGCTGCTGTTTCTTAATGTAAACAATGGTAATAAAGTTTCTGTGCTAGATATGATCCAAATACATCCCTGAAGAAGGCAAACACCTTTAAAATGCATTTAAATTACTTTGTTCAAAGTATTGTTCTTTTGGTCTGAAATGCACAGAACAGGCCATTCTAAGCGTTTTCGCACTGTTTCCAGCCTCAGTGATGCTTTAAGCTGCTGTTTCTTAATGCAAACAATGGCAATAAAGTTTCTGTGCTAGATATGATCCAAATACATCCCTGAAGAAGGCAAACACCTTTAAAATGCATTTAAATTACTTTGTTCAAAGTAGTTTTATTAAGGTCTGAAATGCACAGAACAGGCCATTCTAAGCGTTTTCGCACTGTTTCCAGCCTCAGTATTTCTTTAAGCTGCTGTTTCTTAATGCAAGCAATGGCAATAAAGTTTTTGTGCTAGATATGATCCAAATACATCCCCGAAGAAGGAAAACACCTTTAAAATGCATTTGAATCACTTTGTTCAAAGTATTGTTCTTTTGGTCTGAAATGCACAGAACAGGCCATTCTAAGCGTTTTTGCACTGTTTACAGCCTCAGTGATGCTTTAAGCTGCTGTTTCTTAATGCAAGCAATGGCGATGAAGTTTTTGTGCTAGATATGATCCAAATACATCCCTGAAGCTGGCAAACACCTTTAAAATGCATTTAAATCACTTGTTCAAAGTAGTTTTATTAAGGTCTGAAATGCACAGAACAGGCCATTAAGCGTTTTCGCACTGTTTCCAGCCTCAGTGATGCTTTAAGCTGCTGTTTCTTAATGCAAGCAATGGCGATGAAGTTTTTGTGCTAGATATGATCCAAATACAGCCCTGAAGCAGGCAAACACCTTTAAAATGCATTTAAATCACTTTGTTCAAAGTAGTGTTCTTTTGGTCTGAAATGCACAGAATAGGCCATTAAGCGTTTTCGCACTGTTTCCAGCCTCAGTATTTCTTTAATCTGCTGTTTCTTAATGCAAGCAATGGCAATGAAGTTTTTGTGCTAGATATGATCCAAATACATCCCTGAAGAAGGCTAACACCTTTAAAATGCATTTAAATAACTTTGTTCATGGTAGTGTTCTTTTGGTCTGAAATGCACAGAACAGGCCATTCTAAGCATTTTCGCATTGTTTACAGCCTCAGTGAAGCTTTAAGCTGCTGTTTCCTAATGCAAGCAATGGCAATAAAGTTTTTGTGCTAGATATGATCCAAACACATCCCTGAAGAAGGCTAACACCTTTAAAATGCATTTAAATAACTTTGTTCATGGTAGTGTTCTTTTGGTCTGAAATGCACAGAACAGGCCATTCTAAGCATTTTCGCATTGTTTACAGCCTCAGTGAAGCTTTAAGCTGCTGTTTCCTAATGCAAGCAATGGCAATAAAGTTTTTGTGCTAGATATGATCCAAATACATCCCTGAAGAAGGCAAACACCTTTAAAATGCATTTGAATCACTTTGTTCAAAGTATTGATCTTTTGGTCTGAAATGCACAGAACAGGCCATTAAGCGTTTTTGCACTGTTTCCAGCCTCAGTATTTCTTTAAGCTGTTGCATCTTAATGCAAGCAATGGCAATGAAGTTTTTGTGCTAGATATGATCCAAATACATCCCTGAAGCTGGCAAACACCTTTAAAATGCATTTAAATCACTTTGTTCAAAGTAGTTTTATTAAGGTCTGAAATGCACAGAACAGGCCATTCTAAGCGTTTTCGCACTGTTTCCAGCCTCAGTGATGCTTTAAGCTGCTGTTTCTTAATGCAAGCAATGGCGATGAAGTTTTTGTGCTAGATATGATCCAAATATATCCCTGAAGCAGGCAAACACCTTTAAAATGCATTTAAATCATCTTGTTCAAAGTAGTTTTATTAAGGTCTGAAATGCACAGAACAGGCCATTCTAAGCGTTTTCGCATTGTTTACAGCCTCAGTGAAGCTTTAAGCTGCTGTTTCCTAATGCAAGCAATGGCAATAAAGTTTTTGTGCTAGATATGATCCAAATACATCCCTGAAGAAGGCAAACACCTTTAAAATGCATTTAAATAACTTTGTTCAAAGTAGTGTTCTTTTGGTCTGAAATGCACAGAACAGGCCATTCTAAGCGTTTTCGCACTGTTTACAGCCTCAGTGATGCTTTAAGCTGCTGTTTCTTAATGCAAGCAATGGCAATGAAGTTTTTGTGCTAGATATGATCCAAATACATCCCTGAAGAAGGCAAACACCTTAAAATGCATTTAAATAACTTTGTTCAAAGTAGTGTTCTTTTGGTCTGAAATGCACAGAACAGGCCATTAAGCGTTTTTGCACTGTTTCCAGCCTCAGTATTTCTTTAAGCTGTTGCATCTTAATGCAAGCAATGGCAATGAAGTTTTTGTGCTAGATATGATCCAAATACATTCCTGAAGAAGGCAAACACCTTTAAAATGCAATTGAATCACTTTGTTCAAAGTATTGTTCTTTTGGTCTGAAATGCACAGAACAGGCCATTAAGCGTTTTTGCACTGTTTCCAGCCTCAGTATTTCTTTAAGCTGCTGTTTCTTAATGCAAGCAATGGCAATAAAGTTTTTGTGCTATATATGATCCAAATACATCCCTGATACTGGCAAACACCTTTAAAATGCATTTAAATCACTTTGTTCAAAGTAGTTTTATTAAGGTCTGAAATGCACAGAACAGGCCATTCTAAGCGTTTTCGCACTGTTTACAGCCTCAGTATTTCTTTAAGCTGCTGTTTCTTAATGCAAGCAATGGCAATAAAGTTTTTGTGCTAGATATGATCCAAATACATCCCTGAAGAAGGCAAACACCTTTAAAATGCATTTGAATCACTTTGTTCAAAGTATTGATCTTTTGGTCTGAAATGCACAGAACAGGCCATTAAGCGTTTTCGCACTGTTCCAGCCTCAGTATTTCTTTAAGCTGCTGTTTCTTAATGCAAGCAATGGCAATAAAGTTTTTGTGCTAGATATGATCCAAATACATCCCCGAAGAAGGAAAACACCTTTAAAATGCATTTGAATCACTTTGTTCAAAGTAGTGTTCTTTTGGTCTGAAATGCACAGAACAGGCCATTCTAAGCGTTTTTGCACTGTTTACAGCCTCAGTATTTCTTTAAGCTGCTGTTTCTTAATGCAAGCAATGGCAATAAAGTTTTTGTGCTAGATATGATCCAAATACTTCCCTGAAGAAGGCAAACACCTTTAAAATGCATTTGAATCACTTTGTTAAAAGTATTGTTCTTTTGGTCTGAAATGCACAGAACAGGCCATTCTAAGCGTTTTCGCACTGTTTACAGCCTCAGTGATGCTTTAAGCTGCTGTTTCTTAATGCAAGCAATGGCAATAAAGTTTTTGTGCTAGATATGATCCAAATACATCCCTGAAGCTGGCAAACACCTTTAAAATGCATTTAAATAACTTTGTTCAAAGTAGTGTTCTTTTGGTCTGAAATGCACATAACAGGCCATTAAGCGTTTTTGCACTGTTTCCAGCCTCAGTATTTCTTTAAGCTGTTGCATCTTAATGCAAGCAATGGCAATGAAGTTTTTGTGCTAGATATGATCCAAATACATCCCTGAAGAAGGCAAACACCTTTAAAATGCATTTGAATCACTTTGTTCAAAGTATTGATCTTTTGGTCTGAAATGCACAGAACAGGCCATTCTAAGCGTTTTCGCACTGTTTACAGCCTCAGTGATGCTTTAAGCTGCTGTTTCTTAATGCAAGCAATGGCGATAAAGTTTTTGTGCTAGATATGATCCAAATACATCCCTGAAGCTGGCAAACACCTTTAAAATGCATTTAAATCACTTTGTTCAAAGTAGTTTTATTAAGGTCTGAAATGCACAGAACAGGCCATTCTAAGCGTTTTCGCACTGTTTCCAGCCTCAGTGATGCTTTAAGCTGCTGTTTCTTAATGCAAGCAATGGCGATGAAGTTTTTGTGCTAGATATGATCCAAATATATCCCTGAAGCAGGCAAACACCTTTAAAATGCATTTAAATCATCTTGTTCAAAGTAGTTTTATTAAGGTCTGAAATGCACAGAACAGGCCATTCTAAGCGTTTTCGCATTGTTTACAGCCTCAGTGAAGCTTTAAGCTGCTGTTTCCTAATGCAAGCAATGGCAATAAAGTTTTTGTGCTAGATATGATCCAAATACATCCCTGAAGAAGGCAAACACCTTTAAAATGCATTTAAATAACTTTGTTCAAAGTAGTGTTCTTTTGGTCTGAAATGCACAGAACAGGCCATTCTAAGCGTTTTCGCACTGTTTACAGCCTCAGTGATGCTTTAAGCTGCTGTTTCTTAATGCAAGCAATGGCAATGAAGTTTTTGTGCTAGATATGATCCAAATACATCCCTGAAGAAGGCAAACACCTTAAAATGCATTTAAATAACTTTGTTCAAAGTAGTGTTCTTTTGGTCTGAAATTTACAGAACAGGCCATTAAGCGTTTTTGCACTGTTTCCAGCCTCAGTATTTCTTTAAGCTGTTGCATCTTAATGCAAGCAATGGCAATGAAGTTTTTGTGCTAGATATGATCCAAATACATTCCTGAAGAAGGCAAACACCTTTAAAATGCAATTGAATCACTTTGTTCAAAGTATTGTTCTTTTGGTCTGAAATGCACAGAACAGGCCATTAAGCGTTTTTGCACTGTTTCCAGCCTCAGTATTTCTTTAAGCTGCTGTTTCTTAATGCAAGCAATGGCAATAAAGTTTCTGTGCTAGATATGATCCAAATACATCCCTGAAGCTGGCAAACACCTTTAAAATGCATTTAAATCACTTTGTTCAAAGTAGTTTTATTAAGGTCTGAAATGCACAGAACAGGCCATTCTAAGCGTTTTCGCACTGTTTCCAGCCTCAGTGATGCTTTAAGCTGCTGTTTCTTAATGCAAGCAATGGCGATGAAGTTTTTGTGCTAGATATGATCCAAATATATCCCTGAAGCAGGCAAACACCTTTAAAATGCATTTAAATCATCTTGTTCAAAGTAGTTTTATTAAGGTCTGAAATGCACAGAACAGGCCATTCTAAGCGTTTTCGCATTGTTTACAGCCTCAGTGAAGCTTTAAGCTGCTGTTTCCTAATGCAAGCAATGGCAATAAAGTTTTTGTGCTAGATATGATCCAAATACATCCCTGAAGAAGGCAAACACCTTTAAAATGCATTTAAATAACTTTGTTCAAAGTAGTGTTCTTTTGGTCTGAAATGCACAGAACAGGCCATTCTAAGCGTTTTCGCACTGTTTACAGCCTCAGTGATGCTTTAAGCTGCTGTTTCTTAATGCAAGCAATGGCAATGAAGTTTTTGTGCTAGATATGATCCAAATACATCCCTGAAGAAGGCAAACACCTTAAAATGCATTTAAATAACTTTGTTCAAAGTAGTGTTCTTTTGGTCTGAAATTTACAGAACAGGCCATTAAGCGTTTTTGCACTGTTTCCAGCCTCAGTATTTCTTTAAGCTGTTGCATCTTAATGCAAGCAATGGCAATTAAGTTTTTGTGCTAGATATGATCCAAATACATTCCTGAAGAAGGCAAACACCTTTAAAATGCAATTGAATCACTTTGTTCAAAGTATTGTTCTTTTGGTCTGAAATGCACAGAACAGGCCATTAAGCGTTTTTGCACTGTTTCCAGCCTCAGTATTTCTTTAAGCTGCTGTTTCTTAATGCAAGCAATGGCAATAAAGTTTTTGTGCTATATATGATCCAAATACATCCCTGATGCTGGCAAACACCTTTAAAATGCATTTAAATCACTTTGTTCAAAGTAGTTTTATTAAGGTCTGAAATGCACAGAACAGGCCATTAAGCGTTTTTGCACTGTTTCCAGCCTCAGTATTTCTTTAAGCTGTTGCATCTTAATGCAAGCAATGGCAATGAAGTTTTTGTGCTAGATATGATCCAAATACATTCCTGAAGAAGGCAAACACCTTTAAAATGCAATTGAATCACTTTGTTCAAAGTATTGTTCTTTTGGTCTGAAATGCACAGAACAGGCCATTCTAAGCGTTTTCGCACTGTTTCCAGCCTCAGTGATGCTTTAAGCTGCTGTTTCTTAATGCAAGCAATGGCGATGAAGTTTTTGTGCTAGATATGATCCAAATACATCCCTGAAGCTGGCAAACACCTTTAAAATGCATTTAAATAACTTTGTTCAAAGTAGTTTTATTAAGGTCTGAAATGCACAGAACAGGCCATTCTAAGCGTTTTCGCACTGTTTACAGCCTCAGTGATGCTTTAAGCTGCTGTTTCTTAATGCAAGCAATGGCAATAAAGTTTTTGTGCTAGATATGATCCAAATACATCCCTAAAGAAGGCAAACACCTTTAAAATGCATTTAAATAACTTTGTTCAAAGTAGTTTTATTAAGGTCTGAAATGCACAGAACAGGCCATTAAGCGTTTTCGCACTGTTTCCAGCCTCAGTATTTCTTTAAGCTGTTGCATCTTAATGCAAGCAATGGCAATAAAGTTTTTGTGCTAGATGTGAGCCAAATACATCCCTGAAGCAGGCAAACACCTTTAAAATGCATTTAAATAACTTTGTTCAAAGTAGTTTTATTAAGGTCTGAAATGCACAGAACAGGCCATTCTAAGCGTTTTCGCACTGTTTACAGCCTAAGTGATGCTTTAAGCTTCTGTTTCTTAATGCAAGCAATGGCAATAAAGTTTTTGTGCTAGATATGATCCAAATACATCCCTGAAGCTGGCAAACACCTTTAAAATGCATTTAAATAACTTTGTTCAAAGTAGTGTTCTTTTGGTCTGAAATGCACAGAACAGGCCATTAAGCGTTTTTGCACTGTTTCCAGCCTCAGTATTTCTTTAAGCTGTTGCATCTTAATGCAAGCAATGGCAATAAAGTTTTTGTGCTAGATATGATCCAAATACTTCCCTGAAGAAGGCAAACACCTTTAAAATGCATTTGAATCACTTTGTTCAAAGTATTGTTCTTTTGGTCTGAAATGCACAGAACAGGCCATTAAGCGTTTTCGCACTGTTTACAGCCTCAGTATTTCTTTAAGCTGTTGCATCTTAATGCAAGCAATGGCAATGAAGTTTTTGTGCTAGATATGATCCAAATACATTCCTGAAGAAGGCAAACACCTTTAAAATGCAATTGAATCACTTTGTTCAAAGTATTGTTCTTTTGGTCTGAAATGCACAGAACAGGCCATTAAGCGTTTTTGCACTGTTTCCAGCCTCAGTATTTCTTTAAGCTGCTGTTTCTTAATGCAAGCAATGGCAATAAAGTTTTTGTGCTATATATGATCCAAATACATCCCTGATGCTGGCAAACACCTTTAAAATGCATTTAAATCACTTTGTTCAAAGTAGTTTTATTAAGGTCTGAAATGCACAGAACAGGCCATTAAGCGTTTTTGCACTGTTTCCAGCCTCAGTATTTCTTTAAGCTGTTGCATCTTAATGCAAGCAATGGCAATGAAGTTTTTGTGCTAGATATGATCCAAATACATTCCTGAAGAAGGCAAACACCTTTAAAATGCAACTGAATCACTTTGTTCAAAGTATTGTTCTTTTGGTCTGAAATGCACAGAACAGGCCATTCTAAGCGTTTTCGCACTGTTTCCAGCCTCAGTGATGCTTTAAGCTGCTGTTTCTTAATGCAAGCAATGGCGATGAAGTTTTTGTGCTAGATATGATCCAAATACATCCCTGAAGCTGGCAAACACCTTTAAAATGCATTTAAATAACTTTGTTCAAAGTAGTTTTATTAAGGTCTGAAATGCACAGAACAGGCCATTCTAAGCGTTTTCGCACTGTTTACAGCCTCAGTGATGCTTTAAGCTGCTGTTTCTTAATGCAAGCAATGGCAATAAAGTTTTTGTGCTAGATATGATCCAAATACATCCCTAAAGAAGGCAAACACCTTTAAAATGCATTTAAATAACTTTGTTCAAAGTAGTTTTATTAAGGTCTGAAATG
This sequence comes from Macropodus opercularis, assembly GCA_030770545.1. NCBI lineage: Eukaryota > Metazoa > Chordata > Actinopteri > Anabantiformes > Osphronemidae > Macropodus > Macropodus opercularis. The sequence continues at coordinate 11,112,320 of JAUCMP010000028.1, read as the reverse complement.
CACAGAACAGGCCATTAAGCGTTTTCGCACTGTTTCCAGCCTCAGTATTTCTTTAAGCTGCTGTTTCTTAATGCAAGCAATGGCAATAAAGTTTTTGTGCTAGATATGATCCAAATACTTCCCTGAAGAAGGCAAACACCTTTAAAATGCATTTGAATCACTTTGTTAAAAGTATTGTTCTTTTGGTCTGAAATGCACAGAACAGGCCATTCTAAGCGTTTTCGCACTGTTTACAGCCTCAGTGATGCTTTAAGCTGCTGTTTCTTAATGCAAGCAATGGCAATAAAGTTTTTGTGCTAGATATGATCCAAATACATCCCTGAAGCTGGCAAACACCTTTAAAATGCATTTAAATAACTTTGTTCAAAGTAGTGTTCTTTTGGTCTGAAATGCACATAACAGGCCATTAAGCGTTTTTGCACTGTTTCCAGCCTCAGTATTTCTTTAAGCTGTTGCATCTTAATGCAAGCAATGGCAATGAAGTTTTTGTGCTAGATATGATCCAAATACATCCCTGAAGAAGGCAAACACCTTTAAAATGCATTTGAATCACTTTGTTCAAAGTATTGATCTTTTGGTCTGAAATGCACAGAACAGGCCATTCTAAGCGTTTTCGCACTGTTTACAGCCTCAGTTATGCTTTAAGCTGCTGTTTCTTAATGCAAGCAATGGCAATAAAGTTTTTGTGCTAGATATGATCCAAATACATCCCTGAAGCTGGCAAACACCTTTAAAATGCATTTAAATCACTTTGTTCAAAGTAGTTTTATTAAGGTCTGAAATGCACAGAACAGGCCATTAAGCGTTTTCGCACTGTTTCCAGCCTCAGTATTTCTTTAAGCTGTTGCATCTTAATGCAAGCAATGGCAATAAAGTTTTTGTGCTAGATGTGAGCCAAATACATCCCTGAAGCAGGCAAACACCTTTAAAATGCATTTAAATAACTTTGTTCAAAGTAGTTTTATTAAGGTCTGAAATGCACAGAACAGGCCATTCTAAGCGTTTTCGCACTGTTTACAGCCTAAGTGATGCTTTAAGCTTCTGTTTCTTAATGCAAGCAATGGCAATAAAGTTTTTGTGCTAGATATGATCCAAATACATCCCTGAAGCTGGCAAACACCTTTAAAATGCATTTAAATAACTTTGTTCAAAGTAGTGTTCTTTTGGTCTGAAATGCACAGAACAGGCCATTAAGCGTTTTTGCACTGTTTCCAGCCTCAGTATTTCTTTAAGCTGTTGCATCTTAATGCAAGCAATGGCAATAAAGTTTTTGTGCTAGATATGATCCAAATACTTCCCTGAAGAAGGCAAACACCTTTAAAATGCATTTGAATCACTTTGTTCAAAGTATTGTTCTTTTGGTCTGAAATGCACAGAACAGGCCATTCTAAGCGTTTTCGCACTGTTTACAGCCTCAGTGATGCTTTAAGCTGCTGTTTCTTAATGCAAGCAATGGCAATAAAGTTTTTGTGCTAGATATGATCCAAAGACATCCCTGAAGCTGGCAAACACCTTTAAAATGCATTTAAATCACTTTGTTCAAAGTAGTTTTATTAAGGTCTGAAATGCACAGAACAGGCCATTCTAAGCGTTTTCGCACTGTTTCCAGCCTCAGTATTTCTTTAAGCTGCAGCATCTTAATGGAGGCAATGGCAATAAAGTTTTTGTGCTAGATATGATCCAAATACATCCCTGAAGAAGGCAAACACCTTTAAAATGCATTTGAATCACTTTGTTCAAAGTATTGTTCTTTTGGTCTGAAATGCACAGAACAGGCCATTCTAAGCGTTTTCGCACTGTTTACAGCCTCAGTGATGCTTTAAGCTGCTGTTTCTTAATGCAAGCAATGGCAATAAAGTTTTTGTGCTAGATATGATCCAAATACATCCCTGAAGCTGGCAAACACCTTTAAAATGCATTTAAATAACTTTGTTCAAAGTAGTGTTCTTTTGGTCTGAAATGCACAGAACAGGCCATTAAGCGTTTTTGCACTGTTTCCAGCCTCAGTATTTCTTTAAGCTGTTGCATCTTAATGCAAGCAATGGCAATAAAGTTTTTGTGCTAGATATGATCCAAATACTTCCCTGAAGAAGGCAAACACCTTTAAAATGCATTTGAATCACTTTGTTCAAAGTATTGTTCTTTTGGTCTGAAATGCACAGAACAGGCCATTCTAAGCGTTTTCGCACTGTTTACAGCCTCAGTGATGCTTTAAGCTGCTGTTTCTTAATGCAAGCAATGGCAATAAAGTTTTTGTGCTAGATATGATCCAAAGACATCCCTGAAGCTGGCAAACACCTTTAAAATGCATTTAAATCACTTTGTTCAAAGTAGTTTTATTAAGGTCTGAAATGCACAGAACAGGCCATTCTAAGCGTTTTCGCACTGTTTCCAGCCTCAGTATTTCTTTAAGCTGCAGCATCTTAATGGAGGCAATGGCAATAAAGTTTTTGTGCTAGATATGATCCAAATACATCCCTAAAGCTGGCAAACACCTTTAAAATGCATTTAAATTACTTTGTTCAAAGTATTGTTCTTTTGGTCTGAAATGCACAGAACAGGCCATTCTAAGCGTTTTCGCACAGTTTCCAGCCTCAGTATTTCTTTAAGCTGTTGCATCTTAATGCAAGCAATGGCAATGAAGTTTTTGTGCTAGATATGATCCAAATACATCCCTGAAGCAGGCAAACACCTTTAAAATGCATTTAAATCACTTTGTTCAAAGTAGTTTTATTAAGGTCTGAAATGCACAGAACAGGCCATTCTAAGCGTTTTTGCACTGTTTACAGCCTCAGTGATGCTTTAAGCTTCTGTTTCTTAATGCAAGCAATGGCAATAAAGTTTTTGTGCTAGATATGATCCAAATACATCCCTGAAGCTGGCAAACACCTTTAAAATGCATTTAAATAACTTTGTTCAAAGTAGTGATCTTTTGGTCTGAAATGCACGGAATAGGCCATTAAGCGTTTTCGCACTGTTTCCAGCCTCAGTATTTCTTTAAGCTGCAGCATCTTAATGGAGGCAATGGCAATAAAGTTTTTGTGCTAGATATGATCCAAATACATCCCTGAAGCTGGCAAACACCTTTAAAATGCATTTAAATTACTTTGTTCAAAGTATTTTTCTTTTGGTCTGAAATGCACAGAATTGGCCATTCTAAGCTTTTTTGCACTGTTTACAGCCTCAGTGATGCTTTAAGCTGCTGTTTCTTAATGCAAGCAATGGCGATGAAGTTTTTGTGCTTGATATGATCCAAATACATCCCTGAAGCAGGCAAACACCTTTAAAATGCATTTAAATTACTTTGTTCAAAGTAGTTTTATTAAGGTCTGAAATGCACAGAACAGGCCATTCTAAGCGTTTTCGCACAGTTTCCAGCCTCAGTATTTCTTTAAGCTGCTGTATCTTAATGCAAGCAATGGCAATAAAGTTTTTGTGCTAGATATGATCCAAATACATCCCTGAAGAAGGCAAACACCTTTAAAATGCATTTGAATCACTTTGTTCAAAGTATTGTTCTTTTGGTCTGAAATGCACAGAACAGGCCATTCTAAGCGTTTTCGCACTGTTTACAGCCTCAGTGATGCTTTAAGCTGCTGTTTCTTAATGCAAGCAATGGCAATGAAATTTTTGTGCTATATATGATCCAAATACATCCCTGATGCTGGCAAACACCTTTAAAATGCATTTGAATCACTTTGTTCAAAGTAGTGTTCTTTTGGTCTGAAATGCACAGAACAGGCCATTAAGCGTTTTTGCACTGTTTCCAGCCTCAGTATTTCTTTAAGCTGTTGCATCTTAATGCAAGCAATGGCAATGAAGTTTTTGTGCTAGATATGATCCAAATACATTCCTGAAGAAGGCAAACACCTTTAAAATGCAATTGAATCACTTTGTTCAAAGTATTGTTCTTTTGGTCTGAAATGCACAGAACAGGCCATTCTAAGCGTTTTCGCACTGTTTACAGCCTCAGTGATGCTTTAAGCTGCTGTTTCTTAATGCAAGCAATGGCAATAAAGTTTTTGTGCTAGATATGATCCAAATACATCCCTGAAGCTGGCAAACACATTTAAAATGCATTTAAATCACTTTGTTCAAAGTAGTGTTCTTTTGGTCTGAAATGCACAGAACAGGCCATTCTAAGCGTTTTTGCACTGTTTCCAGCCTCAGTATTTCTTTAAGCTGCAGCATCTTAACGGAGGCAATGGCAATAAAGTTTTTGTGCTAGATATGATCCAAATACATCCCTGAAGCTGGCAAACACCTTTAAAATGCATTTAAATTACTTTGTTCAAAGTATTGTTCTTTTGGTCTGAAATGCACAGAACAGGCAATTCTAAGCGTTTTCGCACTGTTTACAGCCTCAGTGAAGCTTTAAGCTGCTGTTTCTTAATGCAAGCAATGGCAATAAAGTTTTTGTGCTAGATATGATCCAAATACATCCCTGAAGCTGGCAAACACCTTTAAAATGCATTTAAATAACTTTGTTCAAAGTAGTTTTATTAAGGTCTGAAATGCACAGAACAGGCCATTCTAAGCGTTTTTGCACTGTTTCCAGCCTCAGTATTTCTTTGAGCTGCAGCATCTTAACGGAGGCAATGGCAATAAAGTTTTTGTGCTAGATATGATCCAAATACATCCCTGAAGCTGGCAAACACCTTTAAAATGCATTTAAATCACTTTGTTCAAAGTAGTTTTATTAAGGTCTGAAATGCACAGAACAGGCCATTAAGCGTTTTCGCACTGTTTCCTGCCTCAGTATTTCTTTAAGCTGTTGCATCTTAATGCAAGCAATGGCAATGAAGTTTTTGTGCTAGATATGATCCAAATACATCCCTGAAGAAGGCAAACACCTTTAAAATGCATTTAAATCACTTTGTTCAAAGTAGTGTTCTTTTGGTCTGAAATGCACAGAACAGGCCATTCTAAGCGTTTTCGCACTGTTTCCAGCCTCAGGATTTCTTTAAGCTGCTGCATCTTAATGCAAGCAATGGCAATAAAGTTTTTGTGCTAGATATGATCCAAATACATCCCTGAAGAAGGCAAACACCTTTAAAATGCATTTAAATCACTTTGTTCAAAGTAGTTTTCTTTTGGTCTGAAATGCACAGAACAGGCCATTCTAAGCGTTTTCGCACTGTTTCCAGCCTCAGGATTTCTTTAAGCTGCTGCATCTTAATGCAAGCAATGGCAATAAAGTTTTTGTGCTAGATATGATCCAAATACATCCCTGAAGCAGGCAAACACCTTTAAAATGCATAGAAATTACTTTAAATCGCACTGTTTCCAGCCTCAGTATTTCTTTAACCCTTGTATTATGTTAAAAAAAAATCACATTGATTATGTTGCGGGTCATTTTGATAAGATAAATACTTATAAAACAAACATACAATACAATTTCAATCTCCAGAACTATTTGGAAGAACTATTTAGTTAAAGTTTTTCCTTCTTAACAAAATAATTTCTTTTTTTTAACTTTTTAACATTTTCTCAGATTTTCAATGTGCAACATTTTCAATGTTGTTCACATGATGGGCATAATGTAATTGTGTGCTTCCTGCAGATGTAATTCTTGCATTTCACACAAAAGGTGCTTGTTTTACTGACCTTTTGGGAGGGACAGACGTGGCATCTCTTCCGTTTCTTTACACCTGGATCCACTGCATTCCATAGACTTGCAGTTGCTTCTCCCTTTGACCTGTATACTCCAGCTAATATCAGAATTCCAAAATAATCATGCAAGTCAGTCTGATCCAGTGGCTTCCATTTCTCTTGAAATACACGTCTCCCCTCCAAGTTAGTCATGTCGAGTATAATCCTCTCTATCGGTGGGTATATGAAGAGCTCAAATGCTGATTGAATATCATCAACTCGTGTGACGGCAAATCTTGTAGGACCAAGAGTAATTTTGATGACATTGGAAGATGACAGTCTGCCTCGGCTTTGGTGTGGCGATGTTGACCATTTTATATTACCGTCTTTAGATGTCCATGTCCCCTCTGTGGATGATGATTGTTGCGTTCCGTGGTTTTCATCTGCGGCGGCAGACTCCTCTTCCGAATCCTCCTCATCGTAAGAAAATTGTCAGTCAGGATCATCAATAACATTGTCCTCCGTCTCTGAAAGATCCTCTGTCTCTGATATCTCTTCTTCTTCGTCACTATCCCAGTTAAAAATCTCTGATAAAACCTCTTCAGCTGAAAACCTTCTGGAGCTCATTTTTGGTGTGTTTCTGAAAGAGATGACATGAGAATAGTGACAAGGACAAGGGTGGGAACGTATGTCCCGTACCCACACCTGGGTCTTTGAGTCTAAATGCCTATTCAGAGGCAGTCAAAATACAATTAACTAGGCAATCAAAACAAAGCACATCAAAGAGACATGGTTAATTTGTATAGAAACTCTGCACAGACATTCCAAGACACATCAAAGTGTCCATATTTTACACACCAGTTCATGACCCCAGATGAGGAAAAGTCACCAACTTTCATGAAGAAGAAAAAAGGATAACCAGTATTTTGATCAACATAAAAACTGAAATGGGTCAAATTGACCCTTAACATAATATAAAGGTTAAGCTGCTGCATCTTAATGCAAGCAATGGTAATAAAGTTTTTGTGCTAGATATCATCCAAATACATCCCTGAAGCAGGCAAACACCTTTAAAATGCATTTAAATCAAGCAATGCAAGCAATGGCAATAAAGTTTTTGTGCTAGATATGATCCAAATACATCCCTGAAGAAGGCCATTAAGCGTTTTCGCACTGTTTACAGCCTCAGTGATGCTTTAAGCTTATGCATCTTAATGCAGGCAATGGCAATAAAGTTTTTGTGCTAGATATGATCCAAATACATCCCTGAAAACGGCAAACACATTTAAAATGCATTTAAATCACTTTGTTCAAAGTAGTTTTCTTTTGGTCTGAAATGCACAGAACAGGCCATTAAGCGTTTTCGCACTGTTTCCAGCCTCAGTATTTCTTTAAGCTGCTGTCTCTGAATGGAGGCAATGGCAATAAAGTTTTTGTGCTAGATATGATCCAAATACATCCCTGAAAAAGACAAACACCTTTAAAATGCATTTAAATCACTTTGTTCAAAGTAGTTTTCTTTTGGTCTGAAATGCACAGAACAGGCCATTAAGCATTTTCGCACTGTTTCCAGCCTCAGTATTTCTTTAAGCTGCTGTCTCTGAATGGAGGCAATGGCAATAAAGTTTTTGTGCTAGATATGATCCAAATACATCCCTGAAGAAGGCCATTAAGCGTTTTCGCAGTGTTTCCAGCCTCAGTATTTCTTTAAACTGCTGTATCTTAATGCAAGCAATGGCAATAAAGTTTTTTGTGCTAGATATGATCCAAATACATCCCTGAAGAAGGCAAACACCTTTAAAATGCATTGAAATCACTTTGTTCAAAGTAGTGTTCTTTTGGTCTGAAATGCACAGAACAGGCCATTAAGCGTTTTCGCACTGTTTACAGCCTCAGTGATGCTTTAAGCTTATGCATCTTAATGCAGGCAATGGCAAAAAAGTTTTTGTGCTAGATATGATCCAAATACATCCCTGAAGCAGGCAAACACCTTTAAAATGCATTTAAATCACTTTGTTCAAAGTAGTTTTCTTTTGGTCTGAAATGCACAGAACAGGCCATTAAGCATTTTCGCACTGTTTCCAGCCTCAGTATTTCTTTAAGCTGCTGTCTCTGAATGGAGGCAATGGCAATAAAGTTTTTGTGCTAGATATGATCCAAATACATCCCTGAAAAAGACAAACACCTTTAAAATGCATTTAAATCACTTTGTTCAAAGTAGTGTTCTTTTGGTCTGAAATGCACAGAACAGGCCATTAAGCGTTTTCGCACTGTTTCCAGCCTCAGTATTTCTTTAAGCTGCTGTCTCTGAATGGAGGCAATGGCAATAAAGTTTTTGTGCTAGATATGATCCAAATACATCCCTGAAGAAGGCCATTAAGCGTTTTCGCTGTGTTTACAGCCTCAGTGATGCTTTAAGCTTATGCATCTTAATGCAGGCAATGGCAATCAAATTTTTGGGCTAGATATGATCCAAATACATCCCTGAAGCAGGCAAACACCTTTAAAATGCATTGAAATCACTTTGTTCAAAGTAGTGTTCTTTTGGTCTGAAATGCACAGAACAGGCCACTAAGCGTTTTCGCACTGTTTCCAGCCTCAGTATTTCTTTAAGCTGCTGCATCTACAAGCAAGTAATGGCAATAAAGTTTTTGTGCTAGATATGATCCAAATACATCCCTGAAGAAGGCAAACACCTTTAAAATGCATTTAAATCACTTTGTTCAAAGTAGTGTTCTTTTGGTCTGAAATGCACAGAACAGGCCATTCTAAGCGTTTTCGCACTGTTTCCAGCCTCAGGATTTCTTTAAGCTGCTGCATCTTAATGCAAGCAATGGCAATAAAGTTTTTGTGCTAGATATGATCCAAATACATCCCTGAAGAAGGCAAACACCTTTAAAATGCATTTAAATCACTTTGTTCAAAGTAGTTTTCTTTTGGTCTGAAATGCACAGAACAGGCCATTCTAAGCGTTTTCGCACTGTTTCCAGCCTCAGGATTTCTTTAAGCTGCTGCATCTTAATGCAAGCAATGGCAATAAAGTTTTTGTGCTAGATATGATCCAAATACATCCCTGAAGCAGGCAAACACCTTTAAAATGCATAGAAATTACTTTAAATCGCACTGTTTCCAGCCTCAGTATTTCTTTAACCCTTGTATTATGTTAAAAAAAAATCACATTGATTATGTTGCGGGTCATTTTGATAAGATAAATACTTATAAAACAAACATACAATACAATTTCAATCTCCAGAACTACTTGGAAGAACTATTTAGTTAAAGTTTTTCCTTCTTAACAAAATAATTTCTTTTTTTAACTTTTTAACATTTTCTCAGATTTTCAATGTGCAACATTTTCAATGTTGTTCACATGATGGGCATAATGTAATTGTGTGCTTCCTGCAGATGTAATTCTTGCATTTCACACAAAAGGTGCTTGTTTTACTGACCTTTTGGGAGGGACAGACGTGGCATCTCTTCCGTTTCTTTACACCTGGATCCACTGCATTCCATAGACTTGCAGTTGCTTCTCCCTTTGACCTGTATACTCCAGCTAATATCAGAATTCCAAAATAATCATGCAAGTCAGTCTGATCCAGTGGCTTCCATTTCTCTTGAAATACACGTCTCCCCTCCAAGTTAGTCATGTCGAGTATAATCCTCTCTATCGGTGGGTATATGAAGAGCTCAAATGCTGATTGAATATCATCAACTCGTGTGACGGCAAATCTTGTAGGACCAAGAGTAATTTTGATGACATTGGAAGATGACAGTCTGCCTCGGCTTTGGTGTGGCGATGTTGACCATTTTATATTACCGTCTTTAGATGTCCATGTCCCCTCTGTGGATGATGATTGTTGCGTTCCGTGGTTTTCATCTGCGGCGGCAGACTCCTCTTCCGAATCCTCCTCATCGTAAGAAAATTGTCAGTCAGGATCATCAATAACATTGTCCTCCGTCTCTGAAAGATCCTCTGTCTCTGATATCTCTTCTTCTTCGTCACTATCCCAGTTAAAAATCTCTGATAAAACCTCTTCAGCTGAAAACCTTCTGGAGCTCATTTTTGGTGTGTTTCTGAAAGAGATGACATGAGAATAGTGACAAGGACAAGGGTGGGAACGTATGTCCCGTACCCACACCTGGGTCTTTGAGTCTAAATGCCTATTCAGAGGCAGTCAAAATACAATTAACTAGGCAATCAAAACAAAGCACATCAAAGAGACATGGTTAATTTGTATAGAAACTCTGCACAGACATTCCAAGACACATCAAAGTGTCCATATTTTACACACCAGTTCATGACCCCAGATGAGGAAAAGTCACCAACTTTCATGAAGAAGAAAAAAGGATAACCAGTATTTTGATCAACATAAAAACTGAAATGGGTCAAATTGACCCTTAACATAATATAAAGGTTAAGCTGCTGCATCTTAATGCAAGCAATGGTAATAAAGTTTTTGTGCTAGATATCATCCAAATACATCCCTGAAGCAGGCAAACACCTTTAAAATGCATTTAAATCACTTTGTTCAAAGTAGTTTTCTTTTGGTCTGAAATGCACAGAACAGGCCATTAAGCGTTTTCGCACTGTTTCCAGCCTCAGTATTTCTTTAAGCTGCTGTCTCTGAATGGAGGCAATGGCAATAAAGTTTTTGTGCTAGATATGATCCAAATACATCCCTGAAAAAGACAAACACCTTTAAAATGCATTTAAATCACTTTGTTCAAAGTAGTTTTCTTTTGGTCTGAAATGCACAGAACAGGCCATTAAGCGTTTTCGCACTGTTTCCAGCCTCAGTATTTCTTTAAGCTGCTGTCTCTGAATGGAGGCAATGGCAATAAAGTTTTTGTGCTAGATATGATCCAAATACATCCCTGAAGAAGGCCATTAAGCGTTTTCGCAGTGTTTCCAGCCTCAGTATTTCTTTAAACTGCTGTATCTTAATGCAAGCAATGGCAATAAAGTTTTTTGTGCTAGATATGATCCAAATACATCCCTGAAGAAGGCAAACACCTTTAAAATGCATTGAAATCACTTTGTTCAAAGTAGTGTTCTTTTGGTCTGAAATGCACAGAACAGGCCATTAAGCGTTTTCGCACTGTTTACAGCCTCAGTGATGCTTTAAGCTTATGCATCTTAATGCAGGCAATGGCAAAAAAGTTTTTGTGCTAGATATGATCCAAATACATCCCTGAAGCAGGCAAACACCTTTAAAATGCATTTAAATCACTTTGTTCAAAGTAGTTTTCTTTTGGTCTGAAATGCACAGAACAGGCCATTAAGCATTTTCGCACTGTTTCCAGCCTCAGTATTTCTTTAAGCTGCTGTCTCTGAATGGAGGCAATGGCAATAAAGTTTTTGTGCTAGATATGATCCAAATACATCCCTGAAAAAGACAAACACCTTTAAAATGCATTTAAATCACTTTGTTCAAAGTAGTGTTCTTTTGGTCTGAAATGCACAGAACAGGCCATTAAGCGTTTTCGCACTGTTTCCAGCCTCAGTATTTGTTTAAGCTGCTGTCTCTGAATGGAGGCAATGGCAATAAAGTTTTTGTGCTAGATATGATCCAAATACATCCCTGAAGAAGGCAAACACCTTTAAAATGCATTGAAATCACTTTGTTCAAAGTAGTGTTCTTTTGGTCTGAAATGCACAGAACAGGCCACTAAGCGTTTTCGCACTGTTTCCAGCCTCAGTATTTCTTTAAGCTGCTGCATCTAAAAGCAAGTAATGGCAATAAAGTTTTTGTGCTAGATATGATCCAAATACATCCCTGAAGAAGGCAAACACCTTTAAAATGCATTGAAATCACTTTGTTCAAAGTAGTGTTCTTTTGGTCTGAAATGCACAGAACAGGCCATTAAGCGTTTTCGCACTGTTTACAGCCTCAGTGATGCTTTAAGCTTATGCATCTTAATGCAGGCAATGGCAAAAAAGTTTTTGTGCTAGATATGATCCAAATACATCCCTGAAGCAGGCAAACACCTTTAAAATGCATTTAAATCACTTTGTTCAAAGTAGTTTTCTTTTGGTCTGAAATGCACAGAACAGGCCATTAAGCATTTTCGCACTGTTTCCAGCCTCAGTATTTCTTTAAGCTGCTGTCTCTGAATGGAGGCAATGGCAATAAAGTTTTTGTGCTAGATATGATCCAAATACATCCCTGAAAAAGACAAACACCTTTAAAATGCATTTAAATCACTTTGTTCAAAGTAGTTTTCTTTTGGTCTGAAATGCACAGAACAGGCCATTAAGCGTTTTCGCACTGTTTCCAGCCTCAGTATTTCTTTAAGCTGCTGTCTCTGAATGGAGGCAATGGCAATAAAGTTTTTGTGCTAGATATGATCCAAATACATCCCTGAAAAAGACAAACACCTTTAAAATGCATTTAAATCACTTTGTTCAAAGTAGTTTTCTTTTGGTCTGAAATGCACAGAACAGGCCATTAAGCGTTTTCGCACTGTTTCCAGCCTCAGTATTTCTTTAAGCTGCTGTCTCTGAATGGAGGCAATGGCAATAAAGTTTTTGTGCTAGATATGATCCAAATACATCCCTGAAGAAGGCCATTAAGCGTTTTCGCAGTGTTTCCAGCCTCAGTATTTCTTTAAACTGCTGTATCTTAATGCAAGCAATGGCAATAAAGTTTTTTGTGCTAGATATGATCCAAATACATCCCTGAAGAAGGCAAACACCTTTAAAATGCATTGAAATCACTTTGTTCAAAGTAGTGTTCTTTTGGTCTGAAATGCACAGAACAGGCCATTAAGCGTTTTCGCACTGTTTACAGCCTCAGTGATGCTTTAAGCTTATGCATCTTAATGCAGGCAATGGCAAAAAAGTTTTTGTGCTAGATATGATCCAAATACATCCCTGAAGCAGGCAAACACCTTTAAAATGCATTTAAATCACTTTGTTCAAAGTAGTTTTCTTTTGGTCTGAAATGCACAGAACAGGCCATTAAGCATTTTCGCACTGTTTCCAGCCTCAGTATTTCTTTAAGCTGCTGTCTCTGAATGGAGGCAATGGCAATAAAGTTTTTGTGCTAGATATGATCCAAATACATCCCTGAAAAAGACAAACACCTTTAAAATGCATTTAAATCACTTTGTTCAAAGTAGTGTTCTTTTGGTCTGAAATGCACAGAACAGGCCATTAAGCGTTTTCGCACTGTTTCCAGCCTCAGTATTTCTTTAAGCTGCTGTCTCTGAATGGAGGCAATGGCAATAAAGTTTTTGTGCTAGATATGATCCAAATACATCCCTGAAGAAGGCAAACACCTTTAAAATGCATTGAAATCACTTTGTTCAAAGTAGTGTTCTTTTGGTCTGAAATGCACAGAACAGGCCACTAAGCGTTTTCGCACTGTTTCCAGCCTCAGTATTTCTTTAAGCTGCTGCATCTAAAAGCAAGTAATGGCAATAAAGTTTTTGTGCTAGATATGATCCAAATACATCCCTGAAGAAGGCAAACACCTTTAAAATGCATTGAAATCACTTTGTTCAAAGTAGTGTTCTTTTGGTCTGAAATGCACAGAACAGGCCATTAAGCGTTTTCGCACTGTTTCCAGCCTCAGTATTTCTTTAAGCTGCTGCATCTTAAAGCAAGGAATGGCAATAAAGTTTTTGTGCTAGATATGATCCAAATACATCCCTGAAGAAGGCAAACACCTTTAAAATGCATTTAAATCACTTTGTTCAAAGTAGTGTTCTTTTGGTCTGAAATGCACAGAACAGGCCATTCTAAGCGTTTTCGCACTGTTTCCAGCCTCAGTATTTCTTTAAGCTGCTGCATCTTAAAGCAAGTAATGGCAATAAAGTTTTTGTGCTAGATATGATCCAAATACATCCCTGAAGAAGGCAAACACCTTTAAAATGCATTTAAATCACTTTGTTCAAAGTAGTGTTCTTTTGGTCTGAAATGCACAGAACAGGCCACTAAGCGTTTTCGCACTGTTTCCAGCCTCAGTATTTCTTTAAGCTGCTGCATCTTAAAGCAAGTAATGGCAATAAAGTTTTTGTGCTAGATATGATCCAAATACACCCCTAAAGCAGGCAAACACCTTTAAAATGCATTTAAATCACTTTGTTCAAAGTAGTTTTCTTTTGGTCTGAAATGCACAGAACAGGCCATTAAGCGTTTTTGCACTGTTTCCAGCCTCAGTATTTCTTTAAGCTGCTGCATCTTAAAGCAAGCAATGGCAATAAAGTTTTTGTGCTAGATATGATCCAATTACATCCCTGAAGCAGGCAAACACCTTTAAAATGCATTTAAATCACTTTCTTCAAAGTAGTGTTCTTTTGGTCTGAAATGCACAGAACAGGCCATTAAGCGTTTTCGCACTGTTTACAGCCTCAGTGATGCTTTAAGCTTATGCATCTTAATGCAGGCAATGGCAATAAAGCTTTTGTGCTAGATATGATCCAAATACATCCCTGAAGCAGGCAAACACCTTTAAAATGTATTTAAATCACTTTGTTCAAAGTAGTGTTCTTTTGGTCTGAAATACACTGAACAGGCCATTAAGCGTTTTCCCACTGTTTCCAGCCTCAGTGATGCTTTAAGCTGCTGCATATTAATGCAAGCAATGGCAATAAAGTTTTTGTGCTAGATATGATCCAAATACATCCCTGAAGAAGGCAAACACCTTTAAAATGCATTGAAATCACTTTGTTCAAAGTAGTGTTCTTTTGGTCTGAAATGCACAGAACAGGCCACTAAGCGTTTTCGCACTGTTTCCAGCCTCAGTATTTCTTTAAGCTGCTGCATCTAAAAGCAAATAATGGCAATAAAGTTTCTGTGCTAGATATGATCCAAATACATCCCTGAAGAAGGCAAACACCTTTAAAATGCATTTAAATCACTTTGTTCAAAGGAGTGTTCTTTTGGTCTGAAATGCACAGAACAGGCCATTAAGCGTTTTTGCACTGTTTCCAGCCTCAGTATTTGTTTTATCTGCTGCATCTTAATGCAAGCAATGGCAATAAAATTTTTGTGCTAGATATGATCCAAATACATCCCTGAAGAAGGCAAACACCTTTAAAATGCATTTAAATCACTTTGTTCAAAGTAGTGTTCTTTTGGTCTGAAATGCACAGAACAGGCCATTCCAAGCGTTTTCGCACTGTTTCCAGTCTCAGTATTTCTTTAAGCTGCTGCATCTTAATGCAAGCAATGGCAATAAAGTGTTTGTGCTAGATATGATCCAAATACATCCCTGTAGAAAGCAACCACCTTTAAAATGCATTTAAATCACTTTATTCAAAGTAGTGTTCTTTTGGTCTGAAATACACTGAACAGGCCATTAAGCGTTTTCCCACTGTTTCCAGCCTCAGTATTTCTTTAAGCTGCTGTATCTTAATGCAAGCAATGGCAATAAAGTTTTTGTGCTAGATATGATCCAAATACATCCCTGAAGAAGGCAAACACATTTAAAATGCATTTAAATCACTTTGTTCAAAGTAGTGTTCTTTTGGTCTAAAATGCACTGAACAGGCCATTAAGCGTTTTCGCACTGTTTCCAGCCTCAGTATTTGTTTTATCTGCTGCATCTTAATGCAAGCAATGGCAATAAAATTTTTGTGCTAGATATGATCCAAATACATCCCTGAAGCAGGCAAACACCTTTAAAATGCATTTAAATCACTTTCTTCAAAGTAGTGTTCTTTTGGTCTGAAATGCACAGAACAAGCCATTAAGCGTTTTCCCACTGTTTCCAGCCTCAGTGATGCTTTAAGCTGCTGCATCTTAATGCAGGCAATGACAATAAAGTTTTTGTACTAGATATGATCCAAATACATCCCTGAAGCAGGCAAACACCTTTAAAATGCATTTAAATCACTTTGTTCAAAGTAGTGTTCTTTTGGTCTGAAATGCACAGAACAAGCGTTTTCGCACTGTTTCCAGCCTCAGTATTTTTTTAAGCTGCTGTATCTTAATGCAAGCAATGGCCATAAAGTTTTTGTGCTAGATATGATCCAAATATATCCCTGAAGCAGGCAAACACCTTTAAAATGTATTTAAATCACTTTGTTCAAAGTAGTGTTCTTTTGGTCTGAAATACACTGAACAGGCCATTAAGCGTTTTCGCACTGTTTCCAGCCTCAGTATTTCTTTAAGCTGCTGTATCTTAATGCAAGCAATGGCAATAAAGTTTTTGTGCTAGATATGATCCAAATACATCCCTGAAGAAGGCAAACACATTTAAAATGCATTTAAATCACTTTGTTCAAAGTAGTGTTCTTTTGGTCTGAAATGCACAGAACAGGCCATTAAGCGTTTTCGCACTGTTTACAGCCTCAGTGATGCTTTAAGCTTATGCATCTTAATGCAGGCAATGGCAATAAAGTTTTTGTGCTAGATATGATCCAAATACATCCCTGAAGCAGGCAAACACCTTTAAAATGTATTTAAATCACTTTGTTCAAAGTAGTGTTCTTTTGGTCTGAAATACACTGAACAGGCCATTAAGCGTTTTCGCACTGTTTCAAGCCTCAGTATTTCTTTAAGCTGCTGTATCTTAATGCAAGCAATGGCAATAAAGTTTTTGTGCTAGATATGATCCAAATACATCCCTAAAGCAGGCAAACACCTTTAAAATGCATTTAAATCACTTTGTTCAAAGTAATGTTCTTTTGGTCTGAAATACACAGAACAGGCCATTCTAAGCGTTTTTCCACTGTTTCCAACCTCAGTTGTTGTTTTATCTGCTGCATCTTAATGCAAGCAATGGCAATAAAATTTTTGGGCTAGATATGATCCAAATACATCCCTAAAGCAGGCAAACACCTTTAAAATGCATTGAAATCACTTTGTTCAAAATAGTGTTCTTTTGGTCTGAAATGCACAGAACAGGCCATTAAGCGTTTTCCCACTGTTTCCAGCCTCAGTGATGCTTTAAGCTGCTGCATATTAATGCAAGCAATGGCAATAAAGTTTTTGTGCTAGATATGATCCCAATACATCCCTAAAGCAGGCAAACACCTTTAAAATGTATTTAAATCACTTTGTTTAAAGTAGTGTTCTTTTGGTCTGAAATACACTGAACAGGCCATTAAGCGTTTTCGCACTGTTTCCAGCCTCAGTATTTCTTTAAGCTGCTGTATCTTAATGCAAGCAATGGCAATAAAGTTTTTGTGCTAGATATGATCCAAATACATCCCTGAAGAAGGCAAACACATTTAAAATGCATTTAAATCACTTTGTTCAAAGTAGTGTTCTTTTGGTCTGAAATGCACAGAACAGGCCATTAAGCGTTTTCGCACTGTTTACAGCCTCAGTGATGCTTTAAGCTTATGCATCTTAATGCAGGCAATGGCAATAAAGCTTTTGTGCTAGATATGATCCAAATACATCCCTGAAGCAGGCAAACACCTTTAAAATGTATTTAAATCACTTTGTTCAAAGTAGTGTTCTTTTGGTCTGAAATACACTGAACAGGCCATTAAGCGTTTTCCCACTGTTTCCAGCCTCAGTGATGCTTTAAGCTGCTGCATATTAATGCAAGCAATGGCAATAAAGTTTTTGTGCTAGATATGATCCAAATACATCCCTGAAGAAGGCAAACACCTTTAAAATGCATTGAAATCACTTTGTTCAAAGTAGTGTTCTTTTGGTCTGAAATGCACAGAACAGGCCACTAAGCGTTTTCGCACTGTTTCCAGCCTCAGTATTTCTTTAAGCTGCTGCATCTAAAAGCAAATAATGGCAATAAAGTTTCTGTGCTAGATATGATCCAAATACATCCCTGAAGAAGGCAAACACCTTTAAAATGCATTTAAATCACTTTGTTCAAAGGAGTGTTCTTTTGGTCTGAAATGCACAGAACAGGCCATTAAGCGTTTTTGCACTGTTTCCAGCCTCAGTATTTGTTTTATCTGCTGCATCTTAATGCAAGCAATGGCAATAAAATTTTTGTGCTAGATATGATCCAAATACATCCCTGAAGAAGGCAAACACCTTTAAAATGCATTTAAATCACTTTGTTCAAAGTAGTGTTCTTTTGGTCTGAAATGCACAGAACAGGCCATTCCAAGCGTTTTCGCACTGTTTCCAGTCTCAGTATTTCTTTAAGCTGCTGCATCTTAATGCAAGCAATGGCAATAAAGTGTTTGTGCTAGATATGATCCAAATACATCCCTGTAGAAAGCAACCACCTTTAAAATGCATTTAAATCACTTTATTCAAAGTAGTGTTCTTTTGGTCTGAAATACACTGAACAGGCCATTAAGCGTTTTCCCACTGTTTCCAGCCTCAGTATTTCTTTAAGCTGCTGTATCTTAATGCAAGCAATGGCAATAAAGTTTTTGTGCTAGATATGATCCAAATACATCCCTGAAGAAGGCAAACACATTTAAAATGCATTTAAATCACTTTGTTCAAAGTAGTGTTCTTTTGGTCTAAAATGCACTGAACAGGCCATTAAGCGTTTTCGCACTGTTTCCAGCCTCAGTATTTGTTTTATCTGCTGCATCTTAATGCAAGCAATGGCAATAAAATTTTTGTGCTAGATATGATCCAAATACATCCCTGAAGCAGGCAAACACCTTTAAAATGCATTTAAATCACTTTCTTCAAAGTAGTGTTCTTTTGGTCTGAAATGCACAGAACAAGCCATTAAGCGTTTTCCCACTGTTTCCAGCCTCAGTGATGCTTTAAGCTGCTGCATCTTAATGCAGGCAATGACAATAAAGTTTTTGTACTAGATATGATCCAAATACATCCCTGAAGCAGGCAAACACCTTTAAAATGCATTTAAATCACTTTGTTCAAAGTAGTGTTCTTTTGGTCTGAAATGCACAGAACAAGCGTTTTCGCACTGTTTCCAGCCTCAGTATTTTTTTAAGCTGCTGTATCTTAATGCAAGCAATGGCCATAAAGTTTTTGTGCTAGATATGATCCAAATATATCCCTGAAGCAGGCAAACACCTTTAAAATGTATTTAAATCACTTTGTTCAAAGTAGTGTTCTTTTGGTCTGAAATACACTGAACAGGCCATTAAGCGTTTTCGCACTGTTTCCAGCCTCAGTATTTCTTTAAGCTGCTGTATCTTAATGCAAGCAATGGCAATAAAGTTTTTGTGCTAGATATGATCCAAATACATCCCTGAAGAAGGCAAACACATTTAAAATGCATTTAAATCACTTTGTTCAAAGTAGTGTTCTTTTGGTCTGAAATGCACAGAACAGGCCATTAAGCGTTTTCGCACTGTTTACAGCCTCAGTGATGCTTTAAGCTTATGCATCTTAATGCAGGCAATGGCAATAAAGTTTTTGTGCTAGATATGATCCAAATACATCCCTGAAGCAGGCAAACACCTTTAAAATGTATTTAAATCACTTTGTTCAAAGTAGTGTTCTTTTGGTCTGAAATACACTGAACAGGCCATTAAGCGTTTTCGCACTGTTTCAAGCCTCAGTATTTCTTTAAGCTGCTGTATCTTAATGCAAGCAATGGCAATAAAGTTTTTGTGCTAGATATGATCCAAATACATCCCTAAAGCAGGCAAACACCTTTAAAATGCATTTAAATCACTTTGTTCAAAGTAATGTTCTTTTGGTCTGAAATACACAGAACAGGCCATTCTAAGCGTTTTTCCACTGTTTCCAACCTCAGTTGTTGTTTTATCTGCTGCATCTTAATGCAAGCAATGGCAATAAAATTTTTGGGCTAGATATGATCCAAATACATCCCTAAAGCAGGCAAACACCTTTAAAATGCATTGAAATCACTTTGTTCAAAATAGTGTTCTTTTGGTCTGAAATGCACAGAACAGGCCATTAAGCGTTTTCCCACTGTTTCCAGCCTCAGTGATGCTTTAAGCTGCTGCATATTAATGCAAGCAATGGCAATAAAGTTTTTGTGCTAGATATGATCCCAATACATCCCTAAAGCAGGCAAACACCTTTAAAATGTATTTAAATCACTTTGTTTAAAGTAGTGTTCTTTTGGTCTGAAATACACTGAACAGGCCATTAAGCGTTTTCGCACTGTTTCCAGCCTCAGTATTTCTTTAAGCTGCTGTATCTTAATGCAAGCAATGGCAATAAAGTTTTTGTGCTAGATATGATCCAAATACATCCCTGAAGAAGGCAAACACATTTAAAATGCATTTAAATCACTTTGTTCAAAGTAGTGTTCTTTTGGTCTAAAATGCACTGAACAGGCCATTAAGCGTTTTCGCACTGTTTCCAGTCTCAGTATTTCTTTAAGCTGCTGCATCTTAATGCAAGCAATGGCAATAAAGTGTTTGTGCTAGATATGATCCAAATACATCCCTGTAGAAAGCAACCACCTTAAAAATGCATTTAAATCACTTTATTCAAAGTAGTGTTCTTTTGGTCTGAAATACATTGAACAGGCCATTAAGCGTTTTCCCACTGTTTCCAGCCTCAGTGATGCTTTAAGCTTATGCATCTTAATGCAGGCAATGGCAAAAAAGTTTTTGTGCTAGATATGATCCAAATACATCCCTGAAGCAGGCAAACACCTTTAAAATGCATTTAAATCACTTTGTTCAAAGTAGTTTTCTTTTGGTCTGAAATGCACAGAACAGGCCATTAAGCATTTTCGCACTGTTTCCAGCCTCAGTATTTCTTTAAGCTGCTGTCTCTGAATGGAGGCAATGGCAATAAAGTTTTTGTGCTAGATATGATCCAAATACATCCCTGAAAAAGACAAACACCTTTAAAATGCATTTAAATCACTTTGTTCAAAGTAGTGTTCTTTTGGTCTGAAATGCACAGAACAGGCCATTAAGCGTTTTCGCACTGTTTCCAGCCTCAGTATTTCTTTAAGCTGCTGTCTCTGAATGGAGGCAATGGCAATAAAGTTTTTGTGCTAGATATGATCCAAATACATCCCTGAAGAAGGCAAACACCTTTAAAATGCATTGAAATCACTTTGTTCAAAGTAGTGTTCTTTTGGTCTGAAATGCACAGAACAGGCCACTAAGCGTTTTCGCACTGTTTCCAGCCTCAGTATTTCTTTAAGCTGCTGCATCTAAAAGCAAGTAATGGCAATAAAGTTTTTGTGCTAGATATGATCCAAATACATCCCTGAAGAAGGCAAACACCTTTAAAATGCATTTAAATCACTTTATTCAAAGTAGTGTTCTTTTGGTCTGAAATACACTGAACAGGCCATTAAGCGTTTTCCCACTGTTTCCAGCCTCAGTATTTCTTTAAGCTGCTGTATCTTAATGCAAGCAATGGCAATAAAGTTTTTGTGCTAGATATGATCCAAATACATCCCTGAAGAAGGCAAACACATTTAAAATGCATTTAAATCACTTTGTTCAAAGTAGTGTTCTTTTGGTCTAAAATGCACTGAACAGGCCATTAAGCGTTTTCGCACTGTTTCCAGCCTCAGTATTTGTTTTATCTGCTGCATCTTAATGCAAGCAATGGCAATAAAATTTTTGTGCTAGATATGATCCAAATACATCCCTGAAGCAGGCAAACACCTTTAAAATGCATTTAAATCACTTTCTTCAAAGTAGTGTTCTTTTGGTCTGAAATGCACAGAACAAGCCATTAAGCGTTTTCCCACTGTTTCCAGCCTCAGTGATGCTTTAAGCTGCTGCATCTTAATGCAGGCAATGACAATAAAGTTTTTGTACTAGATATGATCCAAATACATCCCTGAAGCAGGCAAACACCTTTAAAATGCATTTAAATCACTTTGTTCAAAGTAGTGTTCTTTTGGTCTGAAATACACTGAACAGGCCATTAAGCGTTTTCGCACTGTTTCCAGCCTCAGTATTTCTTTAAGCTGCTGTATCTTAATGCAAGCAATGGCAATAAAGTTTTTGTGCTAGATATGATCCAAATACATCCCTGAAGAAGGCAAACACATTTAAAATGCATTTAAATCACTTTGTTCAAAGTAGTGTTCTTTTGGTCTGAAATGCACAGAACAGGCCATTAAGCGTTTTCGCACTGTTTCAAGCCTCAGTATTTCTTTAAGCTGCTGTATCTTAATGCAAGCAATGGCAATAAAGTTTTTGTGCTAGATATGATCCAAATACATCCCTAAATCAGGCAAACACCTTTAAAATGCATTTAAATCACTTTGTTCAAAGTAGTGTTCTTTTGGTCTGAAATACACAGAACAGGCCATTCTAAGCGTTTTTCCACTGTTTCCAACCTCAGTTGTTGTTTTATCTGCTGCATCTTAATGCAAGCAATGGCAATAAAATTTTTGGGCTAGATATGATCCAAATACATCCCTAAAGCAGGCAAACACCTTTAAAATGCATTGAAATCACTTTGTTCAAAATAGTGTTCTTTTGGTCTGAAATGCACAGAACAGGCCATTAAGCGTTTTCCCACTGTTTCCAGCCTCAGTGATGCTTTAAGCTGCTGCATATTAATGCAAGCAATGGCAATAAAGTTTTTGTGCTAGATATGATCCCAATACATCCCTAAAGCAGGCAAACACCTTTAAAATGCATTTAAATCACTTTGTTCAAAGTAGTGTTCTTTTGGTCTGAAATGCACAGAACAGGCCATTCAAAGCGTTTTCGCACTGTTTCCTGCCTCAGTATTTCTTTAAGCTGCTGTATCTTAATGCAAGCAATGGCAATAAAGTTTTTGTGCTAGATATGATCCAAATACATCCCTGAAGAAGGCAAACACCTTTAAAATGCATTTAAATCACTTTGTTCAAAGGAGTGTTCTTTTGGTCTGAAATGCACAGAACAGGCCATTAAGCGTTTTTGCACTGTTTCCAGCCTCAGTATTTCTTTAAGCTGCTGCATCTTAAAGCAAGCAATGGCAATAAAGTTTTTGTGCTAGATATGATCCAAATACATCCCTGAAGCAGGCAAACACCTTTAAAATGCATTTAAATCACTTTGTTCAAAGTAATGTTCTTTTGGTCTGAAATGCACAGAACAGGCCACTAAGCGTTTTCGCACTGTTTCCAGCCTCAGTATTTCTTTAAGCTGCTGCATCTTAAAGCAAGCAATGGCAATAAAGTTTTTGTGCTAGATATGATCCAAATACATCCCTGAAGCAGGCAAACACCTTTAAAATGCATTTAAATCACTTTGTTCAAAGTAGTGTTCTTTTGGTCTGAAATGCACAGAACAAGCGTTTTTGCACTGTTTCCAGCCTCAGTATTTTTTTAAGCTGCTGTATCTTAATGCAAGCAATGGCAATAAAGTTTTTGTGCTAGATATGATCCAAATACATCCCTGAAGCAGGCAAACACCTTTAAAATGCATTTAAACCACTTTGTTCAAAGTAGTGTTCTTTTGGTCTGAAATACACTGAACAGGCCATTAAGCTTATGCATCTTAATGCAGGCAATGGCAATAAAGTTTTTGTGCTAGATATGATCCCAATACATCCCTAAAGCAGGCAAACACCTTTAAAATGCATTGAAATCACTTTGTTCAAAGTAGTGTTCTTTTGGTCTGAAATGCACAGAACAGGCCACTAAGCGTTTTCGCACTGTTTCCAGCCTCAGTATTTCGTTAAGCTGCTGCATCCTAAAGCAAGCAATGGCAATAAAGTTTTTGTGCTAGATATGATCCAAATACATCCCTGAAGCAGGCAAACACCTTTAAAATGCATTTAAATCACTTTGTTCAAAGTAGTGTTCTTTTGGTCTGAAATACACTGAACAGGCCATTAAGCGTTTTCCCACTGTTTCCAGCCTCAGTGATGCTTTAAGCTTATGCATCTTAATGCAAGCAATGGCAATAAAGTTTTTGTGCTAGATATGATCCAAATACATCCCTAAAGCAGGCAAACACCTTTAAAATGCATTTAAATCACTTTGTTCAAAGTAGTGTTCTTTTGGTCTGAAATACACTGAACAGGCCATTAAGCGTTTTCCCACTGTTTCCAGCCTCAGTGATGCTTTAAGCTGCTGCATCTTAATGCAGGCAATGACAATAAAGTTTTTGTACTAGATATGATCCAAATACATCCCTGAAGAAGGCAAACACCTTTAAAATGCATTTAAATCACTTTGTTCAAAGTAGTGTTCTTTTGGTCTAAAATGCACTGAACAGGCCATTAAGCGTTTTCGCACTGTTTCCAGCCTCAGTATTTGTTTTATCTGCTGCATCTTAATGCAAGCAATGGCAATAAAATTTTTGTGCTAGATATGATCCAAATACATCCCTGAAGAAGGCAAACACCTTTAAAATGCATTTAAATCACTTTGTTCAAAGTAATGTTCTTTTGGTCTGAAATGCACAGAACAGGCCATTCCAAGCGTTTTCGCACTGTTTCCAGTCTCAGTATTTCTTTAAGCTGCTGCATCTTAATGCAAGCAATGGCAATAAAGTGTTTGTGCTAGATATGATCCAAATACATCCCTGTAGAAAGCAACCACCTTAAAAATGCATTTAAATCACTTTATTCAAAGTAGTGTTCTTTTGGTCTGAAATACACTGAACAGGCCATTAAGCGTTTTCCCACTGTTTCCAGCCTCAGTGATGCTTTAAGCTGCTGCATCTTAATGCAGGCAATGACAATAAAGTTTTTGTGCTAGATATGATCCAAATACATCCCTGAAGAAGGCAAACACCTTTAAAATGCATTTAAATAACTTTGTTCAAAGTAGTGTTCTTTTGGTCTGAAATGCACAGAACAGGCCATTAAGCGTTTTCGCACTGTTTACAGCCTCAGTGATGCTTTAAGCTTATGCATCTTAATGCAGGCAATGGCAATAAAGTTTTTGTGCTAGATATGATCCAAATACATCCCTGAAGCAGGCAAACACCTTTAAAATGCATTGAAATCACTTTGTTCAAAGTAGTGTTCGTTTGGTCTGAAATGCACAGAACAAGCGTTTTCGCACTGTTTCCAGCCTCAGTATTTTTTTAAGCTGCTGTATCTTAATTCAAGCAATGGCAATAAAGTTTTTGTGCTAGATATGATCCAAATACATCCCTGAAGCAGGCAAACACATTTAAAATGCATTTAAATCACTTTGTTCAAAGTAGTGTTCTTTTGGTCTGAAATACACTGAACAGGCCATTAAGCTTATGCATATTAATGCAGGCAATGGCAATAAAGTTTTTGTGCTAGATATGATCCCAATACATCCCTAAAGCAGGCAAACACCTTTAAAATGCATTTAAATAACTTTGTTCAAAGTAGTGTTCTTTTGGTCTGAAATGCACAGAACAGGCCATTCAAAGCGTTTTCGCACTGTTTCCAGCCTCAGTATTTCTTTAAGCTGCTGTATCTTAATGCAAGCAATGGCAATAAAGTTTTTGTGCTAGATATGATCCAAATACATCCCTGAAGAAGGCAAACACCTTTAAAATGCATTGAAATCACTTTGTTCAAAGTAGTGTTCTTTTGGTCTGAAATGCACAGAACAGGCCACTAAGCGTTTTCGCACTGTTTCCAGCCTCAGTATTTCGTTAAGCTGCTGCATCTTAAAGCAAGCAATGGCAATAAAGTTTTTGTGCTAGATATGATCCAAATACATCCCTAAAGCAGGCAAACACCTTTAAAATGCATTTAAATCACTTTGTTCAAAGTAGTGTTCTTTTGGTCTGAAATGCACAGAACAGGCCATTCCAAGCGTTTTTGCGCTGTTTCCAGCCTAAGTATTTCTTTAAGCTGCTGTCTCTTAATGGAGGCAATTGCAATAAAGTTTTTGTGCTAGATATGATCCAAATACATCCCTGAAGAAGGCAAACACCTTTAAAATGCATTGAAATCACTTTGTTCAAAGTAGTGTTCTTTTGGTCTGAAATGCACAGAACAGGCCATTAAGCGTTTTCGCACTGTTTCCAGCCTCAGTATTTCTTTAAGCTGCTGCATCTTAATGCAAGCAATGACAATAAAGTTTTTGTACTAGATATGATCCAAATACATCCCTGAAGAAGGCAAACACCTTTAAAATGCATTTAAATCACTTTGTTTAAAGTATTGTTCTTTTGGTCTGAAATGCACAGAACAGGCCATTCAAAGCGTTTTCGCACTGTTTCCAGCCTCAGTATTTCTTTAAGCTGCTGTTTCTTAATGCAAGCAATGGCAATAAATTTTTTGTGCTAGATATGATCCAAATACATCCCTGAAGCAGGCAAACACCTTTAAAATGCATTTAAATCACTTTGTTCAAAGTAGTGTTCTTTTGGTCTGAAATGCACAGAACAGGCCATTCTAAGCGTTTTCGCACTGTTTACAGCCTCAGTGATGCTTTAAGCTTATGCATCTTAATGCAGGCAATGGCAATAACGTTTTTGTGCTAGATATGATCCAAATACATCCCTGAAGCAGGCAAACACCTTTAAAATGCATTTAAATCACTTTGTTCAAAGTAGTGTTCTTTTGGTCTGAAATACACAGAACAGGCCATTCAAAGCGTTTTCGCACTGTTTCCAGCCTAAGTATTTCTTTAAGCTGCTGTCTCTTAATGGAGGCAATGGCAATAAAGTTTTTGTGCTAGATATGATCCAAATACATCCCTGAAGCAGGCAAACACCTTTAAAATGCATTTAAATCACTTTGTTCAAAGTAGTGTTCTTTTGGTCTGAAATACACTGAACAGGCCATGAAGCGTTTTCCCATTGTTTCCAGCCTCAGTGATGCTTTAAGCTTATGCATCTTAATGCAAGCAATGGCAATAAAGTTTTTGTGCTAGATATGATCCAAATACATCCCTGAAGAAGGCAAACACCTTTAAAATGCATTGAAATCACTTTGTTCAAAGTAGTGTTCTTTTGGTCTGAAATGCACAGAACAGGCCATTAAGCGTTTTTGCACTGTTTCCAGCCTCAGTATTTCTTTAAGCTGCTGTATCTTAATGCAAGCAATGGCAATAAAGTTTTTGTGCTAGATATGATCCAAATACATCCCTGAAGCAGGCAAACACCTTTAAAATGCATTTAAATCACTTTGTTCAAAGTAGTGTTCTTTTGGTCTGAAATGCACAGAACAGTCCATTCAAAGCGTTTTCGCACTGTTTCCAGCCTCAGTATTTCTTTAAGCTGCTGTATCTTAATGCAAGCAATGGCAATAAAGTTTTTGTGCTAGATATGATCCCAATACATCCCTGAAGAAGGCAAACACCTTTAAAATGCATTGAAATCACTTTGTTCAAAGTAGTGTTCTTTTGGTCTGAAATGCACAGAACAGGTCATTAAGCGTTTTCGCACTGTTTACAGCCTCAGTGATGCTTTAAGCTTATGCATCTTAATGTAAGCAATGGCAATAAAGTTTTTGTGCTACATATGATCCAAATACATCCCTGAAGCTGGCAAACACCTTTAAAATGCATTGAAATCACTTTGTTCAAAGTAGTTTTCTTTTGGTCTGAAATGCACAGAACAGGCCACTAAGCGTTTTCGCACTGTTTCCAGCCTCAGTATTTCTTTAAGCTGCTGCATCTTAAAGCAAGCAATGGCAATAAAGTTTTTGTGCTAGATATGATCCAAATACATCCCTGAAGCAGGCAAACACCTTTAAAATGCATTTAAATCACTTTGTTCAAAGTAGTGTTCTTTTGGTCTGAAATGCACAGAACAGTCCATTCAAAGCGTTTTCGCACTGTTTCCAGCCTCAGTATTTCTTTAAGCTGCTGTATCTTAATGCAAGCAATGGCAATAAAGTTTTTGTGCTAGATATGATCCAAATACATCCCTGAAGAAGGCAAACACCTTTAAAATGCATTGAAATCACTTTGTTCAAAGTAGTGTTCTTTTGGTCTGAAATGCACAGAACAGGTCATTAAGCGTTTTCGCACTGTTTACAGCCTCAGTGATGCTTTAAGCTGCTGCATCTTAATGTAAGCAATGGCAATAAAGTTTTTGTGCTACATATGATCCAAATACATCCCTGAAGCTGGCAAACACCTTTAAAATGCATTGAAATCACTTTGATCAAAGTATTGTTCTTTTGGTCTGAAATGCACAGAACAGGCCACTAAGCGTTTTCGCACTGTTTCCAGCCTCAGTATTTCTTTAAGCTGCTGCATCTTAAAGCAAGCAATGGCAATAAAGTTTTTGTGCTAGATATGATCCAAATACATCCCTGAAGCAGGCAAACACCTTTAAAATGCATTTAAATCACTTTGTTCAAAGTAGTGTTCTTTTGGTCTGAAATGCACAGAACAGGCCATTCTAAGCGTTTTCGCACTGTTTACAGCCTCAGTGATGCTTTAAGCTTATGCATCTTAATGCAGGCAATGGCAATAAAGTTTTTGTGCTAGATATGATCCAAATACATCCCTGAAGCTGGCAAACACCTTTAAAATGCATTGAAATCACTTTGATCAAAGTATTGTTCTTTTGGTCTGAAATGCACAGAACAGGCCACTAAGTGTTTTCGCACTGTTTCCAGCCTCAGTATTTCTTTAAGCTGCTGCATCTTAAAGCAAGCAATGGCAATAAAGTTTTTGTGCTAGATATGATCCAAATACATCCCTGAAGCAGGCAAACACCTTTAAAATGCATTTAAATCACTTTGTTCAAAGTAGTGTTCTTTTGGTCTGAAATGCACAGAACAAGCGTTTTCGCACTGTTTACAGCCTCAGTGATGCTTTAAGCTGCTGTTTCTTAATGCAAGCAATGGCAATAAAGTTGTTGTGCTAGATATGATCCAAATACATCCCTGAAGCAGGCAAACACCTGTAAAATGCATTTAAATCACTTTGTTCAAAGTAGTGTTCTTTAGGTCTGAAATGCACAGAACAGGCCATTAAGCGTTTTCGCACTGTTTACAGCCTCAGTGATGCTTTAAGCTTATGCATCTTAATGCAGGCAATGGCAATACATTTTTTGTGCTAGATATGATCCAAATACATCCCTGAAGCAGGCAAACACCTTTAAAATGCATTTAAATCACTTTGTTCAAAGTAGTGTTCTTTTGGTCTGAAATTCACAGAACAGGCCATTCTAAGCGTTTTCGCACTGTTTCCAGCCTCAGTATTTCTTTAAGCTGCTGTATCTTAATGCAAGCAATGGCAATAAAGTTTTTGTGCTAGATATGATCCAAATACATCCCTGAAGCAGGCAAACACCTTTAAAATGCATTTAAATCACTTTGTTCAAAGTAGTGTTCTTTTGGTCTGAAATGCACAGAACAGGCCATTAAGCGTTTTCGCACTGTTTCCGGCCTCAGTATTTCTTTAAGCTGCTGTCTCTTAATGCAAGCAATGGCAATAAAGTTTTTGTGCTAGATATGATCCAAATACATCCCTGAAGCAGGCAAACACCTTTAAAATGCATTTAAATCACTTTGTTCAAAGTAGTGTTCTTTTGGTCTGAAATGCACAGAACAGGCCATTAAGC
Organism: Macropodus opercularis; assembly: GCA_030770545.1. NCBI lineage: Eukaryota > Metazoa > Chordata > Actinopteri > Anabantiformes > Osphronemidae > Macropodus > Macropodus opercularis. The sequence continues at coordinate 11,083,463 of JAUCMP010000028.1, read as the reverse complement.
GTTTTCCCACTGTTTCCAGCCTCAGTGATGCTTTAAGCTGCTGCATATTAATGCAAGCAATGGCAATAAAGTTTTTGTGCTAGATATGATCCAAATACATCCCTGAAGAAGGCAAACACCTTTAAAATGCATTTGAATCACTTTGTTCAAAGGAGTGTTCTTTTGGTCTGAAATGCACAGAACAGGCCATTAAGCGTTTTTGCACTGTTTCCAGCCTCAGTATTTCTTTAAGCTGCTGCATCTTAAAGCAAGCAATGGCAATAAAGTTTTTGTGCTAGATATGATCCAAATACATCCCTGAAGCAGGCAAACACCTTTAAAATGCATTTAAATCACTTTGTTCAAAGTAATGTTCTTTTGGTCTGAAATGCACAGAACAGGCCACTAAGCGTTTTCGCACTGTTTCCAGCCTCAGTATTTCTTTAAGCTGCTGCATCTTAAAGCAAGCAATGGCAATAAAGTTTTTGTGCTAGATATGATCCAAATACATCCCTGAAGCAGGCAAACACCTTTAAAATGCATTTAAATCACTTTGTTCAAAGTAGTGTTCTTTTGGTCTGAAATGCACAGAACAAGCGTTTTTGCACTGTTTCCAGCCTCAGTATTTTTTTAAGCTGCTGTATCTTAATGCAAGCAATGGCAATAAAGTTTTTGTGCTAGATATGATCCAAATACATCCCTGAAGCAGGCAAACACCTTTAAAATGTATTTAAATCACTTTGTTTAAAGTAGTGTTCTTTTGGTCTGAAATACACTGAACAGGCCATTAAGCGTTTTCGCACTGTTTCCAGCCTCAGTATTTCTTTAAGCTGCTGTATCTTAATGCAAGCAATGGCAATAAAGTTTTTGTGCTAGATATGATCCAAATACATCCCTGAAGAAGGCAAACACATTTAAAATGCATTTAAATCACTTTGTTCAAAGTAGTGTTCTTTTGGTCTAAAATGCACTGAACAGGCCATTAAGCGTTTTCGCACTGTTTACAGCCTCAGTGATGCTTTAAGCTTATGCATCTTAATGCAGGCAATGGCAAAAAAGTTTTTGTGCTAGATATGATCCAAATACATCCCTGAAGAAGGCAAACACATTTAAAATGCATTTAAATCACTTTGTTCAAAGTAGTTTTCTTTTGGTCTGAAATGCACAGAACAGGCCATTAAGCATTTTCGCACTGTTTCCAGCCTCAGTATTTCTTTAAGCTGCTGTCTCTGAATGGAGGCAATGGCAATAAAGTTTTTGTGCTAGATATGATCCAAATACATCCCTGAAAAAGACAAACACCTTTAAAATGCATTGAAATCACTTTGTTCAAAGTAGTGTTCTTTTGGTCTGAAATGCACAGAACAGGCCATTAAGCGTTTTCGCACTGTTTCCAGCCTCAGTATTTCTTTAAGCTGCTGTCTCTGAATGGAGGCAATGGCAATAAAGTTTTTGTGCTAGATATGATCCAAATACATCCCTGAAGAAGGCAAACACCTTTAAAATGCATTGAAATCACTTTGTTCAAAGTAGTGTTCTTTTGGTCTGAAATGCACAGAACAGGCCACTAAGCGTTTTCGCACTGTTTCCAGCCTCAGTATTTCTTTAAGCTGCTGCATCTAAAAGCAAGTAATGGCAATAAAGTTTTTGTGCTAGATATGATCCAAATACATCCCTGAAGAAGGCAAACACCTTTAAAATGCATTGAAATCACTTTGTTCAAAGTAGTGTTCTTTTGGTCTGAAATGCACAGAACAGGCCATTAAGCGTTTTCGCACTGTTTCCAGCCTCAGTATTTCTTTAAGCTGCTGCATCTTAAAGCAAGGAATGGCAATAAAGTTTTTGTGCTAGATATGATCCAAATACATCCCTGAAGAAGGCAAACACCTTTAAAATGCATTTAAATCACTTTGTTCAAAGTAGTTTTCTTTTGGTCTGAAATGCACAGAACAGGCCATTCTAAGCGTTTTCGCACTGTTTCCAGCCTCAGTATTTCTTTAAGCTGCTGCATCTTAAAGCAAGTAATGGCAATAAAGTTTTTGTGCTAGATATGATCCAAATACATCCCTGAAGAAGGCAAACACCTTTAAAATGCATTTAAATCACTTTGTTCAAAGTAGTGTTCTTTTGGTCTGAAATGCACAGAACAGGCCACTAAGCGTTTTCGCACTGTTTCCAGCCTCAGTATTTCTTTAAGCTGCTGCATCTTAAAGCAAGTAATGGCAATAAAGTTTTTGTGCTAGATATGATCCAAATACACCCCTAAAGCAGGCAAACACCTTTAAAATGCATTTAAATCACTTTGTTCAAAGTAGTTTTCTTTTGGTCTGAAATGCACAGAACAGGCCATTAAGCGTTTTTGCACTGTTTCCAGCCTCAGTATTTCTTTAAGCTGCTGCATCTTAAAGCAAGCAATGGCAATAAAGTTTTTGTGCTAGATATGATCCAAATACATCCCTGAAGAAGGCAAACACCTTTAAAATGCATTTAAATCACTTTGTTCAAAGTAGTGTTCTTTTGGTCTGAAATGCACAGAACAGGCCACTAAGCGTTTTCGCACTGTTTCCAGCCTCAGTATTTCTTTAAGCTGCTGCATCTTAAAGCAAGTAATGGCAATAAAGTTTTTGTGCTAGATATGATCCAAATACACCCCTAAAGCAGGCAAACACCTTTAAAATGCATTTAAATCACTTTGTTCAAAGTAGTTTTCTTTTGGTCTGAAATGCACAGAACAGGCCATTAAGCGTTTTTGCACTGTTTCCAGCCTCAGTATTTCTTTAAGCTGCTGCATCTTAAAGCAAGCAATGGCAATAAAGTTTTTGTGCTAGATATGATCCAATTACATCCCTGAAGCAGGCAAACACCTTTAAAATGCATTTAAATCACTTTCTTCAAAGTAGTGTTCTTTTGGTCTGAAATGCACAGAACAGGCCATTAAGCGTTTTCGCACTGTTTACAGCCTCAGTGATGCTTTAAGCTTATGCATCTTAATGCAGGCAATGGCAATAAAGCTTTTGTGCTAGATATGATCCAAATACATCCCTGAAGCAGGCAAACACCTTTAAAATGTATTTAAATCACTTTGTTCAAAGTAGTGTTCTTTTGGTCTGAAATACACTGAACAGGCCATTAAGCGTTTTCCCACTGTTTCCAGCCTCAGTGATGCTTTAAGCTGCTGCATATTAATGCAAGCAATGGCAATAAAGTTTTTGTGCTAGATATGATCCAAATACATCCCTGAAGAAGGCAAACACCTTTAAAATGCATTGAAATCACTTTGTTCAAAGTAGTGTTCTTTTGGTCTGAAATGCACAGAACAGGCCACTAAGCGTTTTCGCACTGTTTACAGCCTCAGTGATGCTTTAAGCTTATGCATCTTAATGCAGGCAATGGCAATACATTTTTTGTGCTAGATATGATCCAAATACATCCCTGAAGCAGGCAAACACCTTTAAAATGCATTTAAATCACTTTGTTCAAAGTAGTGTTCTTTTGGTCTGAAATGCACAGAACAGGCCATTCTAAGCGTTTTCGCACTGTTTCCAGCCTCAGTATTTCTTTAAGCTGCTGTATCTTAATGCAAGCAATGGCAATAAAGTTTTTGTGCTAGATATGATCCAAATACATCCCTGAAGCAGGCAAACACCTTTAAAATGCATTTAAATCACTTTGTTCAAAGTAGTGTTCTTTTGGTCTGAAATGCACAGAACAGGCCATTAAGCGTTTTCGCACTGTTTCCGGCCTCAGTATTTCTTTAAGCTGCTGTCTCTTAATGCAAGCAATGGCAATAAAGTTTTTGTGCTAGATATGATCCAAATACATCCCTGAAGCAGGCAAACACCTTTAAAATGCATTTAAATCACTTTGTTCAAAGTAGTGTTCTTTTGGTCTGAAATGCACAGAACAGGCCATTAAGCGTTTTCCCACTGTTTCCAGCCTCAGTGATGCTTTAAGCTGCTGCATATTAATGCAAGCAATGGCAATAAAGTTTTTGTGCTAGATATGATCCAAATACATCCCTGAAGAAGGCAAACACCTTTAAAATGCATTTGAATCACTTTGTTCAAAGGAGTGTTCTTTTGGTCTGAAATGCACAGAACAGGCCATTAAGCGTTTTTGCACTGTTTCCAGCCTCAGTATTTCTTTAAGCTGCTGCATCTTAAAGCAAGCAATGGCAATAAAGTTTTTGTGCTAGATATGATCCAAATACATCCCTGAAGCAGGCAAACACCTTTAAAATGCATTTAAATCACTTTGTTCAAAGTAATGTTCTTTTGGTCTGAAATGCACAGAACAGGCCACTAAGCGTTTTCGCACTGTTTCCAGCCTCAGTATTTCTTTAAGCTGCTGCATCTTAAAGCAAGCAATGGCAATAAAGTTTTTGTGCTAGATATGATCCAAATACATCCCTGAAGCAGGCAAACACCTTTAAAATGCATTTAAATCACTTTGTTCAAAGTAGTGTTCTTTTGGTCTGAAATGCACAGAACAAGCGTTTTTGCACTGTTTCCAGCCTCAGTATTTTTTTAAGCTGCTGTATCTTAATGCAAGCAATGGCAATAAAGTTTTTGTGCTAGATATGATCCAAATACATCCCTGAAGCAGGCAAACACCTTTAAAATGTATTTAAATCACTTTGTTTAAAGTAGTGTTCTTTTGGTCTGAAATACACTGAACAGGCCATTAAGCGTTTTCGCACTGTTTCCAGCCTCAGTATTTCTTTAAGCTGCTGTATCTTAATGCAAGCAATGGCAATAAAGTTTTTGTGCTAGATATGATCCAAATACATCCCTGAAAAAGGCAAACACATTTAAAATGCATTTAAATCACTTTGTTCAAAGTAGTGTTCTTTTGGTCTAAAATGCACTGAACAGGCCATTAAGCGTTTTCGCACTGTTTACAGCCTCAGTGATGCTTTAAGCTTATGCATCTTAATGCAGGCAATGGCAAAAAAGTTTTTGTGCTAGATATGATCCAAATACATCCCTGAAGCAGGCAAACACCTTTAAAATGCATTTAAATCACTTTGTTCAAAGTAGTTTTCTTTTGGTCTGAAATGCACAGAACAGGCCATTAAGCATTTTCGCACTGTTTCCAGCCTCAGTATTTCTTTAAGCTGCTGTCTCTGAATGGAGGCAATGGCAATAAAGTTTTTGTGCTAGATATGATCCAAATACATCCCTGAAAAAGACAAACACCTTTAAAATGCATTGAAATCACTTTGTTCAAAGTAGTGTTCTTTTGGTCTGAAATGCACAGAACAGGCCATTAAGCGTTTTCGCACTGTTTCCAGCCTCAGTATTTCTTTAAGCTGCTGTCTCTGAATGGAGGCAATGGCAATAAAGTTTTTGTGCTAGATATGATCCAAATACATCCCTGAAGAAGGCAAACACCTTTAAAATGCATTGAAATCACTTTGTTCAAAGTAGTGTTCTTTTGGTCTGAAATGCACAGAACAGGCCACTAAGCGTTTTCGCACTGTTTCCAGCCTCAGTATTTCTTTAAGCTGCTGCATCTAAAAGCAAGTAATGGCAATAAAGTTTTTGTGCTAGATATGATCCAAATACATCCCTGAAGAAGGCAAACACCTTTAAAATGCATTGAAATCACTTTGTTCAAAGTAGTGTTCTTTTGGTCTGAAATGCACAGAACAGGCCATTAAGCGTTTTCGCACTGTTTCCAGCCTCAGTATTTCTTTAAGCTGCTGCATCTTAAAGCAAGGAATGGCAATAAAGTTTTTGTGCTAGATATGATCCAAATACATCCCTGAAGAAGGCAAACACCTTTAAAATGCATTTAAATCACTTTGTTCAAAGGAGTGTTCTTTTGGTCTGAAATGCACAGAACAGGCCATTAAGCGTTTTTGCACTGTTTCCAGCCTCAGTATTTCTTTAAGCTGCTGCATCTTAAAGCAAGCAATGGCAATAAAGTTTTTGTGCTAGATATGATCCAAATACATCCCTGAAGCAGGCAAACACCTTTAAAATGCATTTAAATCACTTTGTTCAAAGTAATGTTCTTTTGGTCTGAAATGCACAGAACAGGCCACTAAGCGTTTTCGCACTGTTTCCAGCCTCAGTATTTCTTTAAGCTGCTGCATCTTAAAGCAAGCAATGGCAATAAAGTTTTTGTGCTAGATATGATCCAAATACATCCCTGAAGCAGGCAAACACCTTTAAAATGCATTTAAATCACTTTGTTCAAAGTAGTGTTCTTTTGGTCTGAAATGCACAGAACAAGCGTTTTTGCACTGTTTCCAGCCTCAGTATTTTTTTAAGCTGCTGTACCTTAATGCAAGCAATGGCAATAAAGTTTTTGTGCTAGATATGATCCAAATACATCCCTGAAGCAGGCAAACACCTTTAAAATGTATTTAAATCACTTTGTTTAAAGTAGTGTTCTTTTGGTCTGAAATACACTGAACAGGCCATTAAGCGTTTTCGCACTGTTTCCAGCCTCAGTATTTCTTTAAGCTGCTGTATCTTAATGCAAGCAATGGCAATAAAGTTTTTGTGCTAGATATGATCCAAATACATCCCTGAAAAAGGCAAACACATTTAAAATGCATTTAAATCACTTTGTTCAAAGTAGTGTTCTTTTGGTCTAAAATGCACTGAACAGGCCATTAAGCGTTTTCGCACTGTTTACAGCCTCAGTGATGCTTTAAGCTTATGCATCTTAATGCAGGCAATGGCAAAAAAGTTTTTGTGCTAGATATGATCCAAATACATCCCTGAAGCAGGCAAACACCTTTAAAATGCATTTAAATCACTTTGTTCAAAGTAGTTTTCTTTTGGTCTGAAATGCACAGAACAGGCCATTAAGCATTTTCGCACTGTTTCCAGCCTCAGTATTTCTTTAAGCTGCTGTCTCTGAATGGAGGCAATGGCAATAAAGTTTTTGTGCTAGATATGATCCAAATACATCCCTGAAAAAGACAAACACCTTTAAAATGCATTGAAATCACTTTGTTCAAAGTAGTGTTCTTTTGGTCTGAAATGCACAGAACAGGCCATTAAGCGTTTTCGCACTGTTTCCAGCCTCAGTATTTCTTTAAGCTGCTGTCTCTGAATGGAGGCAATGGCAATAAAGTTTTTGTGCTAGATATGATCCAAATACATCCCTGAAGAAGGCAAACACCTTTAAAATGCATTGAAATCACTTTGTTCAAAGTAGTGTTCTTTTGGTCTGAAATGCACAGAACAGGCCACTAAGCGTTTTCGCACTGTTTCCAGCCTCAGTATTTCTTTAAGCTGCTGCATCTAAAAGCAAGTAATGGCAATAAAGTTTTTGTGCTAGATATGATCCAAATACATCCCTGAAGAAGGCAAACACCTTTAAAATGCATTGAAATCACTTTGTTCAAAGTAGTGTTCTTTTGGTCTGAAATGCACAGAACAGGCCATTAAGCGTTTTCGCACTGTTTCCAGCCTCAGTATTTCTTTAAGCTGCTGCATCTTAAAGCAAGGAATGGCAATAAAGTTTTTGTGCTAGATATGATCCAAATACATCCCTGAAGAAGGCAAACACCTTTAAAATGCATTTAAATCACTTTGTTCAAAGTAGTTTTCTTTTGGTCTGAAATGCACAGAACAGGCCATTCTAAGCGTTTTCGCACTGTTTCCAGCCTCAGTATTTCTTTAAGCTGCTGCATCTTAAAGCAAGTAATGGCAATAAAGTTTTTGTGCTAGATATGATCCAAATACATCCCTGAAGAAGGCAAACACCTTTAAAATGCATTTAAATCACTTTGTTCAAAGTAGTGTTCTTTTGGTCTGAAATGCACAGAACAGGCCACTAAGCGTTTTCGCACTGTTTCCAGCCTCAGTATTTCTTTAAGCTGCTGCATCTTAAAGCAAGTAATGGCAATAAAGTTTTTGTGCTAGATATGATCCAAATACACCCCTAAAGCAGGCAAACACCTTTAAAATGCATTTAAATCACTTTGTTCAAAGTAGTTTTCTTTTGGTCTGAAATGCACAGAACAGGCCATTAAGCGTTTTTGCACTGTTTCCAGCCTCAGTATTTCTTTAAGCTGCTGCATCTTAAAGCAAGCAATGGCAATAAAGTTTTTGTGCTAGATATGATCCAAATACATCCCTGAAGAAGGCAAACACCTTTAAAATGCATTTAAATCACTTTGTTCAAAGTAGTGTTCTTTTGGTCTGAAATGCACAGAACAGGCCACTAAGCGTTTTCGCACTGTTTCCAGCCTCAGTATTTCTTTAAGCTGCTGCATCTTAAAGCAAGTAATGGCAATAAAGTTTTTGTGCTAGATATGATCCAAATACACCCCTAAAGCAGGCAAACACCTTTAAAATGCATTTAAATCACTTTGTTCAAAGTAGTTTTCTTTTGGTCTGAAATGCACAGAACAGGCCATTAAGCGTTTTTGCACTGTTTCCAGCCTCAGTATTTCTTTAAGCTGCTGCATCTTAAAGCAAGCAATGGCAATAAAGTTTTTGTGCTAGATATGATCCAATTACATCCCTGAAGCAGGCAAACACCTTTAAAATGCATTTAAATCACTTTCTTCAAAGTAGTGTTCTTTTGGTCTGAAATGCACAGAACAGGCCATTAAGCGTTTTCGCACTGTTTACAGCCTCAGTGATGCTTTAAGCTTATGCATCTTAATGCAGGCAATGGCAATAAAGCTTTTGTGCTAGATATGATCCAAATACATCCCTGAAGCAGGCAAACACCTTTAAAATGTATTTAAATCACTTTGTTCAAAGTAGTGTTCTTTTGGTCTGAAATACACTGAACAGGCCATTAAGCGTTTTCCCACTGTTTCCAGCCTCAGTGATGCTTTAAGCTGCTGCATATTAATGCAAGCAATGGCAATAAAGTTTTTGTGCTAGATATGATCCAAATACATCCCTGAAGAAGGCAAACACCTTTAAAATGCATTTAAATCACTTTGTTCAAAGTAGTGTTCTTTTGGTCTGAAATGCACAGAACAGGCCACTAAGCGTTTTCGCACTGTTTCCAGCCTCAGTATTTCTTTAAGCTGCTGCATCTAAAAGCAAATAATGGCAATAAAGTTTCTGTGCTAGATATGATCCAAATACATCCCTGAAGAAGGCAAACACCTTTAAAATGCATTTAAATCACTTTGTTCAAAGGAGTGTTCTTTTGGTCTGAAATGCACAGAACAGGCCATTAAGCGTTTTTGCACTGTTTCCAGCCTCAGTATTTGTTTTATCTGCTGCATCTTAATGCAAGCAATGGCAATAAAATTTTTGTGCTAGATATGATCCAAATACATCCCTGAAGAAGGCAAACACCTTTAAAATGCATTTAAATCACTTTGTTCAAAGTAGTGTTCTTTTGGTCTGAAATGCACAGAACAGGCCATTCCAAGCGTTTTCGCACTGTTTCCAGTCTCAGTATTTCTTTAAGCTGCTGCATCTTAATGCAAGCAATGGCAATAAAGTGTTTGTGCTAGATATGATCCAAATACATCCCTGTAGAAAGCAACCACCTTTAAAATGCATTTAAATCACTTTATTCAAAGTAGTGTTCTTTTGGTCTGAAATACACTGAACAGGCCATTAAGCGTTTTCCCACTGTTTCCAGCCTCAGTATTTCTTTAAGCTGCTGTATCTTAATGCAAGCAATGGCAATAAAGTTTTTGTGCTAGATATGATCCAAATACATCCCTGAAGAAGGCAAACACATTTAAAATGCATTTAAATCACTTTGTTCAAAGTAGTGTTCTTTTGGTCTAAAATGCACTGAACAGGCCATTAAGCGTTTTCGCACTGTTTCCAGCCTCAGTATTTGTTTTATCTGCTGCATCTTAATGCAAGCAATGGCAATAAAATTTTTGTGCTAGATATGATCCAAATACATCCCTGAAGCAGGCAAACACCTTTAAAATGCATTTAAATCACTTTCTTCAAAGTAGTGTTCTTTTGGTCTGAAATGCACAGAACAAGCCATTAAGCGTTTTCCCACTGTTTCCAGCCTCAGTGATGCTTTAAGCTGCTGCATCTTAATGCAGGCAATGACAATAAAGTTTTTGTACTAGATATGATCCAAATACATCCCTGAAGCAGGCAAACACCTTTAAAATGCATTTAAATCACTTTGTTCAAAGTAGTGTTCTTTTGGTCTGAAATGCACAGAACAGGCCACTAAGCGTTTTCGCACTGTTTCCAGCCTCAGTATTTCTTTAAGCTGCTGCATCTTAAAGCAAGCAATGGCAATAAAGTTTTTGTGCTAGATATGATCCAAATACATCCCTGAAGCAGGCAAACACCTTTAAAATGCATTTAAATCACTTTGTTCAAAGTAGTGTTCTTTTGGTCTGAAATGCACAGAACAAGCGTTTTCGCACTGTTTCCAGCCTCAGTATTTTTTTAAGCTGCTGTATCTTAATGCAAGCAATGGCCATAAAGTTTTTGTGCTAGATATGATCCAAATATATCCCTGAAGCAGGCAAACACCTTTAAAATGTATTTAAATCACTTTGTTCAAAGTAGTGTTCTTTTGGTCTGAAATACACTGAACAGGCCATTAAGCGTTTTCGCACTGTTTCCAGCCTCAGTATTTCTTTAAGCTGCTGTATCTTAATGCAAGCAATGGCAATAAAGTTTTTGTGCTAGATATGATCCAAATACATCCCTGAAGAAGGCAAACACATTTAAAATGCATTTAAATCACTTTGTTCAAAGTAGTGTTCTTTTGGTCTGAAATGCACAGAACAGGCCATTAAGCGTTTTCGCACTGTTTACAGCCTCAGTGATGCTTTAAGCTTATGCATCTTAATGCAGGCAATGGCAATAAAGTTTTTGTGCTAGATATGATCCAAATACATCCCTGAAGCAGGCAAACACCTTTAAAATGTATTTAAATCACTTTGTTCAAAGTAGTGTTCTTTTGGTCTGAAATACACTGAACAGGCCATTAAGCGTTTTCGCACTGTTTCAAGCCTCAGTATTTCTTTAAGCTGCTGTATCTTAATGCAAGCAATGGCAATAAAGTTTTTGTGCTAGATATGATCCAAATACATCCCTAAAGCAGGCAAACACCTTTAAAATGCATTTAAATCACTTTGTTCAAAGTAATGTTCTTTTGGTCTGAAATACACAGAACAGGCCATTCTAAGCGTTTTTCCACTGTTTCCAACCTCAGTTGTTGTTTTATCTGCTGCATCTTAATGCAAGAAATGGCAATAAAATTTTTGGGCTAGATATGATCCAAATACATCCCTAAAGCAGGCAAACACCTTTAAAATGCATTGAAATCACTTTGTTCAAAATAGTGTTCTTTTGGTCTGAAATGCACAGAACAGGCCATTAAGCGTTTTCCCACTGTTTCCAGCCTCAGTGATGCTTTAAGCTGCTGCATATTAATGCAAGCAATGGCAATAAAGTTTTTGTGCTAGATATGATCCCAATACATCCCTAAAGCAGGCAAACACCTTTAAAATGTATTTAAATCACTTTGTTTAAAGTAGTGTTCTTTTGGTCTGAAATACACTGAACAGGCCATTAAGCGTTTTCGCACTGTTTCCAGCCTCAGTATTTCTTTAAGCTGCTGTATCTTAATGCAAGCAATGGCAATAAAGTTTTTGTGCTAGATATGATCCAAATACATCCCTGAAGAAGGCAAACACATTTAAAATGCATTTAAATCACTTTGTTCAAAGTAGTGTTCTTTTGGTCTAAAATGCACTGAACAGGCCATTAAGCGTTTTCGCACTGTTTCCAGCCTCAGTATTTGTTTTATCTGCTGCATCTTAATGCAAGCAATGGCAATAAAATTTTTGTGCTAGATATGATCCAAATACATCCCTGAAGAAGGCAAACACCTTTAAAATGCATTTAAATCACTTTGTTCAAAGTAGTGTTCTTTTGGTCTGAAATGCACAGAACAGGCCATTCCAAGCGTTTTCGCACTGTTTCCAGTCTCAGTATTTCTTTAAGCTGCTGCATCTTAATGCAAGCAATGGCAATAAAGTGTTTGTGCTAGATATGATCCAAATACATCCCTGTAGAAAGCAACCACCTTAAAAATGCATTTAAATCACTTTATTCAAAGTAGTGTTCTTTTGGTCTGAAATACACTGAACAGGCCATTAAGCGTTTTCCCACTGTTTCCAGCCTCAGTGATGCTTTAAGCTGCTGCATATTAATGCAAGCAATGGCAATAAAGTTTTTGTGCTAGATATGATCCCAATACATCCCTGAAGAAGGCAAACACCTTTAAAATGCATTGAAATCACTTTGTTCAAAGTAGTGTTCTTTTGGTCTGAAATGCACAGAACAGGCCACTAAGCGTTTTCGCACTGTTTCCAGCCTCAGTATTTCTTTAAGCTGCTGCATCTAAAAGCAAATAATGGCAATAAAGTTTCTGTGCTAGATATGATCCAAATACATCCCTGAAGAAGGCAAACACCTTTAAAATGCATTTAAATCACTTTGTTCAAAGGAGTGTTCTTTTGGTCTGAAATGCACAGAACAGGCCATTAAGCGTTTTTGCACTGTTTCCAGCCTCAGTATTTGTTTTATCTGCTGCATCTTAATGCAAGCAATGGCAATAAAATTTTTGTGCTAGATATGATCCAAATACATCCCTGAAGAAGGCAAACACCTTTAAAATGCATTTAAATCACTTTGTTCAAAGTAGTGTTCTTTTGGTCTGAAATGCACAGAACAGGCCATTCCAAGCGTTTTCGCACTGTTTCCAGTCTCAGTATTTCTTTAAGCTGCTGCATCTTAATGCAAGCAATGGCAATAAAGTGTTTGTGCTAGATATGATCCAAATACATCCCTGTAGAAAGCAACCACCTTTAAAATGCATTTAAATCACTTTATTCAAAGTAGTGTTCTTTTGGTCTGAAATACACTGAACAGGCCATTAAGCGTTTTCCCACTGTTTCCAGCCTCAGTATTTCTTTAAGCTGCTGTATCTTAATGCAAGCAATGGCAATAAAGTTTTTGTGCTAGATATGATCCAAATACATCCCTGAAGAAGGCAAACACATTTAAAATGCATTTAAATCACTTTGTTCAAAGTAGTGTTCTTTTGGTCTAAAATGCACTGAACAGGCCATTAAGCGTTTTCGCACTGTTTCCAGCCTCAGTATTTGTTTTATCTGCTGCATCTTAATGCAAGCAATGGCAATAAAATTTTTGTGCTAGATATGATCCAAATACATCCCTGAAGCAGGCAAACACCTTTAAAATGCATTTAAATCACTTTCTTCAAAGTAGTGTTCTTTTGGTCTGAAATGCACAGAACAGGCCATTAAGCGTTTTCGCACTGTTTACAGCCTCAGTGATGCTTTAAGCTTATGCATCTTAATGCAGGCAATGGCAATAAATTTTTTGTGCTAGATATGATCCAAATACATCCCTAAAGCAGGCAAACACCTTTAAAATGCATTTAAATCACTTTGTTCAAAGTAGTGTTCTTTTGGTCTGAAATACACTGAACAGGCCATTAAGCGTTTTCCCACTGTTTCCAGCCTCAGTGATGCTTTAAGCTGCTGCATCTTAATGCAGGCAATGACAATAAAGTTTTTGTACTAGATATGATCCAAATACATCCCTGAAGAAGGCAAACACCTTTAAAATGCATTTAAATCACTTTGTTCAAAGTAGTGTTCTTTTGGTCTGAAATGCACAGAACAGGCCACTAAGCGTTTTCGCACTGTTTCCAGCCTCAGTATTTCTTTAAGCTGCTGCATCTTAAAGCAAGCAATGGCAATAAAGTTTTTGTGCTAGATATGATCCAAATACATCCCTGAAGCAGGCAAACACCTTTAAAATGCATTTAAATCACTTTGTTCAAAGTAGTGTTCTTTTGGTCTGAAATGCACAGAACAAGCGTTTTCGCACTGTTTCCAGCCTCAGTATTTTTTTAAGCTGCTGTATCTTAATGCAAGCAATGGCAATAAAGTTTTTGTGCTAGATATGATCCAAATACATCCCTGAAGCAGGCAAACACCTTTAAAATGTATTTAAATCACTTTGTTCAAAGTAGTGTTCTTTTGGTCTGAAATGCACAGAACAGGCCATTCCAAGCGTTTTCGCACTGTTTCCAGTCTCAGTATTTCTTTAAGCTGCTGCATCTTAATGCAAGCAATGGCAATAAAGTGTTTGTGCTAGATATGATCCAAATACATCCCTGTAGAAAGCAACCACCTTAAAAATGCATTTAAATCACTTTATTCAAAGTAGTGTTCTTTTGGTCTGAAATACACTGAACAGGCCATTAAGCGTTTTCCCACTGTTTCCAGCCTCAGTGATGCTTTAAGCTGCTGCATCTTAATGCAGGCAATGACAATAAAGTTTTTGTGCTAGATATGATCCAAATACATCCCTGAAGAAGGCAAACACCTTTAAAATGCATTTAAATAACTTTGTTCAAAGTAGTGTTCTTTTGGTCTGAAATGCACAGAACAGGCCATTAAGCGTTTTCGCACTGTTTACAGCCTCAGTGATGCTTTAAGCTTATGCATCTTAATGCAGGCAATGGCAATAAAGTTTTTGTGCTAGATATGATCCAAATACATCCCTGAAGCAGGCAAACACCTTTAAAATGTATTTAAATCACTTTGTTCAAAGTATTGTTCTTTTGGTCTGAAATACACTGAACAGGCCATTAAGCGTTTTCGCACTGTTTTCAGCCTCAGTATTTCTTTAAGCTGCTGTATCTTAATGCAAGCAATGGCAATAAAGTTTTTGTGCTAGATATGATCCAAATACATCCCTAAAGCAGGCAAACACCTTTAAAATGCATTTAAATCACTTTATTCAAAGTAGTGTTCTTTTGGTCTGAAATGCACAGAACAGGCCATTCTAAGCGTTTTCGCACTGTTTCCAGCCTCAGTGATGCTTTAAGCTTAAGCATCTTAATGGAGGCAATGGCAATAAAGTTTTTGCGTTAGATATCATCCAATACATCCCTGAAGCAGGCAAACACCTTTAAAATGCATTTAAACCACTTTGTTCAAAGTAGTGTTCTTTTGGTCTGAAATACACTGAACAGGCCATTAAGCTTATGCATCTTAATGCAGGCAATGGCAATAAAGTTTTTGTGCTAGATATGATCCCAATACATCCCTAAAGCAGGCAAACACCTTTAAAATGCATTTAAATCACTTTGTTCAAAGTAGTGTTCTTTTGGTCTGAAATGCACAGAACAGGCCATTCAAAGCGTTTTCGCACTGTTTCCAGCCTCAGTATTTCTTTAAGCTGCTGCATCTTAATGCAAGCAATGGCAATAAAGTTTTTGTGCTAGATATGATCCAAATACATCCCTGAAGAAGGCAAACACCTTTAAAATGCATTGAAATCACTTTGTTCAAAGTAGTGTTCTTTTGGTCTGAAATGCACAGAACAGGCCACTAAGCGTTTTCGCACTGTTTCCAGCCTCAGTATTTCGTTAAGCTGCTGCATCCTAAAGCAAGCAATGGCAATAAAGTTTTTGTGCTAGATATGATCCAAATACATCCCTGAAGCAGGCAAACACCTTTAAAATGCATTTAAATCACTTTGTTCAAAGTAGTGTTCTTTTGGTCTGAAATACACTGAACAGGCCATTAAGCGTTTTCCCACTGTTTCCAGCCTCAGTGATGCTTTAAGCTTATGCATCTTAATGCAAGCAATGGCAATAAAGTTTTTGTGCTAGATATGATCCAAATACATCCCTAAAGCAGGCAAACACCTTTAAAATGCATTTAAATCACTTTGTTCAAAGTAGTGTTCTTTTGGTCTGAAATACACTGAACAGGCCATTAAGCGTTTTCCCACTGTTTCCAGCCTCAGTGATGCTTTAAGCTGCTGCATCTTAATGCAGGCAATGACAATAAAGTTTTTGTACTAGATATGATCCAAATACATCCCTGAAGCAGGCAAACACATTTAAAATGCATTTAAATCACTTTGTTCAAAGTAGTGTTCTTTTGGTCTGAAATACACTGAACAGGCCATTAAGCTTATGCATATTAATGCAGGCAATGGCAATAAAGTTTTTGTGCTAGATATGATCCCAATACATCCCTAAAGCAGGCAAACACCTTTAAAATGCATTTAAATAACTTTGTTCAAAGTAGTGTTCTTTTGGTCTGAAATGCACAGAACAGGCCATTCAAAGCGTTTTCGCACTGTTTCCAGCCTCAGTATTTCTTTAAGCTGCTGTATCTTAATGCAAGCAATGGCAATAAAGTTTTTGTGCTAGATATGATCCAAATACATCCCTGAAGAAGGCAAACACCTTTAAAATGCATTGAAATCACTTTGTTCAAAGTAGTGTTCGTTTGGTCTGAAATGCACAGAACAAGCGTTTTCGCACTGTTTCCAGCCTCAGTATTTTTTTAAGCTGCTGTATCTTAATTCAAGCAATGGCAATAAAGTTTTTTGTGCTAGATATGATCCAAATACATCCCTGAAGCAGGCAAACACATTTAAAATGCATTTAAATCACTTTGTTCAAAGTAGTGTTCTTTTGGTCTGAAATACACTGAACAGGCCATTAAGCTTATGCATATTAATGCAGGCAATGGCAATAAAGTTTTTGTGCTAGATATGATCCCAATACATCCCTAAAGCAGGCAAACACCTTTAAAATGCATTTAAATAACTTTGTTCAAAGTAGTGTTCTTTTGGTCTGAAATGCACAGAACAGGCCATTCAAAGCGTTTTCGCACTGTTTACAGCCTCAGTATTTCTTTAAGCTGCTGTATCTTAATGCAAGCAATGGCAATAAAGTTTTTGTGCTAGATATGATCCAAATACATCCCTGAAGAAGGCAAACACCTTTAAAATGCATTGAAATCACTTTGTTCAAAGTAGTGTTCGTTTGGTCTGAAATGCACAGAACAAGCGTTTTCGCACTGTTTCCAGCCTCAGTATTTTTTTAAGCTGCTGTATCTTAATTCAAGCAATGGCAATAAAGTTTTTTGTGCTAGATATGATCCAAATACATCCCTGAAGCAGGCAAACACATTTAAAATGCATTTAAATCACTTTGTTCAAAGTAGTGTTCTTTTGGTCTGAAATACACTGAACAGGCCATTAAGCTTATGCATATTAATGCAGGCAATGGCAATAAAGTTTTTGTGCTAGATATGATCCCAATACATCCCTAAAGCAGGCAAACACCTTTAAAATGCATTTAAATAACTTTGTTCAAAGTAGTGTTCTTTTGGTCTGAAATGCACAGAACAGGCCATTCAAAGCGTTTTCGCACTGTTTCCAGCCTCAGTATTTCTTTAAGCTGCTGTATCTTAATGCAAGCAATGGCAATAAAGTTTTTGTGCTAGATATGATCCAAATACATCCCTGAAGAAGGCAAACACCTTTAAAATGCATTGAAATCACTTTGTTCAAAGTAGTGTTCGTTTGGTCTGAAATGCACAGAACAAGCGTTTTCGCACTGTTTCCAGCCTCAGTATTTTTTTAAGCTGCTGTATCTTAATTCAAGCAATGGCAATAAAGTTTTTTGTGCTAGATATGATCCAAATACATCCCTGAAGCAGGCAAACACATTTAAAATGCATTTAAATCACTTTGTTCAAAGTAGTGTTCTTTTGGTCTGAAATACACTGAACAGGCCATTAAGCTTATGCATATTAATGCAGGCAATGGCAATAAAGTTTTTGTGCTAGATATGATCCCAATACATCCCTAAAGCAGGCAAACACCTTTAAAATGCATTTAAATAACTTTGTTCAAAGTAGTGTTCTTTTGGTCTGAAATGCACAGAACAGGCCATTCAAAGCGTTTTCGCACTGTTTCCAGCCTCAGTATTTCTTTAAGCTGCTGTATCTTAATGCAAGCAATGGCAATAAAGTTTTTGTGCTAGATATGATCCAAATACATCCCTGAAGAAGGCAAACACCTTTAAAATGCATTGAAATCACTTTGTTCAAAGTAGTGTTCTTTTGGTCTGAAATGCACAGAACAGGCCATAAGCGTTTTCCCACTGTTTCCAGCCTCAGTATTTCTTTAAGCTGCTGCATCTTAAAGCAAGGAATGGCAATAAAGTTTTTGTGCTAGATATGATCCAAATACATCCCTGAAGAAGGCAAACACCTTTAAAATGCATTTAAATCACTTTGTTCAAAGTAGTGTTCTTTTGGTCTGAAATGCACAGAACAGGCCACTAAGCGTTTTCGCACTGTTTCCAGCCTCAGTATTTCTTTAAGCTGCTGCATCTTAAAGCAAGGAATGGCAATAAAGTTTTTGTGCTAGATATGATCCAAATACATCCCTGAAGAAGGCAAACACCTTTAAAATGCATTTAAATCACTTTGTTCAAAGTAGTGTTCTTTTGGTCTGAAATGCACAGAACAGGCCATTCCAAGCGTTTTTGCGCTGTTTCCAGCCTAAGTATTTCTTTAAGCTGCTGTCTCTTAATGGAGGCAATTGCATTAAAGTTTTTGTGCTAGATATGATCCAAATACATCCCTGAAGAAGGCAAACACCTTTAAAATGCATTTAAATCACTTTGTTCAAAGTAGTGTTCTTTTGGTCTGAAATGCACAGAACAGGCCATTCTAAGCGTTTTTGCGCTGTTTCCAGCCTAAGTATTTCTTTAAGCTGCTGTCTCTTAATGGAGGCAATTGCAATAAAGTTTTTGTGCTAGATATGATCCAAATACATCCCTGAAGCAGGCAAACACCTTTAAAATGCATTTAAATCACTTTGTTCAAAGTAGTGTTCTTTTGGTCTGAAATACACTGAACAGGCCATTAAGCGTTTTCGCACTGTTTACAGCCTCAGTGATGCTTTAAGCTTATGCATCTTAATGCAGGCAATGGCAATAACGTTTTTGTGCTAGATATGATCCAAATACATCCCTGAAGCAGGCAAACACCTTTAAAATGCATTTAAATCACTTTGTTCAAAGTAGTGTTCTTTTGGTCTGAAATACACAGAACAGGCCATTCAAAGCGTTTTCGCACTGTTTCCAGCCTAAGTATTTCTTTAAGCTGCTGTCTCTTAATGGAGGCAATGGCAATAAAGTTTTTGTGCTAGATATGATCCAAATACATCCCTGAAGCAGGCAAACACCTTTAAAATGCATTTAAATCACTTTGTTCAAAGTAGTGTTCTTTTGGTCTGAAATACACTGAACAGGCCATGAAGCGTTTTCCCATTGTTTCCAGCCTCAGTGATGCTTTAAGCTTATGCATCTTAATGCAAGCAATGGCAATAAAGTTTTTGTGCTAGATATGATCCAAATACATCCCTGAAGAAGGCAAACACCTTTAAAATGCATTGAAATCACTTTGTTCAAAGTAGTGTTCTTTTGGTCTGAAATGCACAGAACAGGCCATTAAGCGTTTTTGCACTGTTTCCAGCCTCAGTATTTCTTTAAGCTGCTGTATCTTAATGCAAGCAATGGCAATAAAGTTTTTGTGCTAGATATGATCCAAATACATCCCTGAAGAAGGCAAACACCTTTAAAATGCATTGAAATCACTTTGTTCAAAGTAGTGTTCTTTTGGTCTGAAATGCACAGAACAGGCCACTAAGCGTTTTCGCACTGTTTCCAGCCTCAGTATTTCTTTAAGCTGCTGCATCTTAAAGCAAGCAATGGCAATAAAGTTTTTGTGCTACATATGATCCAAATACATCCCTGAAGCTGGCAAACACCTTTAAAATGCATTGAAATCACTTTGTTTAAAGTATTGTTCTTTTGGTCTGAAATGCACAGAACAGGCCACTAAGCGTTTTCGCACTGTTTCCAGCCTCAGTATTTCTTTAAGCTGCTGCATCTTAAAGCAAGCAATGGCAATAAAGTTTTTGTGCTAGATATGATCCAAATACATCCCTGAAGCAGGCAAACACCTTTAAAATGCATTTAAATCACTTTGTTCAAAGTAGTGTTCTTTTGGTCTGAAATGCACAGAACAGGCCATTCTAAGCGTTTTCGCACTGTTTACAGCCTCAGTGATGCTTTAAGCTTATGCATCTTAATGCAGGCAATGGCAATAAAGTTTTTGTGCTAGATATGATCCAAATACATCCCTGAAGCAGGCAAACACCTTTAAAATGCATTGAAATCACTTTGATCAAAGTATTGTTCTTTTGGTCTGAAATGCACAGAACAGGCCACTAAGTGTTTTCGCACTGTTTCCAGCCTCAGTATTTCTTTAAGCTGCTGCATCTTAAAGCAAGCAATGGCAATAAAGTTTTTGTGCTAGATATGATCCAAATACATCCCTGAAGCAGGCAAACACCTTTAAAATGCATTTAAATCACTTTGTTCAAAGTAGTGTTCTTTTGGTCTGAAATGCACAGAACAGGCCATTAAGCGTTTTCGCACTGTTTACAGCCTCAGTGATGCTTTAAGCTTATGCATCTTAATGCAGGCAATGGCAATACATTTTTTGTGCTAGATATGATCCAAATACATCCCTGAAGCAGGCAAACACCTTTAAAATGCATTGAAATCACTTTGTTCAAAGTAGTGTTCTTTTGGTCTGAAATGCACAGAACAGGCCATTCTAAGCGTTTTCGCACTGTTTCCAGCCTCAGTATTTCTTTAAGCTGCTGTATCTTAATGCAAGCAATGGCAATAAATTTTTTGTGCTAGATATGATCCAAATACATCCCTGAAGCAGGCAAACACCTTTAAAATGCATTTGAAACACTTTGTTCAAAGTAGTTTTCTTTTGGTCTGAAATGCACAGAACAGGCGATTAAGCGTTTTTGCACTGTTTCCAGCCTCAGTATTTCTTTAAGCTGCTGTATCTTAGTGCAAGCAATGGCAATAAAGTTTTTGTGCTAGATATGATCCAAATACATCCCTGAAGCAGGCAAACACCTTTAAAATGCATTTAAATCACTTTGTTCAAAGTAGTGTTCTTTTGGTCTGAAATGCACAGAACAGGCCATTCTAAGCGTTTTCGCACTGTTTACAGCCTCAGTGATGCTTTACGCTTATGCATCTTAATGCAGGCAATGGCAATAAAGTTTTTGTGCTAGATATGATCCAAATACATCCCTGAAGCTGGCAAACACCTTTAAAATGCATTGAAATCACTTTGATCAAAGTATTGTTCTTTTGGTCTGAAATGCACAGAACAGGCCACTAAGTGTTTTCGCACTGTTTCCAGCCTCAGTATTTCTTTAAGCTGCTGCATCTAAAAGCAAGTAATGGCAATAAAGTTTTTGTGCTAGATATGATCCAAATACATCCCTGAAAAAGGCAAACACCTTTAAAATGCATTTAAATTACTTTTTTCAAAATATTGTTCTTTTGGTCTGAAATGCACAGAACAGGCCATTAAGCGTTTTCGCACTGTTTCCAGCCTCAGTATTTCTTTAAGCTTATGCATCTTAATGCAAGCAATGGCAATAAAGTTTTTGTGCTAGATATGATCCAAATACATCCCTGAAGCTGGCAAACACCTTTAAAATGCATTGAAATCACTTTGATCAAAGTATTGTTCTTTTGGTCTGAAATGCACAGAACAGGCGATTCAAAGCGTTTTCGCACTGTTTCCAGCCTAAGTATTTCTTTAAGCTGCTGTCTCTTAATGGAGGCAATGGCAATAAAGTTTTTGTTCTAGATATGATCCAAATACATCCCTGAAGAAGGCAAACACCTTTAAAATGCATTTAAATCACTTTGTTCAAAGGAGTGTTCTTTTGGTCTGAAATGCACAGAACAGGCCATTCTAAGCGTTTTCGCACTGTTTACAGCCTCAGTGATGCTTTAAGCTTATGCATCTTAATGCAGGCAATGGCAATAACGTTTTTGTGCTAGATATGATCCAAATACATCCCTGAAGCAGGCAAACACCTTTAAAATGCATTTAAATTACTTTTTTCAAAGTAGTGTTCTTTTGGTCTGAAATACACTGAACAGGCCATTAAGCGTTTTCGCACTGTTTACAGCCTCAGTGATGCTTTAAGCTTATGCATCTTAATGCAGGCAATGGCAATACATTTTTTGTGCTAGATATGATCCAAATACATCCCTGAAGCAGGCAAACACCTTTAAAATGCATTTAAATCACTTTGTTCAAAGTAGTGTTCTTTTGGTCTGAAATGCACAGAACAGGCCACTAAGCGTTTTCGCACTGTTTCCAGCCTCAGTATTTCTTTAAGCTGCTGCATCTTAAAGCAAGCAATGGCAATAAAGTTTTTGTGCTAGATATGATCCAAATACATCCCTGAAGCAGGCAAACACCTTTAAAATGCATTTAAAACACTTTGTTCAAAGTAGTTTTCTTTTGGTCTGAAATGCACAGAACAGGCGATTAAGCGTTTTTGCACTGTTTCCAGCCTCAGTATTTCTTTAAGCTGCTGTATCTTAATGCAAGCAATGGCAATAAAGTTTTTGTGCTAGATATGATCCAAATACATCCCTGAAGCAGGCAAACACCTTTAAAATGCATTTAAATCACTTTGTTCAAAGTAGTGTTCTTTTGGTCTGAAATGCACAGAACAGGCCATTCAAAGCGTTTTCGCACTGTTTCCAGCCTCAGTATTTCTTTAAGCTGCTGTATCTTAATGCAAGCAATGGCAATAAAGTTTTTGTGCTAGATATGATCCAAATACATCCCTGAAGCAGGCAAACACCTTTAAAATGCATTTAAATCACTTTGTTCAAAGTAGTGTTCTTTTGGTCTGAAATGCACAGAACAGACCATTCTAAGCGTTTTCGCACTGTTTACAGCCTCAGTATTTCTTTAAGCTGCTGTATCTTAATGCAAGCAATGGCAATAAAGTTTTTGTGCTAGATATGATCCAAATACATCCCTGAAGCAGGCAAACACCTTTAAAATGCATTTAAATCACTTTGTTCAAAGTAGTTTTCTTTTGGTCTGAAATGCACAGAACAGGCCATTAAGCGTTTTTGCACTGTTTCCAGCCTCAGTATTTCTTTAAGCTGCTGTATCTTAATGCAAGCAATGGCAATAAAGTTTTTGTGCTAGATATGATCCAAATACATCCCTGAAGAAAGCAAACACCTTTAAAATGCATTTAAATCACTTTGTTCAATGTAGTTTTCTTTTGGTCTGAAATGCACAGAACAGGCCATTAAGCGTTTTCGCACTGTTTCCAGCCTCAGTATTTCTTTAAGCTGCTGCATCTTAATGCAGGCAATGGCAATAAAGTTTTTGTGCTAGATATGATCCAAATACATCCCTAAAGCAGGCAAACACCTTTAAAATGTATTTAAATCACTTTGTTCAAAGTAGTTTTCTTTTGGTCTGAAATGCACAGAACAGGCCATTAAGCGTTTTTGCACTGTTTCCAGCCTCAGTGATGCTTTAAGCTTATGCATCTTAATGCAGGCAATGGCAATAAAGTTTTTGTGCTAGATATGATCCAAATACATCCCTGAAGCAGGCAAACACTTTTAAAATGCATTTAAATTACTTTTTTTAAAGTAGTGCTCTTTTGGTCTGAAATGCACAGAACAGGCCATTTAAAGCGTTTTCGCACTGTTTCCAGCCTCAGTATTTCTTTACGCTGCTGTCTCTGAATGGAGGCAATGGCAATAAAGTTTTTGTGCTAGATATGATCCAAATACATCCCTGAAGAAGGCCATTAAGCGTTTTCGCTGTGTTTACAGCCTCAGTGATGCTTTAAGCTTATGCATCTTAATGCAGGCAATGGCAATCAAATTTTTGGGCTAGATATGATCCAAATACATCCCTGAAGCAGGCAACCACCTTTAAAATGCATTTAAATTACTTTTTTCAAAGTAGTGTTCTTTTGGTCTGAAATGCACAGAACAGGCCATTCTAAGCGTTTTCCCACTGTTTCCAGCCTCAGTGATGCTTTAAGCTTATGCATCTTAATGCAAGCAATGGCAATAAAGTTTTTGTGTTAGATATGATCCAAATACATCCCTGAAGCAGGCAACCACCTTTAAAATGCATTGAAATCACTTTGTTCAAAGTAGTGTTCTTTTGGTCTGAAATACACTGAACAGGCCATGAAGCGTTTTCCCACTGTTTCCAGCCTCAGTGATGCTTTAAGCTTATGCATCTTAATGCAAGCAATGGCAATAAAGTTTTTGTGCTAGATATGATCCAAATACATCCCTGAAGAAGGCAAACACCTTTAAAATGCATTGAAATCACTTTGTTCAAAGTAGTGTTCTTTTGGTCTGAAATGCACAGAACAGGCCATTAAGCGTTTTTGCACTGTTTCCAGCCTCAGTATTTCTTTAAGCTGCTGTATCTTAATGCAAGCAATGGCAATAAAGTTTTTGTGCTAGATATGATCCAAATACATCCCTAAAGCAGGCAAACACCTTTAAAATGCATTGAAATCACTTTGTTCAAAATAGTGTTCTTTTGGTCTGAAATGCACAGAACAGGCCATTAAGCGTTTTCGCACTGTTTACAGCCTCAGTATTTCTTTAAGCTGCTGCATCTTAATGCAGGCAATGGCAATAAAGTTTTTGTGCTAGATGTGAGCCAAATACATCCCCGAAAAAGGCAAACACCTTTAAAATGCATTTAAATCACTATGTTCAAAGTAGTGTTCTTCTGGTCTGAAATGCACAGAACAGGCCATTAAGCGTTTTCGCACTGTTTCCAGCCTCAGTATTTCTTTAAGCTGCTGTATCTTAATGCAAGCAATGGCAACAAAGTTTTTGTGCTAGAAATGATCCAAATACATCCCTGAAGCAGGCAAACACCTTTAAAATGCATTGAAATCACTTTGAACAAAGTAATGTTCTTTTGGTCTGAAATGCACAGAACAGGCCATTAAGCGTTTTCCCACTGTTTCCAGCCTCAGTGATGCTTTAAGCTTATGCATCTTAATGCAAGCAATGGCAATAAAGTTTTTGTGCTAGATATGATCCAAATACATCCCTGAAGCAGGCAAACACCTTTAAAATGCATTTAAATTACTTTTTTCAAAGTAGTGTTCTTTTGGTCTGAAATGCACAGAACAGGCCACTAAGCGTTTTCGCACTGTTTCCAGCCTCAGTATTTCTTTAAGCTGCTGCATCTTAATGCAAGCAATGGGGATAAAGTTTTTGTGCTGGATATGATCCAAATACATCCCTGATGCTGGCAAAAACCTTTAAAATGCATTTAAATCACTTTGTTCAAAGTAGTGTTCTTTTGGTCTGAAATGCACAGAACAGGCCATTAAGCGTTTTCCCACTGTTTACAGCCTCAGTGATGCTTTAAGCTGCTGCATCTTAATGCAAGCAATGGCAATAAAGTTTTTGTGCTAGATATGATCCAAATACATCCCTGAAGCAGGCAAACACCTTTAAAATGCATTTAAATCACTTTGTTTAAAGTATTGTTTTTTTGGTCTGAAATGCACTGAACAGGCCATTCTAAGCGTTTTTCCACTGTTTCCAACCTCAGTTGTTGTTTTATCTGCTGCATCTTAATGCAAGCAATGGCAATAAAGTTTTTGTGCTAGATATGATCCAAATACATCCCTGAAGCAAGCAAACACCTTTAAAATGCATTTAAATCACTTTGTTCAAAGTAGTGTTCTTTTGGTCTGAAATGCACAGAACAGGCCATTAAGCGATTTTGCACTTTTTACAGCCTCAGTGATGCTTTAAGCTGCTGCATCTTAATGCAAGCAATGGCAATAAAGTTTTTGTGCTAGATATGATCCAAATACATCCCTGAAGCAGGCAAACACCTTTAAAATGCATTTAAATCACTTTGTTTAAAGTATTGTTCTTTTGGTCTGAAATGCACAGAACAGGCCATTCAAAGCGTTTTCGCACTGTTTCCTGCCTCAGTTGTTGTTTTATCTGCTGCATCTTAATGCAAGCAATGGCAATAAAATTTTTGTGCTAGATATGATCCAAATACATCCCTGAAGCAGGCAAACACCTTTAAAATGCATTAAAATTATATTGTTCAAAGTAGTTTTCTTTTGGTCTGAAATGCACAGAACAGGCCATTAAGCCTTTTTGCACTGTTTCCAGCCTCAGTATTTGTTTTATCTGCTGCATCTTAATGGAGGCAATGGCAATAAAGTTTTTGTGCTAGAAATGATCCAAATACATCCCTAAAGCAGGCAAACACCTTTAAAATGCAATTAAATCACTTTGTTCAAAGTAGTGTTCTTTTGGTCTGAAATGCACAGAACAGGTCATTAAGCGTTTTCGCACTGTTTCCAGCCTCAGTATTTGTTTTATCTGCTGCATCTTAATGCAAGCAATGGCAATAAAGTTTTTGTGCTAGATATGATCCAAATACATCCCTGAAGCAGGCAAACACCTTTAAAATGCATTTAAATCACTTTGTTTAAAGTATTGTTCTTTTGGTCTGAAATGCACAGAACAGGCCATTCAAAGCGTTTTCGCACTGTTTCCTGCCTCAGTTGTTGTTTTATCTGCTGCATCTTAATGCAAGCAATGGCAATAAAATTTTTGTGCTAGATATGATCCAAATACATCCCTGAAGCAGGTAAACACCTTTAAAATGCATTAAAATTATATTGTTCAAAGTAGTTTTCTTTTGGTCTGAAATGCACAGAACAGGCCATTAAGTGTTTTCGCACTGTTTCCAGCCTCAGTATTTCTTTAAGCTGCTGCATCTAAAAGCAAGTAATGGCAATAAAGTTTTTGTGCTAGATATGATCCAAATACATCCCTGAAAAAGGCAAACACCTTTAAAATGCATTTAAATTACTTTTTTCAAAATATTGTTCTTTTGGTCTGAAATGCACAGAACAGGCCATTAAGCGTTTTCGCACTGTTTCCAGCCTCAGTATTTCTTTAAGCTTATGCATCTTAATGCAAGCAATGGCAATAAAGTTTTTGTGCTAGATATGATCCAAATACATCCCTGAAGCTGGCAAACACCTTTAAAATGCATTGAAATCACTTTGATCAAAGTATTGTTCTTTTGGTCTGAAATGCACAGAACAGGCCACTAAGTGTTTTCGCACTGTTTCCAGCCTCAGTATTTCTTTAATGTGCTGCATCTTAAAGCAAGCAATGGCAATAAAGTTTTTGTGCTAGATATGATCCAAATACATCCCTAAAGCAGGCAAACACCTTTAAAATGCATTTAAATCACTTTGTTCAAAGTAGTGTTCTTTTGGTCTGAAATGCACAGAACAGGCGATTCAAAGCGTTTTCGCACTGTTTACAGCCTCAGTGATGCTTTAAGCTTATGCATCTTAATGCAGGCAATGGCAATAACGTTTTTGTGCTAGATATGATCCAAATACATCCCTGAAGCAGGCAAACACCTTTAAAATGCATTTAAATTACTTTTTTCAAAGTAGTGTTCTTTTGGTCTGAAATACACTGAACAGGCCATTAAGCGTTTTCGCACTGTTTCCAGCCTCAGTATTTCTTTAAGCTGCTGCATCTTAATGCAAGCAATGGCAATGAAGTTTTTGTGCTAGATGTGATGCAAATACATCCCTGAAGCAGGCAAACACCTTTAAAATGCATTTAAATCACTTTGTTCAATGTAGTTTTCTTTTGGTCTGAAATGCACAGAACAGGCCATTAAGCGTTTTCGCACTGTTTACAGCCTCAGTATTTCTTTAAGGTGCTGTCTCTGAATGCAAGCAATGGCAATAAAGTTTTTGTGCTAGATATGATGCAAATACATCCCTGAAGCAGGCAAACACCTTTAAAATGCATTTAAATTACTTTTTTCAAAGTAGTGTTCTTTTGGTCTGAAATGCACAGAACAGGCCATTCTAAGCGTTTTTCCACTGTTTCCAACCTCAGTGATGCTTTAAGCTGCTGTTTCTTAATGCAAGCAATGGCGATGAAGTTTTTGTGCTAGATATGATCCAAATACAACCCTGAAGCAGGCAAACACCTTTAAAATGCATTTAAATTACTTTTTTCAAAGTAGTGTTCTTTTGGTCTGAAATGCACAGAACAGGCCATTCTAAGCGTTTTCGCACTGTTTACAGCCTCAGTGATGCTTTAAGCTTATGTATCTTAATGCAGGCAATGGCAATAAAGTTTTTGTGCTAGATATGATCCAAATACATCCCTGAAAAAGGCAAACACCTTTAAAATGCATTTAAATTACTTTGTTCAAAGTAGTGTTCTTTTGGTCTGAAATACACAGAACAGGCCATTCTAAGCGTTTTTCCACTGTTTCCAACCTCAGTTCTTGTTTTATCTGCTGCATCTTAATGCAAGCAATGGCAATAAAATTTTTGGGCTAGATATGATCCAAATACATCCCTAAAGCAGGCAAACACCTTTAAAATGCATTTAAATCACTTTGTTCAATGTAGTTTTCTTTTGGTCTGAAATGCACAGAACAGGCCATTAAGCGTTTTCGCACTGTTTCCAGCCTCTGTGATGCTTTAAGCTTATGTATCTTAATGCAGGCAATGGCAATAAAGTTTTTGTGCTAGATATGATCCAAATACATCCCTGAAAAAGGCAAACACCTTTAAAATGCATTTAAATTACTTTGTTCAAAGTAGTGTTCTTTTGGTCTGAAATACACAGAACAGGCCATTCTAAGCGTTTTTCCACTGTTTCCAACCTCAGTTGTTGTTTTATCTGCTGCATCTTAATGCAAGCAATGGCAATAAAGTTTTTTGTGCTAGATATGATCCAAATACATCCCTAAAGCAGGCAAACACCTTTAAAATGCATTTAAATCACTTTGTTCAATGTAGTTTTCTTTTGGTCTGAAATGCACAGAACAGGCCATTAAGCGTTTTCGCACTGTTTCCAGCCTCTGTATTTCTTTAAGCTGGGGAATCTTAATGGAGGCAATGGCAACAAAGTTTTTGTGCTAGAAATGATCCAAATACATCCCTAAAGCAGGCAAACACCTTTAAAATGCAATTAAATCACTTTGTTCAAAGTAGTGTTCTTTTGGTCTGAAATGCACAGAACAGGTCATTAAGCGTTTTCGCACTGTTTCCAGCCTCAGTATTTGTTTTATCTGCTGCATCTTAATGCAAGCAATGGCAATACAATTTTTGTGCTAGATATGATCCAAATACATCCCTGAAGCAGGCAAACACCTTTAAAATGCATTTAAATCACTTTGTTCAATGTAGTTTTCTTTTGGTCTGAAATGCACAGAACAGGCCATTAAGCGTTTTCGCACTGTTTACAGCCTCAGTATTTCTTTAAGCTGCTGCATCTTAATGCAGGCAATGGCAATAAAGTTTTTGTGCTAGATATGAGCCAAATACATCCCTGAAAAAGGCAAACACCTTTAAAATGCATTTAAATCACTATGTTCAAAGTAGTGTTCTTTTGGTCTGAAATGCACAGAACAGGCCATTCTAAGCATTTTTCGACTGTTTCCAACCTCAGTTGTTGTTTTATCTGCTGCATCTTAATGCAAGCAATGGCAATAAAGTTTTTGTGCTAGATATGATCCAAATACATCCCTGAAGCAGGCAAACACCTTTAAAATGCATTGAAATCACTTTGTTCAAAGTAGTGTTCTTTTGGTCTGAAATGCACAGAACAGGCCATTAAGCGTTTTTGCACTGTTTCCAGCCTCAGTATTTCTTTAAGCTGCTGAATCTTAATGGAGGCAATGGCAACAACGTTTTTGTGCTAGAAACGATCCAAATACATCACTGAAGCAGGCAAACACCTTTAAAATGCATTGAAATCACTTTGAACAAAGTAATGTTCTTTTGGTCTGAAACGCACAGAACAGGCCATTAAGCGTTTTCGCACTGTTTACAGCCTCAGTGATGCTTTAAGCTTATGCATCTTAATGCAGGCAATGGCAATAAAGTTTTTGTGCTAGATATGATCCAAATACATCCCTGAAGCAGGCAAACACCTTTAAAATGCATTTAAATCACTTTGTTCAATGTAGTTTTCTTTTGGTCTGAAATGCACAGAACACGCCATTAAGCGTTTTCGCACTGTTTACAGCCTCAGTAATGCTTTAAGCTTATGCATCTTAATGCAGGCAATGGCAATAAAGTTTTTGTGCTAGATATGATGCAAATACATCCCTGAAGCAGGCAAACACCTTTAAAATGCATTTAAATTACTTTTTTCAAAGTAGTGTTCTTTTGGTCTGAAATGCACAGAACAGGCCATCCTAAGCGTTTTTCCACTGTTTCCAACCTCAGTGATGCTTTAAGCTGCTGTTTCTTAATGCAAGCAATGGCGATGAAGTTTTTGTGCTAGATATGATCCAAATACAACCCTGAAGCAGGCAAACACCTTTAAAATGCATTTAAATTACTTTTTTCAAAGTAGTGTTCTTTTGGTCTGAAATGCACAGAACAGGCCATTCTAAGCGTTTTTCCACTGTTTCCAACCTCAGTTGTTGTTGTATCTGCTGCATCTTAATGCAAGCAATGGCAATAAAATTTTTGGGCTAGATATGATCCAAATACATCCCTAAAGCAGGCAAACACCTTTAAAATGCATTGAAATCACTTTGTTCAAAATAGTGTTCTTTTGGTCTGAAATGCACAGAACAGGCCATTAAGCGTTTTCGCACTGTTTACAGCCTCAGTATTTCTTTAAGCTGCTGCATCTTAATGCAGGCAATGGCAATAAAGTTTTTGTGCTAGATGTGAGCCAAATACATCCCTGAAAAAGGCAAACACCTTTAAAATGCATTTAAATCACTATGTTCAAAGTAGTGTTCTTTTGGTCTGAAATGCACAGAAAAGGCCATTAAGCGTTTTTGCACTGTTTCCAGCCTCAGTATTTCTTTAAGCTGCTGAATCTTAATGGAGGCAATGGCAACAACGTTTTTGTGCTAGAAACGATCCAAATACATCCCTGAAGCAGGCAAACACCTTTAAAATGCATTGAAATCACTTTGAACAAAGTAATGTTCTTTTGGTCTGAAACGCACAGAACAGGCCATTAAGCGTTTTCGCACTGTTTCCAGCCTCAGTATTTCTTTAAGCTGCTGCATCTTAATGCAAGCAATGGCAATAAAGTTTTTGTGCTAGAAACGATCCAAATACATCCCTGAAGCAGGCAAACACCTTTAAAATGCATTTAAATCACTTTGTTCAAAGTAGTGTTCTTTTGGTCTGAAATGCACAGAACAGGCCATTAAGCGTTTTCGCACTGTTTCCAGCATCAGTGATGCTTTAAGCTTATGCATCTTAATGCAAGCAATGGCAATAAAGTTTTTGTGCTAGATATGATCCAAATACATCCCTGAAGCAGGCAAACACCTTTAAAATGCATTTAAATCACTTTGTTCAAAGTAGTGTTCTTTTGGTCTGAAATGCACAGAACAGGCCATTCTAAGCGTTTTTCCACTGTTTCCAACCTCAGTTTTTGTTTTATCTGCTGCATCTTAATGCAAGCAATGGCAATAAAGTTTTGTGCTAGATATGATCCAAATACATCCCTAAAGCAGGCAAACACCTTTAAAATGCATTTAAATCACTTTGTTCGAAGTAGTGTTCTTTTGGTCTGAAATGCACAGAACAGGCCATTAAGCGTTTTTCCACTGTTTCCAACCTCAGTTGTTGTTTTATCTGCTGCATCTTAATGGAGGCAATGGCAATAAAGTTTTTGTGCTAGATATGATCCAAATACATCCCTGAAGCAGGCAAACACCTTTAAAATGCATTTAAATCACTTTTTTGAAAGTAGTGTTCTTTTGGTCTGAAATGCACAGAACAGGCCATTCTAAGCGTTTTTGCACTGTTTACAGCCTCAGTGATGCTTTAAGCTTATGCATCTTAATGCAGGCAATGGCAATAAAGTTTTTGTGCTAATTATGATCCAAATACATCCCTGAAGAAGGCAAACACGTTTAAAATTAATGTAAATCAATTTGACAAAAGTAGTGTTGTTTTGGTCTTAAATGCACAGAACAGGCGATTCTAAGCGTTTTCGCACTGTTTCCAGCCTCAGTATTTCTTTAAGCTGCTGAATCTTAATGGAGGCAATGGCAACAACGTTTTTGTGCTAGAAATGATCCAAATACATCCCTGAAGCAGGGAAACACCTTTAAAATGCATTGAAATCACTTTGTTCAAAAAAGTGTTCTTTTGGTCTGAAATACACTGAACAGGCCATGAAGCGTTTTCCCACTGTTTCCAGCCTCAGTGATGCTTTAAGCTTATGCATCTTAATGCAAGCAATGGCAATAAAGTTTTTGTGCTAGATATGATCCAAATACATCCCTGAAGAAGGCAAACACCTTTAAAATGCATTGAAATCACTTTGTTCAAAGTAGTGTTCTTTTGGTCTGAAATGCACAGAACAGGCCATTAAGCGTTTCGCACTGTTTCCAGCCTCAGTATTTCTTTAAGCTGCTGCATCTTAATGCAAGCAATGGCAATAAAGTTTTTGTGCTAGAAACGATCCAAATACATCCCTGAAGCAGGCAAACACCTTTAAAATGCATTTAAATCACTTTGTTCAAAGTAGTGTTCTTTTGGTCTGAAATGCACAGAACAGGCCATTAAGCGTTTTCGCACTGTTTCCAGCATCAGTGATGCTTTAAGCTTATGCATCTTAATGCAAGCAATGGCAATAAAGTTTTTGTGCTAGATATGATCCAAATACATCCCTGAAGCAGGCAAACACCTTTAAAATGCATTTAAATCACTTTGTTCAAAGTAGTGTTCTTTTGGTCTGAAATGCACAGAACAGGCCATTCTAAGCGTTTTTCCACTGTTTCCAACCTCAGTTTTTGTTTTATCTGCTGCATCTTAATGCAAGCAATGGCAATAAAGTTTTGTGCTAGATATGATCCAAATACATCCCTAAAGCAGGCAAACACCTTTAAAATGCATTTAAATCACTTTTTTGAAAGTAGTGTTCTTTTGGTCTGAAATGCACAGAACAGGCCATTCTAAGCGTTTTTGCACTGTTTACAGCCTCAGTGATGCTTTAAGCTTATGCATCTTAATGCAGGCAATGGCAATAAAGTTTTTGTGCTAATTATGATCCAAATACATCCCTGAAGAAGGCAAACACGTTTAAAATTAATGTAAATCAATTTGACAAAAGTAGTGTTGTTTTGGTCTTAAATGCACAGAACAGGCGATTCTAAGCGTTTTCGCACTGTTTCCAGCATCAGTGATGCTTTAAGCTTATGCATCTTAATGCAAGCAATGGCAATAAAGTTTTTGTGCTAGATATGATCCAAATACATCCCTGAAGCAGGCAAACACCTTTAAAATGCATTGAAATCACTTTGAACAAAGTAATGTTCTTTTGGTCTGAAACGCACAGAACAGGCCATTAAGCGTTTTTGCACTGTTTCCAGCCTCAGTATTTCTTTAAGCTGCTGAATCTTAATGGAGGCAATGGCAACAACGTTTTTGTGCTAGAAACGATCCAAATACATCCCTGAAGCAGGCAAACACCTTTAAAATGCATTGAAATCACTTTGAACAAAGTAATGTTCTTTTGGTCTGAAACGCACAGAACAGGCCATTAAGCGTTTTCGCACTGTTTCCAGCCTCAGTATTTCTTTAAGCTGCTGCATCTTAATGCAAGCAATGGCAATAAAGTTTTTGTGCTAGAAACGATCCAAATACATCCCTGAAGCAGGCAAACACCTTTAAAATGCATTTAAATCACTTTGTTCAAAGTAGTGTTCTTTTGGTCTGAAATGCACAGAACAGGCCACTAAGCGTTTTCGCACTGTTTCCAGCCTCAGTATTTGTTTTATCTGCTGCATCTTAATGCAAGCAATGGCAATACAATTTTTGTGCTAGATATGATGCAAATACATCCCTGAAGCAGGCAAACACCTTTAAAATGCATTTAAATTACTTTTTTCAAAGTAGTGTTCTTTTGGTCTGAAATGCACAGAACAGGCCATTCTAAGCGTTTTTCCACTGTTTCCAACCTCAGTGATGCTTTAAGCTGCTGTTTCTTAATGCAAGCAATGGCGATGAAGTTTTTGTGCTAGATATGATCCAAATACATCCCTAAAGCAGGCAAACACCTTTAAAATGCAATTAAATCACTTTGTTCAAAGTAGTGTTCTTTTGGTCTGAAATGCACAGAACAGGTCATTAAGCGTTTTCGCACTGTTTCCAGCCTCAGTATTTGTTTTATCTGCTGTTTCTTAATGCAAGCAATGGCAATAAAGTTTTTGTGCTAGATATGATCCAAATACATCCCTGAAGCAGGCAAACACCTTTAAAATGCATTTAAATCACTATGTTCAAAGTAGTGTTCCTTTGGTCTGAAATGCACAGAACAGGCCATTCTAAGCATTTTTCGACTGTTTCCAACCTCAGTTGTTGTTTTATCTGCTGCATCTTAATGCAAGCAATGGTAATAAAGTTTTTGTGCTAGATATGATCCAAATACATCCCTGAAGCAGGCAAACACCTTTAAAATGCATTGAAATCACTTTGTTCAAAGTAGTGTTCTTTTGGTCTGAAATGCACAGAACAGGCCATTAAGCGTTTTCGCACTGTTTCCAGCCTCAGTATTTCTTTAAGCTGCTGAATCTTAATGGAGGCAATGGCAACAACGTTTTTGTGCTAGAAACGATCCAAATACATCCCTGAAGCAGGCAAACACCTTTAAAATGCATTTAAATCACTGTGAACAAAGTAATGTTCTTTTGGTCTGAAACGCACAGAACAGGCCATTAAGCGTTTTCGCACTGTTTCCAGCCTCAGTATTTCTTTAAGCTGCTGCATCTTAATGCAAGCAATGGCAATAAAGTTTTTGTGCTAGATATGATCCAAATACATCCCTGAAGCAGGCAAACACCTTTAAAATGCATTTAAATCACTATGTTCAAAGTAGTGTTCCTTTGGTCTGAAATGCACAGAACAGGCCATTCTAAGCATTTTTCGACTGTTTCCAACCTCAGTTGTTGTTTTATCTGCTGCATCTTAATGCAAGCAATGGTAATAAAGTTTTTGTGCTAGATATGATCCAAATACATCCCTGAAGCAGGCAAACACCTTTAAAATGCATTGAAATCACTTTGTTCAAAGTAGTGTTCTTTTGGTCTGAAATGCACAGAACAGGCCATTAAGCGTTTTCGCACTGTTTCCAGCCTCAGTATTTCTTTAAGCTGCTGAATCTTAATGGAGGCAATGGCAACAACGTTTTTGTGCTAGAAACGATCCAAATACATCCCTGAAGCAGGCAAACACCTTTAAAATGCATTTAAATCACTGTGAACAAAGTAATGTTCTTTTGGTCTGAAACGCACAGAACAGGCCATTAAGCGTTTTCGCACTGTTTCCAGCCTCAGTATTTCTTTAAGCTGCTGCATCTTAATGCAAGCAATGGCAATAAAGTTTTTGTGCTAGAAACGATCCAAATACATCCCTGAAGCAGGCAAACACCTTTAAAATGCATTTAAATCACTTTGTTCAAAGTAGTGTTCTTTTGGTCTGAAATGCACAGAACAGGCCATTAAGCGTTTTCGCACTGTTTCCAGCCTCAGTATTTCTTTAAGCTGCTGCATCTTAATGCAGGCAATGACAATAAAGTTTTTGTGCTAGATATGATCCAAATACATCCCTGAAGCAGGCAAACACCTTTAAAATGCATTTAAATCACTTTTTTCAAAGTAGTGTTCTTTTGGTCTGAAATGCACAGAACAGGCCATTCTAAGCGTTTTTGCACTGTTTACAACCTCAGTGATGCTTTAAGCTTATGCATCTTAATGCAGGCAATGGCAATAACGTTTTTGTGCTAATTATGATCCAAATACATCCCTGAAGAAGGCAAACACGTTTAAAATTAATGTAAATCAATTTGACAAAAGTAGTGTTGTTTTGGTCTTAAATGCACAGAACAGGCGATTCTAAGCGTTTTCGCACTGTTTCCAGCCTCAGTATTTCTTTAAGCTGCTGAATCTTAATGGAGGCAGTGGCAACAACGTTTTTGTGCTAGAAATGATCCAAATACATCCCTGAAGCAGGCAAACACCTTTAAAATGCATTGAAATCACTTTGAACAAAGTAATGTTGTTTTGGTCTGAAATGCACAGAACAGGCCATTAAGCGTTTTCGCACTGTTTCCAGCCTCAGTGATGCTTTAAGCTTATGCATCTTAATGCAAGCAATGGCAATAAAGTTTTTGTGCTAGATATGATCCAAATACATCCCTGAAGAAGGCAAACACCTTTAAAAAGCATTTGAATCACTTTGTTCAAAGTAGTGTTCTTTTGGTCTGAAATGCACAGAACAGGCCATTAAGCGTTTTCGCACTGTTTCCAGCCTCAGTGATGCTTTAAGCTTATGCATCTTAATGCAAGCAATGGCAATAAAGTTTTTGTGCTAGATATGATCCAAATACATCCCTGAAGCAGGCAAACACCTTTAAAATGCATTTAAATCACTTTGTTCAAAGTAGTGTTCTTTTGGTCTGAAATGCACAGAACAGGCCATTCTAAGTGTTTTTCCACTGTTTCCAACCTCAGTTGCTGTTTTATCTGCTGCATCTTAATGCAAGCAATGCCAATAAAGTTTTGTGCTAGATATGATCCAAATACATCCCTGAAGCAGGCAAACACCTTTAAAATGCATTGAAATCACTTTGTTCAAAGTAGTGTTCTTTTGGTCTGAAATGCACAGAACAGGCCATTAAGCGTTTTCGCACTGTTTCCAGCCTCAGTATTTCTTTAAGCTGCTGAATCTTAATGGAGGCAATGGCAACAACGTTTTTGTGCTAGAAATGATCCAAATACATCCCTGAAGCAGGCAAACACCTTTAAAATGCATTGAAATCAATTTGAACAAAGT
This sequence comes from Macropodus opercularis, assembly GCA_030770545.1. Classification (NCBI taxonomy): domain Eukaryota; kingdom Metazoa; phylum Chordata; class Actinopteri; order Anabantiformes; family Osphronemidae; genus Macropodus; species Macropodus opercularis. The sequence goes on along the minus strand of JAUCMP010000028.1, from coordinate 11,046,882 downwards.
AATGTTGTTTTGGTCTGAAATGCACAGAACAGGCCATTAAGCGTTTTCGCACTGTTTCCAGCCTCAGTATTTGTTTTATCTGCTGCATCTTAATGCAAGCAATGGCAATAAAATTTTTGTGCTAGATATCATCCAAATACATCCCTGAAGCAGGCAAACACCTTTAAAATGCATTGAAATCACTTTGAACAAAGTAATGTTGTTTTGGTCTGAAATGCACAGAACAGGCCATTAAGCGTTTTCGCACTGTTTCCAGCCTTAGTGATGCTTTAAGCTTATGCATCTTAATGCAAGCAATGGCAATAAAGTTTTTGTGCTAGATATGATCCAAATACATCCCTGAAGCAGGCAAACACCTTTAAAATGCATTGAAATCACTTTGTTCAAAGTAGTGTTCTTTTGGTCTGAAATGCACAGAACAGGCCATTCTAAGCGTTTTCGCACTGTTTCCAGCCTCAGTATTTCTTTAAGCTGCTGCATCTTAATGGAGGCAATGGCAACAAAGTTTTTGTGCTAGAAATGATCCAAATACATCCCTGAAGCAGGCAAACACCTTTAAAATGCAATTAAATCACTTTGTTCAAAGTAGTGTTCTTTTGGTCTGAAATGCACAGAACAGGTCATTAAGCGTTTTCGCACTGTTTCCAGCCTCAGTATTTGTTTTATCTGCTGCATCTTAATGCAGGCAATGACAATACAATTTTTGTGCTAGATATGATCCAAATACATCCCTGAAGCAGGCAAACCCCTTTAAAATGCATTGAAATCACTTTGTTCAAAGTAGTGTTCTTTTGGTCTGAAATGCACAGAACAGGCCATTAAGCGTTTTCGCACTGTTTCCGGCCTCAGTATTTCTTTAAGCTGCTGTCTCTTAATGCAAGCAATGGCAATAAAATTTTTGGGCTAGATATGATCCAAATACATCCCTAAAGCAGGCAAACACCTTTAAAATGCATTGAAATCACTTTGTTCAAAATAGTGTTCTTTTGGTCTGAAATGCACAGAACAGGCCATTCAAAGCGTTTTCGCACTGTTTCCAGCCTCAGTATTTCTTTAAGCTGCTGCATCTTAATGCAAGCAATGGCAATAAAGTTTTTGTGCTAGATATGATCCAAATACATCCCTGAAGCAGGCAAACACCTTTAAAATACATTTAAATCACTTAGTTCAAAATAGTGTTCTCTTGGTCTGAAATGCACAGAACAGGCCATTAAGCGTTTTCGCACTGTTTCCAGCCTCAGTATTTGTTTTATCTGCTGCATCTTAATGCAAGCAATGGCAATACAATTTTTGTGCTAGATATCATCCAAATACATCCCTGAAGCAGGCAAACACATTTAAAATGCAATTAAATCACTTTGTTCAAAGTAGTGTTCTTTTGGTCTGAAATACACAGAACAGGCCATTCTAAGCGTTTTTCCACTGTTTCCAACCTCAGTTGTTGTTTTATCTGCTGCATCTTAATGGAGGCAATGGCAATAAAGTTTTTGTGCTAGATATGATCCAAATACATCCCTGAAGCAGGCAAACACCTTTAAAATGCATTGAAATCACTTTGAACAAAGTAATGTTGTTTTGGTCTGAAATGCACAGAACAGGCCATTAAGCGTTTTCGCACTGTTTCCAGCCTCAGTGATGCTTTAAGCTTATGCATCTTAATGCAAGCAATGGCAATAAAGTTTTTGTGCTAGATATGATCCAAATACATCCCTGAAGAAGGCAAACACCTTTAAAATGCATTGAAATCACTTTGTTCAAAGTAGTGTTCTTTTGGTCTGAAATGCACAGAACAGGCCATTAAGCGTTTTCGCACTGTTTCCAGCCTCAGTATTTCTTTAAGCTGCTGAATCTTAATGGAGGCAATGGCAACAACGTTTTTGTGCTAGAAACGATCCAAATACATCCCTGAAGCAGGCAAACACCTTTAAAATGCATTGAAATCACTTTGAACAAAGTAATGTTGTTTTGGTCTGAAATGCACAGAACAGGCCATTAAGCGTTTTCGCACTGTTTTCAGCCTCAGTGATGCTTTAAACTTATGCATCTTAATGCAAGAAATGGCAATAAAGTTTTTGTGCTAGATATGATCCAAATACATCCCTGAAGAAGGCAAACACCTTTAAAATGCATTTAAATCACTTTGTTCAAAGTAGTGTTCTTTTGGTCTGAAATGCACAGAACAGGCCATTAAGCGTTTTTCCACTGTTTCCAACCTCAGTTGCTGTTTTATCTGCTGCATCTTAATGCAAGCAATGGCAATAAAGTTTTGTGCTAGATATGATCCAAATACATCCCTGAAGCAGGCAAACACCTTTAAAATGCATTTAAATCACTTTGTTCAAAGTAGTGTTCTTTTGGTCTGAAATGCACAGAACAGGCCATTAAGCGTTTTCGCACTGTTTCCGGCCTCAGTATTTCTTTAAGCTGCTGTCTCTTAATGCAAGCAATGGCAATAAAATTTTTGGGCTAGATATGATCCAAATACATCCCTAAAGCAGGCAAACACCTTTAAAATGCATTGAAATCACTTTGTTCAAAATAGTGTTCTTTTGGTCTGAAATGCACAGAACAGGCCATTCTAAGCGTTTTCGCACTGTTTCCAGCCTCAGTATTTCTTTAAGCTGCTGCATCTTAATGGAGGCAATGGCAACAAAGTTTTTGTGCTAGAAATGATCCAAATACATCCCTAAAGCAGGCAAACACCTTTAAAATGCAATTAAATCACTTTGTTCAAAGTAGTGTTCTTTTGGTCTGAAATGCACAGAACAGGTCATTAAGCGTTTTCGCACTGTTTCCAGCCTCAGTATTTGTTTTATCTGCTGCATCTTAATGCAGGCAATGACAATACAATTTTTGTGCTAGATATGATCCAAATACATCCCTGAAGCAGGCAAACACCTTTAAAATGCATTTAAATCACTTTGTTCAAAGTAGTGTTCTTTTGGTCTGAAATGCACAGAACAGGCCACTAAGCGTTTTCGCACTGTTTACAGCCTCAGTGATGCTTTAAGCTTATGCATCTTAATGCAGGCAATGGCAATAAAGTTTTTGTGCTAGATATGATCCAAATACATCCCTGAAAAAGGCAAACACCTTTAAAATGCATTTAAATCACTTTGTTCAAAGTAGTGTTCTTTTGGTCTGAAATGCACAGAACAGGCCATTCTAAGCGTTTTTCCACTGTTTCCAACCTCAGTTGCTGTTTTATCTGCTGCATCTTAATGCAAGCAATGGCAATAAAGTTTTGTGCTAGATATGATCCAAATACATCCCTGAAGCAGGCAAACACCTTTAAAATGCATTGAAATCACTTTGTTCAAAGTAGTGTTCTTTTGGTCTGAAATGCACAGAACAGGCCATTAAGCGTTTTCGCACTGTTTCCGGCCTCAGTATTTCTTTAAGCTGCTGTCTCTTAATGCAAGCAATGGCAATAAAATTTTTGGGCTAGATATGATCCAAATACATCCCTAAAGCAGGCAAACACCTTTAAAATGCATTGAAATCACTTTGTTCAAAATAGTGTTCTTTTGGTCTGAAATGCACAGAACAGGCCATTCAAAGCGTTTTCGCACTGTTTCCAGCCTCAGTATTTCTTTAAGCTGCTGCATCTTAATGCAAGCAATGGCAATAAAGTTTTTGTGCTAGATATGATCCAAATACATCCCTGAAGCAGGCAAACACCTTTAAAATACATTTAAATCACTTTGTTCAAAATAGTGTTCTCTTGGTCTGAAATGCACAGAACAGGCCATTAAGCGTTTTCGCACTGTTTCCAGCCTCAGTATTTGTTTTATCTGCTGCATCTTAATGCAAGCAATGGCAATACAATTTTTGTGCTAGATATCATCCAAATACATCCCTGAAGCAGGCAAACACCTTTAAAATGCAATTAAATCACTTTGTTCAAAGTAGTGTTCTTTTGGTCTGAAATACACTGAACAGGCCATTCTAAGCGTTTTTCCACTGTTTCCAACCTCAGTTGTTGTTTTATCTGCTGCATCTTAATGGAGGCAATGGCAATAAAGTTTTTGTGCTAGATATGATCCAAATACATCCCTGAAGCAGGCAAACACCTTTAAAATGCATTGAAATCACTTTGAACAAAGTAATGTTGTTTTGGTCTGAAATGCACAGAACAGGCCATTAAGCGTTTTCGCACTGTTTCCAGCCTCAGTGATGCTTTAAGCTTATGCATCTTAATGCAAGCAATGGCAATAAAGTTTTTGTGCTAGATATGATCCAAATACATCCCTGAAGAAGGCAAACACCTTTAAAATGCATTGAAATCACTTTGTTCAAAGTAGTGTTCTTTTGGTCTGAAATGCACAGAACAGGCCATTAAGCGTTTTCGCACTGTTTCCAGCCTCAGTATTTCTTTAAGCTGCTGAATCTTAATGGAGGCAATGGCAACAACGTTTTTGTGCTAGAAACGATCCAAATACATCCCTGAAGCAGGCAAACACCTTTAAAATGCATTGAAATCACTTTGAACAAAGTAATGTTGTTTTGGTCTGAAATGCACAGAACAGGCCATTCAGCGTTTTCGCACTGTTTTCAGCCTCAGTGATGCTTTAAGCTTATGCATCTTAATGCAAGAAATGGCAATAAAGTTTTTGTGCTAGATATGATCCAAATACATCCCTGAAGAAGGCAAACACCTTTAAAATGCATTTAAATCACTTTGTTCAAAGTAGTGTTCTTTTGGTCTGAAATGCACAGAACAGGCCATTAAGCGTTTTTCCACTGTTTCCAACCTCAGTTGCTGTTTTATCTGCTGCATCTTAATGCAAGCAATGGCAATAAAGTTTTGTGCTAGATATGATCCAAATACATCCCTGAAGCAGGCAAACACCTTTAAAATGCATTGAAATCACTTTGTTCAAAGTAGTGTTCTTTTGGTCTGAAATGCACAGAACAGGCCATTCTAAGCGTTTTCGCACTGTTTCCAGCCTCAGTATTTCTTTAAGCTGCTGCATCTTAATGCAAGCAATGGCAATAAAGTTTTTGTGCTAGATATGATCCAAATACATCCCTGAAGCAGGCAAACACCTTTAAAATACATTTAAATCACTTTGTTCAAAGTAGTGTTCTCTTGGTCTGAAATGCACAGAACAGGCCATTAAGCGTTTTCGGACTGTTTCCAGCCTCAGTATTTGTTTTATCTGCTGCATCTTAATGCAAGCAATGGCAATAAAGTTTTTGTGCTAGAAACGATCCAAATACATCCCTGAAGCAGGCAAACACCTTTAAAATGCATTGAAATCACTTTGAACAAAGTAATGTTGTTTTGGTCTGAAATGCACAGAACAGGCCATTAAGCGTTTTCGCACTGTTTTCAGCCTCAGTGATGCTTTAAGCTTATGCATCTTAATGCAAGCAATGGCAATAAAGTTTTTGTGCTAGATATGATCCAAATACATCCCTGAAGAAGGCAAACACCTTTAAAATGCATTTAAATCACTTTGTTCAAAGTAGTGTTCTTTTGGTCTGAAATGCACAGAACAGGCCATTAAGCGTTTTCGCACTGTTTCCAGCCTCAGTGATGCTTTAAGCTTATGCATCTTAATGCAAGCAATGGCAATACAATTTTTGTGCTAGATATCATCCAAATACATCCCTGTAGCAGGCAAACACCTTTAAAATGCATTTAAATCACTTTGTTCAAAGTAGTGTTCTTTTGGTCTGAAATACACTGAACAGGCCATTCTAAGCGTTTTTCCACTGTTTCCAACCCCAGTTGTTGTTTTATCTGCTGCATCTTAATGGAGGCAATGGCAATAAAGTTTTTGTGCTAGATATGATCCAAATACATCCCTGAAGCAGGCAAACACCTTTAAAATGCATTGAAATCACTTTGTTCAAAGTAGTGTTCTTTTGGTCTGAAATGCACAGAACAGGCCATTAAGCGTTTTCGCACTGTTTCCAGCCTCAGTATTTCTTTAAGCTGCTGAATCTTAATGGAGGCAATGGCAACAACGTTTTTGTGCTAGAAACGATCCAAATACATCCCTGAAGCAGGCAAACACCTTTAAAATGCATTGAAATCACTTTGAACAAAGTAATGTTGTTTTGGTCTGAAATGCACAGAACAGGCCATTAAGCGTTTTCGCACTGTTTTCAGCCTCAGTGATGCTTTAAGCTTATGCATCTTAATGCAAGCAATGGCAATAAAGTTTTTGTGCTAGATATGATCCAAATACATCCCTGAAGAAGGCAAACACCTTTAAAATGCATTTAAATCACTTTGTTCAAAGTAGTGTTCTTTTGGTCTGAAATGCACAGAACAGGCCATTAAGCGTTTTCGCACTGTTTCCAGCCTCAGTGATGCTTTAAGCTTATGCATCTTAATGCAAGCAATGGCAATAAAGTTTTTGTGCTAGATATGATCCAAATACATCCCTGAAAAAGGCAAACACCTTTAAAATGCATTTAAATCACTTTGTTCAAAGTAGTGTTCTTTTGGTCTGAAATGCACAGAACAGGCCATTCCAAGCGTTTTCGCACTGTTTCCAGTCTCAGTATTTCTTTAAGCTGCTGCATCTTAATGCAAGCAATGGCAATAAAGTGTTTGTGCTAGATATGATCCAAATACATCCCTGTAGAAAGCAACCACCTTAAAAATGCATTTAAATCACTTTATTCAAAGTAGTGTTCTTTTGGTCTGAAATACACTGAACAGGCCATTAAGCGTTTTCCCACTGTTTCCAGCCTCAGTGATGCTTTAAGCTGCTGCATCTTAATGGAGGCAATGGCAATAAAGTTTTTGTGCTAGATATGATCCAAATACATCCCTGAAGCAGGCAAACACCTTTAAAATGCATTGAAATCACTTTGAACAAAGTAATGTTGTTTTGGTCTGAAATGCACAGAACAGGCCATTAAGCGTTTTCAGCCTCAGTGATGCTTTAAGCTTATGCATCTTAATGCAAGCAATGGCAATAAAGTTTTTGTGCTAGATATGATCCAAATACATCCCTGAAAAAGGCAAACACCTTTAAAATGCATTGAAATCACTTTGTTCAAAGTAGTGTTCTTTTGGTCTGAAATGCACAGAACAGGCCATTAAGCGTTTTCGCACTGTTTCCAGCCTCAGTATTTCTTTAAGCTGCTGAATCTTAATGGAGGCAATGGCAACAACGTTTTTGTGCTAGAAACGATCCAAATACATCCCTGAAGCAGGCAAACACCTTTAAAATGCATTTAAATCACTTTGTTCAAAGTAGTGTTCTTTTGGTCTGAAATGCACAGAACAGGCCATTAAGCGTTTTCGCACTGTTTCCAGCCTCAGTGATGCTTTAAGCTTATGCATCTTAATGCAAGCAATGGCAATAAAGTTTTTGTGCTAGATATGATCCAAAAACATCCCTGAAAAAGGCAAACACCTTTAAAATGCATTTAAATCACTTTGTTCAAAGTAGTGTTCTTTTGGTCTGAAATGCACAGAACAGGCCATTAAGCGTTTTTCTACTGTTTCCAACCTCAGTTGCTGTTTTATCTGCTGCATCTTAATGCAAGCAATGGCAATAAAGTTTTGTGCTAGATATGATCCAAATACATCTCTGAAGCAGGCAAACACCTTTAAAATGCATTGAAATCACTTTGTTCAAAATAGTGTTCTTTTGGTCTGAAATGCACAGAACAGGCCATTCTAAGCGTTTTCGCACTGTTTCCAGCCTCAGTATTTCTTTAAGCTGCTGAATCTTAATGGAGGCAATGGCAACAATGTTTTTGTGCTAGATATGATCCAAATACATCCCTGAGGAAGGCAAACACCTTTAAAATGCATTGAAATCACTTTGTTCAAAATAGTGTTCTTTTGGTCTGAAATGCACAGAACAGGCCATTAAGCGTTTTCGCACTGTTTCCAGCCTCAGTGATGCTTTAAGCTTATGCATCTTAATGCAAGCAATGGCAATACAATTTTTGTGCTAGATATCATCCAAATACATCCCTGTAGCAGGCAAACACCTTTAAAATGCATTTAAATCACTTTGTTCAAAGTAGTGTTCTTTTGGTCTGAAATACACTGAACAGGCCATTCTAAGCGTTTTTCCACTGTTTCCAACCTCAGTTGTTGTTTTATCTGCTGCATCTTAATGGAGGCAATGGCAATAAAGTTTTTGTGCTAGATATGATCCAAATACATCCCTGAAGCAGGCAAACACCTTTAAAATGCATTGAAATCACTTTGAACAAAGTAATGTTGTTTTGGTCTGAAATGCACAGAACAGGCCATTAAGCGTTTTCGCACTGTTTCCAGCCTCAGTATTTCTTTAAGCTGCTGAATCTTAATGGAGGCAATGGCAACAACGTTTTTGTGCTAGAAACGATCCAAATACATCCCTGAAGCAGGCAAACACCTTTAAAATGCATTTAAATCACTTTGTTCAAAGTAGTGTTCTTTTGGTCTGAAATGCACAGAACAGGCCATTAAGCGTTTTCGCACTGTTTCCAGCCTCAGTGATGCTTTAAGCTTATGCATCTTAATGCAAGCAATGGCAATAAAGTTTTTGTGCTAGATATGATCCAAAAACATCCCTGAAAAAGGCAAACACCTTTAAAATGCATTTAAATCACTTTGTTCAAAGTAGTGTTCTTTTGGTCTGAAATGCACAGAACAGGCCATTAAGCGTTTTTCTACTGTTTCCAACCTCAGTTGCTGTTTTATCTGCTGCATCTTAATGCAAGCAATGGCAATAAAGTTTTGTGCTAGATATGATCCAAATACATCTCTGAAGCAGGCAAACACCTTTAAAATGCATTGAAATCACTTTGTTCAAAGTAGTGTTCTTTTGGTCTGAAATGCACAGAACAGGCCATTCTAAGCGTTTTCGCACTGTTTCCAGCCTCAGTATTTCTTTAAGCTGCTGCATCTTAATGCAAGCAATGGCAATAAAGTTTTTGTGCTAGATATGATCCAAATACATCCCTGAAGCAGGCAAACACCTTTAAAATACATTTAAATCACTTTGTTCAAAGTAGTGTTCTCTTGGTCTGAAATGCACAGAACAGGCCATTAAGCGTTTTCGCACTGTTTCCAGCCTCAGTATTTGTTTTATCTGCTGCATCTTAATGCAAGCAATGGCAATAAAATTTTTGTGCTAGATATCATCCAAATACATCCTTGAAGCAGGCAAACACCTTTAAAATGCATTTAAATCACTTTGTTCAAAGTAGTGTTCTTTTGGTCTGAAATACACTGAACAGGCCATTCTAAGCGTTTTTCCACTGTTTCCAACCTCAGTTGTTGTTTTATCTGCTGCATCTTAATGGAGGCAATGGCAATAAAGTTTTTGTGCTAGATATGATCCAAATACATCCCTGAAGCAGGCAAACACCTTTAAAATGCATTGAAATCACTTTGAACAAAGTAATGTTGTTTTGGTCTGAAATGCACAGAACAGGCCATTAAGCGTTTTCAGCCTCAGTGATGCTTTAAGCTTATGCATCTTAATGCAAGCAATGGCAATAAAGTTTTTGTGCTAGATATGATCCAAATACATCCCTGAAGAAGGCAAACACCTATAAAATGCATTGAAATCACTTTGTTCAAAGTAGTGTTCTTTTGGTCTGAAATGCACAGAACAGGCCATTAAGCGTTTTCGCACTGTTTCCAGCCTCAGTATTTCTTTAAGCTGCTGAATCTTAATGGAGGCAATGGCAACAACGTTTTTGTGCTAGAAACGATCCAAATACATCCCTGAAGCAGGCAAACACCTTTAAAATGCATTTAAATCACTTTGAACAAAGTAATGTTGTTTTGGTCTGAAATGCACAGAACAGGCCATTAAGCGTTTTCGCACTGTTTTCAGCCTCAGTGATGCTTTAAGCTTATGCATCTTAATGCAAGCAATGGCAATAAAGTTTTTGTGCTAGATATGATCCAAATACATCCCTGAAGCAGGCAAACACCTTTAAAATGCATTGAAATCACTTTGAACAAAGTAATGTTGTTTTGGTCTGAAATGCACAGAACAGGCCATTAAGCGTTTTCGCACTGTTTTCAGCCTCAGTGATGCTTTAAGCTTATGCATCTTAATGCAAGCAATGGCAATAAAGTTTTTGTGCTAGATATGATCCAAATACATCCCTGAAAAATGCAAACACCTTTAAAATGCATTTAAATCACTTTGTTCAAAGTAGTGTTCTTTTGGTCTGAAATGCACAGAACAGGCCATTCTAAGCGTTTTTCCACTGTTTCCAACCTCAGTTGCTGTTTTATCTGCTGCATCTTAATGCAAGCAATGGCAATAAAGTTTTGTGCTAGATATGATCCAAATACATCCCTGAAGCAGGCAAACACCTTTAAAATGCATTGAAATCACTTTGTTCAAAGTAGTGTTCTTTTGGTCTAAAATGCACAAAACAGGCCATTCTAAGCGTTTTTCCACTGTTTCCAACCTCAGTTGTTGTTTTATCTGCTGCATCTTAATGCAAGCAATGGCAATAAAATTTTTGGGCTAGATATGATCCAAATACATCCCTAAAGCAGGCAAACACCTTTAAAATGCATTGAAATCACTTTGTTCAAAATAGTGTTCTTTTGGTCTGAAATGCACAGAACAGGCCATTCTAAGCGTTTTCGCACTGTTTCCAGCCTCAGTATTTCTTTAAGCTGCTGAATCTTAATGGAGGCAATGGCAACAAAGTTTTTGTGCTAGAAATGATCCAAATACATCCCTAAAGCAGGCAAACACCTTTAAAATGCAATTAAATCACTTTGTTCAAAGTAGTGTTCTTTTGGTCTGAAATGCACAGAACAGGCCATTAAGCGTTTTCGCACTGTTTCCAGCCTCAGTATTTCTTTAAGCTGCTGCATCTTAATGCAGGCAATGACAATAAAGTTTTTGTGCTAGATATGATCCAAATACATCCCTGAAAAAGGCAAACACCTTTAAAATGCATTGAAATCACTTTGTTCAAAGTAGTGTTCTTTTGGTCTGAAATGCACAGAACAGGCCATTAAGCGTTTTCGCACTGTTTCCAGCCTCAGTATTTCTTTAAGCTGCTGAATCTTAATGGAGGCAATGGCAACAACGTTTTTGTGCTAGAAACGATCCAAATACATCCCTGAAGCAGACAAACACCCTTAAAATGCATTGAAATCACTTTGAACAAAGTAATGTTCTTTTGGTCTGAAATGCACAGAACAGGCCATTAAGCGTTTTCGCACTGTTTCCAGCCTCAGTATTTCTTTAAGCTGCTGCATCTTAATGCAAGCAATGGCAATAAAGTTTTTGTGCTAGATATGATCCAAATACATCCCTGAAGCAGGCAAACACCTTTAAAATACATTTAAATCACTTTGTTCAAAGTAGTGTTCTCTTGGTCTGAAATGCACAGAACAGGCCATTAAGCGTTTTCGCACTGTTTCCAGCCTCAGTATTTGTTTTATCTGCTGCATCTTAATGCAAGCAATGGCAATAAAGTTTTGTGCTAGATATGATCCAAATACATCCCTGAAGCAGGCAAACACCTTTAAAATGCATTGAAATCACTTTGTTCAAAGTAGTGTTCTTTTGGTCTAAAATGCACAAAACAGGCCATTCTAAGCGTTTTTCCACTGTTTCCAACCTCAGTTATTGTTTTATCTGCTGCATCTTAATGCAAGCAATGGCAATAAAATTTTTGGGCTAGATATGATCCAAATACATCCCTAAAGCAGGCAAACACCTTTAAAATGCATTGAAATCACTTTGTTCAAAATAGTGTTCTTTTGGTCTGAAATGCACAGAACAGGCCATTCTAAGCGTTTTCGCACTGTTTCCAGCCTCAGTATTTCTTTAAGCTGCTGAATCTTAATGGAGGCAATGGCAACAAAGTTTTTGTGCTAGACATGATCCAAATACATCCCTAAAGCAGGCAAACACCTTTAAAATGCAATTAAATCACTTTGTTCAAAGTAGTGTTCTTTTGGTCTGAAATGCACAGAACAGGTCATTAAGCGTTTTCGCACTGTTTCCAGCCTCAGTATTTCTTTAAGCTGCTGCATCTTAATGCAGGCAATGACAATAAAGTTTTTGTGCTAGATATGATCCAAATACATCCCTGAAAAAGGCAAACACCTTTAAAATGCATTTAAATCACTTTGTTCAAAGTAGTGTTCTTTTGGTCTGAAATGCACAGAACAGGCCATTAAGCGTTTTCGCACTGTTTTCAGCCTCAGTGATGCTTTAAGCTTATGCATCTTAATGCAAGAAATGGCAATAAAGTTTTTGTGCTAGATATGATCCAAATACATCCCTGAAGCAGGCAAACACCTTTAAAATGCATTGAAATCACTTTGAACAAAGTAATGTTGTTTTGGTCTGAAATGCACAGAACAGGCCATTAAGCGTTTTCGCACTGTTTTCAGCCTCAGTGATGCTTTAAGCTTATGCATCTTAATGCAAGCAATGGCAATAAAGTTTTTGTGCTAGATATGATCCAAATACATCCCTGAAAAATGCAAACACCTTTAAAATGCATTTAAATCACTTTGTTCAAAGTAGTGTTCTTTTGGTCTGAAATGCACAGAACAGGCCATTCTAAGCGTTTTTCCACTGTTTCCAACCTCAGTTGCTGTTTTATCTGCTGCATCTTAATGCAAGCAATGGCAATAAAGTTTTGTGCTAGATATGATCCAAATACATCCCTGAAGCAGGCAAACACCTTTAAAATGCATTGAAATCACTTTGTTCAAAGTAGTGTTCTTTTGGTCTAAAATGCACAAAACAGGCCATTCTAAGCGTTTTTCCACTGTTTCCAACCTCAGTTGTTGTTTTATCTGCTGCATCTTAATGCAAGCAATGGCAATAAAATTTTTGGGCTAGATATGATCCAAATACATCCCTAAAGCAGGCAAACACCTTTAAAATGCATTGAAATCACTTTGTTCAAAATAGTGTTCTTTTGGTCTGAAATGCACAGAACAGGCCATTCTAAGCGTTTTCGCACTGTTTCCAGCCTCAGTATTTCTTTAAGCTGCTGAATCTTAATGGAGGCAATGGCAACAAAGTTTTTGTGCTAGATATGATCCAAATACATCCCTGAAGAAGGCAAACACCTTTAAAATGCATTTAAATCACTTTGTTCAAAGTAGTGTTCTTTTGGTCTGAAATGCACAGAACAGGCCATTAAGCGTTTTCGCACTGTTTCCAGCCTCAGTGATGCTTTAAGCTTATGCATCTTAATGCAAGCAATGGCAATACAATTTTTGTGCTAGATATCATCCAAATACATCCCTGTAGCAGGCAAACACCTTTAAAATGCATTTAAATCACTTTGTTCAAAGTAGTGTTCTTTTGGTCTGAAATACACTGAACAGGCCATTCTAAGCGTTTTTCCACTGTTTCCAACCTCAGTTGTTGTTTTATCTGCTGCATCTTAATGGAGGCAATGGCAATAAAGTTTTTGTGCTAGATATGATCCAAATACATCCCTGAAGCAGGCAAACACCTTTAAAATGCATTGAAATCACTTTGAACAAAGTAATGTTGTTTTGGTCTGAAATGCACAGAACAGGCCATTAAGCGTTTTCGCACTGTTTCCAGCCTCAGTGATGCTTTAAGCTTATGCATCTTAATGCAAGCAATGGCAATAAAGTTTTTGTGCTAGATATGATCCAAATACATCCCTGAAAAAGGCAAACACCTTTAAAATGCATTGAAATCACTTTGTTCAAAGTAGTGTTCTTTTGGTCTGAAATGCACAGAACAGGCCATTAAGCGTTTTCGCACTGTTTCCAGCCTCAGTATTTCTTTAAGCTGCTGAATCTTAATGGAGGCAATGGCAACAACGTTTTTGTGCTAGAAACGATCCAAATACATCCCTGAAGCAGGCAAACACCTTTAAAATGCATTGAAATCACTTTGAACAAAGTAATGTTGTTTTGGTCTGAAATGCACAGAACAGGCCATTAAGCGTTTTCGCACTGTTTTCAGCCTCAGTGATGCTTTAAGCTTATGCATCTTAATGCAAGCAATGGCAATAAAGTTTTTGTGCTAGATATGATCCAAATACATCCCTGAAGAAGGCAAACACCTTTAAAATGCATTTAAATCACTTTGTTCAAAGTAGTGTTCTTTTGGTCTGAAATGCACAGAACAGGCCATTAAGCGTTTTCGCACTGTTTCCAGCCTCAGTGATGCTTTAAGCTTATGCATCTTAATGCAAGCAATGGCAATAAAGTTTTTGTGCTAGATATGATCCAAATACATCCCTGAAAAAGGCAAACACCTTTAAAATGCATTTAAATCACTTTGTTCAAAGTAGTGTTCTTTTGGTCTGAAATGCACAGAACAGGCCATTAAGCGTTTTTCTACTGTTTCCAACCTCAGTTGCTGTTTTATCTGCTGCATCTTAATGCAAGCAATGGCAATAAAGTTTTGTGCTAGATATGATCCAAATACATCTCTGAAGCAGGCAAACACCTTTAAAATGCATTGAAATCACTTTGTTCAAAGTAGTGTTCTTTTGGTCTGAAATGCACAGAACAGGCCATTAAGCGTTTTTCTACTGTTTCCAACCTCAGTTGCTGTTTTATCTGCTGCATCTTAATGCAAGCAATGGCAATAAAGTTTTGTGCTAGATATGATCCAAATACATCTCTGAAGCAGGCAAACACCTTTAAAATGCATTGAAATCACTTTGTTCAAAGTAGTGTTCTTTTGGTCTGAAATGCACAGAACAGGCCATTCTAAGCGTTTTCGCACTGTTTCCAGCCTCAGTATTTCTTTAAGCTGCTGCATCTTAATGCAAGCAATGGCAATAAAGTTTTTGTGCTAGATATGATCCAAATACATCCCTGAAGCAGGCAAACACCTTTAAAATACATTTAAATCACTTTGTTCAAAGTAGTGTTCTCTTGGTCTGAAATGCACAGAACAGGCCATTAAGCGTTTTCGCACTGTTTCCAGCCTCAGTATTTGTTTTATCTGCAGCATCTTAATGCAAGCAATGGCAATACAATTTTTGTGCTAGATATCATCTAAATACATCCCTGAAGCAGGCAAACACCTTTAAAATGCATTTAAATCACTTTGTTCAAAGTAGTGTTCTTTTGGTCTGAAATACACTGAACAGGCCATTCTAAGCGTTTTTCCACTGTTTCCAACCTCAGTTGTTGTTTTATCTGCTGCATCTTAATGGAGGCAATGGCAATAAAGTTTTTGTGCTAGATATGATCCAAATACATCCCTGAAGCAGGCAAACACCTTTAAAATGCATTGAAATCACTTTGAACAAAGTAATGTTGTTTTGGTCTGAAATGCACAGAACAGGCCATTAAGCGTTTTCAGCCTCAGTGATGCTTTAAGCTTATGCATCTTAATGCAAGCAATGGCAATAAAGTTTTTGTGCTAGATATGATCCAAATACATCCCTGAAGAAGGCAAACACCTTTAAAATGCATTGAAATCACTTTGTTCAAAGTAGTGTTCTTTTGGTCTGAAATGCACAGAACAGGCCATTAAGCGCTTTCGCACTGTTTCCAGCCTCAGTATTTCTTTAAGCTGCTGAATCTTAATGGAGGCAATGGCAACAACGTTTTTGTGCTAGAAACGATCCAAATACATCCCTGAAGCAGGCAAACACCTTTAAAATGCATTGAAATCACTTTGAACAAAGTAATGTTGTTTTGGTCTGAAATGCACAGAACAGGCCATTAAGCGTTTTCGCACTGTTTTCAGCCTCAGTGATGCTTTAAGCTTATGCATCTTAATGCAAGCAATGGCAATAAAGTTTTTGTGCTAGATATGATCCAAATACATCCCTGAAGCAGGCAAACACCTTTAAAATGCATTGAAATCACTTTGAACAAAGTAATGTTGTTTTGGTCTGAAATGCACAGAACAGGCCATTAAGCGTTTTCGCACTGTTTTCAGCCTCAGTGATGCTTTAAGCTTATGCATCTTAATGCAAGCAATGGCAATAAAGTTTTTGTGCTAGATATGATCCAAATACATCCCTGAAAAATGCAAACACCTTTAAAATGCATTTAAATCACTTTGTTCAAAGTAGTGTTCTTTTGGTCTGAAATGCACAGAACAGGCCATTCTAAGCGTTTTTCCACTGTTTCCAACCTCAGTTGCTGTTTTATCTGCTGCATCTTAATGCAAGCAATGGCAATAAAGTTTTGTGCTAGATATGATCCAAATACATCCCTGAAGCAGGCAAACACCTTTAAAATGCATTGAAATCACTTTGTTCAAAGTAGTGTTCTTTTGGTCTAAAATGCACAAAACAGGCCATTCTAAGCGTTTTTCCACTGTTTCCAACCTCAGTTGTTGTTTTATCTGCTGCATCTTAATGCAAGCAATGGCAATAAAATTTTTGGGCTAGATATGATCCAAATACATCCCTAAAGCAGGCAAACACCTTTAAAATGCATTGAAATCACTTTGACCAAAGTAGTGTTCTTTTGGTCTGAAATGCACAGAACAGGCGATTCTAAGTGGTTTTGCACTGTTTCCAGCCTCAGTGATGCTTTAAGCTGCTGCATCTTAATGCAAGCAATGTCAATGACGTTTTTGTGCTAGATACGATCCAAATACATCCTTGAAGCAGGCAAACACCTTTAAAATACATTTAAATCACTTTGTTCAAAGTAGTGTTCTCTTGGTCTGAAATGCACAGAACAGGCCATTAAGCGTTTTCGCACTGTTTCCAGCCTCAGTATTTGTTTTATCTGCAGCATCTTAATGCAAGCAATGGCAATACAATTTTTGTGCTAGATATCATCTAAATACATCCCTGAAGCAGGCAAACACCTTTAAAATGCATTTAAATCACTTTGTTCAAAGTAGTGTTCTTTTGGTCTGAAATACACTGAACAGGCCATTCTAAGCGTTTTTCCACTGTTTCCAACCTCAGTTGTTGTTTTATCTGCTGCATCTTAATGGAGGCAATGGCAATAAAGTTTTTGTGCTAGATATGATCCAAATACATCCCTGAAGCAGGCAAACACCTTTAAAATGCATTGAAATCACTTTGAACAAAGTAATGTTGTTTTGGTCTGAAATGCACAGAACAGGCCATTAAGCGTTTTCAGCCTCAGTGATGCTTTAAGCTTATGCATCTTAATGCAAGCAATGGCAATAAAGTTTTTGTGCTAGATATGATCCAAATACATCCCTGAAGAAGGCAAACACCTTTAAAATGCATTGAAATCACTTTGTTCAAAGTAGTGTTCTTTTGGTCTGAAATGCACAGAACAGGCCATTAAGCGCTTTCGCACTGTTTCCAGCCTCAGTATTTCTTTAAGCTGCTGAATCTTAATGGAGGCAATGGCAACAACGTTTTTGTGCTAGAAACGATCCAAATACATCCCTGAAGCAGGCAAACACCTTTAAAATGCATTGAAATCACTTTGAACAAAGTAATGTTGTTTTGGTCTGAAATGCACAGAACAGGCCATTAAGCGTTTTCGCACTGTTTTCAGCCTCAGTGATGCTTTAAGCTTATGCATCTTAATGCAAGCAATGGCAATAAAGTTTTTGTGCTAGATATGATCCAAATACATCCCTGAAGCAGGCAAACACCTTTAAAATGCATTGAAATCACTTTGAACAAAGTAATGTTGTTTTGGTCTGAAATGCACAGAACAGGCCATTAAGCGTTTTCGCACTGTTTTCAGCCTCAGTGATGCTTTAAGCTTATGCATCTTAATGCAAGCAATGGCAATAAAGTTTTTGTGCTAGATATGATCCAAATACATCCCTGAAAAATGCAAACACCTTTAAAATGCATTTAAATCACTTTGTTCAAAGTAGTGTTCTTTTGGTCTGAAATGCACAGAACAGGCCATTCTAAGCGTTTTTCCACTGTTTCCAACCTCAGTTGCTGTTTTATCTGCTGCATCTTAATGCAAGCAATGGCAATAAAGTTTTGTGCTAGATATGATCCAAATACATCCCTGAAGCAGGCAAACACCTTTAAAATGCATTGAAATCACTTTGTTCAAAGTAGTGTTCTTTTGGTCTAAAATGCACAAAACAGGCCATTCTAAGCGTTTTTCCACTGTTTCCAACCTCAGTTGTTGTTTTATCTGCTGCATCTTAATGCAAGCAATGGCAATAAAATTTTTGGGCTAGATATGATCCAAATACATCCCTAAAGCAGGCAAACACCTTTAAAATGCATTGAAATCACTTTGTTCAAAATAGTGTTCTTTTGGTCTGAAATGCACAGAACAGGCCATTCTAAGCGTTTTCGCACTGTTTCCAGCCTCAGTATTTCTTTAAGCTGCTGAATCTTAATGGAGGCAATGGCAACACAGTTTTTGTGCTAGAAATGATCCAAATACATCCCTAAAGCAGGCAAACACCTTTAAAATGCAATTAAATCACTTTGTTCAAAGTAGTGTTCTTTTGGTCTGAAATGCACAGAACAGGCCATTAAGCGTTTTCGCACTGTTTCCAGCCTCAGTATTTCTTTAAGCTGCTGCATCTTAATGCAGGCAATGACAATAAAGTTTTTGTGCTAGATATCATCCAAATACATCCCTGAAAAAGGCAAACACCTTTAAAATGCATTGAAATCACTTTGTTCAAAGTAGTGTTCTTTTGGTCTGAAATGCACAGAACAGGCCATTAAGCGTTTTCGCACTGTTTCCAGCCTCAGTATTTCTTTAAGCTGCTGAATCTTAATGGAGGCAATGGCAACAACGTTTTTGTGCTAGAAACGATCCAAATACATCCCTGAAGCAGACAAACACCCTTAAAATGCATTGAAATCACTTTGAACAAAGTAATGTTCTTTTGGTCTGAAATGCACAGAACAGGCCATTAAGCGTTTTCGCACTGTTTCCAGCCTCAGTATTTCTTTAAGCTGCTGCATCTTAATGCAAGCAATGGCAATAAAGTTTTTGTGCTAGATATGATCCAAATACATCCCTGAAGCAGGCAAACACCTTTAAAATACATTTAAATCACTTTGTTCAAAGTAGTGTTCTCTTGGTCTGAAATGCACAGAACAGGCCATTAAGCGTTTTCGCACTGTTTCCAGCCTCAGTATTTGTTTTATCTGCTGCATCTTAATGCAAGCAATGGCAATAAAGTTTTGTGCTAGATATGATCCAAATACATCCCTGAAGCAGGCAAACACCTTTAAAATGCATTGAAATCACTTTGTTCAAAGTAGTGTTCTTTTGGTCTAAAATGCACAAAACAGGCCATTCTAAGCGTTTTTCCACTGTTTCCAACCTCAGTTATTGTTTTATCTGCTGCATCTTAATGCAAGCAATGGCAATAAAATTTTTGGGCTAGATATGATCCAAATACATCCCTAAAGCAGGCAAACACCTTTAAAATGCATTGAAATCACTTTGTTCAAAATAGTGTTCTTTTGGTCTGAAATGCACAGAACAGGCCATTCTAAGCGTTTTCGCACTGTTTCCAGCCTCAGTATTTCTTTAAGCTGCTGAATCTTAATGGAGGCAATGGCAACAAAGTTTTTGTGCTAGACATGATCCAAATACATCCCTAAAGCAGGCAAACACCTTTAAAATGCAATTAAATCACTTTGTTCAAAGTAGTGTTCTTTTGGTCTGAAATGCACAGAACAGGTCATTAAGCGTTTTCGCACTGTTTCCAGCCTCAGTATTTCTTTAAGCTGCTGCATTTTAATGCAGGCAATGACAATAAAGTTTTTGTGCTAGATATGATCCAAATACATCCCTGAAAAAGGCAAACACCTTTAAAATGCATTTAAATCACTTTGTTCAAAGTAGTGTTCTTTTGGTCTGAAATGCACAGAACAGGCCATTAAGCGTTTTCGCACTGTTTTCAGCCTCAGTGATGCTTTAAGCTTATGCATCTTAATGCAAGAAATGGCAATAAAGTTTTTGTGCTAGATATGATCCAAATACATCCCTGAAGCAGGCAAACACCTTTAAAATGCATTGAAATCACTTTGAACAAAGTAATGTTGTTTTGGTCTGAAATGCACAGAACAGGCCATTAAGCGTTTTCGCACTGTTTTCAGCCTCAGTGATGCTTTAAGCTTATGCATCTTAATGCAAGCAATGGCAATAAAGTTTTTGTGCTAGATATGATCCAAATACATCCCTGAAAAATGCAAACACCTTTAAAATGCATTTAAATCACTTTGTTCAAAGTAGTGTTCTTTTGGTCTGAAATGCACAGAACAGGCCATTCTAAGCGTTTTTCCACTGTTTCCAACCTCAGTTGCTGTTTTATCTGCTGCATCTTAATGCAAGCAATGGCAATAAAGTTTTGTGCTAGATATGATCCAAATACATCCCTGAAGCAGGCAAACACCTTTAAAATGCATTGAAATCACTTTGTTCAAAGTAGTGTTCTTTTGGTCTAAAATGCACAAAACAGGCCATTCTAAGCGTTTTTCCACTGTTTCCAACCTCAGTTGTTGTTTTATCTGCTGCATCTTAATGCAAGCAATGGCAATAAAATTTTTGGGCTAGATATGATCCAAATACATCCCTAAAGCAGGCAAACACCTTTAAAATGCATTGAAATCACTTTGTTCAAAATAGTGTTCTTTTGGTCTGAAATGCACAGAACAGGCCATTCTAAGCGTTTTCGCACTGTTTCCAGCCTCAGTATTTCTTTAAGCTGCTGAATCTTAATGGAGGCAATGGCAACAAAGTTTTTGTGCTAGATATGATCCAAATACATCCCTGAAGAAGGCAAACACCTTTAAAATGCATTTAAATCACTTTGTTCAAAGTAGTGTTCTTTTGGTCTGAAATGCACAGAACAGGCCATTAAGCGTTTTCGCACTGTTTCCAGCCTCAGTGATGCTTTAAGCTTATGCATCTTAATGCAAGCAATGGCAATACAATTTTTGTGCTAGATATCATCCAAATACATCCCTGTAGCAGGCAAACACCTTTAAAATGCATTTAAATCACTTTGTTCAAAGTAGTGTTCTTTTGGTCTGAAATACACTGAACAGGCCATTCTAAGCGTTTTTCCACTGTTTCCAACCTCAGTTGTTGTTTTATCTGCTGCATCTTAATGGAGGCAATGGCAATAAAGTTTTTGTGCTAGATATGATCCAAATACATCCCTGAAGCAGGCAAACACCTTTAAAATGCATTGAAATCACTTTGAACAAAGTAATGTTGTTTTGGTCTGAAATGCACAGAACAGGCCATTAAGCGTTTTCGCACTGTTTCCAGCCTCAGTGATGCTTTAAGCTTATGCATCTTAATGCAGGCAATGGCAATAAAGTTTTTGTGCTAGATATGATCCAAATACATCCCTGAAAAAGGCAAACACCTTTAAAATGCATTGAAATCACTTTGTTCAAAGTAGTGTTCTTTTGGTCTGAAATGCACAGAACAGGCCATTAAGCGTTTTCGCACTGTTTCCAGCCTCAGTATTTCTTTAAGCTGCTGAATCTTAATGGAGGCAATGGCAACAACGTTTTTGTGCTAGAAACGATCCAAATACATCCCTGAAGCAGGCAAACACCTTTAAAATGCATTGAAATCACTTTGAACAAAGTAATGTTGTTTTGGTCTGAAATGCACAGAACAGGCCATTAAGCGTTTTCGCACTGTTTTCAGCCTCAGTGATGCTTTAAGCTTATGCATCTTAATGCAAGCAATGGCAATAAAGTTTTTGTGCTAGATATGATCCAAATACATCCCTGAAGAAGGCAAACACCTTTAAAATGCATTTAAATCACTTTGTTCAAAGTAGTGTTCTTTTGGTCTGAAATGCACAGAACAGGCCATTAAGCGTTTTCGCACTGTTTCCAGCCTCAGTGATGCTTTAAGCTTATGCATCTTAATGCAAGCAATGGCAATAAAGTTTTTGTGCTAGATATGATCCAAATACATCCCTGAAAAAGGCAAACACCTTTAAAATGCATTTAAATCACTTTGTTCAAAGTAGTGTTCTTTTGGTCTGAAATGCACAGAACAGGCCATTAAGCGTTTTTCTACTGTTTCCAACCTCAGTTGCTGTTTTATCTGCTGCATCTTAATGCAAGCAATGGCAATAAAGTTTTGTGCTAGATATGATCCAAATACATCCCTGAAGCAGGCAAACACCTTTAAAATGCATTGAAATCACTTTGTTCAAAGTAGTGTTCTTTTGGTCTGAAATGCACAGAACAGGCCATTCTAAGCGTTTTCGCACTGTTTCCAGCCTCAGTATTTCTTTAAGCTGCTGCATCTTAATGCAAGCAATGGCAATAAAGTTTTTGTGCTAGATATGATCCAAATACATCCCTGAAGCAGGCAAACACCTTTAAAATACATTTAAATCACTTTGTTCAAAGTAGTGTTCTCTTGGTCTGAAATGCACAGAACAGGCCATTAAGCGTTTTCGCACTGTTTCCAGCCTCAGTATTTGTTTTATCTGCTGCATCTTAATGCAAGCAATGGCAATACAATTTTTGTGCTAGATATCATCCAAATACATCCCTGAAGCAGGCAAACACCTTTAAAATGCATTTAAATCACTTTGTTCAAAGTAGTGTTCTTTTGGTCTGAAATACACTGAACAGGCCATTCTAAGCGTTTTTCCACTGTTTCCAACCTCAGTTGTTGTTTTATCTGCTGCATCTTAATGGAGGCAATGGCAATAAAGTTTTTGTGCTAGATATGATCCAAATACATCCCTGAAGCAGGCAAACACCTTTAAAATGCATTGAAATCACTTTGAACAAAGTAATGTTGTTTTGGTCTGAAATGCACAGAACAGGCCATTAAGCGTTTTCAGCCTCAGTGATGCTTTAAGCTTATGCATCTTAATGCAAGCAATGGCAATAAAGTTTTTGTGCTAGATATGATCCAAATACATCCCTGAAGAAGGCAAACACCTTTAAAATGCATTGAAATCACTTTGTTCAAAGTAGTGTTCTTTTGGTCTGAAATGCACAGAACAGGCCATTAAGCGTTTTCGCACTGTTTCCAGCCTCAGTATTTCTTTAAGCTGCTGAATCTTAATGGAGGCAATGGCAACAACGTTTTTGTGCTAGAAACGATCCAAATACATCCCTGAAGCAGGCAAACACCTTTAAAATGATTTGAAATCACTTGGAACAAAGTAATGTTGTTTTGGTCTGAAATGCACAGAACAGGCCATTAAGCGTTTTCGCACTGTTTTCAGCCTCAGTGATGCTTTAAGCTTATGCATCTTAATGCAAGCAATGGCAATAAAGTTTTTGTGCTAGATATGATCCAAATACATCCCTGAAGCAGGCAAACACCTTTAAAATGCATTGAAATCACTTTGAACAAAGTAATGTTGTTTTGGTCTGAAATGCACAGAACAGGCCATTCTAAGCGTTTTTCCACTGTTTCCAACCTCAGTTGCTGTTTTATCTGCTGCATCTTAATGCAAGCAATGGCAATAAAGTTTTGTGCTAGATATGATCCAAATACATCCCTGAAGCAGGCAAACACCTTTAAAATGCATTGAAATCACTTTGTTCAAAGTAGTGTTCTTTTGGTCGAAAATGCACAAAACAGGCCATTCTAAGCGTTTTTCCACTGTTTCCAACCTCAGTTGTTGTTTTATCTGCTGCATCTTAATGCAAGCAATGGCAATAAAATTTTTGGGCTAGATATGATCCAAATACATCCCTAAAGCAGGCAAACACCTTTAAAATGCATTGAAATCACTTTGTTCAAAATAGTGTTCTTTTGGTCTGAAATGCACAGAACAGGCCATTCTAAGCGTTTTCGCACTGTTTCCAGCCTCAGTATTTCTTTAAGCTGCTGAATCTTAATGGAGGCAATGGCAACAAAGTTTTTGTGCTAGAAATGATCCAAATACATCCCTAAAGCAGGCAAACACCTTTAAAATGCAATTAAATCACTTTGTTCAAAGTAGTGTTCTTTTGGTCTGAAATGCACAGAACAGGCCATTAAGCGTTTTCGCACTGTTTCCAGCCTCAGTATTTCTTTAAGCTGCTGCATCTTAATGCAGGCAATGACAATAAAGTTTTTGTGCTAGATATGATCCAAATACATCCCTGAAAAAGGCAAACACCTTTAAAATGCATTGAAATCACTTTGTTCAAAGTAGTGTTCTTTTGGTCTGAAATGCACAGAACAGGCCATTAAGCGTTTTCGCACTGTTTCCAGCCTCAGTATTTCTTTAAGCTGCTGAATCTTAATGGAGGCAATGGCAACAACGTTTTTGTGCTAGAAACGATCCAAATACATCCCTGAAGCAGACAAACACCCTTAAAATGCATTGAAATCACTTTGAACAAAGTAATGTTCTTTTGGTCTGAAATGCACAGAACAGGCCATTAAGCGTTTTCGCACTGTTTCCAGCCTCAGTATTTCTTTAAGCTGCTGCATCTTAATGCAAGCAATGGCAATAAAGTTTTGTGCTAGATATGATCCAAATACATCCCTGAAGCAGGCAAACACCTTTAAAATGCATTGAAATCACTTTGTTCAAAGTAGTGTTCTTTTGGTCTAAAATGCACAAAACAGGCCATTCTAAGCGTTTTTCCACTGTTTCCAACCTCAGTTATTGTTTTATCTGCTGCATCTTAATGCAAGCAATGGCAATAAAATTTTTGGGCTAGATATGATCCAAATACATCCCTAAAGCAGGCAAACACCTTTAAAATGCATTGAAATCACTTTGTTCAAAATAGTGTTCTTTTGGTCTGAAATGCACAGAACAGGCCATTCTAAGCGTTTTCGCACTGTTTCCAGCCTCAGTATTTCTTTAAGCTGCTAAATCTTAATGGAGGCAATGGCAACAAAGTTTTTGTGCTAGAAATGATCCAAATACATCCCTAAAGCAGGCAAACACCTTTAAAATGCAATTAAATCACTTTGTTCAAAGTAGTGTTCTTTTGGTCTGAAATGCACAGAACAGGTCATTAAGCGTTTTCGCACTGTTTCCAGCCTCAGTATTTCTTTAAGCTGCTGCATCTTAATGCAGGCAATGACAATAAAGTTTTTGTGCTAGATATGATCCAAATACATCCCTGAAGCAGGCAAACACCTTTAAAATGCATTGAAATCACTTTGTTCAAAGTAGTGTTCTTTTGGTCTGAAATACACAGAACAGGCCACTAAGCGTTTTCGCACTGTTTACAGCCTCAGTGATGCTTTAAGCTTATGCATCTTAATGCAGGCAATGGGAATAAAGTTTTTGTGCTAGATATGATCCAAATACATACCTGAAAAAGGCAAACACCTTTAAAATGCATTGAAATCACTTTGTTCAATGTAGTTTTCTTTTGGTCTGAAATGCACAGAACAGGCCATTCTAAGCGTTTTCGCACTGTTTCCAACCTAAGTATTTGTTTTATCTGCTGCATCTTAATGCAAGCAATGGCAATAAAGTTTTTGTGCTAGATATGATCCAAATACATCCCTGAAGCAGGCAAACACCTTTAAAATGCATTGAAATCACTTTGTTCAAAGTAGTGTTCTTTTGGTCTGAAATGCACAGAACAGGCCATTAAGCGTTTTCGCACTGTTTCCAGCCTCAGTATTTCTTTAAGCAGCTGAATCTTAATGGAGGCAATGGCAACAACGTTTTTGTGCTAGAAATGATCCAAATACATCCCCGAAGCAGGCAAACACCTTTAAAATGCATTGAAATCACTTTGAACAAAGTAATGTTCTTTTGGTCTGAAACGCACAGAACAGGCCATTAAGCGTTTTCGCACTGTTTCCAGCCTCAGTGATGCTTTAAGCTTATGCATCTTAATGCAAGCAATGGCAATAACGTTTTTGTGCTAGATATGATCCAAATACATCCCTGAAGAAGGCAAACACCTTTAAAATGCATTTAAATCACTTTTTTCAAAGTAGTGTTCTTTTGGTCTGAAATGCACAGAACAGGCCATTAAGCATTTTCGCACTGTTTCCAGCCTCAGTGATGCTTTAAGCTTATGCATCTTAATGCAAGCAATGGCAATAAAGTTTTTGTGCTAGATATGATCCAAATACATCCCTGAAGCAGGCAAACACCTTTAAAATGCATTGAAATCACTTTGTTCAAAGTAGTGTTCTTTTGGTCTGAAATACACAGAACAGGCCACTAAGCGTTTTCGCACTGTTTACAGCCTCAGTGATGCTTTAAGCTTATGCATCTTAATGCAGGCAATGGGAATAAAGTTTTTGTGCTAGATATGATCCAAATACATACCTGAAAAAGGCAAACACCTTTAAAATGCATTGAAATCACTTTGTTCAATGTAGTTTTCTTTTGGTCTGAAATGCACAGAACAGGCCATTCTAAGCGTTTTCGCACTGTTTCCAACCTAAGTATTTGTTTTATCTGCTGCATCTTAATGCAAGCAATGGCAATAAAGTTTTTGTGCTAGATATGATCCAAATACATCCCTGAAGCAGGCAAACACCTTTAAAATGCATTGAAATCACTTTGTTCAAAGTAGTGTTCTTTTGGTCTGAAATGCACAGAACAGGCCATTAAGCGTTTTCGCACTGTTTCCAGCCTCAGTATTTCTTTAAGCAGCTGAATCTTAATGGAGGCAATGGCAACAACGTTTTTGTGCTAGAAATGATCCAAATACATCCCCGAAGCAGGCAAACACCTTTAAAATGCATTGAAATCACTTTGAACAAAGTAATGTTCTTTTGGTCTGAAACGCACAGAACAGGCCATTAAGCGTTTTCGCACTGTTTCCAGCCTCAGTGATGCTTTAAGCTTATGCATCTTAATGCAAGCAATGGCAATAACGTTTTTGTGCTAGATATGATCCAAATACATCCCTGAAGAAGGCAAACACCTTTAAAATGCATTTAAATCACTTTTTTCAAAGTAGTGTTCTTTTGGTCTGAAATGCACAGAACAGGCCATTAAGCATTTTCGCACTGTTTCCAGCCTCAGTGATGCTTTAAGCTTATGCATCTTAATGCAAGCAATGGCAATAAAGTTTTTGTGCTAGATATGATCCAAATACATCCCTGAAGCAGGCAAACACCTTTAAAATGCATTGAAATCACTTTGTTCAAAGTAGTGTTCTTTTGGTCTGAAATACACAGAACAGGCCACTAAGCGTTTTCGCACTGTTTACAGCCTCAGTGATGCTTTAAGCTTATGCATCTTAATGCAGGCAATGGGAATAAAGTTTTTGTGCTAGATATGATCCAAATACATACCTGAAAAAGGCAAACACCTTTAAAGTGCATTTAAATCACTTTGTTCAAAGTAGTGTTCTTTTGGTCTGAAATGCACAGAACAGGCCATTCTAAGCGTTTTTCCACTGTTTCCAACCTCAGTATTTGTTTTATCTGCTGCATCTAAATGGAGGCAATGGCAATAAAATTTTTGTGCTAGATATGATCCAAATACATCCCTGAAGAAGGCAAACACCTTTAAAATGCATTGAAATCACTTTGTTCAATGTAGTTTTCTTTTGGTCTGAAATGCACAGAACAGGCCATTCTAAGCGTTTTCGCACTGTTTCCAACCTCAGTCTTTGTTTTATCTGCTGCATCCTAATGGAGGCAATGGCAATAAAATTTTTGTGCTAGATATGATCCAAATACATCCCTGAAGAATGAAAACACCTTTAAAATGCATTTAAATTACTTTTATAACGTAGTGTTCTTTTGGTCTGAAATGCACAGAACAGGCCACTAAGCGTTTTCGCACTGTTTACAGCCTCAGTGATGCTTTAAGCTTATGCATCTTAATGCAGGCAATGGCAATAAAGTTTTTGTGCTAGATATGATCCAAATACATCCCTGAAGAATGAAAACACCTTTAAAATGCATTTAAATTATTTTTATAACGTAGTGTTCTTTTGGTCTGAAATGCACAGAACAGGCCATTAAGCGTTTTCGCACTGTTTCCAGCCTCAGTATTTCTTTAAGCTGCTGTCTCTGAATGGAGGCAATGGCAATAAAGTTTTTGTGCTAGATATGATCCAAATACATCCCTGAAGAAGGCAAACACCTTTAAAATGCATTTAAATTACTTTTATAAAGTAGTGTTCTTTTGGTCTGAAATGCACAGAACAGGCCATTCTAAGCGTTTTTCCACTGTTTCCAACCTCAGTTGTTGTTTTATCTGCTGCATCTTAATGCAAGCAATGGCAATAAAGTTTTGTGCTAGATATGATCCAAATACATCCCTGAAGCAGGCAAACACCTTTAAAATGCATTGAAATCACTTTGTTCAAAGTAGTGTTCTTTTGGTCTGAAATGCACAGAACAGGCCATTAAGCGTTTTCGCACTGTTTCCAGCCTCAGTTGTTGTTTTATCTGCTGCATCTTAATGCAAGCAATGGCAATAAAGTTTTGTGCTAGATATGATCCAAATACATCCCTGAAGCAGGCAAACACCTTTAAAATGCATTGAAATCACTTTGTTCAAAGTAGTGTTCTTTTGGTCTGAAATGCACAGAACAGGCCACTAAGCGTTTTCGCACTGTTTACAGCCTCAGTGATGCTTTAAGCTGCTGCATCTTAATGCAGGCAATGACAATAAAGTTTTTGTACTAGATATGATCCAAATACATCCCTGAAAAAGGCAAACACCTTTAAAATGCATTGAAATCACTTTGAACAAAGTAATGTTGTTTTGGTCTGAAATGCACAGAACAGGCCATTAAGCGTTTTCGCACTGTTTCCAGCCTCAGTATTTCTTTAAGCAGCTGAATCTTAATGGAGGCAATGGCAACAACGTTTTTGTGCTAGAAATGATCCAAATACATCCCCGAAGCAGGCAAACACCTTTAAAATGCATTGAAATCACTTTGAACAAAGTAATGTTGTTTTGGTCTGAAATGCACAGAACAGGCCATTAAGTATTTTCGCACTGTTTCCAGCCTCAGTGATGCTTTAAGCTTATGCATCTTAATGCAGGCAATGGCAATAAAGTTTTTGTGCTAGATATGATCCAAATACATCCCTGAAAAAGGCAAACACCTTTAAAATGCATTGAAATCACTTTGTTCAAAGTAGTGTTCTTTTGGTCTGAAATGCACAGAACAGGCCACTAAGCGTTTTCGCACTGTTTACAGCCTCAGTGATGCTTTAAGCTTATGCATCTTAATGCAGGCAATGGCAATAAAGTTTTTGTGCTAGATATGATCCAAATACATCCCTGAAAAAGGCAAACACCTTTAAAATGCATTTCAATCACTTTGTTCAAAGTAGTGTTCTTTTGGTCTGAAATGCACAGAACAGGCCATTCTAAGCGTTTTTCCACTGTTTCCAACCTCAGTTGTTGTTTTATCTGCTGCATCTTAATGCAAGCAATGGCAATAAAGTTTTTGTGCTAATTATGATCCAAATACATCCGTGAAGAAGACAAACACGTTTAAAATTAAATTAAATCAATTTGACAAAAGTAGTGTTGTTTTGGTCTTAAATGCACAGAACAGGCGATTCTAAGCGTTTTCGCACTGTTTCCATCCTCAGTGATGCTTTAAGCTGCTGCATCTTAATGCAAGCAATGCCAATAAAGTTTTTGTGCTAATTATGATCCAAATACATCCCTGAAGAAGGCAAACACGTTTAAAATTAATTTAAATCATTTTGACAAAAGTAGTGTTGTTTTGGTCTTAAATGCACAGAACAGGCGATTCTAAGCGTTTTCGCACTGTTTCCATCCTCAGTGATGCTTTAAGCTGCTGCAGCTTAATGCAAGCAATGCCAATAAAGTTTTTGTGCTAATTATGATCCAAATACATCCGTGAAGAAGGCAAACACGTTTAAAATTAATTTAAATCAATTTGACAAAAGTAGTGTTGTTTTGGTATTAAATGCACAGAACAGGCGATTCTAAGCGTTTTCGCACTGTTTCCATCCTCAGTGATGCTTTAAGCTGCTGCATCTTAATGCAAGCAATGGCAATAAAGTTTTTGTGCTGTGAAGAGCTGTGTAAGCATTTCAGGCCTTATCAGCCTCAGAGCGAGAAGGAAGAAAAGGGAAATGCTGTCTGGCCTAAAAGGAGCAGATGGAGTGATCAACGAGAAAATATGCGTTATAAAAAGCCTTTACAGAAGAAACAACATGGTCATCCCAAGCAGATATCCCCTGAGAAAGTGGTTGCCATGGAGAGGGTGGGGCGACCCCAGCAGCAGCTAGAGGAAGAGGAAGTGGTGATGGAAGTCGGTTGCCTGTCACCCAAGTTGGAAACATCAGAACCCAAAAATAGAGTGAAGGGAGAGTCTGTGCATGCAAACAGTTTGTTAGAGGGAGAGTGGGAAATTTTAGATGAAGTTTGAAGGTTTAACAGTTAAACTGTATTTTCACTCCACTGTATGATTTTACACGGGTTGCATAACAACTTTACTCATGATGATTGTTATGATGTATAACCATGTGATGAGTTTATAATTACTCAGAATGATTACTTATACTGATTCCTTAACAAAAATAATGTTTGTTAATTCAAATGTGTTTGATTTTTAAGGTTGAAATCAGATGAACTGTGACCAGGTTGAAACAACGTTCAAAAGTGTTAAATGTATGAAGTAAAAGGTCAATCAAGATAATTTCTGTGTGCATCAGCTAAATATTAAGGAAGTACAGGGCCAGTGGAAAGTACCAGAAGGGCCAGGAGGATGTGCTGGGGGATGGGAAGAACATGAAGAACAGCATCTCTGACCAACGATGAGACAGGGATTAGATCATGTCTGTTCACGTGTGAATACTGTCCTGCCATTGGTTGATAAAGGTTGAACACGCGCTAAGCATCACCTTACTGTGCCTGTAAACCACCAATGATGCTACAGATGTGATTTTATGTGTATGATTAAGGAGGAGACAGGAAGATGACATAGCTAAAATTTAGTATAAAAATCCTGGATTTTGGCTGGTTAGGCACATTGTTTACTGTTGCAGGGGGACCCTCTGTCAGTCTGAACCAAAAACTGAGAAGCACAGGAAGAAAGGAGATCCAAAGCAGAAATCGGCCTCACGGCCTGACTGCCCTTGTGCAGTTTTGCCCCGGTGCATGACGGAGCATGAAGCATCACGGAGAAGACCTACAGCTGGGCCTCAGTTTCCAACCCAGAGACTCTCAGCCAACAATCCTCACACCTGTGTCGTGCCCACTCTTCAAGCTTTTGCATCTGCTAAATAAAGTACAACATCTGCAGTTAAAGTAACAGCTTCTTTGCTTTAATTGTCTTTTATAAGGGTTTCTTAAAGTGCTCGTAGCCTCTCCTCGTTGACGTAAAAGTATCCGATCGTGTGTGACTAAGCCAGGCTCACAGTCTAGACCCGAAATTAATACCTCCTGCGTGGTAAAAGTATACTTATCACAAAAACTTATTCCAGCAACCACAACAACTGTTACTTTAAGAAGGAAGCTGCCGTTAACCAGGGTGACTCATTGGTATTTGTAATTTTCTGGTCTATACAGGTGCTGATGTTAGTGCAAGCAGGGCGAACACTGGCATGAAGGTAGTGAATTAGCTGGATGAATTCCTTCGCCTCAGCCTAGAATAGAAACCTGTACTGTTAAACCCCAGGCAGGCTGATAAATTAACCACTTCAATGTGGCCTACTCTCTTGTACTAGAGGGTCAGAGAAACAAACACCACGTCTGTGTCGTCAAGTGTTCGGAAGGTTTTGACAAAGGCGATTAGTATTAGTGTTAACGCCAGTTAGGTAAGATAACTTCAAACGTAAGGGTACATCAAACTTACCCGAATAAATGTCAGTTCTCCTGGAAAAGGAGCCTTTCAGCTTGGTTAATCCCACTGATGAGTGCAGAAAAAGTCAGAAGAAGGGCGAGGCTGCAACGCAGAGTTACACAGACACTGAGAAAACGGAGAGTGAGAGAGGCTTGACGAATCAGCACTGAGCATGTTTTAAATGCCAAAAACAGATGTCTGGACAATCCCTCCCCTCTCTGCAGAAACAGAACGTCTTCTTCTGATTAGTGTTATTAGTGCCATTTTTTATTCGTTTTTGAATTTCCATCAAAAGCACAGAAGTTGATTATTTAAACTGTGTCCACATTAGAGGGCGTTTGATGTAGATAGAACATCTTCTTCTTGTTTTATTTTCAGCTAAGTACCCTGTCTCTGCAGAGGGGGGAGGGATTGTCACTTGTTCTTCACATTTGAAAAATGCTCCAATCTGATTGGTCAAGACTCTCTCTCTCTCTCTTCCCCGTGTCGTCCTAACTCCGCTTTGCAGCCTTGCCCTTCTTTCTTCATCTATTCCTGGAGAGAAGACATTTATTTGGGTAAGTTTAGTGTCGGTAATAAAGTGATTATAACGTGTCTGCGTGACCGCAAACTCATTCCAAATGAATCACATTCGGCCTCCACATTAAAAGAGTGGCCAGTACAACAAAAATTTCTGTTAGCATAATTAATTGATCAAAATATTATGTCCCTGTAGTCATTGCTTTAGTGAGTTGAGAATTGAATTAACCTGTGAGTGTAGATGTAACGCTTCATAGTATTCATTTTGGTGTGTGAAAAATAAATAAATCAAAAATCTTTTCCAATATTAGCCAGTCAAAATGTATGTCATGCACTGTGAATTGTTCATAAATAAGTAGTTGAGGAAGGCAGTTGTCAGAATGTTCTCTGTGCTCAAATTTAGGATCTAGAGTTTAGCTTATTGTATTTGGACATGTATGATAACTCATCATAACCCAAGATTTAAGTATTAATTCAATATCATCTTTAAAAGTGATTTTCATCCTCGATTTTGACGACATGTGACTTGAGAAATCTCACTGTGAATGCATGTATTTAGGTTCATCAACTAAAACAACTGTTTCAAGTAAGAGAAACACTGTATTTGTGATTTGGAGGTAAAATGACCCGCTTTTGTTAGGAATTACACAGATAGAGTTAACTGTTCTTGGCATCATTATTGTGCAATACCAAACACATTTGACTGGAAAAGTTGACTCTTTGTCCTTGTTTTTAGGTGCAGCCACTAAAATACATGAAACCACCAAAGGGAGTGCTGAATGAACCACAAGCTGTTTCGGTGAGTTTTGTACTCTATTACTTACTGTTTTGGCACTGTTTGGTTATGTCCTGACGACAATGTTGCTCAACGTGAAGTTCTGTCTGACTTAATTATAATTGAATCTATCTGTCAATCAGTTAGATCCAAAATCCAAGTATAACTGTTGAAGCCAAGTGTTTATTTACACAAAACAAGCACACAAACAGCGAGCCTCCTGCGATAGACTTGCCAAAGGGGTGGAATCTGTCACCTGGATCTTCTTATCTTTCTCAGGCAGTCCCCTCAAAGATTCCTATTTCTTTGTTTTTAAACAGTAACACTAACATTTGCTTTCCCACTGGCCTATGCAGTGCATCTGTGTGGCGGAGTAATCTCACACCTGTTGCTCCCAAAGCACCTATCTCTTCTTCAATCTGTCATGCTGTGGCAAAGGTGTTTCATAAGCGTGACAAGTTTCTATTAAATAGTTCTCCATCTTCTGTTTTAATATAGTAATGCTGAGTTTGGAAAAGTTGCCTGTTTAAATCATTATCTGGTAACCCGTAGTTGAACGGTTCTGTGGATTTCACCGGTTTCGTTGGACTGTTGTCATCCT
The DNA here is from genome assembly GCA_030770545.1 of Macropodus opercularis. NCBI lineage: Eukaryota > Metazoa > Chordata > Actinopteri > Anabantiformes > Osphronemidae > Macropodus > Macropodus opercularis. The sequence goes on along the minus strand of JAUCMP010000028.1, from coordinate 11,013,418 downwards.
TGCATCTCCCTCTGGTGAAGTTTGGTTTGTAGGACACCTCTCTGTCATCTTTGCCGGTGCGGCTCTGGGTGGGCCTGATTCCAGATGATCGTGGTGCACTGGCGTAGGTTCTCTTGACTCCGGTGGGCGTGGGGGCTCAATCTGTTCCTGTGGTGGTTGAATTGCAGCCCAATGTGGTTTGTAGAGGCAAAAACCTGTTAGGAACCTGATGAATGAATCAAAAGTCGATCAAAGGTGTCTTTTTGTTGTCTTTTTTTCTTGCAAGAAGAGAAAGACACAGAATCAATGCAAAACTGTCCTGCCTGAGTGTAGATCTGAAGTCATCTACCCTGCGCCTACCTAAATACCTCCTCTGTTGCTAGGGAGTAAAGATGTGTCTTCTCATTAGCTCAGTCTCAGGGTCAGTCACTGTCTTGCAGCAGGAGAAAAGTGTAACAAATCAAAGTTCAGCTGCCATGCTCTCATGGCCATGGCCCCATGCTGTAAAACAATTTTAACTAAACAGTATCCCCCTTACCTCCCTTTCTCATGAGAAAGAAAAAGCTCACTTTTCTAAAATATTTCTGTAAGCAGGTCGTGAATTGGTCACTGCAGTCTTGCAGGTCTCCTGTCATGTGTAATGCACAGGACATCAGGACAGCTTTGTATTTCACTTCATGGCAATGGATTAAAATGAGGTGTCAAGACACAGTCTTACTTTTTTCTTTTACCTTAAACATTGGTGCAGCCGAATATTTCAATAGATTATTTTAATTTGTTCGCCTACCTACAAGGTAAATTAAATGTTTAGCTTTTGATGTTGTTATTGGTTCATCTGCACCTACTTCAGATTTAGATTTACTACTTTACTTTTACAGTCATCATCCCTTCTCCTTGCCAGTAAGCAGTGCGTGGATATGTCAGCCAATATACACTATATTGTATTCACTCATCCATCCAAATAATAGGAATCGGTGCACAAGGCAAGTTCCATAAAGAAAATGGATGACAGAGTCTGGTGTGGAAGAACTTGATGGCCTGCACAGAGTCCTGACCTCAACCCGATAGAACACCTTTGGGATGAATTAGAGCAGAGAGTGAGAGCCAGGCTTTCTTGTCCAACATCAGTGTTTGACCTCACAAATGCGCTTCTGGAAGCATGGTCAACAATTCCCATAAACACACTCCTAAACCTTGTGGACAGCCTTCCCAGAAGAGGTGAAGCTCTTATAGCTGCAAAGGGTGGACCGGTGTCATATTGAACCCTATGGATTAGGAATGGGATGTCACTTAAGTTCATATGCGAGTCAGGGCAGTTGAGCAAATACTTTTGCAATAGTGTATTTCTGAAAGTTTGGTGCTTAGTGTGAAGTCATATGCATCAGACTTTACATATGAGTCATAGTGATTACTCCTTGGTTCCATTAGGCCTTTGTGAGATCATGGTCATCGCTCAGTCGAGTAGTGGGTGTTGGCCTGTTTCAGTGCTGATTTGTGCAGGTGTAGTGTGATGTGACATCAGGAACTCCCCCCTGCTAAACCTGAAAGGGTTAGCACAACAAAGACAAACAGAACAGAGCTTTTAGGGAAAAGATAGGAAACATTCTCCTCGTTCAACAGGTCTCCTCCCCAGACAGGTGTATGTGGAGGTACATCAAGGTTGTCAAGAGCAGGGTGACCAGGATCCCCGACTGAGGGCCCATCACCTGCTGCTCCTAGGATAAGAACCATTTCTCTTATCACACTTGGCAGAAAGTGAGGACCCTAGTCTGATGATTTAGTATCTGGCATTGTCCAATCTGGGAAACACTATACAAAAACTTAGCTGCTGCCTTGTGGTCTGCTTTAGCTGTTGGACAACCTTCCATCTATCTACTAAACCTGCACACTACTACAAACAGGTACCTCCTCCGTTGCAAGGGAGTAAAGATGTGTCTTGTCGTTATCTCAATCTTAACGAAAAACAGTCCACAAGGGACTTATCAGGTCACAACTCAGGGTCAGTCACTACCTTGCACCAACGGGGAAAGTGTAACAGAAACAAAGTAAATCAAAGTCCTGCTGCCATGTTCTCTCCATGGCCCCATGTCGTAAACCAATTTTACTACACAGTGTCTCCCCACCACAACACCATCAAGGTAGAAGAGAAGGCTCATTGTTCTAAAACATTTCTGTAAGCAGGTATATAACTCATTCTATGATTACTTCACTTAGTATAGATAAAAGCAAATACATATGAGGATATATCAAGTAATATGAATCAGAGTTCTGTCACAAGGGAAAATACCCATATAGTAGAAATTCCATTACAATTCCTCCTTTTTGATTATTAATTAATCAACACACAAAGTGAACAAAAAACATCAGTATAGCTAAATTCACGAAGGCTTTGTTTAGCTACCATCATAAACTTTTCACAGAAAAATGCAAGAGCTGTTTTTGCGAGGTGAAAGTACTTCTGGTGATAAAGCTTAGCAAAAGAATGTGACAGAACTAAAATCGGTTACAGTGAATACACAGAACAAAGTGGTTATATTGAACACGGTATCATTTACACATAATCAGCTTTTCCTTCATCAGAGTCATCACTAGTGTCAGATAAAAGTTCACAAAGTTCCGTGTCCCATGAAAACAAACCTGGAATAGATGCAGGCATGTACCGTAACATCTGGTGGGTTAAAGCTGTCTCTGTTACTCTCATAATTAACCCTCTGGCACACAAACCAAGCACCCCGACTGCTGCAATAAGGGACACAACAATTGACACGATAAAATCTTTCCACTTCCCAAACACAGAATCCATCCAGGCCCAAATAGATGAATTTACTCCTGAGTTTTCTGCTAACTCATCTCTGAGGGCCCTTAGTCCGTCCAAAGTTCTGGTCACTGTGCCATCTGGAGCAGTGTTGTTCGGGATGAAGGTGCAACAAGTGTCTTTGAACATAACACATAACCCTCCTTTCTCTGCCAGTAACATGTCAACTCCCATTCGGGTTTGCCAGGTCATTAGGGATGTAGGTGCCAACTGTTCTGCCAGGCCTTTCATGCCATCATGGGTCATGTTGATAAACCTCTGCTGATTGTAATAGATATAGTTGATCCATTCAGTATTCTTTGCCGATTCAACAATGGTCCCTATTAGTGGAATGGCATGTGCCCATCCACCTGCTATCTGATCCCTAACCTTAAATTCATCTGGAACCCCTCTGGGTACGCCAATTCCATCAATATATACCTTAGAATCAAAGGATCCACCAGGAGCATGTCGTTTGTTTCTAGTTGGGGTTTTAGTGGGAGCCAGAATGTGAACTCCGTCAGTGACAAACATTACCTGTGTACAGGTCCCAGTCCAATTGTATGGAAGTGTTTGCATAGGGTGTTCTCCACACATCCACCATATGTCTGATAAGCGTTTGTCTTGGTGGATAAAGTGTTCTTCTCGTGGAGACATCCTAAGGATACTATTAACGTCATATTTGTCCCCACCCAGATGAGTGAAATTACCTATTGGCACAGCAGACACATGATTTGTCACATTCCAGGTCACATGGCAGTCAGGAAATTCACCTACACCGATGCCACTCTTTCGATCATTGTGGAAACATTCAAATTGGCATGTTTTACACATCGTAAACATTGTCGGAGCTTCTAGGGGGTCTTTCATAATCCTTATATTTTCGGCCACTAAGTAATCAGAACCGTTCCTGTAGGGATATCTCAAATCTTGTCCTAATGCATGTACAACTCTCATTTTACACTCAGTATGGCACCTTATTTGGTCCACATGGCGTCTTCCGCAGTTGGTACCTCTGTTAGTTTCTTCTATTTCAATATAGCAATTGCGGCTATTAAAGGGCATTGGCACTGCCATCAAGGTGGGTCTTGCTGCTGCGCAAGCCAGACATGAGTCTTCAGTGATGGTTCGTGAGGTGTAATTAGTGTAGGCTAGCCATAGGTTGTTGGTTGGATTCTCTTTCAAGTACGCTTGTGCCTGTTTCCATGCTGTCTCATCTAACACAGCTCTGGTGGCACGTGTACGACTTTTCTGTGGCTCAAGTGGAGTTAAACACCAAATGAGTGTAAAGATAATTACTGTTACTACAGTGAGGACAGTAAGAGATCGTCTCAGTCCACAGAAACCTGGCCACCTATATCACGGTTCTCTATTCATCTTAAGGGTTATGTAAAACTCTAGTAACAAACAAAGGATTAGCAAGGTTATAACTATGACTTTTTAAGCAAAGTCCCACAGTTCACGCAATGTCTCTCACAGTTCTCTGTTGTTGTGTGTACTGCACTGTACTGATGTGTAGCGTTGACATCCCTCGTAGGTGGTTCACCACTGTGTACTTGTATTCTCAGTGTGTGCCGTATGTGCTATGCTAAAGTGTATTCACCGGTGCAGTGGAGAAACACTCAACGTGTCTCTCCCACTGTGCTGGTCAACGCCGCCCCTCGTAGAACAAGGGTGTTACTGCTGATCAGAGCCCTCGTGCTGGTGGACAGCTGGTGAGAAGTCATCTACTGGCTCTGGCACCTTCCTGCAGTGGCTCGCATGGATCCACGTCGCCCTCTCTGCGACCTTCACTGCCGTGTGCGTAGTCAGTAGCACCTGGAAGGGTCCAACCCACTTGCGTACCTTCCAGTGTTTAGGGCGATGTTCTCGTACCACAATCCAGTCGCCTGGTTCCAGAGAGTGTAGTGGCCCTTGTGCTGGAACTGGTAAAGCTACTGTCACCTGCTGAGAGATCTGAGAGAGAACGGCAGACAAAGACTTACAGTACTGTAAACATCTCATCTTCACAAAGTGAAGTGGATGGTAACGGCCTCTCAGTGGGATGTATGTGTGGGGGTTTTCCAAACAGGAGTTCAAAAGGACTTAAATTCCCCCTACACCTTTGTCTCATTCTCATGTACATCATCACCACTGGTAATGCTTGTATCCATGTGAGCCCTGTCTCAGCACAACATTTAGCCAACTTGCGTTTCAGGCTACCATTTTCTCGCTCTATAGCCCCTCCACTGGCGGGATGGTACGCACAGTGTCTTCTTATGTCGGTGCCTAAAAAGGAACCTATTTGGTCAATAGCTTCGTTCACAAAATGTGATCAGTTTTCACTGGAAATCCTCTCTGGAATGCCCCACCGGGGAGGTATCTCAGTTAGCAAAGCCTTGCCCACTGTGCCACTAGAGGCATGTTTTGCTAGAAACACTTCAATCCATTTAGACCACATGTCTACAATGGTGAGACAATACTTCTTTCCCTGACATGGAGTGAGTTCAATGAAGTCCATCATTATGTGTTCAAATGGTCTGGTCGGCTGTGGGTGTGCTGCTAACGGTTGGTATTGCTTACGACCTGTGTTGTGTGTATTACAGATCATGCACGCTTGGCAGAATTTCTGTGCGTAAATGCAAAACCCTTTCGTAAACCAGTGCTGAGTTAACGCCTTCACCATCCCTCCCTATGATACATGATCCAAGCCATGTGTCAACTTAGCAAAATGAGGAAAAAAGTGTTTAGGTCCCCACCACACATCATCACGAAACTCCGCACGTCTTCCACTGAGTCCGTTCCTGTGGAGTTGAGAAAGATTGAAGTGCAGAGAGAGAGTCAGGTGGAACAGAGGAGGTGATGGAAACAGCTGTAAGAAGGAGGGGTAGAAGTGAGGCTGCCTTAGCAGCTGCATCTGCCCTACGGTTACCTGCGGACACAGAGTCAGTTCCCGTCGTGTGAGCAGTGCACTTGCAGACAGCAATGTGTTTAGGTAAAAGGATAGCCTCTAAGAGGTCAGACACCTTATCCCGATGGGAGATGGGCTGGCCGTCTGATTTAAGGAAGTTTCTGTGTTTCCAAAGAGTTCCAAAGTCATGCGTTACACTGAAAGCATATTTAGAATCAACCCAAATAGTGACAGTTTTGTCCTTTGCCAATTTACAAGCTTCAGTGAGTGCTACCAGCTCTGCCACTTGAGCAGAGAGGTGAGACGGCAGGGGGCCGGACTGGAGAACGTCATGCTCTGTGCAAACTGCATAGCCCACACGAGGAGCACCAGTATCAGGGTCCCTGGAAGCAGAGCCGTCTGTGAAAAGCACAAGATCTTTCTCAACTCCACAGGAACGGACTCAGTGGAAGACGTGCGGAGCTGAGTTTCGTGATGATGTGTGGTGGGGACCTAAACACTTTTTTCCTCATTTTGCTAAGTTGACACATGGCTTGGATCATGTATCATAGGGAGGGATGGTGAAGGCGTTAACTCAGCACTGGTTTACGAAAGGGTTTTGCATTTACGCACAGAAATTCTGCCAAGCGTGCATGATCTGTAATACACACAACACAGGTCGTAAGCAATACCAACCGTTAGCAGCACACCCACAGCCGACCAGACCATTTGAACACATAATGATGGACTTCATTGAACTCACTCCATGTCAGGGAAAGAAGTATTGTCTCACCATTGTAGACATGTGGTCTCAGCCGCCAGGTGTTTCAACAAAGCCACTGTGTCTCTTTCACACTGGTCCTTTGTGGGGCTGCAGATAATGATGTCATCCACATATTGCAACAAAGCACTTCCTGGCATGAGAGAAAGATGTTCAAGACTGCGTCTCAGTGCCTCATTAAAAATTGTGGGGGACTCCACATACCCCTGGCAAAGTCTGGTCCATGTCCACATGCGACCTTTGAACTGGAAAGCAAACCAGAACTGACTGTCTGGGTGAACAGGGACACTGAAAAAAGCATTTGCCAAGTCAACAACGGAAAACCACTTAGCATCAGGAGGAACCGGTGATAACAGAGTGTAAGGATTAGGCACATTATTGGCTCTGGGTTGAACTGCAGCATTTACTGCCTGCAGATCCTGCATAAATCTCCATTCAGTGGGTTGACCTTTGTCTCTGACCTTCTTCACAGGAAAGATAGGTGTGCAGCAGGGGCTGTAGTCACATGGTACGATAACGCCTGCTCCTGTCAGTGAGTTAAAGACTGGAGTTATGCCGTCTATGGCCTCCTGTCTGTGTGGGTACTGTTTTGCACATGGCCTGTATATGGTTTTAGGCGTAACCACAACTGGTTCGCAGTTACGGATCAGGCCCACATCGTATTTGTGTCTGGCCCACAGTGTGTGTGGCACTCCTGCTAAAGCAGGAGTTGATGTTAGCTCTGTGTCAGTGAGCAACGTGTGGCAAGATGTGTGATGCTCAGATTGAGGAAATGGAATCACCACACGAGTTGTGTGTATAACAGAAGTGAAACACTGTCTGTATACTCTACCAATGGGTGAATAGGAAACCTTTTCCTGAGGCGTACTTTGCCAATCAGTCAGACGTCTGCATCTTAACGTAAATCGTCCCAAGTCTTTCCAGTCAGCAGACCTGCTTTTGCAGAGAGATATGTGTGGTGCAAAGGAAAACACATCATACAGTTTGTCCAACTGTGGTGGGAGAGTGACAGAGAGAGCACAGTCATGCTCTGTCCAGTACAGATAACCTGTGGTCAATTTGTCAGACAACGCAGTCGACCATTGTTGCTCGAATTGTTTATCTGAACCCTGTGACACATGAATGGTGCAGTGTAAGTCTTCTGGATCCATATAGTCTGTTGCTTCTGGGTTAACTAACGCATGCGCTGTAGACATTAACTGCTCACACAAGACAGACTGCTGCAGCTTACACACATACGCATACAGTAAATCACTCGCTCCACAGAGCACAAACACTCCCTCTGGGTCTGTGTTCGCATCTGTGGTGACCTTCAATCCCTCTGGGGATGAGATCAGAGAAATGCCCAGTTTGATCATTAGATCTCTCCCTAGCAAATTTATGGGGCACAAATCAGAAAACATGAAAGCCTGCTTGAATGTGGTACCGTCTGGAGTAAGACATGTCAAAGGTTTGGTTAGATATTCTTTTACTGTTACACCCGAAGCCCCAACACTATAAACATAATTCCCACTTATTCTTGGTGCAGTTTTAAGAATTGAGGACGTCATCACAGAGCGTGTAGCTCCACTGTCTACAAGAAAAGTGATTTGCTCCCCGTGTATCGTTAAAACTGGAAATTGCATGTGTGGTTCAGTCAGGTGCACATACGTGCCTTGTGGTGTTTTCATTCTACTTTCTAAATTCATCAAACACTGTAAAATCATTTCTGAATCTATGCAAGGTAAGCGTTCTTCATTGCAGTTAGTAGAAGCATTTGAGGTTAGGCATAGCAAGCGTTCTTCATTGCAATTGCCAGCAATAGCATCATCAGTGGATGTTTGTGTAAGCGTGTCTGTGTGTGTGTCAGTGCAATCACCTCCCTCCTCAGCCTCAGCCACACCGTCACCGGGCCCAGACCGTCTCCCCACCCATCAGTCCGCCCCCGCAGAAACATCCCGCAGACAGTCAGCTGGTCTGTGTCCCTCTTCCTTGCAGTACGGACACCGTCCCTCAGTGGATTGGCAGTTTCGAGCCCAATGTCCTTCTTAACAGCAATTAAAGCATGTTCCTCGGCCATGTCCTTTTTGACCTGCGCGACCTCGTCCTCCTCTGGTGTAGCCTCTTCCTCGACCGTGGTTCTGTTGTGCGACTGCCTGATACATTGTTACAGCTGCCAGATGTAACAGATGTCTTTATTTTCCTTTTCTTCTTTCTGTCGCAGCAGTTGCTGGACAGCATGATCTACATGACGTCGAACGTCCTCCAATCTCGCTCCAGTATCAGCACCAATGCAGGTCTGACGGGTCAGCTTTGCCACTTCGGGTAAAAGGCCTTTCAGGAAATAGTCAGTTAAGTGCATTTCCCAGGCACTGGGGTTGTCGCCAGGTTGATCAGGCAGCGTCATTCCCCCGTCTCTGATGAATGCCTCCCTTAGGCGATGGAGGAAATCATCCACCGATTCTCCGTCTCGTTGTCTGCAGCTCGTGACTTTCCCAATGTTCATTCTGACAGGGAATGCAAGTTTTATGCCCGCACACAGTCTCTCTACTGCAGCACGGTACAGGTCATTGGCCCCATCAGTCCATGTTGGTGCAGCACTGCGGATTTGGGAATCTGGCAGACGCTTGTTAAGTTTGTGCATGTCCCCTGGCTTGACTTTGAATGTCAGCAGCCGTCGGATTTCAGCACCTGTTGGACGAAACTCTCTGCAGAAGTCACCAAGGGCATTAGAAAACTCTGTACCGGACAGATATGGATCAGGCAGATTCTGTCCAGCATTTCTGACATCATCGTCCATCCAGGGGCAGAACACAAGCTGCGTTCCTTGTGGCCCTGCGATCTCTACCATAGGCATGGTTATAACTGAACCAGGTTTGGCCTGTCTGGTTCTTTTCGCAATCAGGCTGAAGTGTCGGCCGTCTACACCTGTGTCTGCAGTGGAACCTGCTCCTCCTACAGCTCCGTGCACTACTTCTGTGGTTGAATCAGGAGCAGGGTGTGAGGTGAACGGGCCTTGAAATTGCTGTAGCTGTAGTGGTGGTAACATAGGACTTTGAAGCAGCTGTGGCTGCAACGGTGGTAACAGTTGCAGGGCAGGTGGACCTTGAAGCTGTTGCAGTGCTTGTAGGACAGACGGGTCCGGTTGCCGCTGTTGTGGTGTCTGCAGGACAGACGGGTCTGGTTGCTGCTGCTGTTGCGGTTGCAGGACAGGCGGGCAGGAATCCAGGTCCGGGTCCAGCTTCAGTGCAGTGATTTGCGGATAAAGAGGAGACGCACTGGGACAGTATGGTGGTGGCTGTTTGCAGGGTGAAGAATTATTCTCTGTTCTACTTTCAACCGTAGTAATTTCTTTTTGCAATCGTTTTCTCTCTCTGGTTTCAGCTTCGTTTTTCCATTGTTGCCAGCGTTTTCTATGCTTTTCCACATTATCTAAATCTTTTGACTTCAAAATCTTTCTTTTTCTCAACTTTTGTTCGTCTTTTTTCAGTTTGTCACCCAAAATGTCAATTTGATTAATCTTCAATGAACCACCCTCTGGGAACCCATATTGCTTTGTCCACACAGAAAGACAACCGATACTATCGTCTCCAAATTTCTTCCACATGATATCCACACCGGGACCCTGTGGCTCCAAGCCAACTTTACCATAACTGGTCCCCATGGTGCAGCACTACGCGTAGTTGTACAGTCACAGACGTCTCTGCGAAAGTTCGATGCCAAATTAACGTGTTTACCGACTAACACTCATATCAGCACCATATTATAAAGTGTTCACTGATTAACACTTTCCCCAGGACATATGAGAAGCAAATATGTCAATGACTCACCAGGTTTCCCCGTTTAAGTAATTTTGAGTTCGTAGGATCCGTCCGATGGAGCTCAGAGGTGATGCCTTAGGCCCTCCGTCTCCCTCTGTTTTTGTAGAGGAGGTTGAGGCTGAGCTGCGCTCAGGGCGACGTCTTCCACCGTCAGCGACCCCTCCGACAACCACCAGCGGATCCCACTTCTGACACCAAATTGTGGAGGCAAAAACCTGTTAGGAGCCTGGTGAATGAATCAAAAACCAATCAAAGTTGTCTTTTGTGCAGAGTCAGTGCAAAACTGTCCTGCCTGAGTGTAGTTCTGAAATCCTCTCGTCTGTGCCTACCTAAATACCTCCTCTGTTGCAAGAGAGTAAAGATGTGTCTTGTCGTTATCTCAATCTTAACGAAAGACAGTCCACAAGGGACTTATCAGGTCACAACTCAGGGTCAGTCACTACCTTGCACCAACGGGGAAAGTGTAACAGAAACAAAGTAAATCAAAGTCCTGCTGCCATGTTCTCACTATGACCCCATGTCGTAAACCAATTTTAACTACACAGTGTCTCCCCACCTAGCTCGAAAGCTTATCAAGCTTTATCAAGGCAGAAGAGAAGGCTCATTGTTCTATAACATTTCTGTAAGCAGGTATATAACTCATTCTATGATTACTTCACTTAGTATAGATAAAAGCAAATACATATGAGGGTATATCAAGTAATATGAATCAGAGTTCTGTCACAAGGGAAAATACCCATATAGTAGAAATTCCATTACAATCAATTGCGCCACAGCTTTTTCATGCACTACAGGTGTGCCAGCCGCATGGATAAATCCTTGTTGTTTCCATCTGCTGGATGTGACACACTCCATAGCCATATGCACTGTGATTGTGGCTGTTTGGCCTGCTGTGAGAACCTTAATATCAGCAAGTTGTGCTGAATATGGCCGATCTAAGCTGTACTTATAAAATTATTATATTATAAAACGCACCATCATGTTTTAGTTGAATAACACCATATGCCTTCCTGTTTCATCTGTTGCACACAAACCATCCACAAACAAAATTAACTCTGATGGAATCGGCTGGTTGTACAAATTCTCTCATACTTGCATAAATGTATCTGTTTCTTGTATGCAGCCATGTGGGATTTATTGTGGTGCACCGCTGCACAGTTTGTTCTTGTCCTGAAAGTAACACTTTCATAACCAGTCCGTCTGGCCTGTGTAACAACAAATCAAGGACTAGTTAGCATAGCATGCAGTTGGTGCGATATATGCAATGTTACAAGCAATGCCATTGTTAGAACTGATGCTTAATTATTCGTAAATGCTGCTGCCACTGCTGCTGCTGACAATCCCTGGCAGCAGGGAGGCAGTCCCTCCTCAATGACAGAGTCTGCTGTGGATGAACTTAACTGCTGTTTCCATGTGGGGGAGTCTTGCATCAGCAAAGCCTTGTCTTTCAGCAAATAAAGGTGAAATGGTGTCGTATAATCAGGATTGGCAAAAGCTGGAGCAGTCTGCAGATCTCATTTTAGAATTTGAAATGCTCCTTTAGCTTCTTCTGTCCACACAAGTGGCGCTGAACGACTATTTTGTCTAGCTGCTCTTATCAAAGGAGCTGCTGTCATAGCATAGTCACATATCCAGGGTCAGCTGTAACCAGTCATCCCCCAAAACGATAACATCAGTCCCACAGTTAGTGGTTTTGGAGCTTTTATAACAGCTTTTACCTGAGGCGGTGCTATACCTCTATTCGCCACTAAGCTAACTGTTTTCTGACAGAATTGCAGCTTGCTTTTGCTGAGCTTATGACCTCCAGCTGCTAAGGCCTTTAATACTGCAATTGAGTCTTTCACACTGCTTTTTACTTTCTGAGCAGACCAAAATGTTATCATAGACCATATACTACATCAGTGTTGTGGATTGAATATCTAAATGTTGAAGATCTCCATCTTAAGGCTCTACTAAAGATAGATGAAGAGCGCACAAATCCTTCTGGTAACCGATGATATGTGCACAGTTGACCTTGATAAGTAAAAACAAATAAGAATTGAGAATCAGGATGTATAGGTACACTGAAAATGGTGAGCAGAGATTAATCACAGTATACCACCCCATTCCTGGAGGAATGTGGTACAGCAGTGTGTGTGTGGGTCTGATACAATAAGATGTTTGTCGTGTACTATTGCATTAACCGCTCTTAAGTCATGCTCTAACTTATAGTCATCAGTATATGGCTTTCTTTGGGAAAGATTGGACATACACCTAGTTTTGATCTATACTCCCTTGGTCCATTATTCCTCCTGTGGTAGATTCATTCTTGATGTCTTTCAGGGAGCTTGGCTATAGCTGCTGCTCCTTGAGGGCCTATTATGATGCCATTGTATTGGATTGCTGCAGTGGTGTTATTGTTCAGCTCATCCCAGCATTTTCCATAGTACGTAGACTCTGATCGCCATCATAAATCATGGTGCAGTAGAAAGAAGGAGTTGGCTCTTCAGCTTTCTCAGTTCTCCCTTCTGTAGCTGTGTAAGGCCTTCTCCCAGTGTCTGGTCTTGAACATTTTGTTTTTCAGCTCTGTATACGTTCACAATATAGGCCACGCCACATCCATTCTCATTGATCCAAACACATCAAGTGTATCACTTTTTTGCATTAAGATGCAGCAGCTTAAAGCATCACTGAGGATGGAAACAGTGCAAAAACACTTAGAATCGCCTGTTCTGTGCATTTCAGACCAAAACAACACTACGTTGGTCAAATTGATTTAAATTAATTTTAAACGTGTCTGCCTGCTTCAGGGATATATTTGGATCATAATTAGCACAAAAACTTTATTGGCACTGCTTGCATTAAGATGCAGCAACTTAAAGCATCACTGAGGATGGAAACAGTGCGAAAACGCTTAGAATCGCCTGTTCTGTGTATTTCAGACCAAAAGGTCAAAGTGATTTAAATGCATTTTAAAGTTGTTTGCCTGCTTCAAGGATGTATTTGGATAATATCTAGCACAAAAACTTCATTGGCATTGCTTGCATTAAGATGCAGCAACTTAAAGCATCACTGAGGATGGAAACAGTACCAAAACGCTTAGAATCGCCTGTTCTGTGCATTTCAGACCAAAAGAACACTACTTTGGTCAAATTGATTTAAATTCATTTTAAAGTTGTTTGCCTGCTTCAAGGATGTATTTGGATCGTATCTAGCACAAAAACGTCATTGACATTGCTTGCATTAAGATGCAGCAGCTTAAAGCATCACTGAGGCTGGAAACAGTGCAAAACCACTTAGAATCGCCTGTTCTGTGCATTTCAGACCAAAAGAACACTACTTTGGTCAAATTGATTTAAATGCATTTTAAAGTTGTTTGCCTGCTTCAAGGATGTATTTGGATCATATCTTGCACAAAAACTTCATTGGCATTGCTTGCATTAAAATGCAGCAACTTAAAGCATCACTAAGGCTGGAAACGGTGCGAAAACGCTTAGAATCGCCTGTTCTGTGCATTTCAGACCAAAAGAACACTACTTTAGTCAAAGGAAATCAAATGCATTTTGAAGGTGTTTGCCTGCTTCAGGGATGTATTTGGATCATATCTAGCACAAAAAACTTAATTGGCATTGCTTGCATTAAGATGCAGCAGCTTAAAGCATCACTGAGGCCGGAAACAGTGCGAAAACGCTTAGAATCGCCTGTTTTGTGCATGTCAGACCATAGGAACACTAGTTTGGTCAAAGTGATTCAAATGCATTTTGAAGGTGTTTGCCTTCTTCAGGGATGTATTTTGATCATATCTAGCACAAAAACGTCATTGGCATTTCTTGCATTAAGATGCATCATCTTAAAGCATCACTGAGGCTGGAAACAGTGCGGTTTGATTCTGTTACACTTTTCTCCTGCTGCAAGACAGTGACTGACCTTGAGACTGAGCTAATGAGAAGACACATCTTTACTCCCTAGCAACGAAGGAGGTACTTAGGTAGGCGCAGGCTAGATGACTTCAGATCTACTCTCAGGCAGGACAGTTTTGCACTGATTCTGTGTCTTTCTCTTCTTGCAAGAATAAAAGACAACAGAAAGACAACTTTGACCGACGGGATTTCCAACGGGAAATCTGTTGAGTCATTGACATATTTGCTTCTCCTATGTCCTGGAGAACGTGTTAATCAGTGAACACTATAATATGGTGTAGTGGAAAATGTGTGTACTCAGGATAGAATATATGCTCAGAATGTATAGGATGTAATTTGTACTCTATGTATGTATTAATAGGAATAGGATTTCATAAGTGCAGGCATGAAGTAAGACAGTCAGGCCATGAGTTACAGAGTTTCTGTGTCCAGGATCTGAATTCTTGTGTTGGCAGGACATACAGGCTGATATCTCCCATTTCTGGAAAGTTCATGTTGTGAAAGTTCTTGGCGTGTGGCTGCTCTGGAAACACAGACATGTCGGGTCGGACTGACCCGACATGTGGATAGTTCCACGTCATTATTCCAAAATATCAAGAACAAAGACCAAATTTGGACAATCACTTTTCTGTGACTGACGCAAGTTGAGGGTTTAAAAACCAACTCCTTAGAATGAGGAAGGGAGATGTGCGGTGCCGTCCTTCCCCGCGCGCCAGCGAGCTTTACCCCTGCAGGGAGGAATCAGGTGACTTATATATCTGCCTTATGTATATCTTTACACCACTAATGTGAAATAAATCATTTGTATTATTTTGAATCTCAGTGCTGTGTTTGACTGAATCCTCTCGGTGAGGAATATCTGTAAACAACAACAATGGCACTGACATGAGTGTTAATCGTTGAACACATTACTTTGGCATTGAACTTGCGCAGAGACATCTGTGACTGTACAACTACGCGTAGTGCTGCACTATGTGAAGCAGTAATGGTAAAGCTGGCCTGGAGCCACAGGGTCCCAGGGGACATGTACAAACTTTGTTAACGTCTGCCAGACTCCCACATCCGCAGTGTCACACCACGCACCAACATGGACTGATGAGGGCAACAACCTGTACCGTGCTGCAGTGGAGAGACTGTGTGCAGCCATAAAACTTGCATTCCCTGTGTTGCAAGGAAGAAGGACACAGACCAGCTGACTGTCCGTGGGATGTTTCTGCGGGGGCAGACTGATGGGTGGGAAGCCGGTGGAGGGAGGTGATTGCACTGACACACGCACACACCGCAATGAAGACACGCTTACACAAAACATCCACTGATGATGCTATTGCTGCCATTGCAATGAAGAACTCTTGCCATGTGTAACCTCAGATGCTTCTACTAACTGCAACGAAGAACGCTTACCTTGCATACATTCAGAAATGATTTTGCCATGTTTGATGAATTTAGAAAGTAGAATGAAAACACCACAATGCACCTATGTGCACCTGACTGAACCACACATGCAATTTCCAGAAATGGTTTTAACGATACACGGGGAGCAAATCACTTTTCTTGTAGACAGTGGAGCTACACGCTCTATGATGACGTCATCAAGCCTTAAAACTGCACCAAGAATGAGTGGGAATTATGTTTATAGTGTTGGGGCTTCGGGTATAACAGTAAAAGAATATTTAACCAAACCTTTGACATGTCTTACTCCAGATTGCACCACATTCAAGCATGCTTTCATGTTTTCAGATTTGTGCCCAATAAATTTGCTAGGGAGAGATCTAATGATCAGACTGGGCATTTCTCTGATCTCATCCCCAGAGGGATTGAAGGTCACCACAAATGCGAACACAGACCCAGAGGGAGTGTTTGTGCACTGTGGAATGAGTGATTTACTGTATGAGTGTAAGTTGCAGTAGTCTGTCTTGTGTGAGCAGTTAATGTCTACAGCGCATGTGTTAGTTAACCCAGAAACAACAGACTATATGGATCCAGAAGACTTACACTGCACCAGTCATGTGTCACAGGGCTCAGATAAACAGTTCGAGCAGCAATGGACAACTGCGTTGTCTGACTAATTGACGACAGGTTATCTATACTGGACAGAGCATGACTCTCTGTCACTCTCCCACCACAATTGGACAAACTGTATGATGTGTTTTCCTCTGTACCTCACCAAAAGCAGGTCTGCTGACTGGAAAGATTTGGTACGATTTGCGTTAAGATGCAGACGTCTGACTGATTGGCAAAGTACACCTTAGGAAACGGTTTTGTAGTTGTTTACCGAGATTCCTCACTAGAAGGATTTCTTTTCCTTTTAGTTTTTTTTTTCACTCAATGCTGATCTGTCTTTAAATAATGGGGTGTGCAGTGGGATGAACATGCAGGCTGTGATGCTGTTGGCTTTGATAAAGTCCACTGCTATGTCAGCAGTACAAGTTTATGAATGTCTTTCCCAACTGCATTTTTCCTCAGTGCCATCCAACATGCAATTCCAGCTTCACTATTCTTTTCTTCTTTTTGTCAGTGCCAGTGTTTCTTCTTCTTCTATTTTTTTTAACCGGTGGACGGCACAGTCCTCCTGCCAGCAACGACCACTGGCCACAGGCTGATGTTGATGACCGCCAATATTCTCAGATCCCAGCTTCTCAGGGATTCTGCCTTCGTCTCCTTGTTTCATTTACATGGAGTTTGCCATTAATCCATGTAGGACACTGATTTCTTACATGTCCAAGTCTTCCACAGCTTTAACATCTTCTAGCTCCTGCACTTCCCTGTCTGGCTCCTCTGTCCCGGCCGGTAGGAGACCCTCCTCTCGTCCTTGGAGGTCCTGTCCACCATCCTGGCTGGATGTATATCACCTGGGGCTCAGACATAACAGGTGTTGTAGCTGATGTCTGAAGTGCTCGGGCTGGTTCAGCAGGGGTCACCACTGCCTGTCTTTTCTTCTTTCCTTCCCTGAACTTCTGATGGACAGCATTAGCAAACAACTTTGTTACAGCATCCACCACATGGCCAGTGAAATGATCACATGACACGTTACACAGTCTCCCAGCTTCTCTTAGCTTGCTCTGAGATTGTGACAAACCACTGATGATCACTGCAACCAGGCTGCCAGGCTGCATATCATCACGTGCCTCCTTCTCTCTGGATGACGTCACTGGTTTCCCAGCGGGATTATGGGTCATAACTCCATCCACTTTCTCCTGCTCCTTCAACTCCTCGCTGCCACGGTCACTGGTAGCAGAAACTGCTTTCCTCCCAGTGGCTGTGGGAGATCTCTCAGTCCTCTCATCGTCTCCAGCTGCGTCGGTCTCTCTCACATCCTCAACCTGCTTATTTGTGTCACCACACTCACGTTCATGCTCTTTAGCTACCTCCTGGCAAACTCTCACCACACTATCATGCAGACCACTTTTACAGCAGGGATCTCTATCTGAAATGTTCACTGCCTTCAAATAAACTTCGGATGACTCTGATAACTCATCTATCCCCTCTGACCTGGCTGCCGTGTTGAGGCCAGCTGCTACCTAACCTGACTCCCTACCAGACCTCTGCACTTCCTCAGATAATGGCACAGACATTTGGGCAGAACATAACAGGGGTTTCTCTCCTGTCTTCAGCACATAATCACCTAAAATGTTCATTTCTCTCATAGGCATTTGTGCAGCATAAGGAGGGGGTTTCCCTACATTCTTTGTTTTCCTCTGCTTCAACTGCTTTTTCACAGATTGAGCTGTTTTTTATCCTAACATCTGGGCATGCTCTGTGAATAGTTGCAACACTGCAGTCTCACGCTTACACACACGTTTTGCAGATTTATCTCTAATCTTGTGATTTTTTATTAAAACTTCCATTTCAACACACTGTCTCTGGTCGAACGTTCCCCCCAATGGCCAGGGTGACGTAGCCTTCTGTGTTCTTTTATTTTTAAATTTATTTTATTCTTTTATTCCATTTACAAATTTCAAAAGCAGTCAAAAGCGGATTCTTTTTCCCCAGCACCTCGACTGGAGACCTTATTGTCAGACTCCATGACTCTACGTGATGCAACTATATGTTTTATGCCTGTGACGTCACTTAATGACTATTTGTTTTCTGTTACTAAAACGTCAAACTATATTGTCCAGATTCAAACAACAGTGGAGTATGTAATTTGAGCACTAAGCAGCCTCAAAAACCCTTTAAAGCTAAATACCTCAGCTGCTTCTTCACCATGTGAACCTAGGAGTTTCTCTTCTTTACTCAAGCTTTCACACACACTTTTGGACAGAAAGGGAGGGGGCTGGCTGGGCTTATGTGTAGTAGCCCCTGACCACCAGGAGATGCGCCGTTTCACCCACACACTCAAAGCCAATCACGGACCGCATGTCCATACAAAATCCCTCCTCTTTAAAACAGGAGACCGCGGTCCCTCTAACAACACTGTGAATAATTATCCACCAACAAACAACCACAGCAAGGCAAACACTCTTAAAGCAAATGTATTATGATCAAATCAAATCTTAGGTTTTCAACATAACAAGCACAAAGCAACCCACACAGTTGAACAGTTCCGTACTCAGCCTCCACCGGACCACAAGAAGAACACAGGGAACACTCCAGTCTGCTTTTACTCTGAAATATATATATATATATATATAGGTCTATTCTTATCTCTACACACACACAGTCAGCTGCAGGAGCAGAGACAGAGCCACTGACATTAACCCTTTATCCCCAGCTCTGACTCTCATGCAGCACAACACTTAACAAAGCAGTTTCACCAAGATTCAACAGCTTTTAACAGCAATAAACACACAAATCACCACAATCAATTCAATTCAATGAAATGCAATTCAATTCAGTTCAATTCATCCATCCATCTTCTTCCGCTTTTTCCCCGAAGGGGTCGCGGGCGTGCTGGAGCTTTGGGCGAGAGGCAGGGTACACCCTGGACAGATCGCCAGTCCATCGCAGGGCCACATATATAGACACACAATCACAGTCATACACACACTCACACCTATGGGCAATTTACGCATCCAACCAATTGACCTAACTGTGGGAGGAAACCGGAGACCCCGGAGAAAACCCATGCAGACACGGGGAGAACATGCAAACTCCACACAGAAAGGCCCCCGGTCGCCTCCGGGAACCGAACCCGGGACCTTTTTGCTGTGAGGCGACAGCGCTAACCACCACACCACCGTGCCGCCCCCAGTTCAATTCAATTCAATTCAATTCAATTCAATTCAATTCAATTCAATTCAATTCAATTCAATTCAATTCAATTCAATTCAATTCAATTCAATTCAATTCAATTCAATTCAATTCAATTCAATTCAATTCAATTCAATTCAATTCAATTCAATTCAATTCAATTGCAGATATACGAAGTCACTTGTTTCCTCCCTGCAGGTATAGGACTCGCTGGCGCGCGGGGAAGGACGGAGCCTGGCTGGGAGACACCAGCTGTGTCTCTCAGCCGGCACAGCACATCTCCTCCTCTCATTCTAGGGAGTTGTTTTTTAAACCCTAAACTTGTGTCAATCGCAAGGAAGCAATTGTCCAAATTTGGTCTTCGATCCTTGATATTTTAGATTAATGACTATGTTTACATGAAAGTATCCGTACGTCAGGTCACTTCGAACTGGCGTGTTCCCGGAGCGGCCACACTCCAAGAACTTTCACATTATGAACTTTCCAGATGTGGGAGAGAGCATCCTGTTATTGCCAACACCAGAGTTCAAATCCTGGACACAGAAACTCTGTAAACCCATGGCCTGACTATCTTACTTCATGCCTGCACTTATGAAAACCTATTCCTATCAATACATACATAGAGTATAAATTCCATCCTATACATTCTGAGCATATATTTCATCCAGAGTATACACATTTTCCACTACAATTTCCTATTCACCCATTGGTGAATCTGAGCATCACACATCTTGCCACACGTTGCTCACTGACACAGAGCTAACATTAACTCCTGCTTTAGCAGAAGTGCCACACATGGGAATACATCCCACTGGGAGGCCGTTAACATCCACTTTGTGACGATGACATGTTACAGTACTGTAAGTCTTTATTGGCCGTTCTCTCTCAGAAATAAACACTTGGCTTCAACAGTTATACTTGGATTTTGGATCTAACTGATTGACAGATAGATTCAATTATAATTAAGTCAGGCAGAACTTCACGTTGAGCAACATTGTCGTCAGGACATAACGAAACTGTGCACCTAGAATCGCCTATTCTGAGTATTTGAGGCCAAAACAACACTACTTTAGGAAAAGTGATACAAATGCTTTGTTGCTTGATTGTAAACAAACTAAATATCATCTAGTTAATAGTATTATAGTCCAATCCTGACTGAACCTGCTTTTCTGACTAGTCTCAAAAGAAATCACCAAAACAGCATTGAAACAGTAAACCTCTACATTTACATCACAGCAATGGACTAAACATTAAGTAATAGAGTCCAAAACTCACAGAAACAGCTTGTGATTGATTCAGCACTCCCTTTGGTGGTTTCATGTATTTTAGTGGCTGCACCTAAAAACAAGGACGCAGAGTCAACTTTTCCATTAAAATGTGTTTGATATTGCAGAATAATGATGCCAAGAACAGTTAACGCTGTAATCTGTGTAATTCCTAACAAAAGAGTGTCATTTTACAAATACAGTGTTTGTCTTACTTGAAACATTTGTTTTAGTTGATGAACCTAAATACAAGCATGCACAGTGAGATTTCTCAAGTCACATGTCATCAAAATCGAGGATGAAAATCACTTTTAAAGATGATATTGAATTAATACTTAAATCTTGGGTTATGATGAGTTATCATACATGTCCAAATACAATAAGCTAAACTCTAGATCCTAAATTTGAGCACAGTGAACATTCTGACAACTGCCTTCCTCAACTACTTGTTTATAAACAATTCACAGTGCATGACATACATTTTGACTGGCTAATATTGGAAAAGATTTTTTATTTATTTATTTTTCACACACCAAAATTAATACTATGAAGCGTTACATCTACACTCACAGGCTAATTCAATTCTCAACTCACTAAAGCAATGACTACAGAGACATCAGTTAATTATGCTAATAGAAATTATTGTCTGTTAGCTGTAGGTTAACTTGTACACAATGTGATAAAAAACTGAATCAGAACTTCGTGCATTTCCCTCTTAAACCAGTCATCCATCAAATACATGGGTATTTTATTTCTTGTACTGTATCTAATCACTATGACTAGGACAACCTATATTACATTTGTTCAGACAAAAGTACATTCTCCCTCCTGCTGCTCTTTCTCTATCTCTTGTCTTCTCATCTTATTCAGAGAAATTAATTTTGATGTTTAGCATAGTAAATGACATGTTGACGTTGTGAATAGATTACATAGGATAGGAAATTGTGAGAGCATGGCCACGCGGAGGACAAGGTGTTTGGTTGTATGATTTCAAAGTTTGCTATATTTTTGTTGTACTGGCCACGCTTTTAATGTGGAGGCCGAATGTGATTCATTTGGAATGAGTTTGCGGTCACCCAGACACGTTATAATCACTTTATTACCAACACTAAACTTACCCAAATAAATGTCTTCTCTCCAGGAATAGATGAAGAAAGAAGGTGTCGATGAGCCCAGAGAAATGGACATCGAGGGTATGGGTAAATTACAACAAAGAAATGAGGAAGCACCCTGTGAGGAGCTGTGTAAGCATTTCAGGCCTTATCAGCCTCAGAGCGAGAAGAAAGAAAAGGGAAATGCCGAGCAAGAGCCTGTCTGTCCTAAAAGGAGCAGATGGAGTGAGCAGGGGCAAAATATGCGTTATAGAAAGCCTTTACAGAGGAAACAACATGATCATCCTAAGCAGATATCCCCTGAGAGAGTGGTTGCCATGGAGAGGGCGGTGCGACCCCAGCAGCAGCTAGAGGAAAAAGAAGTTGTGATGGAAGTCGGCTGCATGTCACCAAAGTTAGGAACATCAGAACCCAAAAATAGAGAGAAGGGAGAGAAGTCTGTGCAAGCAAACAGTTTGTTAGGAGAGTGGGAAATTTTAGATGAAGTTTGAAGTTTTAATAGTTAAACCATAATTGTACTCAACTATATGATTTTACACTATACTTATGATGATTGTTATAAAGTATAGCAATGTGATGAGTTTATAAGTACTCAAAATAATTACTATTGCTGATTCCTTAACAAAAATGATGTTTGTTAATCAAATGTGTTTGATTTTTAAGGATAAAATCAGATGAACTGTGACCAGGTTGAAACAACGCTCAAAAGTGTTAAATGAATGAAGTAAAAGGTCAATCAAAATAATTTCTGTGTGCATCAGTTAAATATTAAGGAAGTACAGGGCCGGTGGAAAGTACCAGAAGGGCCAGGAGGATGTGATGGGGGATGGGAAGAACATGAAGAACAGCATCTCTGACCAGGGATGAGACGGGGATTAGATCATGTCTGTTCACGTGTGAATACTGTCCTGCCATTGGTTGATGAAGGTTGAACACGCGCTAAGCATCAACTTACTGTGCCTGTAAACCACCAATGATGCTACAGATGTGATTTTATGTTTATGATTAAGGAGGAGACAGGAAGATGACATAGCTAAAATTTAGTATAAAAATCCTGGATTTTGGCTGGTTGGGCAGATTGCTCACTGTTGCAGGGGGACCCTCTGTCAGTCTGAACCAAAAAACTGAGAAGCAGTGGAAGAGAGGAGATCCAAAGCAGAAATCGGCCTCACGGCCTGACTGCCCCTTGTGCAGTTTTGCCCCGGCGCATGACGGAGCATGAAGCATCACGGAGAAGATCTACAGCTGGGCCTCAGTTTCCAACCCAGAGACTCTCAGCCAACAATCTTCACACCTGTGTCGTGCCCACTCTTCAACCAGCCTTAGACTTCAAAAGGGGTTGTGAGTAGAGTAGCACCATAGGGCAAGAATAGTTACCTATATACTCAATACAGTGTAATCTTGATATTTTAACCAATTTTTATTACTTGCTGTTAGCTTTTGCATCTGCTAAATAAAGTACCACATCTGCAGTTAAAGTAAAAGCTTCCTTGCCTTAATTGTCTTTAATAAGGGTTTCTTCAAAGTGCTCGTAGCCTCTCCTCGTTGACGTAAAAGTATCCGATCGTGTGTGACTAAGCCAGGCTCACATGATGAAAGCTCTTGTCGGTTTAGTCTAGACCCGAAATTAACACCTCCTGTGTGGTAAAAGTATACTTATCACCAAAACTTATTCCAGCAACCACAACAACTGTTACTTTAAGAAGGAAGCTGCCGTTAACCAGGGTGACTCATTGGTATCTGTAATTTTCTGGTCTATACAGGTGCTGATGTTAGCGCAAGCAGGGGGGACACTGGGAAGAAGGTAGTGAATTAGCTGGATGAATTCCTTCGCCTCAGCCTAGAATAGAAACCTGTACTGTTAAACCCCAGGCAGGCTGATAAATTAACCACTTTAATGTGAGGGCTGGCCTACTCTCTTGTACTAGAGGGTCAGGGTAACAAACATGGCGTCCCTGGGTGGGCACGACGCAACCTCTGCCTTTTTGTGAAATTTTTCAGACCCAGCTGAGAAAGACCGGAGACGCGGAGTTGAAGTGCCCAGAAGAGCAGCTTGTTTTCCGAGGGGGGAAATCCGTGACCTGTGGGAGAAGTGCTCCTCAGTGAACAGGCATCGAGCCCCCTGGCAGGAGACAGTGCCAGAGAAGCACAGACTGCGGGGGCAGTCAGAGAGGTGACTGTAGTGACAGTCACCAGACGACCCAGTGAAGCTGTGAGCGGCAAGGAACTGTGAGATCAGGAAATCGTGCAGTGCCGTGCCCGGCTGAGCCAAGCCCTACGGGGGTGGGAGTCCCTGTCCTGGGTCTGAGGTTCTCTCAGTACTCGGTAAACAGGCACAGAGCCCATCTGTCTGGAAGGCGGTGCCAGAGGCCACAATACTGCAGGGACAGTCCGATAGGTGGTTGCAGTGACAGCCATCTGATGTCCCAGAGGATTTGAGCGGTCAGAAAATCGTGCAGTGCCGTGCCCGGCTGAGCCAAGCCCTACGGGGGTGGGAGTCCCTGTCCTGGGTCTGAGTTTTTCTCAGTACTCGGTAAACAGGCACAGAGCCCACTTGTCTGGAAGGCGGTGCCAGAGGCCACAATACTGCAGGGACAGTCCGATAGGTGGTTGCAGTGACAGCCATCTGATGTCCCAGAGGATTTGAGCGGTCAGAAAATCGTGCAGTGCCGTGCCCGGCTGAGCCAAGCCCTACGGGGGTGGGAGTCCCTGTCCTGGGTCTGAGTTTTTCTCAGTACTCGGTAAACAGGCACAGAGCCCACTTGTCTGGAAGGCGGTGCCAGAGGCCACAATACTGCAGGGACAGTCCGATAGGTGGTTGCAGTGACAGCCATCTGATGTCCCAGAGGATTTGAGCGATCGGAAGAGCGTGCAGTGCCGTGCCCGGCTGAGCTAAGCCCTACGGGGGTGGGAGTCCCTGTCCTGGGATTGAGGTTTCCTCAGTACTCAGTAAACAGGCACAGAGCCCATCTGTCTGGAAGGCGGTGCCAGAGGCCACAATACTGCAGGAACCTCTCGGAGAACCTGTGAACAGTCACGAACCGTGCAAACAGCAGAAAAGTGAGCTTATCAAAGCCACAGAGTGTCCGGGGAGAATTGCCCATCTCAGCCGGAGTGAGAAGTGGTCCGAGACAGGTCAGGAGTTCCAGAAACACCTGATTTGGGAGTCTGCAGGAGGGTCGACTGCAGGAAAAGACCAGGACAGGACATAGGCGTACCTGAGAGCCTCCAGTGGATCCCTGGGGGGGGTAGCAGCCATGGCCGCCTCGAACCCCAAAAGGTTGCTAATATTACCTCGGTTCGGCTGTTGGGATGAACTACAGCCAGAAGCTCAAGAAATCCTGCTCAGAGAAAGCATCACTCAGCTACAATATGATGAAATAACATCGGAGGAGAATGAAGAAATTCATGTGGGTGAGGAGGACAGCACCTGGGAGGCGGTTCTGCTCAGAGGCCCCGAAATGAATCTTAAGGCGGCAGCCACCGAGAAAACTCTGGTGTGGCTTGAATGGTGGCATAGCATCTTGCAAAGAGAGTGGGCCACGGGAGAAATGATTCTCATCAGTCCGGGAACAGCCCATGATGCAAATGTAAAACTAGCCACCAGACTATCGGCGCACCAGAAGATATTGATTAATGGATCAACCAGGAGCAGCAAAGAGCCCAAAGGTCAAGAAATAGTACGGCAGCTCAAAGAATATGCCACACGAGGATCCAGGATTAAAAAATCATCCAGTATCGCCACCGTGTGTGACAGCGGAGCTGCATCAATGAGCCAAAATCAAGGGAATCAACCTGAACAGAGTGACGAATCATATTCACCAACTTCTGAGTCTGAGGAAGACTCTGATGGAAGTCACAGGGAGGATGATGACCCAGATGACGGCCGACACCAGGACATGACTAAAAATAACCCAACTCAAGCAAGCAGAAAGTCTGAAAAAAGGACAGCGCTGAGGGGAATCCCCACCACAGCCTGCAGCTCAAACGCTCAGACGAGAGGGAGAAAAGGAAAAGAGTTGAGCAATAGTAAACAGAGCAAGCGGCAGCATGGAGACCACAGCAGTGAGGATGAGCAGGAGCTGTATGCAGAAAACTCATATGTGGCTGTACAATTCACACCAATAGCTCGGAAAAAGCCTCAACCCACGAAAGACCAAGTCAAAATGACCAATAACACAGTGGTACAACGAACATATGGAGAGCTGGGAGAGGCTGCAGCAGGAGTGGTAATAGTCATCACAGATGCCAACCTGGTTGTGAGAGAGATGCTGAGAGACAGATGGGCAGCTGTGGCAGGCAGTGACTATCAGAAACGCATAACCGCAGCCAGACAACAGCGTGCACCCATCTCCCAGTATGAAGCAGTCCTCATCCCGGTGAAAACCACGTGGACTAGAGGTGCCATCCATATAGCAGACCCAGGATTTCGAGGTGACAGAGCAACATATCAAGCAAATGTGGCTGCAGCCGTGGGAGTGGCGCTAAACACAGCCCACGAGAATGACATGGAATCAGCCCTCATTTCAATGATATCGTTTGATGCCCCTTTGATTGCCTGGCGTATGGTGGAACGAGGGGTCATAGAGGCCATAAAGAAGCATGACCAGAGCAAAGGCATATGGACCAAACTGAAGAGAGTGATAATAGAATATAACCTGCAGATGTGCCCGGGTGGTCCTGATGACGCAGATCAAAGGGAAGAGGAGGTGATACTGCCTATGCCCTTTCAGGCGCTAAATGCATCGAGTGAGCCACCAGAAGATGCGTTTTCACCTATGGAGCGGCCCGGCACACCCCATCCTGGGATTGCAGGCAGAGCTGAAGCTGATTCAGACGTGAGAGGCAGCGTGGAGAGAAACTTGCAGAGGGGATCGAGAGCCCAGACTGTGCATAGAAGTACATCAATGACTACACCAACAAGCCAGACGCTGAATTCACCCAGAAACAGCTCCAGGAGGTCGGGAGGGATGCCCTCACCATCGCACCAGCCGACACCTGGTCGAACTCCTCCACCAGGCCTAGGCAGGCAGGGGAATGCTGAGACGCAGACTGACATGCAGCACTCCGAGCCAGACTGTGAACCTGAGCCTGTGGCAGAGGGAGAAGCGTCAGCACCAGAGGAGGAGGAGGATGACAGCAGCTGGATTTGGGAAGAAACACCAGCAAAGCCAATGAGAACCGGCACATACAGAAAAGCAGGGAAAAGAAAACCAAGATACCAGGATCCCTTGCAAGTGTCTGAGAGGCTGGCTCGAGACCCAAGATGGGGACCTTTAAAATCAAAAGATGGACGAGCAGCTTATGTGCCAGCAGTGGACCAGACGGAGATCGATGCGCCCCGAAGTTGGCGTGCACAGATGGAAGATGCAGTGCATGGAGACGGAGCGTATACATATGGCGATTACTGCAACATAGCGAACATGCCTCCCTATGCAAAGCTGGCTCAAGCTGATAACCTGACTGACGGGTTCAGACAAGCTTATGTGGAAATAGCACATGACTTCCTGCTAAAGAGAGTGAAACCCAGAATCGCCACGATTGTAAGGGAGGCTGCACAAGAGGAATTGGAGTCGAGTGACGATGACTTCGTTCCTGCCCAGCGGACAGAGAGAGTAAGAGTCTCTCTGGAGCATAGCTATGCAGCAAACCACGCACGTGGACATGAGAGTGTGAGACAACTACAAACAGAGCCCTGCATTCAAACCAAAAGAGGAAGTGAGAGTTGCACCAACTATGACTCACCTCAGAGCAGCGGGGATGATAGAAACAGACGAACCAGGATCTACAAAGAGTTAGAGGGATTGATGCTAACCATTCGGCCAAAAAATCCAGGTGAAGCAGCCAAGAGCTACCTGTGTGATACCTGGAGAATGGTGAACAGCCAGCACCCCTCAGAAAAGACCAAAAAACTCTGGATAGGAAAAGTAATGCAGATTCAAGTCCCTGAAGACAAAACAGCTGATGAATTCTATGAAATAGTGACAATGGGGGAGGGAGATGATGAGGATGCTAAAGCACAGAGGCTAAGGACGCGACTGAGGGAAGGTGAAGACCTGGCCACGCTGTGGGCGAGCGAGAGACATGCCATTCCTGAAAGAAGAGCCATCTCCTTCCTAGCCAAAGTTACTGAAGGGCTACCTGGAGGTATAGCTTTTAAAAGAATGCATTACAGCACCCACACTGAGCATGACATCAGAAAGGAAGTGGTGGCTTTTGACTGTTTTAACAAGGAATTGAGACAGAAAAGAATTAAAGAAAGCCAAAGTACAGAGAAAAGCCACGTTCCAAGAAAAGACAGTCGTCCTGCGCTTCCACCAGCTGAACAGCGTCCCCAAGTGATGTCAGAAAGGAAGTCCCAGCCAAGGAGGAGTTACGTTCCACAAGCTGAGTTTGAAAAAATGACGCTGGCTGAGAAATCTAAGCTCATCGAGTCCCGTAAAAAGGACTCCGGTGAGAGAGCCTGACTAACAGACGCCAAAATACGACGAGTCGTTTTGAAGCATGCATACTGGAAGGGAAATGAAATCTACACCAACATTGAAGGTGAACCCTACCTGGTGGACACGGGGGCTACTCTGTCCATGACTCGTCGTAACTTAAGACCAAGAGGCATGCTGGATGTGCAAATGGCGGACGGAAGAGAAGTGAGGTTGCCATACGGAGTGTGGATGAGAAGAGTGTGGCTGTTGGGACCACAGAATTTAATCGCATTATGTGACCTGGACATCGGAAAAGATGTTGATGAGAAACTGACTGAACTTCAGACCAAAAGAAAAGAAATACGGTGGTTCAAAGAAGTTGATGTTACAACAGTGCATCAACAGAGGGTTCAAGAAAGTGATTTGTCACCAGAGGGCAAGGAGAGGCTGAGGAAAATCCTGAGTAAAGCCTCTGTAGCCCGGTTTAAGAACGACTGTGGCAGACTTGGCCCTGAATTCGCACACATCATTGTGGGAGGAGTCCATCCACCTGTAAGACAGTACCCAATCAACCCTAACGCTGTGGAGGAAATGGATTTAATCGTCAACGAACTGCTAGCACAAGGAGTGATCAGAGAAGAACCGAATCCAATAACTAACAGCCCAATACAGGGAGTGCAGAAGTCTGTAGTCAGCGGAGGAGGATGGAGAGCTGTTATCAACTTTAAAGCCCTAAATCGAAGAACAGTGGCTAACAGAGCTAGCCTCATCAACCCACAGGGCACCTTAAAGACGCTGCAAGTAAAGAAGTTTAAAACCTGTATTGATTTGGCGAATGGATTCTGGTCATTACCCTTGGCAGCAGTTTCACAACCAAAAACAGCTTTCACACACAAAGGACGGGCCTATGTATGGCAATATCTTCCACAAGGCTACAAGAACGCTCCATGTGTGTTCCAAGGAGCAGTTATGAAAATCCTAGAAGGACTGGGAGTGACCGTGTACATTGATGATGTGTATTTCGCTGACGATGATGAAACTGAACACCTAAACCGACTGGAAGAAGTGATAACCAGAATATCTAAAGCCGGTCTTAAACTGAACCTGAAAAAGTGCCAACTTGCCAGATTGAAAGTGGACTATCTGGGCTTCAACGTATCCACGGAACTTGGACTGGCAGAGAGCTATAGAGACAAAGTAGCTCAAATCACACCTCCAACATCAGTGAGAGAGCTTCAAAGCATCCTGGGGCTCTGCAATTATGTGAGAGACCATGTTCGAGGATATCAAAAGCTGGCTAGACCACTGTATAACAAACTGAAGAAAAATCAGAAGGAAAGTCTAATAAACCAAACGGACGATGACATAATAACTTCAGGAAAAGATGGATGGATATGGACAGCAGCTGATCAGGCTAACTTAAAAGAACTACAACAGTCCATCACAGACGCAGAGGTGCTGGAGCCAAGGCGGTTGGATTGTGGATTAAAAGCAACAATTCACTGTGATGATGATAATGCCGTTGTAACTGTCCAAAATGAAGGAGGGGGACTTATAGCACTCTGGAGCTACGTCCTGACTTCAGTGGAAAAGAAATTCATGCCTGAAGAAAAGGAACTGGCAGTTTTGGCTAAATATTGGGGAGCTCTGAAGGAGTTAGCCCAAGGACAGCCTATTAAAGTTGAGACACGAAGTGCAGTACATCGATACCTGAGGAAAGGCACGGTGGAAAGCACTAAAGCCACAAATATCAGGTGGGCAAGGTGGGAAGATATCCTGCTGGACCCAGACCTGGAAATAGGACCGGCTGGTCCAGTGGCTAAAAACCGGACAAGACAAGAAGAACCTGCACCAAAAACAGTGGAGTGGGAACTTTACACCGATGGCTCGAAAAAGGGCCGAGACGACAAAGC
Source organism: Macropodus opercularis (assembly GCA_030770545.1). Lineage (NCBI taxonomy): Eukaryota > Metazoa > Chordata > Actinopteri > Anabantiformes > Osphronemidae > Macropodus > Macropodus opercularis. Next base: position 10,983,394 of record JAUCMP010000028.1, on the reverse strand, counting down.
CTACTGGGGATACATCCTCAAAAGAAAAGGCAAAGAGGAACACAGACAGCGCGGCAAAGTTCCAGGAACAGCTCAAACAGGGGAAGTAACAGCAGTACTGGAGGGGCTGTTGGAACTGGAAAAGCGCAAGGTGAAGCAAGCCAGACTGATCACCGACAGTTATTACTGTGCACAAGCCCTGAAAGAGGACTTAGACATCTGGCTGGAAAATGGATTTGAAGGAGCTAAGGGCAAGGCTGTAGCCCATAGTGACCTATGGAGAAAAATTGCTGAGTTGAAAATGAGCATGGATCTAGAAGTGGTGCATCAGAGAGCACACACAACGAAAGGAGCGCACTGGCAAGGTAATGCCGAGGTCGACCAATACGTCCAGGCACGTACGGTAGTATTAGTGGGGGCAAGAGGTTGGGGAGACTCATCAAGAGGAAGAGTTGTCCCAGAAGAATGCGTGCAGGAGGTTATATTGGCAGTCCATGAGGACGAGGGCCACGCTGGTGTAATTCCTACACGTAAAGGGCTGGAGAAGCTGCAGCTTTGGATACCGGAAAAATGTGTTAAAGAAGTCCTAAAGAACTGCAGTGTGTGTGGGCAATACAACACTGGCAGAAAAGGATGCAGAATTGAAGGCCAGACGATTAAGAGCACAGTCCCCTGGGGGTCAGTATGCATGGATGTCGCAGGACCCATGGGAGTGACAGGAAAAAGAGGAGAACGATATCTGGTGGTGATGGTGGACTCGATGTCCGGCTATACAGTCATAAAGCCGGTAAGAAGAGCCACAGGCAGCAGTGTCGCCTCTTTTCTTGAACAAACCTGTAGTGCTTTGGGAGTACCCGGAGAACTGAGAACTGATAACGGGACTCATTTCAAGAACGCTACAGTGGACAAATGGTGTCAAACGCACGGAGTGCAGCGAGTGTATTCACCTCCATACACCCCACAAGCAAATGGGGTGGCGGAACGCACTATCGCACTGGTAAAGAACTGGATTGCAAAAAATGCAAATGACAAAAGCTGGAGCACCAAAGTCATGGAAGTAGGTGCAGCTTTGAATGACAGACCTAGGGAGGGCCGACCATCACCATCGTCAGAGTTGAATGCCAGACCATACAGGACCCAGGAAGTGGGGAGGACGGTCACTGGTACAGCCCCAGGATCCGCCTCCGGCTATCCCATAGTCGTGGGCCAGAAGGTGTGGCTTAAAGGAAGGGTACGCCCAGAAGGAGTGGCTGTATACCCTAAATACGACAGACAAGACGAAGTGGTGGAGATTCTTGATCTCAACACTGTGAGATTAAGACAAGCCGGTGTTCAAGGAGTGGAGCAGCTGAAACCAGTACCAATCTAGAGAGGAAAACTAGGAGCTGAAAGGTCGATGGCTTCTAGAGCACAGGATCTACCACTCTGGATAAAAATAGCCAATGTCCAAGGTGTGGTTGTCACGAGGAGAGGGCACCAAAGGCTCTGGGTCGGCAGAGCCATGAAGAAACTGTATTTCGCTAAAAAAGGCTACATTAGCGAATGGGAAGTTGAATCAATATTATGGAGACAAGCCCCAGACGGAGCATGCGTGAGCTGTGGAGGATCCATAAACCTCCCCATCGTCTGGAGAGGCCCAGGCATGGAAAGGCCAAATCGTGTGCCGGGGCGGGAGAAAGATGCTTACTATGGATTGGATGGAGTGAGTCCAAATCCTGTAAAGGTAATGGATGCAGTCTTCTGTTCCGACTGCAGAACGGAGAGGCTTCCACGATTGAAGATAATCACTCAGTGGGATCTGAGAGAGGACTCTCTCAGCCCAGGACACTGCAATTGTGTGTGGACGGGCAGTGAGGTGATCAAATGCGGCACCTGTGAATCCGCAGTGAAATCAGGGAAACTGAAGGAGATCTGTAGTGCTGAAGGATGGCAAGTGCGGAAATTCGTCAATCCCCTGATGCGTATGGATGAAGTAGTACAAGCTATACAGCCCTGGGAGGCTGGAGCCTGCGCAGAGAAGGATGGCTATAAGGAGGGAGCTGTATCTGCACCTCCAATGGAGCTGAACACGGCCTCTAACCTGCTGGCTCAAACAGGATGGCTGGCAGTCTTGGATAAAGGATGGCCATACAACATACTGGACCGAGAGGCTAGAGTACTGATGGGACAAATCAAGGTATTTGAGCAGTTCAGAATCCATAAACCAGCAGATACAAAGCATGATGTGAAAAATGACATCAAACATCTGGCGGAAATCCACCAGCAAATGGCGATATCTGGAGGCTGGTTGGGACCTTGGGAGTTGACCTCTTGGGGAAAACTGGCCAAGAACATGGTGAGTGATCCACTGTTGCCATGGGTGACAACCCTGGAAGAGATTCCGGTTGAACCCGGAAGAAATTTTAATCAGCTGCACTACTACATGACCCGCCTTGATGGGTGGGGCGTCATGAACGCTGAAATAAGAGAGAAAGTTCTACAGTGTGAGATCACTCCTGAAGCAGAAGTTCGAGACAAAATAATTCAAGTCCCAGGCTCGATTGCTCATCGAGCACCCAATCCTCTCTGGCCAGACGAGGTATACTGCGTAGAGGTGGTGCTTAAAGCTGTAGTGGTTCCCTATCAAGGAGTATACTCCCTGGGCTTGAAGGTGAGGCCTGTCACAAAACTCCAATCTGGACCGGTGAGTGAAGAGAAGGAAACTCCTAAACCTACAGAACAGAAAAAGAGACAAGGCTGGAAAAAACTTTTTAGCCATCTGAGGAGTCGCAGAAGTGATGCCAAATCACCATCTAAATAGACGAGTGAGGAGAATGCGGAAATGGCTGAATTGGGTTCAAGCACCTTACGAATGCACCACAATTCCGAGAAGATTTGAAATTAATCTTTCAACACCATACTTACCCCTGTTCATGTTCGACTATTGTGTATATTACCAAGGAATTGAAATTACAGTGAGAATAATGCCTCTAACTTGCTGGATAAACCACACCCTGATAGAGGAAAGGACGATAACTGCATTACTTCAAAATTCACCAGATGCCGGAGAAGTTGATTCATACATTGAGATTCTGGTTGCCAGAGTGCCAGTATGGTCGTCCTCTCCAAGAGTTGGAAATCTGCTGAGAGGATTACCTAACAGCAAAGGTAAAATCTATGTGTGCCGTGAAAATTACCAGTCTACGCTCAAACAAAAGTGGGATGAAGTTAAAGTGCACATTGGAGCTGTATGTGTAATCAATGCTGGAGGGAGACCACAACTCTGCATATCAGCTGAAGAAAACTCAACTCTGGTAGAAGCTGTGTATTCAGAGGCACAGTTACAGCTACGTGAGAGCCAAAGACGATGGGAAAAGATTAAAAAAGACAACGAAGGCAAGAAATTGGCAATAAACTGGGCGACAGACGGCCCCACAATGGAAATATAAAAGTAACATAGAAGGAAGTAGGCGGTGCATGAGGAAGGAGGAGCTACGACACTGACTACGATTTAAAGCCTTGCGGATAACGGATAAGACGACTGTGACTCAAGAGGAGAGATGAGAGGAGGATCATGATGGCGGGGAGACTAAAGTATTATTCTCCAAGATGGACTAAAACCAAGGTGGTTGTGGGAGTAGTGGGGGCTGTGTTGGTCCTCACTATCCTATACTACTTAGGAGACAGCCAATGGGAACGCAAACACCTACGAATAAGTTACCTGTCAACTAAAACCTACAACCAAACATGCTGGAGGATTGAGAGGCTGGTGACGACTCACGAGGGAAATCAGGATAATCATACCCTCATCAGACAGCTAGTGAATGAATTCAACGTTTCAGAATTATGGCCTGGATTCAGTGAGAAACTCTATACCCCTGGAAGTGGTATATTGGAGGAGATGAAAACGAACGAGGAAAACCTGCTGCTGTATTGGATCGTCCTGCGTAAACAAGAAACCAGAGACGTCAGGGTGAATTGGATCCAGGTGTATGGGCAGAATCCACAATGGTATTACACACAGACCTGTGTTTCGGAGCTGGACATCATGTACTGGAAGGAAGAAATAACCGAACCCGCTCCTTTCCAGAAGCACAAGTGTCATCAGTTAATTCCTGTGCCTACCACATTCATGGGGAATCTAAACCTAACCTGCGATGAAAACCTTACAAGAGCAAATGACCCAGGTTTGGAGAAAATAAACCAATCAGGAGTTAGCGCGGAGATTCTAAGGAATCACACCGTAAGGATTAACCCCTGGAAACCCCCTAGGATCGTACGACAACTGACAACCCAGCTCCACAAATGTTTGATGGAGAAAGCTTTTAAGCTGGATCCTTGCATGTGGAGCCTAGGACCGATTGTGTGCAATGCCGAGAGCTACTTGGTGCTAAGTCAAGTTACTGAGATGGGCTTAGCTGGAACGGTGTTTTATGAAGAATGGTTAAACGACACTTTGCCATGGATATGGAAAAGAAGAGTCGCCCATTTAACTGCGAGTGAACAAGCTATAACATCCATTACGGGAGATCATCTATTCGGCCCAACGCACACTGAAATGTATGTACAAACAATACCCACACCAGAAGAGTTGTGGGCGGCACCTAAAGGAGATTTTGCCAAGATTGACGAGTGTGCTGTTAGTAGGATGTTTGACGAACTAAATAACACAGATTTTGAAATGGGTGGAGGCACTAAGTACGACTGGGTGTCACCAAGATGTGAAATAATCCAAGTTAGCGCATGGGAATCTGGATACTGGACATATGACTGTACCAGGCTAAAGAAGCACAAAACCCTTAAAGGTGCATTGCAGGCTTGGGTGGAGCACTTCCATCGAGTCACAGAAAAAACCTGGTGGGGCCTGCAGGAAAATGAAGTGAAGGCATGGGTTCTGCCCTGTCTCACATTAACAACCAATTACTGGGTGAAATACCAGTATTTGTCAACTGTCTATTCCCTGGGCGATGGACTGGTGGAGTGGTACGGCTGGACAGGAATCAGACCGAGAGTTACTGTGACTCCAAGACCCTGGAAAATGATCTGTGATAAAACCAACAGCACCTGCACCATAGAATTATCCCGAAAACCCTGTGGAGAGATCCCCGGATGGGGAACAACCTGTGAGCAATGGTACGATGGCGGCTACAACACCTTTAAGCAGGGCGCGAAATGGGTGAAAAACAACATTTACATGCATGACAATCTGACCAGAGTAAAAAGGAAGGACCATATGTGGCAGCGGGCCACTGATTTGTGGAATAGAGGATGTGCTAAGGCTCTGTTAGGTCCAATGGCCGAAAGACGACACATTGCGAGCCAGATTGTGCCCTTCGTAGGAAGGGCTGAACAGACGCGAATGGAGGGACACGCCTTCAGGAAGAGTCTGTGTGACGGCAAGGAGGAGGAAGGGTACGACTGGTTGGAACCGAACAACATGTTTAACAACGGCACATGTGAGCAACCTCAAGAGGTATGGTTAAAGTGTGGAAATCATGACTGCACCGTGACTGAATTGTTTGGGAGAACGATTCTGGAAGGAATTGTTGAAATTCCAGAAGAGGTTGTCGGCAAAATTGAAGAAGGAGCATTCACTGTGGTTAATCAACTGAGTGATGTTATGAAGAAAATGGTGCCCTATATGTTTGTGGGATTGGGCCTGCTGATCGTCGTATTGCTTACCTGGGGAAGTCTTAAAGGGGTTTTCCAATCAGCATGCAGCAGGAGAAAACGGGAAACTACGCCACTGACGAGGGAGGAGCTCAGACTCCTCCTGGAAGAGGAGGGTTTTAACCCTCTTTAAGAAAGGATGTACGGAAGTGCTATCCTCATTCAGCCCTGACCCTGATGAGCAAACATCAGAAGCAAGAGAGATAACCTCATCATGACTACTAACCCTCCATGCAAGAAATCCTGGACAAACAGCCTGCAGCCTAGCACAGGTGTTTGGACAACATCCTGGCTGAATGTCACCCTGCCTGATGCTATGACCACTGCCAACTCAACCATTAACCCCAATACGGGCGTAAGTACAGCTGAATTTGTGATTTTGGAGCTCATTTGGCTGATATACTGCTGTACGGGGTCGTGGACCATGAACCATGCCCTTCGGGTAATCGGCCTGCTGGAAGGTGCTCTCCATGTGGTAGTGAAGAATATTCTGCAACGCCGGATGGACTACACAACCTCCTGGTTCGTAGCTTTCATGCTTGGCCGCATGAGAGTGGACACTACCAGACAAGGCCTGGTCAGAGGCATCGTGTTAACCGGCTGGTTATCACTGGATGTGGCTTCACTGTGGTCAGAGTACATGTATTGGGTGAACCTCGGGGCAGAAGGACTGATTGTGATCGGGCTATTGTCCTACATGATGACACAAGTGCTTCAGCTGCGCACCAACAAAGCCGCAATTTGGGTGAAGAAGCTGGTTCGCCTCTGTGTCTGGGGAATAGGTTGGGGAGCGTTGAGCGTTATGTGCCTGCTGAAGTGCACCACGAATCTTCCACTGATTTTGTGGTTCATTTTCTATGGCTATTTATTCCCCCAGCCGACCAGTGAAGATTCTGCAGCGGGGACACAGCCTGACCGTCCCATTCAGTTTGTTCGACCTATGCCTCCCCCGAGAGTTCAAAGAGTGGAGCATATCTATGAGGAGTTGGCAATTCCAGCTGTGAGGGGGGTCTCTCAATAATGAAATTGCTCTGAAAGAAAAAGGGCTGGCTTTGCTTGCAAACGCTTAAGAAATGTAATCACACAAAGTAATCAACGGCCTGCTGTTTGTTCACAGACTAATACCAGTTGCACTACCTGTGGATTCTCTCCCGAGAAAAGTGGAAGCCTGTGGGTGACAGATGCCGGAGTCAAATGCTCTAGCTGCATTGACAACACAGAAATGCATGACATCATTGGAGTGCTACGCTCCCCTGGAAACACTTGTTTGGGATTAGATGATGACGACATTTTGATGATTTTAGAGAGAAAAGGCCGTTGCATTCGAACATCTGTGAAAAGTCGCAGAGGCCAAGGCTGGCTGTCGATTCAGCCCACCTCGTATGGGAAGCTGACCTACTGCCCTGTGAATGTGAAGGAGTGGACTCTGGGACAGAAAATTAAGATCTACACTGTGCATCTTCCCAATGGGGCTATGATCTGGAGGAAAGTTGATGAGCCAGAGGGAGTTTCCTGGATTCAGTACAGAGATGTTGCAGTGTCTGCCAGAGGGCTCAGGATGCCACCCGGGGAGGACAGCAGGTGCAACCCATACCTTCGAGTCCATGGAGGGGGTGTCGATGAGCCCAGAGAAATGGACATCGAGGGTATGGGTAAATTACAACAAAGAAATGAGGAAGCACCCTGTGAGGAGCTGTGTAAGCATTTCAGGCCTTATCAGCCTCAGAGCGAGAAGAAAGAAAAGGGAAATGCCGAGCAAGAGCCTGTCTGTCCTAAAAGGAGCAGATGGAGTGAGCAGGGGCAAAATATGCGTTATAGAAAGCCTTTACAGAGGAAACAACATGATCATCCTAAGCAGATATCCCCTGAGAGAGTGGTTGCCATGGAGAGGGCGGTGCGACCCCAGCAGCAGCTAGAGGAAAAAGAAGTTGTGATGGAAGTCGGCTGCATGTCACCAAAGTTAGGAACATCAGAACCCAAAAATAGAGAGATGGGAGAGAAGTCTGTGCAAGCAAACAGTTTGTTAGGAGAGTGGGAAATTTTAGATGAAGTTTGAAGTTTTAATAGTTAAACCATAATTGTACTCAACTATATGATTTTACACTATACTTATGATGATTGTTATAAAGTATAGCAATGTGATGAGTTTATAAGTACTCAAAATAATTACTATTGCTGATTCCTTAACAAAAATGATGTTTGTTAATCAAATGTGTTTGATTTTTAAGGATAAAATCAGATGAACTGTGACCAGGTTGAAACAACGCTCAAAAGTGTTAAATGAATGAAGTAAAAGGTCAATCAAAATAATTTCTGTGTGCATCAGTTAAATATTAAGGAAGTACAGGGCCGGTGGAAAGTACCAGAAGGGCCAGGAGGATGTGATGGGGGATGGGAAGAACATGAAGAACAGCATCTCTGACCAGGGATGAGACGGGGATTAGATCATGTCTGTTCACGTGTGAATACTGTCCTGCCATTGGTTGATGAAGGTTGAACACGCGCTAAGCATCAACTTACTGTGCCTGTAAACCACCAATGATGCTACAGATGTGATTTTATGTTTATGATTAAGGAGGAGACAGGAAGATGACATAGCTAAAATTTAGTATAAAAATCCTGGATTTTGGCTGGTTGGGCAGATTGCTCACTGTTGCAGGGGGACCCTCTGTCAGTCTGAACCAAAAAACTGAGAAGCAGTGGAAGAGAGGAGATCCAAAGCAGAAATCGGCCTCACGGCCTGACTGCCCCTTGTGCAGTTTTGCCCCGGCGCATGACGGAGCATGAAGCATCACGGAGAAGATCTACAGCTGGGCCTCAGTTTCCAACCCAGAGACTCTCAGCCAACAATCTTCACACCTGTGTCGTGCCCACTCTTCAACCAGCCTTAGACTTCAAAAGGGGTTGTGAGTAGAGTAGCACCATAGGGCAAGAATAGTTACCTATATACTCAATACAGTGTAATCTTGATATTTTAACCAATTTTTATTACTTGCTGTTAGCTTTTGCATCTGCTAAATAAAGTACCACATCTGCAGTTAAAGTAAAAGCTTCCTTGCCTTAATTGTCTTTAATAAGGGTTTCTTCAAAGTGCTCGTAGCCTCTCCTCGTTGACGTAAAAGTATCCGATCGTGTGTGACTAAGCCAGGCTCACATGATGAAAGCTCTTGTCGGTTTAGTCTAGACCCGAAATTAACACCTCCTGTGTGGTAAAAGTATACTTATCACCAAAACTTATTCCAGCAACCACAACAACTGTTACTTTAAGAAGGAAGCTGCCGTTAACCAGGGTGACTCATTGGTATCTGTAATTTTCTGGTCTATACAGGTGCTGATGTTAGCGCAAGCAGGGGGGACACTGGGAAGAAGGTAGTGAATTAGCTGGATGAATTCCTTCGCCTCAGCCTAGAATAGAAACCTGTACTGTTAAACCCCAGGCAGGCTGATAAATTAACCACTTTAATGTGAGGGCTGGCCTACTCTCTTGTACTAGAGGGTCAGGGTAACAAACAAAGGGCAAGGCTGCAAAGCGGAGTTAGGACGACACAGGGAACTGTGGAAAACCAGTCAGCTAGTCAGGCCCTGTTAGCTAGTGCGGAGCCTCCTAGCTTAGCTGCTACTCGTCCCTCAGTGGGTCCCGAGCAGCTGGGATGTGACTGGGTGACAGTTCGTAGGAGTCGTACTTCTAGGCAGTCGCCCACGTTTCACCACCAGCCGCTTCACGTTTCAAATAGATTTTCCCCACTCAGCGACACACCCGCTGAGAAACCCACCCTGATCATTGGTGACTCCATAGTCAGAAACGTGAAGTTAGAGACTCCAGCGGTCATAGTTTAGTGCATTCCTGGGACCAGAGCGGGCGACATCCAGTCTTACCTGAAGCTCCTGCATAAGGATAAGCGTAAATACAGTAAGATCGTAATACACGCAACTAATGACTCCCGGTTACGCCACTAGTCACTAAAACTAACATTGAGTCGGTGTGTTCGTTTGCCAAAACGATGTCGGACTCCGTAGTTTTCTCTGGACCCCTCCCCAATCTGACCAGCAATGACATGTTTAGCCGCCTGTCGTCGCTTCACCGCTGGCTGTCTAGGTGGTGTCCAGCAAACGATGTTCGCTTCGTAGACAATTGGAGCAGTTTTTGGGGAAAACCTGGGCTGATTAGAAGAGACGGCGTCCATCCCACCTTGGATGGAGCGTCTCTGCTCTCTAGTAACATGGCCAAGTTTATTAGACTCCCTAAACCATGACCCAGAGTCTTACAGGCCTCTCTGCAGACTCAGCCGCCACCCGCTCGTAGCTGTAACACTCCCATCGAGACTGTGTCTGCTCCCCGACCACCTAAATTATATAAATCACAAATAAATAAAAGAGGAGTGATTCACAGGAATCTAATAAAAATCAAGGCAGCTCCTCTTACAGAACAAAGTAACAATAAAATAATTAAATGTGGTCTATTAAATATCAGATCTCTCTCTTCTAAATCTCTGTTAATAAATGACTTGATAAGTGACCATCACATTTATTTAGTCTCACTGAAACCTGGCTGCAGCAGGATGAATACGTTTGTCTGAATGAGTCAACTCCAACCAGTCACATCAACCATCATATTCCTAGAAGTTCAGGTAGAGGTGGAGGAGTAGCAGCAATATATAACTCAGATTTATTAATTATTCCTAGCCCTAAACATAACTATAATTCTTTTGAGAGCCTCACTCTGAGCCTTTCTCACTCAGACTGTAAAACCCAGAAACCAGTTGTGTTCTGTGTCGTCTACCGTCCTCCTGGTCCATATTCAGAGTTCTTAACTGAATTCTCAGAGTTTTTATCTATCTTAGTTCTCAGCACAGATAAAGTGATTGTAGTGGGCGACTTTAACATTCATGTAGATGTTGACAGTAACTGTCTCAACATTGCATTTAATTCACTACTGGATTCTATTGGTTTTAGTCAGCATGTGAATGAACCCACTCACTGTCTTAATCATACTCTTGATCTTGTCCTGACTTATGGGGTTGAGATTGATCATTTAAAAGTTCTCCCTCAAAACCCTCTGTTATCCGACCATTTCTTACTGACTTTTGAATTTACCATAACAGACCTGACAACAGTTGGAAATAAGTTCTATTACAGCAGATGTTTATCTGATGATGCTGTTGTCAGATTCAAGGAGATGATTCCATCATCTTTTGTTTCATTCCCTTGTAGTTACACAGAGGAGAGCAGTCATCTGAATGATGAACAGGTAGATTGTCTTGTTGATGATGCTGCAGCTTCACTGCGTACAATTTTAGACACTGTTGCTCCTCTCAAGAAGAAGCCAGTGAATCAGAGGAGGTTGGCTCCATGGTATAACTCAGAGATCCGCAGCCTTAAGCAGAGGACTCGGAAACTAGAAAGACAGTGGCGTTCCAACAAATTAGGTGAATCCTGTCTAGCATGGAAAAACAGTTTAATACTATATAAAAAAGCACTTTGGGTTGCTAGAACCACATATTATTCATCATTAATTGAGGAAAATAAAAACAACCCCAGGTTTCTCTTCAACACTGTAGCCAGGCTGACTAAGAGTCATAGCTGTGCTGAGCCTAGTGTCCCTTTAAATCTCAGCAGCAACGACTTTATGATTTTCTTTACTAATAAAATCATAACCATTAGAGAAAAGATTTATCAGAATCTGTCAACAAAAGTCATAAACGGATCTGCAGATCCAACAGCCTTAGATCTGCTGGTTAGACCTATGTCTTAAACTGCTTTTCCCCCATAGATCACACTGAGTTAACTTCAATAATTAACTCTGCTAAATCAGCTACTTGTCTATTAGACCCAATCCCAACCAGATTACTCAAAGAAGTTTTTCCATTAATCAGCACGTCCATATTAAATCAAATCAACCAATCTCTGTTTACAGGCTACGTACCACAGGCTTTTAAGGTTGCTGTGGTCAAACCTTTATTGAAAAAACCTACTCTTGACCCTAGAGAACTTGCAAATTATAGGCCTATATCCAATCTGCCCTTTATTTCTAAAGTTCTTGAAAAAACTATGTGACCACCTGCGTAGAAATAACCTATATGAAGATTTCCAGTCAGGATTCAGATTACATCATAGCACAGAAACAGCTCTGATTAGAGTCACTAATGATCTTTTCACAGCTTCAGACAATGGCCTAGTTTCTGTACTTGTCCTGTTAGATCTTAGTGCAGCATTTGATACGATAGATCACAAGATTCTATTGCAGAGACTGGAACATAGCATTGGGATTAAAGGAAAAGCACTGGGATGGTTTAAGTCTTATCTGTTGAACAGATTCCAATTTGTTCATTGTTACGTGCCAGGAAGGCGAGGGAGGAGACTGTAGTTTTGTCTGTGCTGTTTGTCATCTCTCCCCAGGGTCACACCGCCTGATTGGCCTGTTTATACTGACTGGAACCAACCAGCATCTGCAGCAGCCTACATAAGGTTCAGACTGAGTGGGAGGAGTCTCTCTCTCTCTCTCTGCCCTTCCTGTCCTGAGCAGACGTCCATGTTGCTACTACCTGAAGCTAGCCTTTGTTTTGTTTTGCCACCTTTTGACCAGGTGCTGCTGGCTAGGCTTTTTGTTTGTTCTACCTTGAGACCGTTCAGTGGTAAGAGGCTGGGTCTAGGTAATTTGGGGGTACCCTGTACACATGCAACACGCAGCTGAAACTTCTGTTAGACACACCAGGTAAGACAGCTGCTGCTCCCCCTGTAATGTTTTGAACCTGCTGTTTTGTAGAGTAGGTAGACAGGCCTTTTTGTTAATTTTGTTTCTCTGACTAGTTAGATAGACAGGCCCTGTTTTGTTTTGTTCAGTTCTTTTATTTGGCACAGCTGCAGACCAGTCCTCTTACCCTGTACTTGTGTCCTGATCCATACCTCATTTGTGCACCAATAAACAAACGGTATCCACTAAACACTGACTGCTCCTGTGGTTACTTAGTGTTAGGGCCTCCTCTTCCCTCTAGACCGAGCCAGACTGAGAGGGGGCGTAACACTAATGGGGGCTCGTCCGGGATAACCTACATTTCCCAAGGAAGAGATTAGTGACCAGAGCAGTCTTTTGTTGGTTACTGTTGTAAGGTGACAAAAATGAGTTTCGATTTACAACACTTCATCAATCACCCTAGCCTTGACTTGATTGAATTGTGCTGAAAGGATGATTTGTTAAGCATTGCTGCTTATTTTGACATCTCAGTCTCCAGGTCAAGTGTGAAAAAAGTTATAAAGCAGGTAGTGATAGAGAGACTAACTGAGTTAGACATTCTCCATAGTAGTCCTGGCACATCTATGGCTGATGTTTCTCTTCACGATCCTCCTCCTGGTCCTCTGGGAGTGAGCGTGTCTCTTTTACCTGCTGGACCTGATGACCTGACTGTCCCAATTACACCAGTAGATGGCCGGGCTAAACCAGAAGGTCCTCCAGCCACCCTGCCCCGTTTTGAACCATTTTCTCCTGATGTGCGTGGTTCCAGTGCTGATGCAAAGCTGAAGGTGCGTTTGCAATTGGAGGCGCAAGAGCGAGATAAGGTGCGTCAAGCTGACAATGAACTTGGATTAAAGATGCACAAGCTAAACATAGATAAAGAAATTCGGTTAAAAGAACTTTAGGTTGAAGCTATGAAAATTTCTTCACTAAGTCAGACTCCTGCAGAGGTCCCTCGGAGAGCACAAGAACACTTTGATGTGGGTAGACATGTTGCCTTGGTGCCTACATTTCGTGAGTCTGAGGTAGATTCCTACTTCACTGCCTTTGAAAAGATAGCCACTGCTTTGAGTTGGCGTAAAGAAATGTGGTCCATTCTGCTCCAGTGCAAACTGGAAGGGAGAGCTCAGGAGGTGGTGTCGTCTCTGTCATTGGAGGAGAGCTTACAATATGAAGTGCTGAAGGACACAATTTTGCGTGCCTATGAACTGGTACCTGAAGCTTATAGGCAGAAGTTTCGGGGTCATAAAAGGAACAGTCATCAAACGTTTGTAGAGTTTGCACATGAGAAGGGGTTCTGTTCGACAAATGGTGTGCTGCTAGTGGTGTTAAGGATATGGCAGCACTACGTGAATTAATCCTAATGGAGGATTTTAGGGGTTCGTTGCCAGAAAAGTTGGCAATGTTCTTAAATGAGCAGAAAGTATCTTCACTCTCAAAAGCTGCCACTCTAGCGGATGAATTTGTTTTGACTCACAAGAATGTATTTGCTTCTCCCTCAGTTAAACCTTCAGGACAACGTTTGGCTAAGCTTGAGCAAGGTTCTCCTGTTAGCAATCCAGCAGTGCTGCCACTGCCTGCCCGTAATGACCGTGAGTGCTTCTATTGTCATAAAAAAGGTCATTGGATTGCAGACTGTTTGTCCTTGAAGCGTAAGCAGCAATCTCCTTCGCTCCACTCAAAAGGTGTGGGCTTCCTAAGGGGTGGAGTCAATTCCAGGCGCTTAAGCCCCTGCCTTGATGGACCAGATCTGTGTTTTAAACCATTCATTTTTGATGGATTTGTGTCGTTGACTGGAGATCCCAAAGATCAGTGCCCAGTTAAAATACTTAGGGATACAGGAGCTTCCCAGTCAATAATCCAAGAGGGGATCTTGCCGTTCTCTGATGTTTCATCTTGTCAGTCTAGTGTTACTATTTAAGGAGTGGAGATGGGCATTGTTTCAGTTCCTTTGCACCAGATTTATGTTCAATCAACTCTAGTGAACGGGTTGGTGAAAATTGCTGTTCGTCCAGTCTTGCCAATTAAGGGTGTGGATTTCATCCTTGGTAATGACCTTGCTGGAGGTCAGGTGATGCCTATCCCTGAAATGGTGGATCAGCTGGATATAAGAGTCACCCCAGAACATGATCAATCTGATGTTTTTCCTCATTGTGCAGTGACAAGAGCTCAATCAAAAAGGTATGGCCCTGATTTGTCTGACTCCTTTATGGTCATTGAGCAGGATCCTGTTTCTAACATTTCCAAATCAAAAATTAGTAATAGAGCCACAACCTCATCCATAGAGGTTCCACCCACTGCACTATTACAACTGCCAGTCTCTCGTGAGGAGTTCATAAAAGAACAGACCAATGATGTGACCTTATCAAAGTGTCACTCCTCAGTGGCTAGTACGCCGAGCCCTGGGCAGAGTAATGTGACTTACCTTTACAGCGAGGGTCTACTCATGAGGAGGTGGTCTGGCAAGTCCTCAGGCAGTACAGACTGTTTTGTGTATCAGGTAGTAGTACCAACGGTTTTCCGTGACCAGGTTTTGGCTTTAGCCCATGACCACATGTGGTCTGGACATTTAGGAATTACTAAAACTTATGATAAAATTCTAAAACACTTCTTCTGGCCAGGACTTAAGAAAGACGTTATAGACTACTGCCGAACATGCCACACTTGCCAAATGGCTGGTAAGCCGAACCAAGTAATTCCTCCTGCTCCTCTAGTACCGATTCCTGTAATAGACCCCCCTTTTGAGCGGGTAATTATTGATTGTGTGGGACCCTTGCCCAAGACAAAAGCTGGGAATCAGTTTTTACTAACAATGTGCATCTTCCAGGTATCCTGAAGCCATTCCATTACGCAGAATCACAGCCCAGATCATCATCAAGGCTCTGGTAAAGTTTTTTTTCAACCTTTGGTCTTCCTAGAACGGTTCAAACCGATCAGGGAACTAATTTCAAATCCAGGGTGTTTGCTCATGCTCTTAAAACTTTAGAAATAGCTCATGTAACCTCTAGTTCATATCATCCGGAAAGCCAGGGAGCGCTGGAACGCTTTCACCAAACAATGAAGAGCATGCTGAGAAAATACTGTTTGGAGGTCCAGAAAGATTGGGATGAAAGCATCCCATTTGTGTTGTTTGCGTGTCGTGAAGCTGTTCAGGAGTCACTGGGGTACAGCCCTGCTGAACTGGTATTTGGACGTGAGATGAGAGGACGTTTGAAAGTCCTGAAGGAAAGGCTGGTTCTCCCGGAGGTGTCAAGTACACCCATACCAGAGTATGTGAAAACCTTACGTGAACGGCTCCAGAAAGCCTATGCTCTGGCTAGACTAACTCTCACTTCATCACAGAAGAAAATGAAGACCCTACAGTGCTGAGTGGTCAACCCACATAAGCACCTTCAAGGAAGTTTGATAAACACCAACTGAAATACTCTACTATTGAGAAGGAGACTTTAGCTCTCTTGTGGGCTCTGCAACACTTTGAGGTTTACGTAGGATCCTCCTCTAAACCTGTGAAGGTCTTCACAGATCATAATCCTTTAGTGTTTCTGTCCAGGATGTATAACAACAATCGTCGGCTGATGCGCTGGTCCCTTATTGCCCAGAATTATAATTTGGAGATTATCCACAAGAAGGGTTGTGAAAACATTTTGGCAGACACACTGTCCCGTGCCCCTTTAGAGTAGATAGGTAACCATGAGTTACCTCTTAATGGGTGGGGGTGTTACGTGCCAGGAAGGCGAGGGAGGAGACTGTAGTTTTGTCTGTGCTGTTTGTCATCTCTCCCCAGGGTCACACCGCCTGATTGGCCTGTTTATACTGACTGGACAGCCTACATAAGGTTCAGACTGAGTGGGAGGAGTCTCTCTCTCTCTCTGCCCTTCCTGTCCTGAGCAGACGTCCATGATGCTACTACCTGAAGCTAGCCTTTGTTTTGTTTTGCCACCTTTTGACCAGGTGCTGCTGGCTAGGCTTTTTGTTTGTTCTACCTTGAGACCGTTCAGTGGTAAGAGGCTGGGTCTAGGTAATTTGGGGGTACCCTGTACACATGCAACACGCAGCTGAAACTTCTGTTAGACACACCAGGTAAGACAGCTGCTGCTCCCCCTGTAATGTTTTGAACCTGCTGTTTTGTAGAGTAGGTAGACAGGCCTTTTTGTTAATTTTGTTTCTCTGACTAGTTAGATAGACAGGCCCTGTTTTGTTTTGTTTTGTTCAGTTCTTTTATTTGGCACAGCTGCAGACCAGTCCTCTTACCCTGTACTTGTGTCCTGATCCATACCTCATTTGTGCACCAATAAACAAACGGTATCCACTAAACACTGACTGCTCCTGTGGTTACTTAGTGTTAGGGCCTCCTCTTCCCTCTAGACCGAGCCAGACTGAGAGGGGGCGTAACATGATCAATCTTCCATTCGCACAAAAATTAGCTTTGGAGTTCCACAGGGTTCTGTGCTTGGTCCAATACTTTTCAGTCTTTACATGTCTCCCCTTGGTAATATTATTAGAAAACATTCTATAAATTTTCACTGCTATGCAGACGTTACTCAGTTATATTTGTCCATGAAAGCAGAGGAAACAAACCAATTAGTCAAACTTCAAACTTGTTTAAATGATATCAAATCCTGGATGTCCCATAACTTTCTACAACTGAATTCAGATAAAACTGAGGTTATTATAATTGGTGCTAAAAACCAGAGAGACTCATTATTGAATCAGATGGTTACTCTGGATGACATAACATTAGCTTCAAGTTCTACTGTGAGGAACCTTGGTGTCATTGTTGACCAAGATCTCTCCTTTACACCATATATTAAAGAAATCTCTAGAACCGCCTACTTCCACCTGAGGAATATTGCTAAAATTAGGAGCATCCTCTCACAGAGTGATGCTGAAAACTTAATCCATGCATTTGTTACCTCTAGGCTTAACTACTGTAACTCGCTACTCATAGGTTGTCCCAATAACTCTTTGAAAATCCTCCAATTAATTCAAAATGCTGTAGCCAGGGTTCTGACTGGACTTAGGAAGAGAGATCACATTTCTCCAACATTAGCTTCTCTGCATTGGCTCCCTGTCAAAACTAGGATAGAATTCAAAATTCTTCTCCTCACCTACAAAGCTCTTCATAATAAAGCTCAATCTTATTAAAGACCTCATCGCTCCTTATGCTCCCAACAGAACGCTTCGTTCTCTTGCTGGTCTACTTGTGGTTCCTAGAGTTTCTAAATGTAGAATGGGAGGCAGAGCCTTTAGCTACCAAGCTCCTCTCCTATGGAACCAGCTTCCAGTCCAGGTTCGAGAAGCAGACACCCTTTCTAGTTTTAAAACTAGGCTTAAAACCTTTCTTTTTGACAAAGCGTATAGTTAGAGATGGTTCTGGTCACTCTGAACCATCTCTTAGTTAAGCTGCTATAGACTTAGATGCTGGGGGACGTCCTTCATTCACTGAGCTCTTTTTTTTCTATTTTTCTTCTATCCGCCAACATGCCTCCATTTCCACATGTGACTAACTTTGTCTCTTTTCTCTCCTAGTTGTGCTTCTCCCCTTCTGTCTCTCTCTATTCTCATCTACAGGTATCGTCAGACTCAGAGTCGTGTGTCTCCAGTGTTCAGTTGCTGGTCCAACCATCCTGCCTGTGTTCTGTTGCTGCTTGTTTTGTTGTTGTGGTTGTGTTCTTTTCTCTCTTCTCTATCCCCTCACCCCAACCGGTCAAGGCAGAAGGCCGCCCACACTGAGCCTGGGTCTGGTGGAGGTTTCTTCCTCGTTAGAGAGGGAGTTTTTCCTCTCCACTGTTGCTATTTAAATGTATAATTTATTGATTGGCTACAATTAAAAGCTTGCTCCATGTGGGAATTGTTGGGTTTAGTTGTGTAAGGTCTTAAAACCTTACTTGTAAACTGCCTTGAGATAACTGATGTTGTGAATTGGCGTTATATAAATAAATAAAGTTGAAAGTTGAAAGTTGTGAAGTGAGTCTGTTGGATCATTGCGTTTGGGTCCTCTCATAAGTCTTAGTTCCAATTCCAATTCCCCAGGTGACGCTCATACAGCCAGGCGACCAGGTCCTCATCAAAGTGATTAAACGGAAGAACTGGTCCAGCCCCCGCTGGGAAGGTCCTTACACAGTCCTGCTGACCACACCCACAGCGTTGAAGATAGCAGAAAGAGACACGTGGATTCACCAGACCCACTGCAAAAAGCTGACACCGCTGACATCTGAGTAGGGTGGAAGTCGGCCGGCACCAAAGCCTTTGGCCGCCGAAAAAATTATCTGAACCCTACTCCCAGCTATGATGTTGAGGGGTAAGCTGTGTGTAGTGGTAATTGCTGGAACTGTAGCTGTGATAGCTATGGTGACTCTGTTGCTGTGGGAAGATGGTCTCTTACCAGGGCAGGGATCTCCAGTGAAGGTCATCTTGCATCGTCTGAGCCGAGCCATCAGAGACTGGGACGCATGGGAGGCAGCACGGGACTACCTCAAGGACAATCCAGATGGTAATCTATGGCTGGCATATACCAACTATACGGCCAAGACAATTACTGAAGGATCTTGTGTGATCTGTGCCAAGGCGCGACCACAACTGACAATGGTTCCTTTTCCTTATGACACACATTCCTGTTATCAAGAAGCTCGAGACAGGGAGCTGGTGTTAGAGGATTCTTGCAGTATTCGACTAACCGCTCAAGTCACAGGAACTCCACTAAAGGACTACATCCCTAGAGTCCAGTTTAACAAAAAATATTGTGAAGTACCCTGTACAATGAGAGCAGTACTGGGACTAGCAGGAAAAAACGTTTACTTTAATGTGTTGTTGGGGGACAAAGGAGCATAAATTATGATAATAATATCTATTTACCAATCTTGGTTATTAGCTAAATTTATCATTGATAAATTAAATAAGATTAGATAGCGAACTATCAAAGGATTAACGAGGCACCACCCTGATTACCAGGGACTAATAACCAGGTTGTAAATAAAGCACAGTCTCAATTAAAAGTATTACTAATTACCCAATATTAAATAATATTAGTTAATTTAGCGGTGAAGGGTGAACTCCGGCGGTACAGTCACTGAAACAATGCAGCATCAACAAAACATTAACTGATCACGGTTCTTAATTCTCTGCTCAGACTTAGCTAGCTGCCTCTATGCCTCTTACTGTTAGGAGACCCGGCCGGGGTTTGAGTGGACTTCTAGCGGTTGGGCGAGGAGTCCAGTCCGATTGAAAAGGGAAATCGGTGTTGCGGGCGTCGCGGCGGTCCGGTTCTCCGTCAGTGAGGTCGCGTTTGCGGATCAGCTGATCAGCTGATCGCGGCGATCGGCAGCTTCGAGATAAATCCGTGGCCGCGGTGCCGGTGAGCAGCTGCGATGCCGGTGGATCCTTTGAGCAGAGCGCGATCAGGCTCAAACCTTGGCGGACGGTTGCCGGTTCCTGAAGCGGTTTCCCTCCGCCATGTTGCCGGGCAGGACGTGGAGAAGGTCCGGGCGCCGGAGTAGAGAGGGTCTGGAACCGCTGGGAGAGAGTCGGCAGAAAGAGCCGGCAGAAAGAGAGCGAGCTGGAGGCGCTCGTTGGTTTTATCTGTGCGGACTGTAGGTTCGCCCCTCGGGCTTTGCAGCCAATCACAGCTTGTGATTCAGGTGACGCTGTGTTTACACCTGGATGTGGAAAAGAACTGGTTTCCCCTCACCCCAATGTAACCTCATGGTCCTTTGTCCTGGGTAAATTTGGAGTTAGGCATTAAGTTTCCATGTAGGCCGTAGTTTTGCTCTTAGTTCTGTCGAGGGTTTGCAGGGAGCATATGTGACCCCCAACAGTGTACAACATATCTAGACGCACTTGGACAGTATGTGAATCTATAGATCCCAAGTGGCCTACAGGGGAACCCATACAGAAAACAATTAGTAAATCTGGGGAGTTCCCGGCCAGTGGGGTTTGTGCAAACTGTACGTTTGAGTGTTTTCACAGGTCGGGAAAGGGACAGCGACTGGGAGAATTTCCAACCTGCACCACCACATGGAATGTGACGGACAGAACCAAGACATGGGGGAAGCCCATTGGAACGGGTTGGACCGAGCATATCGAGAAACAGAACAACCTCACCTATTACAACGTTGCAGGTATACCAAGGGCACCTCCATACACCAGGGATTTCGACCGACTGGTATGGGAGATTGCCGACGTGTGGTGGATGTGTGGAGGAGCTCCCAGACAGACTTTACCGACAGACTGGACTGGCACCTGCACGCAAGTAATGTTTCTCACAAGTGACATACACGTAGGAAGAGAACAACAAACAGATAGGAGTCGGCGTAACATTGATATCAGAGCTCAAATGAGTTTGAGCACCGTCTACCTGGACTCTGTTGGACAACCACAAGGTATTCCACATGAGTTTAAAGCACGGGATGAAGTTAAAGGAGGCTTCACATTAGCTATTCCATTTATGGGCCCCACAGCTGAAGTAGCTAAGAACAATGGATTAATTACATTTATTACAATCAGCAGAGATTTGTCAACATTACTCACGATGGGATGAGAGGACTGGCTGAACAACTGGCACCTACCTCTCTAATGGCATGGCAGACCCGTATGGGAGTTGACATGTTGTTAGCAGAGAAAGGAGGATTGTGTGTTATGTTCGGTGATGAATGTTGTACTTTTATTCCAAACAACACAGCTCCAGGCGGTTCAGTCAGCATTGCTCTAAAGAACCTGAAAAGTCTGAAGGAAGAATTGGCACGAAACTCTGGAGTTGAAAATCCATGGGGAAAGTGGTTTGATTCAATGTTTGGGCAATGGAAATCCACTATTGTGGCTTTCCTTAGTGCAATAGGAATAGTATTGCTTCTATTCATGTTCTCGGCCTGTTGTGTTATACCCTGTGTATATGCCTCATTGTGAAGAGTGCTGAAAACGGCAGTGTCACAGCAGTTCACAATCCAACAACTGGAACTGGAGAAAGAGATCTACGAGGATGACGAGCGGGAAGAGTGTATCTCCCTAATCGACATAGCAGAATAATCAATGCCTGATGTATGATGCATGTTCCGAAAATGAGAGATCAAGTGGAATGTGTCTGATGATGATTCGTGCAGATTGTGTTTGCTATTCGTGTATATAATGGTAAAGTTTTTTTCTTGCCCAGGGTACACAGGAGGACAAACAGGAGGGATTGTTAGAGGATATGGGCCATAAGCATTGTCCTCTCTGTGTTTGGTCCTGTCTGTGTCTCTGTGACCTGTAACCTTTTCTTGCTTTTACTTTTATAAACATGGAACGATTTATAGTATTAGAGGAGAGTGGTTTTACCACCTATGTCAGGAGGAGGTTTTGCAGACCACATTTATTGCTTAACCGCTCCATAGGTATTTGACACCACATGGAGCTGTTCACTATCTTGCTATGCCTGCATGCATCTTTTACGACTTGTAGTGTTTGAGAAAGGGGGTCTCAACCGCCTTCATCAAAGGAGGAAGCTTCACAACCTATGTATATGTTATCTACCATATATGGACTTGTATTTTATTGCACCAGATGTAGGAGTGACTTTCATACTGATCTCAATAAAAGACCCGTGTGCGAGAGAGGAGTTCGGAGTTCTCCAGCTGGCCACTAAGTTGTTGTGTTCAGAGAGGCTCCCCTCGTGCACGAGTAAAAGAAGCTGAGATTCTCGAGTTTGTCTTCATGTGTCAGGTGTCTCTGCGATTGTTTAAGTGTTGGCAGGTTAGACCCAACATCTGCCATCTCGTCTACCTCCTCTTCCTCTGACCTGCTTGTCTTTAATTTGGTAATTTTTTATTAAAACTTCTATCTCAACACACTGCCTCAGGTGAAGCGTTCCCTCGAAAGGCCAGGGCAAAATTTTGAATTTTTTCCTTACTAGAAAATTCTTCAAATTTCGTCTTTCACAAGCGGATTGTTTTTCACAACACCTCGATTGGAGACATGTTTTTATTGGCAGATTTTATTATTTGTGATGTATGTATGTGGATATATCTCTTATGTAAACTACTGAATTGGTGTATCTGTTGAACAAACAAATCTACAGCTTATTTTCCAAATTGAAGTGACAATGGAGTATTTAATTTGGAAACTACGCAGCCTAAAAACTATCTAAATTTAAATACCTCAGCTGCTTTGTGACAAAGTAAATTTAGGAGTTTCTCTGTTCCAATCACGTGCAAATTGCTGTCCCCACCACTGAGCACACATACAGTATGCCACAGAAGTGAGTACACCCTCACATTTCTTCTAAATATTTGTTGGGTCTAGCCTGTCAACACTTAAACAATACAGAGACATCTGCACAAGGAAAGACAAACTCTATTCTCAAGTTTTACGCTTGTGCGCACAAGGGGAGCCGCCCTGGAACACAGCAACTCAGTGCCCAGTCGACGTCTCCAAACCCCCTTGGGCACAGCTCTTTTTATTAGGAAAAGTATGAAAGTCACTCCTTCACATCTGGTGAAACAAGATACAAAGCCAATCCATATATGGTGAATAAGATACATAGGAAGTCATTATGCCATGAATACAGTTTTGTGAAGTTTCCTCTTAGTGTGGGCGGTTAAACATTCTTCCCTAGCACAACAAGGTCATGGGGAGCACCTGCAAGCACAGCAAGATATCACAGAGACACAGAAAGGACCAGTTCACAGAGAGGACTATGCTCCATATCCTCTAACAATATTTAACATATCTTTTCATGTGACAACACTGAAGACACTTTGCTACAATGAAAATTAGTGAGTGTACAGTTTGTATAAAAGTGTAAATTTGCTGTGCCCTCAAAAAAACTCAAAACACAGCCATTAATGTATAAACCCCTGGCAAAAAAAGTGAGTACACCCCTAAGTGAAAATGTCCAAATAGGGTCCAATTAGCCATTTACCCTCCCTGGTATTATGTGACTTGTTAGTGTTACAAGGTCTCAGGTGTGAATGGGGAGCAGGTGTACCTCGTGGCAAAGAAATCTCAGAGGATCTGAAAAAAAGAATTGTTGCTCTGTATAAAGATTTTGAAGTTGAGTGCATGTGCTCAACGTCATATCCAGAGGTTGTCATATACAGTACGTATGAGCGCTGCCAGCATTGCTGCAAAGGTTAAAGGGGTGGTTAAGCCTGTCAATGCTCAGACCACATGCAGGCACACTGCATCAAATTGGTCTGCAGGGCTGTCGTCCCAGAAGGAAGCCTCTTCTAAAGATGATTCAATTCAATTCAACTTTATTTATATAGCGCCAATTCACAACTCAACTCTCATCAGTTATGTCAAGGCACTTTCCAAGTAAGGTTTTAAGACCTTACACAACTAAACCCAACAATTCCCACATGGAGCAAGCTTTTAATTGTAGCCAATCAATAAATTATACATTTAAATAGCAACAGTGGAGAGGAAAAACTCCCTCTCTAACGAGGAAGAAACCTCCACCAGACCCAGGCTCAGTGTGGGCGGCCTTCTGCCTTGACCGGTTGGGGTGAGGGGATAGGGAAGAGAGAAAAGAACACAACCACAACAACAAAACAAGCAGCAACAGAACACAGGTTGGACCAGCAACTGAACACTGGAGACACACGACTCTGAGTCTGACGATACCTGTAGATGAGAATAGAGAGAGACAGAAGGGGAGAAGCACAACTAGGAGAGAAAAGGGACAAAGTTAGTCACATGTGGAAATGGAGGCATGTTGGCGGATAGAAGAGAAAAAAAAAATAAAAAAAAATGAACCAGTCCCACAAACAGCTACGACCACAGCAAGGTAAACACTCTCAACATAAGTCTATTATAATCAAGTTCAAAATGGACACCTCCAACAGCAGTCCTCACGACTGAGCCCCGTATCCAGGAAAAAAAGAGACACAAACCCAAAGCAATTCAACTCTCCTTTTACTCACAGACACACATGCCCTTGGGTCTATTTTTATCCTTATATACACACAACTGCAAGAAGACTGCAAGACAGACTCTTCTCCCGAGAGGTTACTAACCCCACAGTCTCAGCTCAGACCTCAGCATATAGACCTCAGCACAGAAAATAACACAATATCAGCAACTTCTAAACACACAAATCATCGCATCTATTGCTAAATTAATTATTCGTCTCTAATTGGTAGCACACCAACATTTCTGGAGCCAAAACCCACTGCGAGCACACAAAAGGACTGCTGCCTCTGCAAAACGTTTCTTAATTTTTCAACTTTAAACTAAGTAAGGTGCCATTTCCAAACGGTATTGAGGAGGCTCTCTCCAAAACCTGCAGAACCTGTGCAAGTCAGCCCTTTGTACTTATATACAGTAGCATATTACACAATAATTCCCACTGATCCCAGACTCAATCGCCCACAATTTAAAGTTTCCAAACTGCGTCTGTAGCATCCAGTCAGAAAATTCACAGCTTTACTGATGGTCTGATGATCCTTTATTTCCTTGTCCACAAACCAACGTAAGAGCTGGACAGGTAAAGACATGAACAGTAAGTGAACATCGTGCTGCGCCGGTAAGTGCGCCATGTATCAAACTTAATTTAGGCTAACGTTAGCATCACATTGAACACAGTGAATACTTGTAACAAACCTTGCTATCTCTTCCAACCGGAGCTTTGACAAAGTAACCGTTATTAATTAGTCTTAATCCTTTCGCACGTTCCCTGCACAGCCTTCTGGCGTATTTTCCCTCCTTGGCTGACGTGTCTCCTCTTCCGTGCTGAAGCCCATTCAAAATAAAAGTCTTTGACCTAACAAACTAAATACTGTAACGGCGGGAGGGTTGGAGCAGAAGCTAACTAGCCCTGGCTAACTGTCAGCAGCTAAACTAACGGCTAGCTCAGGTGCTAGCAGGCTAAGCTAGAGCGGACCGCTCATCAGGGGGATGCGAGAACGCTTGTGCCCCATACACCGCACGACCCCAAGCGTCTCGAGCTGCTCCACACAAAGCACAGACAACTTCTACCTTTTAACAACTACCTCTAACAGAGGTAGCTGAGCTTTATTTTGAACACCATAAATGACCGGTCACCGGTGGGGGGTCACTGCCACACACAGCACCCTCCCACACGGTGCCGGCAAAAACACGCACAGAACCATTACCCAGCGTTCCCCTGGGCCGAACGCACCAGTGACCTGCTGGGTCGCTACACAGCCCCCCACCAAGAGGGTTAAGTGTCCCCACAACCCTCAGTCACCCTCCAGCCCCACAACAAAGTCTCCTGCCATCCCGACCTCCGCTGAACTGCTGATGGACACTGACACCGACTGTGTCGCTCTCTCGGCGGCCTCGGCTGAGCTGCTGGCGTACGCTGGCCCTGTCGCTCCCTCGACGGCCCCGTCTGATTGCTGGCGTCCACTGACACCGGCTGGGCCTCGGCTGAGCTGCTGGCGTACGCTGGCCCTGTCGCTCCCTCGACGGCCCCGTCTGACTGCTGGCGTCCACTGACACCGGCTGGGCCTCGGCTGAGCTGCTGGCGTCCACTGACACCGGCTGGGTCGCCAGCGCACTGCACGGCCGCCCGGCAATGTCACAGTCCAGATCCAGTCCCATAGCCGTTCCACAGCGCCCTACCGTGGCAGTGTAGTTGGAGGGGGGGGGGGGTCTGTGTAGCGAGGTCCCTCACGAACTCATCCCATAGTTGTCTCCCGCAGACAGCTCAGTTCTGGTGCGGGGGCTCGCCCTACTTCGCCTAAGCTTCGCTCCATATCGGCGTCTTCTAAACAGCCTAATCCCACTTCTGACACCAATGTAACGGCGGGAGGGTTGGAGCAGAAGCTAACTAGCCCTGGCTAACTGTCAGCAGCTAAACTAACGGCTAGCTCAGGTGCTAGCAGGCTAAGCTAGAGCGGACCGCTCATCAGGGGGATGCGAGAACGCTTGTGCCCCATACACCGCACGACCCCAAGGGTCTCGAGCTGCTCCACACAAAGCACAGACAACTTCTACCTTTTAACAACTACCTCTAACAGAGGTAGCTGAGCTTTATTTTGAACACCATAAATGACCGGTCACCGGTGGGGGGTCACTGCCACACACAGCACCCTCCCACACGGTGCCGGCAAAAACACGCACAGAACCATTACCCAGCGTTCCCCTGGGCCGAACGCACCAGCGACCTGCTGGGTCGCTACAATACATATAAACACACAATGCATTGTAATCTGTGCAGACATTACACTCCCACCAAATCATGCGTGTTTGCTCGTACACACTTAAAATAAAACACAAATGATTTCAGAATATAAATTGACCTTGCACCAACATGTACACTGCAGTGTATCATTTACTCCTTATTATTTGTAGCAGACTCCAATAATAGGACTAACTTATGAACTGGACGTTCAACCACAGACAATTTGCCTGGGAGTATACCCTCTTTGCTCAGATTTCCCTCCTTGGCTGACGTGTCTCCTCTTCCGTGCTGAAGCCCATTCAAAATAAAAGTCTTTGACCTAACAAACTAAATACATATAAACACACAATGCATTGTAATCTGTGCAGACATTACACTCCCACCAAATCATGCGTGTTTGCTCGTACACACTTAAAAGAAAACACAAATGATTTCAGAATATAAATCAACCTTGCACCAACATGTACACTGCAGTGTATCATTTACTCCTTATTATTTGTAGCAGACTCCAATAATAGGACTAACTTATGAACTGGACATTCAACCACAGACAATTTGCCTGGGAGTATACCCTCTTTGCTCAGATTTCTGTTTACGAGGACAATCTTAACGCTCCTTACTAGTCCATCTTTATCTGTTAGTCTCTGTGACCCGTCCGAGTCTCCACTCATTTCTCGGTAAGGTCTGATCTATGTCCATTACTATGTCACCAACTTCAATGTTTCTTTTAGGCGTGTGCCATTTCTGTCTGACAGCAATACTATGGAGATACTGTTTCCTCCAGCGGCTCCAAAACTGTTCTGTCAGATATTGCACTTGTTTCCATCTTTTGTATCCATAGAGATCTTCTTTCACGAACTTACCTGGTGGAGGTAGTGCTGGGGCAGACTTCATGGTGATAAGGTGATTGGGAGTGAGTGATTCCAGACTGTTTGGATCGTTCAGGTTATCCACCGTCAAAGGGCGGCTGTTTACTATTGCCATTGCTTCATACAGGAATGTCTGTAACGAAGAGTCTGTGAGTCTACCACAAGAGGGCGACAGTGTGAAGCTGAGGACATTTCTCAGTTTTAATCTGTCGTTCCCACACGCCACCGGCATGACTTGCATGGGGTGCATGTAATACAAAATCACATTGCTTTGAGGCCAAAAAGGCCGTCAGTCTCTCGGCATCAATTTCCCGTAGGGCCGTGTTGAGTTCATTTTTAGCTCCGACAAATTTTTTACCTTGGTCACACTTTATTTGTCTCACTGCACCTCTTACGGCGATGAAGCGACGCAGACCATTGATAAATGCGTCAGCTGATAGGTCAATTAGCATTTCTATGTGGATGGCTCGAGAGCAAAAACAGGTAAAGAGCAAACCGTATCTTTTGTGCTCCTTTCTACCTTCCTTTGTTATGAATGGCCCGAAACAGTCCATACCACAGTATGTATATGGTGCAGAGGGCTCTATTCGTTCTGTGGGGAGATCAGACATTTTCTGCTCTTCAGGATTTCTTCTCAGTTTTCGACAAGTCACACACTGATGCATTTTGTAATATACTGCCTTGTATATTGTCATATTTTTTTTAATTCTTTTTATTATGTGCTTTATGTTCTGTCTCTTTGTTGTAATGCGGAGCTTCTGTCACGAAGACAAATTCCTAGTATGTGTAAACATACCTGGCAATAAAGCTGATTCTGATTCTGATTCTGAATGCATACCATGACTGCTCTGCTCATGCCCTGGATCCAGTAGCCATTTGATCTTATTTCGTTGAGTTTTGTAATGTGATGTTCCTTTGGAAAGACTGTTTGGTGTTTAAATGACTTTGGGAGCGTTGAGCATCTCAATCTCCCTCCCACCTTGAGCACACCATCACTGTCAAGAAAGGCGTCGACCTGAAACAGCTTGTTGTTGCTTGGCAACTGTTTTCCTTTATGCAGTGACTTTATTTCTTCTTGATTCGTCTGTTTTTGAAGGTCCTTGATGATGATAAGCTCTGCCTCTTGTCGTTCCACTACCGTTGAGTGTCTGTCTGATTCGCCATGCAAATGCAACCTTCTGTGATGTATTTTCATTATTTTCCACTCGTTCTCCCTTTCTTACATTGGTGTAGTCGTTATCATGGAGGCATGTTGGGTGTTTCTTCTTGCAGACATCACAGATGAGGCGACGTCGACATTCTTTCGCACTATGGCCTGATTTCAAACAGCCATAGCAGAGTCTATTGTCTTTAACATATGTTCTGTGACTTGTTAGAGACCCTTTCAAGAAGTTTGGGCATTTGTGAAGTTGATGAGTATCTTGACAGAACATGCATAATGATCTTACATTTGTGCTGACTGTACTGAACACACTAGCCTTGTTTCTTTTGAACTCCTTTACGTTTCCTTTGTCACTGCACACTTCTGATGTGCGTAGTGCATGAATAGAGGTGACCGGGTTGCAAGCAATCTCTGCCTCGGTGGACACAAACGTGGCAAAAACACTAAAAGTGGGAAAATCCTCACCTTCCATAAGAGCCTTTGTTACCTGACGGTTCCACCTGGCTGCTGCCCAGTCAGGTAATTTCTGTGTCATCTTTTAGTTTTCTTCACAGTCGTCCAATATGTGTAAGCCCTTTACATGAGGCATAGCTTGTAAGCAGGCATTTTAAAAGTCTGCAAAGTTTCTGAGACCTTCTGCATCCTTCGCCTGTAGTTTTGGCCAGCTAGATAGCTTTTCTCTGAATGCTCTTTGAATGACAAATGGCTGACCATACCTCTGATTGAGTTTCTTCCATGCATCTTGATATGCCTCCTCATCATTCCTGAAGAAAGTGCCTTCAAGGCATTTACGAGCCGTGCCACTAACATATCTTTTAAGATAGTACAATTTGTCAGCAGAGGAGATCTCCTTTCGGTGTATTAATGACATAAATAAGGCCTTCCATTCAACAAAAT
Source organism: Macropodus opercularis (assembly GCA_030770545.1). Lineage (NCBI taxonomy): Eukaryota > Metazoa > Chordata > Actinopteri > Anabantiformes > Osphronemidae > Macropodus > Macropodus opercularis. The sequence continues at coordinate 10,953,989 of JAUCMP010000028.1, read as the reverse complement.
GGATCGGCTCACCAGTAAACATTGCTGGCTCTGGCATGGGAAGTCTGTTCATTGCGATACTATCCTGGACAGCCTGTGCTAATTGAGTGACATTAGGAGGTGCACATAATACAGCATGGCCAGATGGTGGTGATGCAGGAATTTGAGCTACAGGATTTGGGCTCACCTGTTCATTGTCAATTGGCTGAGTTTGAGACATTTGAACCATTTCTCTATTGTAGGCTTCTAATTTGGCTCTGGCTGTCTTCACATTCCTTCCAACTTGCAGACGTTCCAGCTCAGACAGTTGAATTTCTAACTCTTCTTCATGTTGTTTTTGCAGAGTTCTTATCCTTTCTTCTATAAGAATGTTGTACTCTGCTTCCTTCACTGCTAGCTCTGCAGCTGCTTCGGCCCTCTTTGCTGCAAGATAGGAAGATGAGGAGCTACGGGTGCTACTTGACCTTGCAGCAGTGGAGCCATAAATTGACAGGGCATAGTCATAATTTAGCAGTTCACGGAGGCGGCATCCTTCTCTTTCTGCGTCAAAATCACCATCAATGCCGGTTAATCTCTCGTATATGATCTTGATTACATCACTGGTCACTGCATCACATGCATCAATCTTTCGTCTTAAATCAGTAGTTGGAACTATGTGATCCCCGATTTCAATGTAGAGTTTCATAATGTCTTCCTTGTCCTTTTCTAAGCTTTCTGCCATCGCTGACATGTGTGACTCGGTTATGTCCGACTTTAAATCATCTCTTGCCTTACGCACTTCAACCTTCCAGTGTTCATATAGGCTGATTAGCCTCTTCTCCTTATGGCTCATTTGTTCTCTTTGATAAGAAGCCAGTCTTTCTGTTGGGAATCTAGCACGTTCAAAGCGACAAGGTGCATCACTGAAAATCGTTTTCTTTGTAGCTTTGTTTTGATGTTGTAAATCTGGTGCGGTTTGCATTTTCCCTTTGTACTTTATGGTTTCATCAAAGTCAAATCTTGTTTTATCAGTTGTGTTTTCAGCCAAGTCACTTTCTTGAACTTCATTAGAATCCTTATTACCTTCTGATGAGGACTGTGTTTCATCCATTTTCAGGTTAATGCGCTATCATCCTTAGTTGCTAATTTCAGACCAATTCTGTCATCTGCTGCTCTGCATCTGAAAGGCCTTTTCACATTGTGTCCACGACGAGCAACAGCGCAGCAGAAGGTTAAAGCTCTTACTGTAGCATCCAGTCAGAAAATTCACCGCTTTACTGATGGTCTGGTGATCCTTTATTTCCTTGTCCACAAACCAACGTAAGAGCTGGACAGGTAAAGACATGAACAGTAAGTGAACATGTGCTGCGCCGGTAAGTGCGCCATGTATCAAACTTAATTTAGGCTAACGTTAGCATCACATTGAACACAGTGAATACTTGCAACGAACCTGCTATCTCTTCCAACCGGAGCTTTGACAAAGTAACCGTTATTAATTAGTCTTAATCCTTTCGCACGTTCCCTGCCAGCCTCAGTTCTGGCGTATTTTCCCTCCTTGGCTGACGTGTCTCCTCTTCCGTGCTGACGCCCATTCAAAATAAAAGTCTTTGACCTAACAAACTAAATACATAAAAACGCACAATGCATTGTAATCTGTGCAGACATTACAGCGTCCGTTACAATGTTCAAATTAGAGGTCAATAGGCTGTATACTTTTTACAATCAAAGAAAAAACACATTGAAACACATGAAGCTGGTTAGTTGGTTACAGCAATGTTAGTACAAGTGACTCCATATCCACCACAACATACAGGGTTTCCCCCACAACAAATTCTTTTCTTAATGTCGCTAAATTAGAACTTAACTGTTTAGGCAAATCATATGACTTTGTCAGCCTTTGTCAGAGAAAAGAACACGACCACAACAAAACAAGCAGCAACAGAACACAGGCAAGATGGTTGGACCAGAAACTGAACACTGGAGACACACGGCTCTGAGTCTGACGATACCTGTAGATGAGAATAGAGAGAGAGAGACAGAAGGGGAGAAGCACAACTAGGAGAGAAAAACAGACAACATTAGTTACACATGGACGTGGAGGCATGTTAGTGGATAGAAGAAACCGAAAAGAGCTCAGTGAATGAAGGCGGTCCCCCAGCAGTCTAAGTCTATAGCAGCTTAACTAAGAGATGGATCAGAGTGACAAGAACCATCTCTAACTATACGCTTTGTCAAAAAAGAAAAAAAAAGATTTTAAGCCTAGTTTTAAAAAAAGAAAGGGTGTCTGCTTCTCGAACCTGAACTGGAAGCTTGGTAGCTAAAGGCTCTGCCTCCCATTTTACATTTAGAAACTCTAGAACCAGTGCTCAGAGAACGAAGCGTTCTGAAGGGAGCCTAAGGGTATGAGGTCTTTAAGATAAGATGGAACTTTATTATGAAGAGCTTTAGATTTGACAGGGAGCCAATGCAGAGAAGCTAATGTAGGAGAAATGTGATCTCTCTTCCTAAGTCCAGTCAGAACTCTGGCTGCAGCATTTTGAATTAACTGGAGGCTTTTTAAAGAGTTATTGGGACATTGTATGAGTAAGCCAGTTACAGTAGTCAAGCCTAGAGGTAACAAATTTTTTCAGCATCACTCTGTGAGAGGATGCTCCTAATTTTAGCAATGTTCCTAAGGTGGAAGTAGGCAGCTCTAGAGATTTCTTTTATTTATAGTGTAAAGGAGAGATCTTGCTCAAAGATGACACTGTAGTGGAAAACATTAGTATATGTTAGTGGGTTTAGGATACAGTTAGAGTAGAATAGATATTGTTTAGGCCTTGTTCATTTCCAGGGAATATGATTGTACAGGACGCTTGCTGGCCTCCGAGGATATCTGACCGGTAGAGCAGAACAATTTGGGCAAAACATGCTGACCTGGTAACCAAAACAATGGAGACAAAACAAGTGGCTGTAATCACAAATGTTTGCATTTGGGCTGATGCAAACTGAGGGATTAAAACATGCTCCCGAGGAATCTCGGGAGGAGAGTTCTTTGCCTGCCGTAGAGACAACTCGTTTTTCTGTGGTCAGGCCTGGGGCTCCCCGCGCGCTAGCAAGCATCCTTCCTGCAGGAAGAAGGTGACTCCGCATATCTGCCTTTGCATTCTTTCATCTCAGCACTGAGAATAAATCTACAATTGATTGGCTGAAACCTAATGCTGCCTCGGCTTGAGTTCTTCTGAGTTGGGACATTTCTAACCACTACAACACCAAGGTTGTGGAACTCCAAAGCTATTTTTGGTGCGCATGGAAGATTGATCATGAACATAAGCAAATTGGAATCTGTTCAACAAATAAGACTTAAACCATCCCAATGCGTTGCCTTTAATCCCAATGCTATGTTCCAGTCTCTGCAATAGAATCTTGTGATCTATCGTATCAAATGCTGCACTAAGATCTCACAGGACAAGTACAGAAACTAGACCATTGTCTGAATCTGTGAGAAGCTCATTGGTGACTCTAATCAGAGCTGTTTCTGTGCTATGATGTAATCTGAATCATCACCGGCAATCTTCATACAGGTTATTTTTACACAGGTGGTCACATAGTTGTTTATCTACAATTTTTTTAAGAACTTTAGAAATAAAGGGCAGATTAGATATAAGCCTATAGTTTGCAAGTTCTCTAGGGTCAAGAGTAGATTTTTTTAAATAAAATTTTGACCACGACAACCTTAAAAGCCTGTGGTACGTAGCCCGTAAACAGAGATTGATTGATTTGATCTAATATGGACGTGCTGCTTTAAAGGGACACTAGGCTCAACACAGCTATGACTCTTAGTCAGCTTGGTTATAGTGCTGAAAAGAAACCTATGGTTGTTTTTATTTTCCTCAATTAATGATGAATAATATGTGGTTCTAGCAACCTGAAGTGCTTTTTTATATAGTATTAAACTGTCTTTCCATGCTAGGCAGGATACAACTAATTTGTTGAAACGCCACTGTCTTTCTAGTTTTCGAGTCCTTTGCTTAAGGCTGCGGATCTCTAAGTTATACTATGGAGCTAACCTCCTCTGATTCACTGCTTCTTCTTCATAGTCAGTGTCTAAAAATTGTACGCAGTGAGGCTGCAGCATCCTCAACAAGACAACCTACCTGCTCATGATTCAGATGACTGCTCTACTCTGTGTAGCTACAAGGGAATGAGAAAAAAGATGATGGAATCATCTCCTTAAATCTAAACATGATTTATCATTGGATAAACATCTGCAGTAATAGAACTTCTTTCCAACTGTTGTCAGGTCTGTTATGGTAAATTCAGACGCTAGTAAGAAATGGTCAGATAACAGAAGGTTTTGAGGGAGAACTTTAAAATTATCAATCTCAACCCCATAAGTCAGTATGTATGAGTAGAGTATGTATCAGTATCAGTAGAGTATGATTAAGACAGTGAGTGGCTTCATTCACACGCTGACTAAAACCAATTGAGTCCACTTACTGTCAACATCTACATGAATGTTAAAGTCACCCTCTACAATCACTTTATCTGTGCTAAGAACTAAGTCAGATAAAAAATTCTGAAAATTCAATTAAGAACTCTGAATTTGGACCAGGAGGACAGCAGACGATACAGAACACAACTGGTTTCTGGGTTTTACAGACTGAGTGAGAAAGGCTCAGAGTGAAAGAATTATAGCTATGTTTAGGTCTAGGAGTAATTAATAAATCAGAGTTTTATATTGCTGGTACTCCTCCACCTCTACCTGAGCGTCTAGGAATATGATAGTTGATGTGGCTTGTTGCAGTTGACTCGTTCAGACGAACGTATTCATCCTGCTGCAGCCAGGTTTCGGTGAGACTGAATAAATCTAAGTGATGGTCATTGATCAAGTCAGATCTGATATTTAATAGACCACATTTAATAATTTTATTGTTACTTTGTTCTGTAAGAGGAGCTGTCTTGATGTTTATTAAATTCCTGTGAATCACTCCTCTTTTATTTATTGTGATTTATATAATTGAGGTGCTCGGGGAGCAAACACAGTCTCAACGGGAATGTTACAGCTATGGTCACACTGGGGACGGGTCCAGAGAAAACTACGGAGTCCGACATTGTTTTGGCAAACGAACGCACAGACTCAATGCTCGTTTTAGTGATTTCCAATTGGCGTAACCGGGAGTCATTAGCTCCTGCGTGTATTACAATGTTACTGTATTTATGCTTATCCTTAGACAGGAGATTCAGGTAAGACTGGATGTCTCTGGCATCAGGAATGCACCTAACTATGACTCAGTCTCAAACTTGACATTTCTGACTATGGAGTTGCCAATGATCAGGGTGGGTTTCTCAGCGGGTGTGTTGCTGAGTGGGGAAAATCTGTTAGAAACGTGAAGCGGCTGGTGGTGACTCGTGGGCGACTGCCTAGAACTACGAACCGTCAACCACTAATATCCCGGCTGCTCTTCGTCCCGCTGTGGGAGGAGTAGCACCTAACCTAGGAGTCTGCATTTGGGTCCACCATCTTCTACCACGTCAGCGCATTTGTAACAAATGGAGGCAGAGCACAAGCTAAACATATGGCACACCGAGCAAGAAAAGGAAGGAGAAGGTGACAGAGAAGACATAGCAGAAAGTTAAGCTAGCTTAACTGAGAGGACCAGAAAGTTACGAAATTAGCAGTGCTTTTAATGAAAGGAAAAGAAAGTGAGTGTTACAAGCGTGTGACCCTTAGGCACTCGCAAGAAGTTAGAAAACAACAGTAGAGAGATAAAAGTGAGGAGATAAGTAATTAACAAAACGTCGCTGCAACCAGCAACAAACCTCAATGACAGGAAGTCACGCTTAAGTCATATGCTTATTATTTGAAACCAAAAACCACCAACAAAACGTTACCAGAGTTATGGGTTGGCTGAAACTGTGGCCACCACAGTGTTGTTGAGCTAATGCCTGATCATACAGTCAATGACCACAATGCAGCACAATTTGTTGAGATTAAGGCTCTCACAGCAGCTTGTAAATTAGCTGCAGGCAAAACAACCACAATCTATACAGACAGTGTAGCCATATGGCTATGGAGTGTGTCACATCCATGTCAGCATGTAAAAACAACAAGGATTTATCTGCAAAGATGGCACACCTGTAGCTCATGGAGAAGCTTTTGCACAATTGATTCAGGCCATGCAGCTGCCAAAAGAGTTAGGAACAACTCTTTGATAGCACAGGGCAATAATTTAGCAGACAAAACTGCAAAGAAGCTACGAAAATTGTAGCGCCAATCTTGTATGAAGAAGATTTCTACCTATTGGTACTCAAAGCATTTTTGACACTGCGTCTCATTCACCCATTCGCGCACACAAACACACACACACATTCACACACCGGTGGCAGAGCTGCTATGCAGTTTAGACTGACACACTGGGGGCGGCTTGGGGTTCAGTGTCTTGCCCAAGGACACTTCAGCACATGGCTGGGGAAGCCAGGAATCGAACCACTGATCAGTGGGCGACAGCTCTACCTCTGAGCCACTGCTGCACCCATAGTCAACTTAGTATCACAAATACACACACAAAACACAGTAGCAGAGGGAGAAAAGAGAGTCCGGGTCCAAAAGAGGCCTTTAGAACAGCAACTCCTCACACTGGTCTATGGAGAACTAGGGACATTAGGGACATTTTGTTTTACCTTTGTCATTATTACCTTTTGCTATAAAGAAAATGCATGAGCCACATCACTGTTCACAAGTACAGGTGTTGAGGAAACTACAGGATGTGCGGTGGTCACCTTACATGACACAAATGATAGATAGAGAGCTGCCATTATGCCTACAGTGTCCTAAATATAATGTCAGGAAAACATTTACCCATTCAATAGCTCATGTTCCTGTTCCCGAAGGTTCATTTAGACATCTGATGATGGATTATGTGGACTTGATATACAGACTGAGAGGAAAGAAATACGGTACAGGTTTAGCAGAAGGATGGAAGCTTGTTCAGCAGCTAGACTAGACCACAAAGCAGCAGCTGTGTGAGCAGATGAGACAAGACATGTTGGAGGAGCCTTCTGTTCTGTTTGTCTTTAAACTCTTTCAGGTTTAGCAAGTGGGGAGCTCCTGATATCACATCACACTATGCCTGCACCATTCAGCACTGACAAAGACCAACACCCACTAGTTGGTTGAGCGATGCCCATGATCACACTAGCTGTTCACAAAGACATAATCGAACCAGAGAGTAATCACTACTACACATATGTAAAGTCTGATGTATATGACACATTAACCACCAGTCTTAGTATAGAAGTATGTTGACTGGGATATCCACAGACTGCTGACTGCCAAGAAGGGATGGTGACCATACAGGTAACATGTAGTGAATTTGAATGTCAGCGTGTCATGTCAAAAGCAAATGTATGAATTTTTGTCGCAAGAAAAACAGAAACCATGATTTGAACAAATTAAAAGCTGCAAAATGAGAAAACAGTGGTTAAAATATTCATCAGAGGCAACAGTATTGCCTGTTATAATGTAAGAAAGATGCCTCAAATTAAACCATTGCCAGGAGTCGAAATAGGAAGCTGTTCTGATTTATCAGTGTGCACTGTGCATTACACATGGCAGGAGACCTGCAATGTATCCTGATCTCACAGATCAAACAGTATAATAGGACAGTTTCCACTGCAAGTGAAAGTGTTTGATGAAAGTAAAAGACAAAAGGTCATCAGGCACTCTCCATAAAGGTACGTAGAGTGCTCAAAATTATTATAAAACAACAGTAGAATAGACAGTAGTATGTATGATATAGAAAACATATACATATAAATATACACAAAATATAAGCATTTTATCTCTTCTCTGTAAAGACTGTGCAATGGTTCAGGCATTCTGGAGCAGGCAGGCAGCCATATCCTGTTACTCAGGAACCATCCTGACCAGCAGACCAGACCAACCACTCACATTAGGTGCACCTCATCACAAAGCCACCTCATCTAAGATTTGATGCTGGTACCACCTGGAGTGATCATCGCTCAAGTTTGACCACAGCATGCTCAGATCCAACCACCACAATAACCAATGGAGCCCCAATGAAGTTATGCCTTAAGATCTTTGTACCTTTAAGACCCCAAGCTCAAAGTTTTTGTTTTTTTCATTTATTGTTAACTATCATAGCCAATCACTGAAACTGAAGTAGTCTGAGCATAAATCTAGATTATGCATGTCTACTGATCATATTTTGTTCACTTTATGTGTGTGATGTAAAGAAAATATTATTCATTTGCTGTGGATTAGAGATTATGATTGGGATTGGGAACACAAGGCGGGGTATATTACTGTACTCCTCCATACTTCCGTCATGTCAAACAATTTATAGGCACCCTGTCAGTGACTGCATCTGGGTAACCTAAGTTTGTACAAGTAACTTCCTGGGATCAATTTGGAACTGCTTCACAGCCATTGTACTGACAGTTTCAATGCCAGTGTCGAGGGGGTGGCAGCTGTGGAGAATCTGCAGAGAGGTATGTAAGCGTCCTGGGCTCCTCTCTGGGTTGTCACGGTTTAAGGTGTCCAATAAACTAGTATTAGCCATATTAGTAGAAAGTAGAGTGGCTCCATCCAAACCGGAAGTCAATTAGTTCCTGCGTACTTACTGTATTTACTCCTATCCCTAGATATGAGCTTCTGATAAGATTGGAAGTCGCCCCCGCTTTGGCGCTAGGAATACACTTAACTCTCTTCACATTTCTGACTATGGAGTTGCCAATGATCAGAGTGTTTCTCACCGGGTGTGTCGCTGAGTGGAGAAAGTTTGTTTAAAATATGATTGGTGGTGAACTGTCAGCAACTCATACAAACATCATCCTGGCTGCTCGGGATCCACTGAGACATGAATAGCACCTGAAATAGGTTGCTTCGCACTGGCTAAAGGGGCCTGACTACCTGACTTGTTTGTTAGCGCTGAAACTAACTTACACAATTTACAGATACCATTGTCACTAAAGGAGGCAGAGGAGAAGCTAAACATAAGGCACACTGAGCAAAACAAAAATGGAGAAACAGGAGACTGAGAAGCCAGTTAAGCTAGCTGAGCTAAGAAGACTGTGAAACAATGCATTCAATGAAAAAAGAGGTGCTTGAGTGTTACAGGCATTGCAACAAGGTAGAAAACAATAATCAAAGCACCGCAAGAAATATGCTTACCATCAAGCTTACTTTTCTTCCTCTTCTTCTTGTTTTATGGCGGGTGGCATCCAGTGTTTAAGGTGCTGTTGAACTTCCTATATCATATATCTTCCCATTTACTGTGTATACTGTGCATATAGCAGAATATTAACCAATACAATATTAAACTCCAACCCCCCTCCCCCACTGGATGCTGGAAGAGGATTTGGTGGACATGATTATCAAGGATGGACAGTCTATGGTTGAGAATAAAGGATTTAGAACGTAATGACTCCAGTTGGCCACTAGATGCCACTGTCAGACTGAAGCTTTGAAGCTTTCTCGGCACAGATAAAAGGACAGCCTCATCTGCCCATCACTAATAAAACTATGACCATTTACTTATATTATCATTATCATTCATCACATACTTTGACTAGACTTTGAGTATACTCTCAGAGGCAGAAAAACGAAAGGTAAAAAGAGAACGTTTTTGGGAAACTATTAAGTGAATAAATGGTAAATGATCTGCACTTGTATAGCTCTTTTCTACTTTACTGCATAGTGTCGTGGTCAGAGATTTCCCAACTTTCAGCCAAACAAATGTAGATTTATTCTTAGTGCTCAGATGAAAGAATGTAAAAGGTAGATATGCGGAGTCACCTTCTTCCCTGCAGGGAGGATCATTATCAACATACGTGAATGCAAAGGGGTGTCAACTGTATTCACTCAGCCCCACATAGAAAAACCAGAACACAGGTCAACTAGTGAACCACTGAGCATCTGGGAGAACGTTTGACAACAGAGTGTGAGGGTTTGGAACCTTAGCTTGAACTCTAAGGGGACCTTCATACGCCAATCTATAATGGAGTTTTTTTTTTTCGTTTTTTTTATGTTCCATCTTTTTTTAATTGTGGGGCCTCCCTGTTTTAGCTCGTAGTCTGTCAATAGGATAATAATATAATGTGCGAACTCTTGAATTCCTGGAAAGCTACAAGATTTTTTAAACCACTGACTAATCCTCAGAATCTGTCCTAAAATAATGGGTGTTGCTGTGGAACAATCAGGCAGGCTGTGATGCAGTTGGTTTTAACAAAGTCCATCATTGCTATCTCAGCAAAATACAAAGTTATTTTCCAACGGCATCTTTTCTCATAATCATTTGACAATGGTTCCTTTTTTTTATATTAACCAGTTATCAGTCCTGCCATCAACAACTACTGACGTTGATGACAGCCAATATCTTCAGATCCCAGCTTGTCAGGGCCCCTGTCTTGGTCTCATTCGTTCATTCGGGTTGAGTTTGTCACAAACCATGAAGGACACTGATTTCTTACATGTCCAAGTCTTTCACAGCTGTAACGTCTCACAGCTCCTGCCCTTCCTTGTCTGGCTCCTCTGCCCCAGTCTGTAGAAAACCCTCCTCTTCTCAAGGCACTCAAGTTATCTCAAGTAAGTTTTAAGACCTTACACAACTAAACCCAACAAATCCCACATAGAGCAAGCTTTTAATTGTAGTCAATCAATAAATTGTACATTTTAATAGCAACAGTGAAGTAGAGAGGAGAGAAAAGAACACGACCACACGAGACACACGGCTCTAAGTCTGACGATACCTGTAGATGAGAATAGAGAGAGAGAGACAGAAGGGGAGAAGCACAACTACGAGAGAAAAAGAGACAAAGTTAGTCACATGTGGACATGAAGGCATGTTAATGGATAGAAGAAACCGACAAGAGCTCAGTGAATGAAAGACGTCCCCCAGCATCTAAGTCTATAGCAGCTTAACTATGAAATGGTTCAGAGTGACCAGAACCAGCGCATTGAGACCAGCGCTCTGAGAACGAAGCGTTCTGAAGGGAGCATAAGGAGCTAGGTCTTTAAGAAAAGATGGAGCTTTATTATGAAGAGCTTTGTAGGTGAGGGGAAGAATTTTGAATTCTATCATAGATTTGACAGGGAGCCAATGCAGAGAAGCTAATGAAGGAGAAATGTGATCTCTCCTCCTAAATCCAGTCAATCCAAGTGTTCTGAATTGAGAAAACCTTGAACTGCTGCACCTAACAATTTTGTATAATCGAACAATTGTAACACTGAAGTCTCACACTTGCATTTTACAGATAGATTTTTAAAGCTGCTTGTTTTTTACAAAAACCTCTATCTCAGCACCCTGCCTCAGGTCAAACATTGCACATTTATTCCATAACAACAAAGTAATACTAATAAGCAGATTATTTCCCCCACCACCTCGATCAGAGATGTGTTCTTCTTTGTAGATTCCATGATTGTGATGTAATTATATGGTCACATCTGTTACTTCAGTTAAAGAATTGGTGTATCTGTAGACAAACTCTATGGCTATTTACTTAAATTCAAACAACAGTGGAGATTCTGATTTGGAAACTAAGCAACCTCAAACCATCTAAATTTAAATACCTCAGCTACCCCTTGACAAGGTAAATTTAGGAGTTTCTATTTTCTAATCAAGTGTCAAAAAATACTTTCATGTACTACTATAAACCCATTAACACAAGCCTCATGACTGAGTTCTACTTCACGGATACAGCAGCCTCAGTCTGTGAAACTCTAGGGAGGGGGCAGGATTTTTTACGTATTACCCCAGACCACCAGGTGAAGCGCAGTGTCAAGCTCACAGCTTGTAGACTGCGCTAATTGTGATAGAAAATTCCCTATCCAAACAACAAGGGGGCACGGTCTCTACCATCAACGAATGAACAAGTCCCACAAACAGCTACGACCACAGTGAGGCAAACACTCTCAACATAAGTCTATTATGATCAAGAGCAAACCGGACGCCTCCAACAGCAGTCCTCACGACTGAGCAGAGTCCTGTGTCCAACTCTCCAACACCAAGAGAAAAGGAAAGAAACGCAAACCCAAAACAATTTAACTCTCCTTTTACTCACAGGCACACATGCCCTTGGATTTATTTTGATCCCCACACACACAACTGCAAGAAGGAGAGGCAGACTCTTCTCCTGAGAGGTTATTAATCCCACACTGTCAACTCAGACCTCAGCATATAAACCACAGCACAGAACCTTTCTAAACACACAAATCATCGCATAACAAACATAAGCACATTTATATACAAAGCTCCATCAATTACAACGCATACATGAATATTCAACACATTTCAGTCTACACTCATTTATCTACAGAAAAGCTTTTCACTGGGATATATCTTAACTCTTAGGCCTTACACCATTGTCAAAATTACTCCTGGGTTGATCCGTCCCAGGCTGGTGTAACTTTCCCACGTTATCAAGAAAAATAAAACACAGTGTACCAGTGCAATCTATTGCTAGATTAATTATTTGTCTCTAATTGATAACACACCAAACTTTTGTAGCCAAAACCCACTGCGAGTGCACAAATGGACTGCTGCCTCTGCAAAACTTCTGTGCCAATTTCTTAACCTTAACCAAAGTAATTTGCCATTTCCAAACGGTGTTGAGGAGGCGCTCTTCTCTCCAAAACCTGCAGCGCCCGTGCAAGTCAGCCCTTTGTACTTATACAGCATCTTAAACAATAATTTTCACACACTCAAACGTCCACAATTTAAAGTTTCTGTCCGTTACAATGTTCAACTGTTAGAGATCAATAGGCTGCATCATTTTTACAATCATAGAAAAAACACATTGAAACACATGAAGCTGGTTAGTTACAGCAATGTTAGTCCAAGTGACCCCATATCATGCTTTTACATCCACCACCACATAAAGGGTTTCCCCAACAACAAATTCTATACTTAAGGCCGCCAAATTAGAATTAAACTGTTTAAGGTTCAAATCATATGACTTTGTCAGCAAACCTTACCAACATTCCCCACCTGATCCCAGACTCAGGGTACATCACCTAAAAGGAAAACTCTTTTTTAAGTGGGAGCAAACGTTGTTTGTGTCCAGGCACCAAGAAGAACGCTGTCCTCAATTTTCTGTCAGCATCCAGGTACCAGTCAGCAGAGTGTCCTTCTCAATTTGGCCTTCTTGTTTCCCAAGTTTGTGACGCCACAAATCTCTGTCGTGGTCAGAGATGTCCCAAGTCAGAAGAATTCAAGCCGAGGCAGCATTAGGTTAGAGCCAATCAAATGTAGATTTATTCTCAGTGCTGAGACAAAAGAATGTAAAGGCAGATGTGCGGAGTCACCTTCTTCCCTGCAGGGAGGATGCTCACAAACACGCGGGGAGTCCCAGCCCTGGCCACAGAAAAAAAGAGTTGTCTCTAAGGCAGGCAAAGAATTCTCTCCTCCCGAGATTCTTAGGCAGCGTGTTTTCATCCCCAAATCTGCATCAGCCTAAATGCAAATTATTTGTGATTACCACAAATTGTTTTGTCTCAATTGCTTTGGTCACCAGCTCAAAATGTTTGGCCCAAATTTGTTTTGGAGAGATATCCTCGGAGCTGCCCAGGGCCAGCAAGCATCCTGTACAATCATATTCCCTGGAAATGAACAAGCATAAACAATGTATATTCTACTCTAAATTTATTCTATACCCACTAACATATACTAATGTTTTCCACTACAATAGCAGAGTTTGTGATCAGTCAATGTTATGATAAATCTAGCTTTAAATTAGTTTAAATAAATACCTAAAATAAAACAATACTATAAATCAATACAAATTACTTTACAAATTTGACCTTTGAAATTCATTGTTCAGAATGGCGACCCTTGCTGATCGATTATTATCATTGAAAAACCATTTCGATTTTTAGTTATGGTTAGTTTAAGGCCCTCACTATTACGAACTGTGACGAGCAGAGCTCGGACCCAGACGCAAATAAACCCAGAGGACGATTTCAGCACGTTTAACAATTTATTAAGGACAATAACAGAAATTCACAGCAGGGCTGGATAAGCAATAACACTAGAATTTAGCGACAAAACAAAAACAGAACGAAAAGCGATAGTGGATCAAATCAACACTATGTAACCTTTAACTATGAAACGACTATGAAACAAAATCACCGCAAGCGGGAAACAAAACCAAGTTACTTATAAATATAAAAACAAAACAATGCAATGCAGGACTTGTTATGAAAACTAACTAAACTAACTACAATACCAGAGGTCAGGGGACGAGGGAGAGCAAAACCAAACAAGCATACACGGAAGACACACCAGCGGGGAATGAGAGTCCTGAATGAGTATATGAAGTCCTGGATGAGTGGCTATGGCAAACAGAGAGAGGTGGGTATGGGAGCTGTGAAGGGAACAATTTCAAAGTTCAAATAGCTCCCCCTGGTGGGGAGAATGTCCAAACTGTCACACTCACCTGCATGTACGGTGAGCTTCTGCGATCTTACCTGTGTGTGTGTGTTTAGTTGAAAGCCCTCACCTGCATGTGCAGTGAGTTCTTGTGACAGTCCCAGTCAGTCTCTCCATCTCCAGTATTCTCTAGTTTTAGCCACAGTCCGTGTTTGTAACAGCTATTGATGATTGGATTGTTCTGCCTTTTACCTCTTTCAAGTAATTAAGTGTTACCTCTTTAACAGTGGCGATATTAGCAGCAGATGTAGTTTATGGTGTAACATCGCATTCTTAGACTCTTGGCTTTTTGGAAATTTGCATAATATTCACATTGTCCATTGGTATTTGCTGTCCATTTAGTATTGCTTATTGTTCTCTTTTCTTTAGCAATAAAATAAAAAAAATGTTTTTCTTTTCATCCACACATCTTTGCTAGCAGTGCACGTGACAGTTTGCTGAAGCTGCTATAAAATCAAACATTGTGCAAATGTTAACTCTCCTCAGTTGACAAAATAACATTCTTTCTATTGATTTTTCAACTTACTTTGTAGAAGATTGTAGTTGCAAGAATTCAGCTTCTCGTCAGCTCTGAGAAACATGTCCATCTTGGCAGCCAGAGCCATTGCGCAAAACAAATATATCTGATTAAGCTGGGATTTTTTTAGTTATGCACAAAAGCAGAGTCAGTTAAACCCAGTCTAGTTTAGACTGTAGCCTAGAGCATGTCCATTTTTTTTTTTGACTATATGTTAATCACCAGGTTCAATTTTAAAACTTTAAATATCGCTAAATGCATTATTGCTTTTATTTAAGTTTTGCCAGTTTCACTCAAGGCCATATGAGGCTTTATGGAGTCTAGTATATATTAGTAGTAGTATACATATAATAGTATTTGTCTTGTCAGTGGCCTTTTATTGGTCGACATAGTAGCCGAGGAGAAGTTAATACTCAGACGTGCATGCATGAGTTAAACTGTGTTGGTGACCGGTATTTTTTTTCTTAAATGCTAAAATCAATAATGACAAAATATGTGAGAAGCATTTTACATTTACACCATTGAGTTGTGAATGATACATCGACTGGACCAGGACAGCTGCCAATATCAGCGTGTGTTTTGTTTGTTTGTTTGTTTTTTGTGAATAAACACTTTTTAATCTTGGCACTTGTGCACATAAACTTTTTTGGCTTTAACAGTTATACTTGGGCTTTGGACCTAATTGATAGATACAACTATAATTAAGTCAGAACCTCGAGCTGAGCATCATAGTCATCAGACACGACAGGTCTTCCCCTAGATCTCCTGTCTGGCAGCTCCAACCTCAGCATCCGTTTACCGTTATAGTCACAGTCTCTCCTCTGAACTTGTCTTAACCACCTCAATCTAGCCTCTCTGACTTTATCTCTAAAACATCCAACATGAACTGTGTCTCTGATGTACTTGTTCCTGATCCTGTCCATCCTCATCACTCCACCTTGTTTCGACAGTGCTCTGCACTCTGCACTTTCTTTATTTCTGCTCCCTGTATCCTCATGGTTCCTTCTTGTTTACACACAAGCACTGTCTTGCTGCTGCTAACATTCATTCCTCTGCTTTCCAGAGCACACCTCCACCTCTCTAGATTTTCCTCCACCTGCTCTCACCACAGATCACAATGTAATCTGCAAACATCATAGTCCATGGAGATTCCTGTCTAACCTCGTCTGTCAGCCAGAGCAAACAAAAAGGGACTCAGGGCCAACCCCTGGTGCAGACTCACATCCATCTTGAACTCCTCACACCCCCAGCACACCTCACCACTGTCACCACCACAGCTCTCTTACATGTCTTGCACATACCTCTCTGCCAGTCCAGACTTCCTCGTACAATACCACAGCTTTGCTCCTGGCACCCTGTCACATGTTTTTCTAGATCTACGAAAAGACAGTGCAAGTCCCTTTGCCCACCTTTGTACTCTGTACTCCATCCACATTCTCAGGGCAAATACTACGGCTGTTGTACTATTTTCTAGGGATGAAACCATATTGCTGCTGAATCACATCCACAAATGGATAAAATCCAGTCCAGCAGACTTATCCTGGTTAGACATTGAACAAACATTTTGTGAAGACATTAAAATTGCAGTTTTACCATTTATCAGCACCAAAATCAAACATCATAAATGTTACCAGTACACTAACATAACAACATTTCTGACAGCCTGGTGGAATTCTTAAAAATAACTGGCTCTTCACTTGCTCCCTGCCAATATACACCACTTTAGAACAATCCAGACATCCTACAAAACCAAAAAATAATGACTTTCCCAATCTGGTATAACAAAGGATTAACACATCTGAAACACATTTTCTCAAGGGACAGATTTACCCCATTTGAGGAGCAAGTGTCCAAATTTGGAATTACTAATGGCAACTTTTTAGAATATCAACAACTTAAATCAATAATTAAGGAAAAAACTGAAATATTCCAATACAATGACAACCTCCACCAGCAGTAGAACGATTTATTGCAATCTCACTCAGAAGGGTATTCTCAAAAATCTATATAATACTATTCAAAACGGATGACATAGTGTGTCTACCGATATCTAAATGGGAAACTGATTTGAGTATCACCACCGACCAAATGTTCATGACAAATATATGTTTAAACTTATTACAGATGACTACAAATACAAATTTACAGTTAATACAATATAATATTCATAGAACACACTATACAGGTCAAAGGATGTTCCAGATGGGTCTCAACAAGTCCAGCATTTGTCCACAATGCACAGATCACAGCAGATAGATGCCTACATGCATTCTGGTCATGTCCACCTGTGCAACAATTCTGGCAAGGAGTTTGCAAACACTCCACCTGGTTAAGGTATCTAATCCCAGTATCACCTGCACTGTGTCTTTTAGGAGATCTAAGAGGGATCAATCTAGAGAGAAACACGTCACAACTACTATTTACTGCCCTATGCATCACAAAGAAAATCATCCTTATGAATTGGAAAATTAAAAATAAATTAAGCATCAATCATTACTTGAACAGTTCATCAGATTACACAATCTTAAAAACATTGTCTGAATGCTTAAATCATTGATTAGAATTCCACTCGAATTGATTTCACCTCATGGTGGTGATGTGTGTGGCCTGAGGCGCTGTACTGTGTCCAGCATTGGTGTGTGTGTGTGGGGTAGGGGGGGTACCTGGGGTTGGGGTGCTACTTGGTCTTTGGGAGTGGGGGGCGGGTGTTGGGGATTATGGGATGGCCGCACTGTGTGTTTGGGAGGTGGTATCCGTGGGGGCTGGCACTTGGGGTCTGCATCTGCTCTTCCCGGGGTGGGCTGGCGCTGGATCATCGGTGGCTGGGTCTGGTTCCTGTGGCCTCTGCAGCACTGCCTGGGGGGCGGGTGTGGGCACCTCGGTTCACAGTGTCGGCCCTCCTGGGCCTGAGGGGTGTGTGGCGCTCTGGTTACTGGGTCCTTTCTTGCCACCTGTTGGATCGTTGGGGCGGTAGGTACACACTCACCACCTTGCCCCATCACCCTGGTTTCTACTAGTGGCACTGTGCATCAATGTCTATATCACCACATCGGTAAATTATGTAGTTTTGGTGTTTATAATGGGACAAACTATATCAGCAACAATGTGCATGCGTGTTATGATGTATCTTACTTCTTACTTTCAATAATGATGTTATCATGGTGTTGGTATTGCTGTACACGACCTATAGTCATTGTATGGTTAGTACTATTGCTGTATTTGTTGTTATTGTAGTTGTTGCTGCTTTCATTTTATCATACCTACCAGGACTGTTATTAATCAATTTCATCAATACTACTTATTTAAATATTCTCAATTACTGTTAATTATACTCTTTAGTTCTTTAGACATCTTAATAAGATAAATTTATATAAATTTAATAAATACATTAATGCTAATTAAATTTAATTTACTTACTGTTTAATGCCAATGTTCAGTAACTGTGGCTATTAAGCATGACTTTTTAAAAATATGATTTCTCTCAAACACTGCTTATTAACTATTTCAATAAGCAATAAGCCTAACTTTTTCTCTGGCTATTAGGTCACCTTCTAATTTGGAGTGTGGATTAGTTGGACAAATAATAATAATAATAATTACAATGATACATAAATAAGTAAAAAAGAACTATGTTCTCTTATTTAGAAATCTAAATACTGCTTTAAATGTTAGCTCTCCTAAAAATCATTCTATTTCTTTGTATAGAACAAAAGCACATGTTCCAAATTGTCTCTTTTTCTACTTTATTGAACTTAATTTGACTGTTTTAGCCGGGCTGTATTTGTGACAGTACCATCTTGGCCATTAGTAACTTGTCATTTTGGTACGTTACTTGAGTTGGACGGGTGTGGTTTGATCTGAAGGGGTTCTAGTTCTAATTCACCGATTTATTGAAAACTTTCCCTCACTGAGCGTGTTTTAATAGGCAATCCTGTGCACAGTTTCAGTGCTACGTTTTCTCTGTAGATGTACTGTGCACAAGTCGGATATGGATTGAGGAGGGCGCTCTTTCAGTCAGTGCTGTCCATAGCATTGAAATCCATTCAAGATAGGTTGACGTTACGACTCCAGATCGCGAGAAGACGAGAAGATCTCGTGCCGTTCTAAATCTTTCATATCCTACTCTAAACACACTAACACGGCATTGATGGTAATGTATGCAAGGAAACAACCCAGACTCGGCGATGGGTAAACCTGTTTTTTTTACGTTACTTATCTGCTTTTCCTCGCTTACGCTTTGACAGTCCGCCATTTTTAACTGAAGCTACATTGTGTGTCTGGAAGCATACATTTTTAAATTGCTGCACCTGTAACTATGTCTCAGCATTGACTTTCTTGTTTACAGATGTTTCCTTTGTATTTGCAGGTGCGACCGAAGAGAAGCTCAGCCCTATCAGGTACTTAGCAGCTAATCGTAGCATACTAGCTTGTTAGGACTAAATACGATTAAAATGGATTCTCCAGTTCAGGCTTCTGGGGAACACAACAGGCCGCAGTCGGTGCAAAAATAATTAGAAAAGTAAAATATTCTCCCTTAAATTGCTCATTAAACTCTGCAAAGATTTTCTTACATAAACATTGAGAGAAGAAGACCAAACCGACTCGATGTATTTTTCAAAATTCATCAGTTTCTTTGGAAAAGAAATAGAAGCAAGTCCTATAGATTGTTAGCTTGTTTGCTAGCAAGTCCGATTAGTGCACGATCACAATCTGTCATTTTAAGGATAAAGCCTCGCGAAACAACCACAGTCTTTGGAAGTTATACTGGAAGTAATTATTAATTGTAGCTATAGTTACTAGGAAACTGTGTTTTACCATTGCTTAATGAAATGCGACGTTTACTTATTCGTAATAAGTATTTGCTATTGTTTCAATATACGTGCACTTCCAGGGAGAAGAAGACACTAGCAGCATTACAAATTATTATCTGCATGAATGTTTAGCACTACAGTTTAATACTTTATCTACATTGTTTGGTATTAACTGTAGGCAAACAATGTGTTTAAGGACATAAATTATAATGAAATCATTATATACACAAATATATTGTACTGAGGTTTTATTTCTTTGCACAGACTCTCAAATATTCATCTAAAAGCCATCTAGGAGGGAACCATCGACATGAAAAGATGCAAGGCTCCTCAGATGTCACTCCTCCATGCAAAGTGCTCAGGAGGTCTGACAGTCCTGAAAACAAACAAATTGGCAGCATGTGTTACAGTAGATCAAAGGCTGTTCACACACACCAGACCAGAGACGAGGATAGAGGTGAGCCTGTAAAATAGTTTTGGTTATTTATTTATGTGTGTGTGTGTGTGTGTGTGTGTGTGTATAAAAATTCACTTTAATGGCCACAGATAGTTGTCATGAGACAGTCTTTCTTTTCAGTACATTTTAACACACATTTTGAGAAAACACTTGCTCTAGGGTTTCTTTGTTAATTGTTTTTGTTAAATTGTCATTTCTAGCAATGACATAAGATGATTTAAATGACTCCAGCAAGTGGTGGTTAATGCTTTTATGAGACTTTTTAGATGTCAGCATTACTGATTTAAATGGCACTTATGTTGCTGTTTTGTTAATGTGTCTTTAGGGTCTGTTGTTTGTCTGGAGTATTAGCTTGACTTTTGAATTAGGATTTCTCTTCTCTTTTGTTAAAAGCATGAAAACTAGTTCAACAGTCCATATCTCAATAGTTTGAACTAGTGACTAAAAATGATGACTAATGTTAAATTATCTGGAAAAATTAACCAATAGCGTGTTTGTGAGAGAGAGTTTATCAATTTCTGAAGTTAGATTCATAAATTCTTTCTCAGAAAAAAGAGAGACTAGAAAAAGACAGTTGAAAATGATTGAGGACTGCATTCTAAATTTAGTATTTCTTCAACAGAGATTCTTGTGCAGGAAGTAAAAAAAAAAAAAAAAAAAAAAAAAAAAGCTCATATCAGTAGTGTAAAAGCAGAAACGATTTATCAGAAACCATCACTTGTTCACAATTGTCTATAACTGAAGGACAATGTTTCAGATAAAAACTTAAAATAAAATACTGCTTCTTCTGTAGAGTTTTATTCAGACTTATCCGAGCTTCTTCTTATGGTGATGACTGTTTTAGTTATGTTCTGCAAATGTAAATTAATTTCTAATGACTACAGTGTTTTTTCTATACTAATATACTATACTAATTTTGCACTTGCAAAATTTCAAAAATCAAATGTTATATGCGTGTTTTTAAGTTTTAAGAACAATTTAACTGGTTTTGAAGAAGAAAATTCTGGTGAATAAGATACATTGTTGTAATAGCAATCACCAAATCGGGGGAAATGGTAGCAGTTGTTTTCGTGACCAGTTGCCATGTTTTCTGTTTCCATACTCGGCTTTAAGAAACCAGTTTTTGTTTGCAGTTAAATTTAAAATCTTTTAACCAGGCCCTGGTACAGGAAAAATCTAATTACTCATCTGTTCAATATGTATGTGGATTTTCAGTAACCAAGCTTCATAAAACCTTGTAAACACATTGTCACATTACCTAAACAACTTGTTGTCCCAAAATCCTGTTTTCTCAAGCGAATGTAAAGTGAATGATATTGAATAGAGAAATTATCGTCCTCAAATGAGTGTCTCTTGTCCTTCACACGCTTGACTCTGGTTCTGAGTTGTTGCTACTCCATAATGGGCATATTCACGGTTATCTTTATAGCACCTCCAATGTTGTGCTCCGCAATGGACTACGTCCTACATTGCTTTACTTTTGTTTTGGTTGGCCAATCTCTGCCTTAGTGTGTCTTTGTGTTTGAGGTGGACACTTGTGTTTTGTTTTTTCAAAAATCCTTCATTCAGAGACCTTTTAGGGAGGAATGATGATGTTTTTCTGTTTGCCCAGAGTTTCAGGTAGCTCTTTCTGCTGGATTGTAACGCTGCCTTGGTAGAGCAGTTGTCCACCAATGGTACAGTACATTTCTGGCTCCTGCTGTCATATGTTGAAGTGTCCTTTGGCAAGACATTGAGCCCTAAGTAGCCTCTGGTGAGTCTGGCCCCCTGTATGGCAGCTCTGCCATTGGTGTGTGTGCGCGTGTATGTGCAAGTAGGTGAATAAGAAGCAGCCTAAAGATGGACTGTATAAATGGAGACCTTTTTACAATTTGTATATTTTAAGAACGGCTTTCAGATGACAGTCCCCTTTCATCTTGACTTTCAGGATGGTGAGAATGTTTTTGCACTTGCTTAGATCTAATGACTCCTACTTTGTGTTGCTGTGGCAATCAGTGTGTACGTTAACCAGTTCACTAAAGTTTACTTGTCTGCACCTGACTGAACAGGCAGTGTTTTCTGTAATGAAGACAATAAAAGGAAACTAAAACCCCTCAGAGATTTACACCTAAATTTTGTTTTGTTTTTGGAATAATGTCCCCATCATTGTAATAATCTGTGACTACAACTTTTTTCTTTCTTTCCCAAATAACATAATTATAAAGACTCAAAATATTGCACAATAATTCAAATTCTGTCAAGTGACGATGCAGCATTTTAAAGACTAATGTTACATAGCTTAATTTACTGTTCTGTATGAAATTCCTAGAGATAATACAACAACAAAAGTAAATATTTGAACAAAGAGGACAGTAGGGATGATTCCAATAGGATTGCTCTTTGTTTTTTTTTTTTCTTTATTTTGAACATTTGAAATAACAAGTAACTATGTAAAGTCACTATGGTGGCAGACCATAATATTTAAATTGAACCAAAAGCATCAATTGCTGGTAAAGCAAAAACGATGTGTATAAAAACATATTTAAGTGTTCAAGAAAAAAATCAGTCATACCCCTCTCCTTCTTTGGATTTGTTTGCTAAAATCAAACAAAAAATCAATACTTGACCAATACTAATCATTTAACAGTTTCGCCTAGCCATGTTTTCTTTAATGACTTATTAATAATATAAATAAACTGATTGAATTGAGTCATTTGAAACATACCTATGAAATCCTGAGTATTTTGTAATTTTTTTTTTTAAATATATGGATATTTAATCTCAATGTTAACATTACTGAGGGGTTGAAGTAATATAAGTAAACAATTAAAAGTGAAGAAAAGACAAGATCTTTTGTAAACATAATTCTAAAAAAATGTGTATTCTAACTAAAAATTACGACATCCTCACATTTACTCCCACTTATAATGGCTCAAATCACATACAGATGTATCACACCAGGTTCACGTGTTTAGTTAGTCAGCATTTTCAATAATGCTTGCCTTTTCTAAAACTCAGACATTTTGTTTGGTTTGGTTTGTTCCAGCAAGTTCACCCCGAGAGGTCTCCAGAAACCCTAAAATGTTATCACGGGACCTACAGCAATCTCTGGCTACTGTTGATGAGGAAGTATGTGCCTCTACAATCAGAGATTGCACAAGTTGCAAGGAGGAAACCTTTGCTATAAGAGAAACATCAAAGCCAGGCTGAAGTTTGCTACAGAGAATGTTGACAAAGACCAGGACTTCTAGAATAATGTTCTTTGGACAGATGAGTCCAAAATTGCTGACGCGCAACTGGAGCAAGCAACATGACAATGACCCAAAACATAGCGGTAAATCAACGAAGGACAGGCTGAAAACTAAGAAATGCCTGAATGGCAGAGTCAAAGCGCAGATCTTAATCCCATTGAAATGCTGTGGAGTGACTTATCTTGTGACATCTCACAGCTGAAAGAATTCTGCATTGAGTAGTGGGGTATACTTTCCTCAGACAGTTCTTTCAGTCAAAGGGGTTAACACTAGCTGTTAGGGGGTAGGGTGTCCTAACTTTTCCTTCATTAGGATATAAATTTTTGCAGAATTACATTTACAGAAGATCTTGAAAAGTCTTGTCTTCACTTTTAATTGTTTAGTTATAACTTTAATCTCCCAGTAGTGTTAACATTGAGCTTAAATATCCATATTTTTAAAAATGTGACAAAATGTCTAGGCTTTCACAGGGTACCCTAATTTGTTCACGCAACAGTATATTGATCAAACTATCACATGACAAATTTGGTTAAATACTTTAACTTCTTAAAAAAAGTTCTAAAACTGAAAACCAAAACAAATAAGCACAGTGAGTAAGCAAGCATGGACTGCAGAGAATCACATATTAGGCATTTAAAAGCTCCAACTGTTTGCTAATTATGATAATTTCTCTGGACTGCTGCCTGTTAATTATTTCTAGACTATTTGCGTATTCAGCCAATCCTCGGTTATCTGCCAGACCTTTTCTTTGGGGTTTTCAATGATTCATGATAATTTCATACAATAAAATGTGAAATTATATTACTGTTAGGCATCTGGAAAAAATCAATCAGAAGAAACAGCTTTGCTTTGTTTATTTAATGCTAGCTCACGCCTTCCTGGTTTTAGGGTTCATCACTAAGGCCCTAATTTTAGATTTGTTATGCAGACAAATTCTATACATATTTTTATGAAACACATTTGAACACAAGACTCTTTCAACTCTTTTTTTGTGTGAAGCCAAACATTACAACAGTAATGTACATGTTAGTATGCATTTGTTAAGCATTTCACATTTGCATCCCTTATGACATTATTGGCTATCACCTGATAATGTTGTTTTTTTTTCCCCATTTTGTTTTTGTGTTTTGTTGCAGGGACCAGTTTTTCTCCACAAGAAAATTCTCAGAACCACAGTTCCCTCCATAGCTCCAACTCACATTCTAACCCCATCAAGACATCAGACACTGTAAGTGTTGTCTCGGCTTTAGTATAGGAGTAGATTAACAACTAAACATTGCATTTCTATTCCTCATCAAGGTATTCTTTGAGGGTATTGTATGTATTTTTAGTGGCAACCTGACATACTAGCAAATGTTCTGATACTGTAATTCGCAAGCCTCAGTAAATTCTCTGCACTAGGACTATACTTGAATAATCAATTATTCAAAAGGATGATGTCAGATATTGGAAAAATAAGATATTATGTATTTTATAGATATAAAAGATATTAGAAAATAATTTTAAAGGCCCCTAAATAGCAAGCATAGGTCTATTCTGTGAACTGGCTCCTAACATGTATCCACAAACCTAAGAAATGTATATAGGAATTTGTATTTAACTGTGTTTTCAAGGGCGTTTATTTATCAAATTATAGTGCCATAGAGTTTGGATGTTTTTAAATAATTTAGTCAAGAGGGTGCATTGCTACAATACACGTATGGATGGATGGACGTGTGTATGTGTGTGTACACAGTAGCCCTGTTGAGTGACGGACTTGTCACAGGCTTGGGGATTAGGATGGCCAATGAGGCTTGTTTAATTGACCTATATAGCCACTGCATAAAGCATTTACTTGTTTATCTCACCTAGAAATGAAGCTAATGTTTGGTTTTGGTTTTTGCGTGTGCCACCCGTGTATATTTTATCTGGATAGCAGGTCATGTGGAGATTCTCAGTCTTTGAAGTTGTCTGAAAAGTTGAGCCATGGCAACTGGGCTTCTTCTATTTCGTAGAAACGTTTCATCACCTATCCAGGTAGCTTCTTCAGCCTTTGGGAGGTTGGTAGAGGCCACAGATTTATCCTTTCAGTTAGGTTTCACGTCACATCTGTAAAGATGGGTCTCATTATGAAAACAAAGAACTGAGAGTGGTGAGTAGGTGTGAACTCCCAACTACCGTGACTCCTCTTCCAAACCATTACAGGGTCGTTAATTGTGTCCTTAGTGGGGGACTTATGAACCAACACCAACATACTCAGACAGAAACCACAGGAGCCAAACCCGAAACATAAGAGGAGCAACATAGTATATGCAGTTCAATGCAGTTGAATTGGTGGAACCAAACACCCATTACACAAGACGATGGCAGGAGGAGGAGGAACAACACATCAGGACCAGTACCAGTACCACTTAAAAGACAAAGGTCACTTGTTTGAGGATAACAATGTTCATATTCTGGACAGAGAAGACAGGTGATTTGAACATTACATGTACAGATAAACAGCCCCTCAACAGAGGTGGAGGCCTCAGACACAACTTGTCTCCCAGCTATGCCCAGGAAGACACAAGGGACACAGTTAACGGTAATTGTTTGGAGGAGGACTCACTGTAGTTGAAAGTTCACACCTACTCACTACTGGTAAATGGTCTGGATTTGTATAGCGCTTTTCTACCTATTGGTACTCAAAGCGCTTTTTGACTCTGCGTCTCATTCACTGCTGCTATGCAGCTTAGGCTGACACACCGGGGTTCGGTGTCTTCCCAAGGACACTTTGACTGGGGAAGCCAGGAATCGAATAACCAATCCTACGATTTGTTGGGCAACAGCCTACAGCCTACCTCTGAACCACTGCCGCCCCTCACACCTACTGGTGTGAAGTGAAACATAACTGGAAGGATAATTCTGTGGTCTCTACCAACTTCCCTCAGACTGAAGAAGTTACCTGGATACGTTTCTACAAGATAGAAGTCCAGTTGCCATGACTCAACTTTGACATAGCAGGTGTGAGTAATTAAAAATTTAATTTTTATACATTTTTGCTTGACACCATTGTGAAGAACAATGTAACTTTCTCTGGCTTAGTACTTACAATTGATTTGAAGGTAGTAGATGACCCTTGGCCCAACAAATTAGCGCTTTCTAACCTCATCAGTACTCGGAGCACTTCATTCACCCATTTGCACATGCTGGCGCACACTCGCACCATAGGCAACTTGGGCCTCAGTGTCTTCCACAAGGACACTTCAGCTCATGACGTGGGAAGCCAGAAATCGACCCACCAATTTTACAATCTTTAGCTTTCTGGGACCCCAATAATTTTCAGCTCATCATCATTAAATATTTTGCTTTAAACTTATTGCAGAGGGTCTCATTCTCTTTGTGATACCCTCAACCTTTTTCATTGTTGCTTTGATGTGGGCAAGCTAATGGGTGTGGGGTTTAAGTAGATTATTTATTATGGGAAACAAAGACTAAAATTGCAATCTGACAGTAGCATGTCCTTATGTGAATAGTTTGGTACGTTGGTACAATTCTAACAAGGATGAGTCCTTCTTGGGGCCTCCTGTGAGCTTCTTGCAGGGTGCACAGGCAATGCAGTGTTTGCTCCTTCCTTTCTTAGGGCGTTCTGGTTCGTGCACTTTTACTGGTTACTACTGCATGGCCTCTGGCCTTGGGGGCTCTGCTTGCTGGGTCTCTTACTATTTGTTAGATATCGGCCATGTCTTACTCTAGATGTAGTCAGTGACATGTTTTCGCACACGCTAATTTACCTTCAACTGCCAATTTGGACTGTCCTACTACTTACTCATTTGTTTCTTTATATAGCCATATGAACCTACTGGTGACTGGTCAGAGCACATCAGCTCATCTGGAAAGAAGTATTACTACAACAACAGGACAGAGGTCTCTCAATGGGAAAAGCCTAAAGAGTGGCTGGACAGGTAGCATCAATTGTTTCAACAGAAACACTTGATTGATAGTATTTGAATTGTCACATAAATGTTTGTGTTTTTGTTTCACAGGGAACAGAGGCATAAAGATGCAAACAAGACTGTGATTGTCAACAGTTTTCCCAAAGACAGGGATTACCGAAGGGAGGCTATGCAAGCAACAGCAGGTTCCAGTAAGTCTTTTTACACTGTACCAGGCTTCTATGACTGATCTTTGACTCTGGAGTCCACAGCTGTTCTGGTGCATCCAAAGTGCACAGCTGGTTTAACATGATGTAGCCCTCTCTACCCTTCGTTTCAAAAAGTTATTTTGTTTATAAAATAAAACAAAAACCTTTGAACTTTAATGCTTGGTTGAAATACAAAATAAGTATTGCATGTGTAGACTTAATCTCCTGTGTGCCCCAACTCACTTCTACTTAAACATGCCTACTAAAATTACATTTGCTACTACAAAATGGGATAAATAAAGAACCATCGCCTGCTATTATGTAGGTTTTTTTAGAGTTACAGTAAGTAAATTGTCAAATATAGTAACTTGCGAGATTTCTTTTGTAAATGAAATCTTCTTTTCTACTGCCTCCACAGAGTCAGACCAGGTAGAAAAGCCTTTAGCAGCTCATGCCATGAAATCTTATTCATCTTCCTCAGGCTCAGCAAGCTCTAACCTATCACCAGCCCCCCCTAGTTCATCAGCTGCTACAATGCCTGTGTCTCCAGTCCTACAGTCTCCCATCCCTCCTTTGCTTCCGGACCCCACCCTCCTTAGCCAGCTTCTACCAGCACTACAGACTGTCTTGCAGCTCAACAATGCCACTATAGACATGGCAAAAATCAATGAAGGTAAGAACAAAATTTTATCCATTCATACAGAGGATTTATATATTCCTATATGTTCTGAGTTTGTGACAGCTGCTATTTGGAACACAGAGGTTTGACATCATAAATTAGTAGCAGGCCAGCTTTCCACAGTGATTAAGATTACATAAACAATGACAAATAACAAACAGCATAGCTATCTATTACAAATTATTTAAAATTGCTCAAACTCTGATATATGAAAATGGGCATTAACAGATAAAGAAGGGTTAAGAAGTATTCATGAAATACAGAGGAAAAAGTCTTCTATTACTCATATTTCAGAAACACTAATATTTTAAATATGCTTATACATGATTTATGGTGCTTCAGTTGATAAACCATTTGGCCACCAAATTTCATTACTTTAATATATACAGTCATGGCCAAATATATCGGGACCCTTGCAATTATGTCAGAAAATGCAACACTTCGTTTATAAAATTGTTCCAATTGCAGATGTGTTTTTTTTTTTTTTTATTGTTCATACTGGAACAACACATAAAAACAGAGAAAATTCACACAGAACTCAAAAATGGACTGGACATAATTATTGGCACACATAACTTAATACTTGGTAGCACCAAGAACTGAAATCAATCGCTTCCTGTAACGATGAGTTTAAACTCCAGTATTGCTTTTTTATGCCTTTGTGTCAGCAGTGGTGTCCTCCTGGGTCTCCTACTATAGCATCCCATTTCATTTAGATAGTGCGAGCTGACACTGTTGTACCCTGCGTCTGCAGGTCAGCTTGAATTTGTTAATCTGGATTCTTTATCTACCATTTGAACAATCTTTTGTTGTAACGTCCAGGGAGGTTAGCTGCACTGCCGTGGTCTGTAAACCTATTGATGATATTGCACACAGTGGACACAGGAACATTAAGATCTCTGGAGATGGATAGCCTTGAGATTGTCCATACTTTCTCTCAAATCCCTAGACACCTCTTTACACTTTTCTTCTTTCTTCCATGCTCAGTTTGACACACAACACAAAGATTGAGTTGAGAATATTTCTTAATTTTAACTGGTTGCAAGTGTGATTACTGTATTGCCCACACCTGTTACTTGCCACAGGTGCGTCTAAATACAAATTACAGGAGCATCAAAAGCAATTATTTCTTGGTGCCAATAATTTTGTCCAGTCCATGTTTGAGTTCTGTGTGAATTTTTATCAGGTTTGACCGAGAGAAAAGTGTTGCATTTTCTGATAGAACTGCAAGGGTGCTTATATTTTTGGCCATGACTGTAAATGTTTGCTATGGCTGGTAGCAATAAAATACAGTTTTGTCTGTAGGTTAGGTTGTCTGTAGGTAGTCCCTGTGATCATATAGATTATATACTGCAGAAGGTAGAGTGATAATAATTGTGCAACAAATATGGAGCACACAAATGTATATGATATTTTCAGGTACATAAATGAATTCAAAACAGAATTCAATAAACTTTTATTTAATATTATTGATATTCTGTGGTTTCAGAATTCAAAGTTGACAGGCCATTTCAAATGAGGTGTAACGTTGATATTAAGTTTGGAGAATAGCTAAAGATTTAACCTTTTTTAAAATTCACCCATAACAGTTTTTTTTATTACATCAACCCACTGCATTAGACAGTGACTGCGGCTCTGTGCAGCTCCTCAGTGCAAGACCGTGTAGGTAGGAGCGGTACCGCAGATCTTTCATTCCCACTGCTGGTAGACTGTACAACCAATCAGTCCAACAGCCCCCACCATGCACATTATTTTGTATAGTTTATTTGGGACTTTTTGTATATTATTTTAAATAATTGTATAATGGGTAATTTTCTTTGCACACTTTCAGTTTTTTGCACTGTAATATTATGTAGCCATTGTGCTCAAATTTCCCCCACTGTGGGATCAGTAAAGAATTGTCTTGTCTTATCTTAAAATGCTTAAAATACTTGGTTGATTCTGTGGTATTGTGTGCCTGCTTCTTCCTAGTGAATTTGGACTTCTCAAGTAATATTGTCAATGCTTGATCAGATGTTCTGCTTCGAACTCCGCATGGTCAGTTAGATGGAATGAAACTTCCTATGTGGTGGTGGTTATGGAAACTT
This sequence comes from Macropodus opercularis, assembly GCA_030770545.1. Classification (NCBI taxonomy): domain Eukaryota; kingdom Metazoa; phylum Chordata; class Actinopteri; order Anabantiformes; family Osphronemidae; genus Macropodus; species Macropodus opercularis. Next base: position 10,923,719 of record JAUCMP010000028.1, on the reverse strand, counting down.
ATAGTTTAATCTATTGTTTAGTAGGACTGAAATAACTTATGACTAGGTATAAAAAGTGTCAACTATGCTGAATTTAATAAAATAAATTAATTTTTGTTTTATTTTAAAGAGCCGAAAGTTATTGGATCATTTAAAATATAAAATGTAAGCAATGCTAAATGTAAGCAAACATTTGAATATTACAGTGAAGCTGTTATGATAAAGAGATGAATTATTTAAAACATAGCTGAAAGTAGCTCATAAGAAAATATGGGTCTTTCAAAAGAGTTAAATGTTTGCAGAAGAACCTTAAGCAGAGATTGAAGTGAAACAGTTGAATGTCCAGTTGTAGAAAACCTTAAGACGTGTGATAGTATTTTTCAACAATTCCCCAACATATCTTTTGATATGAACTTGAATGTGAACTTTAAAAGTATTAATATAGCAAGCAGAAAAACAATTTCTATTTAGCAGCATTTTAAGCAATTATTTCACCATTTTATTGTTTTATTTTGAAGCTGTGTAATAAAATACTTCTATTTTGAAAAGTACAATGTCATTAATGTGATTAATATAAAGCTTAATAACACAAAACAGACTGCCAGTGGCCTTGTATTAGCAAGTGCACTAGACTTGTAATAGACTTCTTTTGAAAATCTGTATTTCCTTTTAAGGCATTATAAAATAGATTGCAGACACTAAATGCAGCCTGCATGGTTTTCTGACACTTTGATGCTTAGAGAACACAAATTAAGTTTAATTTAACTACACAAACATAATTTCATGCTTTTATTTTGAAGCGGTTTGGCAGAAATTACAAAATAAACTGTCAGAAGAAGAACACTGTTCCAGTGAATTGGAACAGTGCTTTTATTTTGAACGGACTTGGAAGAAGTTTGTGTGGATAGTTACTAAACTGTCTAGCAATTAACTAACTTTATTAACTGATCAGTATTTTGCGTGGAGCTGCTGTGGACACTGACCCCCAGGAGTCTGACCTGTCAGTTAAACTATCTATAAATAATCTATCTGTCCCTGACACACCTGCAATGTTGTCATGGAGCCCAATGGTTAAAGTCGGGGAAACTCCCCAGCTTAGTGCTCAGTCATTGTAATGAAGGGTGAGTTGTACCCCTGAATGGGATTGTTTCAGCAAAACCATAAATGTTATCACAAAAATAACTTGAGGCAAGGCAAGACTTCAATGAGCCACTGGTATGAGTTTGGTTGACAGAAAATTGTGGCAACGACGATTTCAAAATGTCTCCATTAGGACTTATGGAGCGAAGATAAGAGATTGTCCTATTCCCGTCTATGGGAAAATGTCAGAGCCTGATGGTATTTTAAGGCTGATAGAAATGTTTAGGTCTGTTGGTTTAACGAGACACATGATTAGAAAGAAGAGAAACATTACATTTTAGTGAAAAAATTAAGTTAAGAGTAAAGAAAAAAATTATATGGGTACATCAATCGATTACTGAATTTTGCTTGGGATGACACTTAATAACCAGATTTTCTTTAGATAATATTCAGGCCGAGCTTACTCTAACATTCACAGCAACGCATTGCAGAAACTTAAACAAAATTTGTGCAAACGCTTATAATGTCTTTGTTTGCTCATCTGTAGTTCTAACAGCTGCTGTGACGCAAGCTTCATTACAGTCGATGCTTCATAAAATCCTCACTGCAGGACCATCACCTTTCAATATCACTACTGTCCTTACTCAAGCTGCTCAACTTTCCAACCAAGGTAAATAAAACCCATGCAAAAGCAGGTATTAGCCATCTCTGTGTCAAAAAAGTGATTGTTTGTTTACTTTTGCTAATTAAAACAATGTTGAACTTCTCTGTTTCGAGAAGGTGGTTGAGTAAATATTAGTAAAGCCCCTGAGTGGTGTTCCTGCTTTTTGACTGAAATGATTTTGTGTATGTGTGTGTTTATGTGTAGCTGTAGCAGTTCAGCGATCAAACCAGTCACCAATGTCATTAACATCGGACGCAGCATCACCTACGTTGTATGTTTCTCCAAGGATTAACGCACCACAATCAAATGCTGGTCCTTTAAAAGCTATCTTCAGCACACAGCCTGTCATCTCCCAACCAAAAGTAAGAAAACTGTATCCCCAGTAATGTTTGAGAAGCATAGAGAGCTTTGCTGCTATATTAGAGTCTGCTCTACATAGTCTTCTGTCATAGAGTTCTTGTCTTAAATATGACTGGCACTCACAGTAATGAACTGGAAAACATACAGTCTTGTCGTTTTGAGAACATATTCAGATTGTACTGTTGTCAGAATACTTGTGCGTACCAGTTAACCTCTTGTGATAAGATTACCTTATTAATTTTTTCAAAGCACAATGCCCCCCAATGAATCACACACTTTTGACTATAACATCCATTCATCTGTTCATTTCTGACGACTTATCCAAGCACACCCAGGGGGCATCCTAATTGGTTTGTAGGAGACAAACACAAGATCAGTCTCATATCGGTTACATGGGGCGCACATTAATTGGGTCAAGTAGTGTTGTGCTGGTATATCACCTATTCACTCTAGGTGAGTTTTATTAGATAGATAGTACATTATCAATACCATAGTGGGGAAATTTCTGCTAAGCTAAACTAAATTTCCTTTAGTAGTTAGTGGGTGATAAAGCAAGGTCAACTTTTATAAAACTTGGACTACTCTATGGGCATTGACTGACTCAGGGAGAACAGCTGTTGTACTCCAAGAGTCCCAACTCTGAACCCCATCTCCAGCAAGGCTTAGCCCTAACGAATTGGGCTAATTCATTTTCAGTGAATTACCCCAGTATTCTCCTCCACTCTAGTTCAACTTCAATTCTATTAGGCGCACAGCATTTCTTTAAGAAAAAGCCTTATTAACTGGGCTGTTGTTTTTTGTATAATAATAATAATAATGGCTCAAATTAAATTACTTCTCAGTTCTCACATTAGACCTGATATCATTCACTAACTATTTATAAAGATAGCAGAGAATACTGATTATAATGTTGAGACACACAGCACCGTAACAGTCAGTTTCTTTGCCTGTGTTGTTGATGTGTAGGTAAGTAAAATTACCAGCTACCTAAAAAATATACAATAATCTAGTCACAGTGTCCATACATGAAACTACGAAACAAGTTACTTTCCAACTTGACGTGTAATATTAACTTGGTTTGATATTTGAATATAAGAATAAAAACGATATTAATCTGGCGTTCACCATAACCTTCAGTACTACTCCCTGTTACTTTTAATTTGAATTAACTCTATCACTCTAACCGCTTTTTTGGTTAAGGGATGAGAGGAAGCAAATATTGAGCACTCTACCAGTGGGACAGATGTTACAGGTGCAATCATCACCTATTGTACTTAGGTTCCCCAAGCCACTCAAAGGCAGACACCCACTGAGAACATTGACCCTACTACTTTCTTTGTGATTGAACACTATTCCAGCATGCCACCGAATTAATTTCAGTGAATGTAAAACATTATAAAACGTGAACAGATTATAATTTTCTTATAATTGTTGACAGATAAAATCATAGATAAAATATAATTTCAATTTTGATTGTAATCATAATGTTTTGCATTCAGGTGAGCACACCAACTGTGAATCAGACATCACATCTCCAGCCCACATCCCAATATCCTCTTTTGAGCGATAAGCAGCTTAGGAATGATGCTACCATATCCTCCCCATGCACCCTGCAGCACGAAGGGTAGGTACAACCATACAACAGTATTCAAGCGAGAGAGGTGATTCAGGGCACTTCCATCATATAACACTTGATCTTTGAATTTTTAGATTCACTTCTGTAGTAACTTATTAATTATTAATATACACCATGTAAACCCAATTGTTATATTTAAAAATTGTCACTTAAACCAATGTAAACTGTGAGGTAAATCTGTAGTTTTTCATCCTACAGCCATTAAAACAGCAATACATGCACAGTCTTATTTCTGGGCTTTTGTCAACACATGGAAACATTTCTTGCTCTTTCCTCAAGGTGAAGCTGTCACAATACTAGTATTAGCTATGCCTGAACACCTCCAGTGTAGACAAGCTGTACCAGTAAGGCGCTTATGCTGTTTATATGTGCGGTGCATATTAATTGTTTTGAAGGATTAAAGAGTAAGGTTCATGGTCATATCAGATCACAAGTTTACGTGTCTTTTTTTTGTAGCCGTCTAAGGAGTCCCTCCCCAGGTCCCAATCATGTTGCCTCCAGCAGCACCAACACGTCATCTGCTTCGGGTTTAACCAGTGCCTCAGCAAGCCAGCCATTATGCTCATTCACCCCAACACTGGCTGCATTCTTTAGTGAAAATCGTATCAAACATGTTCAGGGTTGGCCTGCTGAACATGCAGAAAAACAGGTTTGTTGTGCTTACAATTTACAGTTTAATCTATCTTGTTCATTGTAAATAACTAATTATTACTTACTAATAATACTAATAAATTGAAATTGCATTATGCTTTACATTTAATTTTTGTTGTACCAAAAATCATCAAAGGCTTCAAGACTTCGTGAAGAAGCACACACCATGGGGAGCATCTGTATGTCTGAAAACTGCACAGAGCTCAAAAACCTCCGGTCTTTGGTCAGAGTTTGTGAAATACAAGCAACTTTGCGTGAGCAGAGGTGAGACGCTTTTCTACAATACCATGCACCAACTGTACATGTAAAGCAAAACTGTAATACCATTGTTTTTTCTGTTGCTTTCCTCCAGGATACTATTTCTAAGACAGCAAATCAAAGAGCTTGAAAGGTTGAAGAATCAGAATTCTTTCATGATTTGAGAACTTCTGGTTGAGAGTTGATGCAGGTGTTAATAAAAGGAGGAACCCCACAGCACATATTTGGAAGTTGTAGAGAGAATATTTGTACAGTTCCTTCTGTCCCCAGTCTTAAAAGAGGAGGTTGGTTTTGGACTATTAAGGTGTACAAACTAAGAGGTAGAAATGATGATCTGTTTTGGGAAAGGTTAGAGAATTTATGAGTTTTGTAAAAATCATCAAAGAAACAAATGTAGAGCAAGATGTTGTCTTTTAAAATATATTTTGTAAACTGAAGCCATGGAAAGCAAACATCAAAGCTTTGACATCCAAATTAATCAACAACTAGGCAGCTATCTTTATTAGCTAGCCTTTCTTTCATGCTAACTTCTCTGCAAAACTACAGTTTTATTTTGTCAATGTGTAGATCATTGAACCCTTGAGCATATATGAAATGTATACAAATGGAGGAATGATGTTTAAATGATGCCATTTATTGGAGGCCTAGTATAAAGCTGGTGTCAATGTAGTTCTTTACTTAGGACTGGTCTAGATTTTCCTCCTTTTCTCTCTGTGGCTTAACAGTTTAAACATCTTTTTTCGGCAGGTCTATCCTAAGCTATCACATTGGTTCAGTCATCTTTTTGCACCTCCAGGTGACACTGTATGTCTCAGTCTGAAACCAGTGCCTATTGGGTTGAGTGATTTCTAATAAAAAATTAAAGATGTGATGGCATCCTGTTTTGGAGCATTGCTACTATCCTTTCCTGTCCCTGTCCTGTTTTTGTAAGACAACAACACTCCACATCCTTCTTTTTTTATGCCACTGTTTCACACAGTTTTTCATGTCCAGGTTCTACAAATATTGGTGGTGTACCATTGTTTCATTCCTTTGTACAGTTGTTAACATAATGGTTAAGTGCAAAGAGGAGGCACAAAAACTATTTATAAAAGCTGTAGTAATGAGCGGCAAATCATTGATTACCTTTTGCACCCATTTTAGGAGTATTATTATGGGTGGAAGGGATGTTGACCCCCCAGTGCAAGGGATCACAGGTTGAAATGTGAAATGTATGTATTGTAATAAACACGTTATTCTAAAGAAAGTAATGTGTTTTTTTTGTTATTGGTATGTTACATGTGATTAATACACTACTGCCTTCTTAAAGTGCTATTGGTTATCTACAAATCCATCCCATTTGACCAACATCAAAAAATCTTCACCTTGAATGTCATGCATGTGATTTTTCTAGTATGTCCAATACCTCTTATGGCTTTATCTCCACAGCTTAGCTGCTAAGGACTATTTGGCCACCAAACTATTCATGTTTTATAACCGTGTCACACATTAGGTAAAGGTTATTACATCATTGTTTTGTAAATTGTTTTCTATTGACAAATAAAATGTGTGTGTGTGTGTGTGGAACACAGAGGCACAGAGCTCGTTGAAAGAAAATTGACGCGTGCAGCTTAATAGAATTACTCTCAAGACAACCAGACACAAGGGATCATGGAGAAGAGCCTTCAGGTCCCACTGGCTTGAGACTGGATGACTGTGGCGACATATAAAATGACTCTGAATGGTCTTTAAAGAGAGTTCAGAGATTCATTTAAAGGGAAGCGCAGGGTACATAAGGCTTTGAATGTTCTTCTTATGCCTTACAATATAATTATTAAAGTTTGTTAGAGATGGGATTATATCAAGATAGATACTTAAAGAATACTATATTTGTTAATGAATTAGTAGGTAAACCTGTTACAATTTATATTTTCAAATGGGACAGAGAAAATTATGACCGATAAAAGATTAATAATTTTAAAATGTGCTTTATTGCAGTGTTTGCTGTGAGTATACAAAAAATCCATACCATAATATAACAGACCTAAAACTTCACAATACAGTTTCTAGAAAGCGATGCCTCTAGAGGCTACGCCAAAACAAAACCGTATGAAAACTTGATCTATTCACATTACTTTCATAGAGACATCGTGTAGATGAGGAGAGACGGAAACAAAGGAGACAGAAGAAGCAAGGCATCTACGTGTGGCCTTTAGTGAAACCCTTTGTTCAGCGAAAGATTTTAGGTACGTTTTTAATTATTTTTGTGGGTTATTGAATTTAAATTCAAATTTCCATTTCAAATTCAAATTAAATTCTTTTGTTTTCTAACACACATTACTTCATTTCTTCAGAGCTCAGAGAAAAACATACAGACGAAGACACCCATCAAAACAAATGAAGGAAGAGGTTAATCCAGATGATGACAATTAACAGGTAAATCTTTCTAGCATTTCATTAATTACAAAAGCTCTGATGCACCAGTGCAGAAATGGAACTTGAGTCTTTTGGAGAGACAGGCAAAAATTAAATAATTCTATAATTAATCTGCATCTCAGGTGAGGACAATGTTCTTTTCTTATTCAATAATTTTCTGTGCTTTAATGCTTATTTAACTGTGTTTTGGCTGGCCCATATATGTGTATAAATATATATATATGTGTGTGTGTGTGTGTGTGTGTTAAGTTGTTTTAACAAAAACCTTTTTTGCCTGTGTGTTGGCCAGCTATTATCACTATGGAAGAAAAAAGACACAGAAGTGGTTGTGTCAGTGGTGCCCTCTCAAATCAAAATACCCCAAATGGAATTCCAAACATCAAGTAACAGATGGCACAGGAACGCACAAACATTGCACTCGAAATACTACACGCTTCTGGTGCATAACATTGTAGTCTTTTCAGTCTGTTTTGCGAATGGAAATTACTTTTATCTCATGTTTACTATTTATAGTAAGTATTAATATATCTACAATTTGCATTTACATTTTAGTGTTCGACACAGAGACAAACTGTTCTATGTGCTTTACCACGAAGCCACCAGGACCAGGACCTTCCTTCATAGACTGGGTAAAGTACTGTTTTTATTTTAGATGGTGGATGTTCAGTATGGAGACGTTTTAAATATTATTTAATTTTACAATGTGCAATATGAGAGAATTTGATTATTATGATATAACTCCAGAACCTTTTGTCATTTATATGTAATATACATGATGTGATTAACCCCCCCCAAAAATTGTTTTAACATACTCATACATGTGTCACTTTACAGATACAGTGTGACACTTGTTGCAGATGGTTCCATGCACAGTGTCTGGAAATGGATAAAGCCACATTTCAGACAATACAAACCTTCGATTGGAATATATTAGTATTTAGGCATTTTAATGAACCAGTTAAAATGTTGAAAGGTATATGTTCACTTTTTTCTGTCATGTTAATAAAAGTGATTGATATACATATTTTTGCATACCCTTGTTGCTCATGATTTGTACTTTGGATCGAGTTTCTTAAGCTGGATGTTTAAGTACTAATAAATCATAAACCATGCAGTAAATGTACACTGTTCTTTGTGAGGTGAGAGTACAGTTCCTCTAGAACAAGGAGATATTAGTCTGGGCTTAGCATTATGCACCAAAGTCAATTTATTCAGCTTCAAACTTGAGGAAAAAGGTGATTTGTCTGTATGAAATGACATATTTAAGTACTAATAAATCATAAACCATGCAGTAAATATACACAGTTCTGTGTGATGTGACAGCTTTGCCGTGTCGTTCATCTTGTAGTAATATATAATTAGAGCAGATCAGATGTCTTATTATGAAAACAGAAAGTAGTGACCGTTTGATGCAACAACATTTCTAAAGCGTGACTGGCTTAACGACGGATGATATATATATGTATGTGTCTGTGTATGTATATGTATATGCATATATGTGTATATGTATGTATATAAACCCGGGGGACCCGGGTTCAAATCCGGGTGAGGGCACCCCCCAGGGGCAATACCATTATCCAGTGTGGGTGCTGTTCAGTGGCTTAAGCAAGACACACTTCACACTGGTTGGGGAACCAGAACACCTTGGTGAGAAATGGGCTACTGGAAGTGTCCAAAGTACAATACAGGATGAAACCTCCAAGATCCATGAATACATTCGGAGGATGGCTCCAATGGATAAAGTGTCAGTGTCTCAGGCAGCGAAAAGGCGAAGCAGAGGTGCTAGGTGCCATCATGGAAGGACAGGCCCCTACATGGGATGTACCACCGCCAGATAACTGAAGTGGCTGATATCAAGAAATGGCTAGAAAAGGCTGGACTGAAAGACAGCACAGAGGCACTAATCATGGCTGCACTGGAATAGAGCACCAGAGCAATAAAGGCCCAGATATACAACAGGTGCAGGCTGTGCAAAGAGGCCTCTGAGACAAGATCCTGTGGGACTTCCAGATACAGACTGCGCAGAACCCTCTGGTAGAGGACCAGAGCTAGCTTTTTTTTATAAAACAGTAACAGTAGTGGTCAGTGCATAATGCCAGGGTAAGTGTACTCTCACCCTCAGAAAGACATGTGCCTTTTTTACTGTACATTACAAATTTTTGAAGTTAAATGTGGCATTTTACACTGAAAAAGCTTTTGTTGTGAAATTATGGTATAAATTGGGACCCTTTGGTTTTGTACATATTTAGTGTCTGTATATATTTGTGACGATGTCTCAGTCAGGACGTGAGCGATGACGTGGGTTTTCTGGAGGGCGGTCCTCTAGGTCACCGGAATGCAATCAGACTCACCTGCATCTCATCATGTGCGCACGCCTGGTCTCATTTAAGTGTTTCTCTCACTAGCAGCCAGTGCTAGTGAGTCACCAAAGGCAGCCTGAACTTTTCTGATATACTCCACGTTCCTGATCTCCAGACGTTTGCTGATGTAGTAAGTGCTTAGACGTAGATTTAGTTCCAGTCAGCCTTTTCCTGCTTGTAGCAGCGTTTTACTTTATTTCTTAGAGTTCGTAGTTTTGTTTTACCAGTGGCGTGAGAATTTAATTTGGATAAATAAAGACAATTTACTTTTCACTCTGACTCTGGTCTTGCTCTGCGTGTGAGTCCGTCCCACCGTATTAGATACCTTGTCACAATATTAATACTAATATTTTCTTGTTCTAGGGGAAGTGTACTCTCAGCTTACACAGAACTGTGAATTTTTACTGTATATTTCAGGATTTCAAATTTTACACTGAACAGTTAAGTTGTTGTATAACTACAACAAAGGTTGTAAGTTCAAGACAACGCAGCTTTCTAACCAAACATAAGTTTGCCTTAATGTTACTTGAGCTGTCGAGATGGGGGCTGGAATTGGATGCTTGAGCCTTGCCCACATTTTCTCATTCAAGCTACAGAGAAGACATCATCATTGCTTTCTCTTTCCTGATTATTTGCATTCAGTATATAGTATATCACATTGTTATTGATGTTTTACACTTGTCAGAACAACATAGTCATGGCAACGAACACACAAGACACGGATACACAGAAATTTAAAACAACTAGATCACGGTATTCTAACTGATAATAGTTTGAGCTAGTTACAATAATAATCACAAATAACAAATGAAGTAACTGCTGCCGTTTAGAGATGTGAACCAGAAATGCGTTCTATACAGGTTTGGTGTCTGTTGGTTTGGCAATGTCAGCAGTGGTATTGGGGGATATGATGTGAAATAGCTCCATTATTACAGTATCTACTGTATTATAAGCAGCGCCAGTACCAAGTGTTGATTTTGTATTCAAAAAATGTTAATTCATTTTGAATATGTGTTTACACACTGCAGCAACTATATATGAGAAACACGTTCTTTTAAATTGAAAATATTTTATTGTAAGTATATTTTGTTCGGATTACTAGTGTTACACATTCATTTAAAAAGCATTAGACCAAATAATTTCGTAGTTTTGAAGTAATATCGACTAATAGCGATTCTGGTCTACACTCCAATTCCAAAGGTGGCGGTAATGCATCTACTAGTTTGCAAACCGCTAACAAACATCAAAAGAAGAAGTCAGCTTCCTAGCTGTTTTTTTTTTTTTTGTTCAGTTGGATAACCTAGGCGTAACATTTTGAAAAGTCGGATATAGGTACGGATAAGTGAGATTTGCCCAGCAGCAGTCCATTCAGCAGACATAACCAACAATTGATTCAAAGTGAGTAACCTTATTACGTCTTATCTAACTAACTAGTTAATAAGCTTCACAACATTCAAACCCGTGAAAGTCCAGGCGAGTATTCCAAGTAGAACTCGTCGGAAATGTAGTAGTATGTAGTGTACATGCGTTGGTTGTAATGTAGCGATATATCTATAACCATCAATATTATAACATTGAGCTTGTGTGTGTGTTGGTTGGACGTTTTGAAAAATATTAGCTTACTGCAGGGCTAACACAAGTTTTGTAACTCCGTGGTTAAAGTGAAGGAGTAACTTGTAGTGGCGGTGTAGCTTACTCTAGAGAACAAAATGAAATTATGCTCTAATTAAGGGTAACATAGGCTATGGCGTGAATGTTAAGCCTTAATTTACACTAGACACAGAACTTTCTACTTTTCCCGGAAGTAAAAATGATCATGATGATGTACTCTCCTGCTATGTCAAATGTGGTGAGACTCTTTCTTTAATAACATCGTTTAGAAATTACATATTGTCTAGAAACTATACAGGAAACCCAACACATTCACACATTCACACTTCATTCACTGAGCTCCTCTACTTTTCGGGTTCTTCTATCCATTAGCATGCCTCCATGTATAAAATGTCTCGTAGTTGTGCTTCTCCCCTTCTGTCTCTCTCTCTCTCTCTGTTCTCATCTACAGGTATCATCAGACTCAGAGTTTTTCCTCTCTGCTGTTGCTATTAAAACGTACAATTTTTTGATTGGCTACAATTAAAAGCTTGGTCTATATGGGATTTGTTGGGTCTAATTGTGTAAGGTCTTAAACCTTACTTGTAAAGTGCCTTGAGATAACTGATGTTGTGAATTGGCGCTATATAAATAAAGTTGAATGGAATTGAATTGAACTTCAGGAAGTACCAGGCTCAAGGGTAGGCTCCCATTTGTCTCAACCAGCTTGGGGTTAGGGGACAATAGTTGTCTATTTGGGAGAGACTGGAGGAATATGGCTTTATTTATTTGGTATTTGACTAAGAGACATTCAGCATTGTGACATTTTATATTCAAATTTAGGAACATACACCGAGACCCTTCCTTTTTAATATCCAGCCCACTTTGGATGGAGCGGTTCTTCGGTTTAGTAATATGGCAGTTTATTGACACTCTAACCTGTGACAGTAGAGCTCAGAATGCAGAGTCACAGTCTTAAACGCTAGTCTTACTGTAGTTTAATTGCAGCCATCTTCCCCTCATACCTATCATACCCCCATAGAGATATCTGCTCCTTGCCTGCCTAAATTACATTAATCCAGCAGCAATATAAGATAAATATAAACATTATAAACACAATTATAAACATAAAGACAACTCTTCTTACAGATCAATAAAATAATAGAGAAGAGACAAAATAACACAACAATCTGGCAGGATGGTTGGCAACTGAACACTGGAGACATACAACTCTGAGTCTGGCGATACCTGTAGATCAGGACAGAGAGAGTGACAGAGACAGAAGGGGAGAAGCATAACTACAGGAGAAAAAGAGACAAACATGGTGGCATGTTAGTGGATTGATTAAATAGATAGAAAAACAGAGGATGTCAGTGGATGAAGGAGGTCCCCCAACGGTCTAAGCCTATGGGTGGTTCAGAGTGTCCAGAACCATGTCTAACTTTAAGCTTTGTCAAAAAGGATGTTTTTAAATCTAGTTTTAAAAGTGGAGAGTGTGTCTGTTTCTCGAACCTAAACTGGAAGCTTGGTAGCTTAAAGCTCTGCCTCCCGTTCTACATTTAGAAACTCTAGGAACCAGCGCTCTCATAACAAAGCATTCTGTTGGGAGCATAAGGGGCTATGAGGTTTTTAAGATAAGATGGAGCTTTATTATGAATAGCTTTGTAGGTATAGAGAATGATTTTTGAATTCTAATCTAGATTTTGCAAGAAGCCAGTGCAGAGAAGCTAATGTAGGACAAATGTGATCTCTCTTCTCTGAAGTCCAGGCAGAACTCTGGTTGCAGCATTTTTAATTAACTGGAGGCTTTTTAAAGACTTATTGGGACATCCTATGAGTAGAGAGTTACAGTAGTCCAGCCTAGAGGTAACAAATGCATGGATTAATTTTTCAGCATTTTTAGCAGTTTTAAAGATTTCTTTAATGTACAATGTAAAGGAGAGATCTTGATCAAAGATGACACCAAGGTTCCTCACAGTAGATCTTGAAGCTAACGTTATGTCATCCAGAGTAAGTGTCTGATTCAGTAATAACTCTCTATGGTTTTTAGCACCAATTATAATAACCTCAGTTTTATTTGAAGGAAGTTATGGGACATACAGGATTCCGTGTCTTTTAAAAGAAGTTTGAAGTTTGACTAATTGGTTTGTTTCATGTGGTTTTATAGACAAACTTGGGGTGGGAGTGGCTCAGAGGTAGAGCTGTTGACAACCAATTGTAGGATCTGTGATTCGATTCCTGGCTTCCCCAGTCATGTGCCGAAGTGTCCTTGGGCAAGACACTGAACCTCAAGCTGCCCCTGGTGTGCATAGCAGATCTGCCACCGGTGTGTAAATGTGTGTATGTGCAAATGGGTGAGTGAGACGCAGTTTCAAAGCGTGAGTACTGATAGATAGAAAAGTGCTAGATCATCTGTATCGCAATGAAAATTTAAATAGTGTTTACTAATAATAATCAGAGAGGACCAAGCACAGAACCCTATGGAATCCCAAAGCTAAATCTTGTGCCAATGGAAGATTGATCATGAACATGAATAAATTGGAATCTGCTCAACAAATAAGATTTAAGCCATCCCAGTGCTATGTCCCAGTCTCTGTAATAGAATGTTGTGATCTATGGTATTGAATGCTGCACTAAGATCTAACAGGACAAGTACAGGAAGATCATTAGTGACTCTAATCACATCTGTTTCTGTGCTATGATGTAATCTGAATCCTTACTGGCAATATTCATACAGATTATTCCTATGCAGGTGGTCACATAGTTGTTTAGCTACAATTTTTTTTTCAAGAATCTTAGAAGTAAAGGGCAGATTAGATATTGCCCTATAGTTTGCCAGTTCTCTAGGGTGGAGTGTAGGTTTTTCCAATAAAGGTTTGACCACAGCAACCTTAAAAGCCTGTGGTACATAGCCTGTAAACAGAGACTGGTTGATTTTATTTAATATTGACGTGCAGATTAATGGAATAACTTCTTTGAGTTATCTGGTTGGGATTGAGTCTAAAAGACAAGTAACTAATTTAGCAGAGTTACTGCTAAATCAGAAGTTAACTAAGTAGATCTATGGGGGAAAAGCAGTCTAAGTAAGACAGAGGTCTAACCAGCAAATCTAAAACTGCTGGATCTGCAGATTGATTTATGACACCTGACACCTGATAGACCACATGTAAGATAGGGCACAACGAGTTAGCTGGTTGTTGGTGTAATATTGTCTTTTTCTTTTCATTTTAAATCATAAGTTTGTGGTTGTTTAGCATCAGTCAACACACCACAACCGGTTTGGGAAAGTGTAGTACTACTACTGTAATAAGTGTAATACTGACTTTTTATCTTTAATCTCATGGATGCAGGTACATCAACTTACTTGCTGTGCATTGTACTATGTATAATTGTGCATCTGACAAATGCATCTTATGTAAATGAAATTCTTTTGACTTGGGGGTTTTGACTCTGGTGAAATTAAAGTGTGATAGTTATACTTTAGTTTGAAATTTTAATTTGCTCTATGAACGTCATACAACAATGTGGGGAGAAGTAGTTAACTGCAAGTGTTATACCATCATAAAGTCTGCACTGTGAGCTTGTATTTGAATAGAGTTTGAATAGATGGGCTGTGGAGGGTGGAGCTGGAATTTGGTTTGTACTGTAGGTTCACTGAGTCATAGAGTTGTTTTATGTCACAAAGTATAATACACTGTCAGAGTTCTTGCAACTGTATATGCACTGCTGCTGAAATTTCAGGCAATTCATTATAACAATATGTGTCGATGTAGTTTATAGAACTCGACTCAGCTTTCCACTATTTCTAACATTAGTATACTGAATTGAAAACAAATGCACCCTTTCAGCCTTTCAGCCTAATTACAACACTGTACCTGTACTGTAAACCAGAGGTTCCCAACTACCAGGCCGTGGATGGGCACTGGACTGTCAGAAAGGCTGAATAAGAGATATATATATATATTATTTTTGGAGTCTGACGTTCTTTTATTTTGAAAAAAATGCTTGCTCACACTTGGCCCATTTGTGACCAAATTAGTAGACTGGACACAAGTAACACTTCTGGTGTGATTGTTTTCCTTTAACCCAGGTGAGACTGGCTTGTAGGAGGGAAACATACTCACCACTCCCACTACTTCAGGGGGATGTTGAGTTTTTTGTGCCTTTTTTTGTTTTTAGTTGTTTATACCAGTCCATTGATAGAGGGACTTGGTACTTCTTTAACGGCACCAGGGCTGTGTTGATTTCACGACAAGTTCAGGAACTTGGTAGCTTTGGCTGCTTTGATCACAACCTGGTGCATCTGCTCCCTGAATACACACCCAGAGTTAGAAGAAAGCCTGCACAGAGGAAGTCTGTAAAAGTGTGGACTGATGAGGCTAGTAAGAGACTGAGAGAACTCTCATGGAGAAGACATTAACAGCCTGACTGCATCACAGACTACCAGCAACTGAACATTGGAGATACATGGCTCTGAGTTTGATGATACCTGTAGATGAGAATAGAGAGAGAGAGAGATAGAAAGAGAGAAGCACAACTATGAGAGAAAAGAGACACCATTAGTCACATCATCCACTTGTTGTAATAAGTAGACTCTGTTACTTTTCCACAAAGATCAACATAAACATTGTATAGAGAACGCGGTACCAACCCAAAGGTTGCAGAGCTTTTCTAATAACAAGCCCTGAGTGACCCCTGAGCTGAAGGCCCTACTGAAAGAGAAGAGGAGGGCTTTCAATTCAGGGCATAGTGAGCAGCAAAGGTAAGTTCAGCATGAACTCAAATACAAGATTTTCAGACCTGTTGCCTTGACCTCCCACCTGATGAAGACCATGGAGAGGCTCATCCTCAGCCACCTTCGCTCTGTGGTAAGCACTGAGATGGACCTGTTGCAGTTTGCCTAAAGGCCAAACATCGGGGTGGATGACGCCGTCATCTACCTGCTGCATCGGGCACTGACTCACCTGGAGGCCTGTGAAGGTCATGTTGTTTGACTTCTCTAGCGCCTTCAACACCAGTACTTCTGAGGAAGAAGCTGTAAGGTGCAGGAGTGGGTGGATGACCTTACCAACAGGCCACATATGTGAGGCTATGCAACTGTGTGCCTGAGGTGGTAGTTTCCAGCACTGGGGCTCCTCAGGGGACTGTGCTCTCACCGCTCCTCTTCACACTCCACACAACTGAATTCAAATACAACACCATCAGTTGTCATCTCCGTAAGTTATCAGATGACTTGGCCATTGATGACTGTGTGTCTGAGGGGAACGAGCTGGAGTACAGGTCGTTGATCGTGGACTTTGTGGACTGGTGTACCTGGGTGTTCACCTTAACCGTAAAACAGTAATGCAATGTACAAGAAGGGCCAATGCCGCCACCACCTTCTGAGGATTGTAAGATCCTTTGGAGTGAGCAGGCCTCTGTTAAGGACATGTTATGACTCTGTGGTAGCCTCTGCCATCCACTATGCTGTGGTCTGCTGGGGTGAAGGCTGCACCGACCAGGACAAAAAGAAACTCAACAAGCTGGTCAGGAGGGCCAGTTCTGTCCTGCGCTGTCCACTGGACTTTGTAGAGGAGGTGGGTGAGAGGAGGATGTTGGCCAAGCTGACATCCATCATTGACAATATTGACAACATTGATTCTCATCCACTGCATCAGATAGTGGAGGCTCCGTGCAGCTCCTTCAGTGGAAGACTGATCCACTGGCAGTGTAGGAAGGAGCGGTACCACAGATCCTTCATTCCCTGTGCAGATTACTTTGTATAGTTTATTTGGACATCTATGTAGAGTATTCTGTATTTGTAAAAATTGTAATTGTAAATTTGTGTAATGGATCTTATTCTTTGCACAGGCTCCAATTTCATTGTTTTGCACCTGCTGATTCTTTATGGCTGTGGTAACAATTAAATTTCCCCAGTGTGGTATCAATAAGAATTATCTTATCTCATTTTAAGAGCTTTCTCTTTTTGTCTTGCTGGTTTTTGTTTGTCCATCTGTTCACGCATTTGAACAAAATAGTCTCTGTTCTTGTTTTAAATTTACGTGGAACAATGGCACTGTTGGACAACTTCCCCCCGCACACCAGGCATAGTGGAGAGGCATCTCCAGTAAAAGTGGCAGTGGAAGGTTGAACTACCCTCTGTGAAAAAAATATTTTATTGTTTTGCCTGTCACTACACGCTGCTCGCTTAGAGAACAAATCAGGTGAAATTGGATTTTAATCACTTCCTGGTGCCACACCTCTTCTTCATTCTGTTTGCTGCAGTTACACGATTCATTTTACGTACTTTTATGTATCTTCCTTACTTTCAGTTCAGAGCAGCGTTCAGCTTCTCAGCTTGAAAGTTATCATATTTTTGAACTGCAGTGTAGAAAAATATGACGTGACAACATTGAGATTTTTATTTTTTAATTTAGAGCTCTTATACAGTAGTCCTTGAACATAGGTAGCAGATGGCTTCTGTACTTGCATGCAACTACTGTTACATCTCTTTAGTATTTAGTATTTAGTATTACATACTACAGTTAAAACTGTAAACAATGTAAAGCTTGTTGGTTTGGTTGTGGAACAGATAATCATTGCAATGTTGTGTGTTTTCAGTTTTACATTGACAGAGAATAGAGTGATGCCAGTGAGGCTCCTCTGGATACTAAGGGGATGACTGAGAAATGCCAATGGACACGCTAGATTTATTTTAAACCCCTAGTGCCCCTCAACTAAAAATCAACTCAATTTTTGTTTAATTACGGTATGTCTTTTTCCAGTTTTAATTCAATTCAGTTTAGAAGCTGCTATGATTCAGAAACTGAAAAGATTCTCAAATGTTTCCATTCATCAATTATATCATCTAGAAATTTGAGAAAAATATTTTATTAAAAATATGTTATCATAGTATAGCAAATTGTCTGAAAAAGCTAAGAAGAGCAATTTAGGTTTGACAGTTAAATTAGTTGCTTTACCTGTCAGTCTGTTTATTTTGACTATAGAAATAACACTGGCTAAACATGTATAAAATACATTTTAATTCTAGTAGTATTATAGTAGAATACTATAAGGTTCTGCCATAAGCTAGAGGTAGAGAAAAGAAAGGGTGGAGGACTGTAAGCTTTTGTGAAGGGAAAAAACTTGAGTTTCAGGTCTGTTCAGGTGAGCTGACAACACCAAGTAGGTGTGTGCTTTCCTGAAAAGGTTTAGTTTAGTTTGTGTTGTAATGAGCGCTGGTGTGTATTATAAAGAAAATAATCTGGTAAGTCTTTGCTGAGCTTTGAGCATATTTTGTTTTTTTTAGTAATTTTCATTGTCTAAGTTGTTATGTCTCTAGGGACACATTAGTTCATTTACACTACGCTTATAGGGTTGTTGTAGATATACAGACACCGCCTCCTTTGACACACAATATAGATTAACATTTAGAAACATTCCACACAGTATCCAGTATGAATATTTGTGTTTGTGTTGCGAGATTACTGTTACCCTTAACCAGATCAGAAGGCATAAGATTAGGAGATAGCACATTTGTAAAACCTTATGTAGTTTGAGATCTGCAAATTACATCTTTATTGTTGCCTTATGCTTTAAATACGCAACTCACTACAGACTCTGTGTCCATAGCTGATGATCTTGAAGTGTAGTAATGGTTTTTCACTCTTATGAGATTGCCTGAATTTACCTGTTGGGCCTGTATGCCGTTAAAATGGAAGAATTGTGACTTCTCAAGAAACAGGTTGACCTAAATACACCTCTCTCTTTCTCTCTCTCTCTCTGAGGGAATGCTGGGAGTGAGTGTGAGCGTATTGGGTGACAGAGCGACTCTCTGATGTTTACCAACCTTCTGCTGTTTTTTCATGTAGAATTGATTTGTGGTTATTGGTTGCACTGTTTAGTGTATTAGAGGTGTTTGTTTATTTCTTGGACTTTGTGAAGCTTACACTGAAACACAGCAGTGCAGTTTGGATACAGGGGAGGTTGTGGGGCACAATAATGTATCAGCTGCCCGCATGAAAAACACAGTGATTCTCTTCTTGGATCAGGTTAAGAAAGTTAAGCAAGTGATTCAGACTGGGATCACTGTTAATGATTTGTTTGTTCTGGTGATGCCACTGACTCAGCCGGCAACAAAAATCATTCTGTCAAATGTTCCTGTCAAACGTTTTCAGCAGAGCACTCTCCCGGCATGGGAAAATGTGTTTTCCCATTAAGAAGATACTGTAAGGGTGCAAATCTCCTCTGCTGAGGCACATTGTCTTGCATAGACAACACATTTATATGATCTTTAATAATCGCACAGATGAGATTAATATACAATTTCATGTACATATTGATGGGTTCGATTATGTTTGCATTATGTATTATAATGTTTGCTACCTCCTCAGTTGTGAAGTGTTTCGTTTCGGCGAGGAAGCACACACAAGCAGGGCCTGTCCGAGAGAGCCAGCTTCTCTGCTTTGCCCAGGTGTAGAGGCTGGCTCTGGTCAGTGGCCCACTAGCACTGTGGAGCTGCCCACTGCTGTAGCACGCCCCAGCGCTGATTCCAGTGGGTCCGTGCGTGCTGCCGGTGGGGAATGCCAAGCTTTGGATTGTGCTGTGAGCGAACAGCTGATCAGAATGAAAACAAAAGCGGGGATGACAAGGGTGATTGTAAAACAAGCACGAGTGCATCTAGTTGGGGAAGAGCCGGTGAGGTGGATGTTGGTGTTGCACAAAGTAATGTGAAGTACAGTATTGTTCAAAATAATAGCAGTACAATGTGACTAACCAGAATAATCAAGGTTTTTCGTTTTTTTTTTTTTATTGCTACGTGGCAAACAAGTTACCAGTAGGTTCAGTAGATTCTCAGAAAACAAATGAGACCCAGCATTCATGATATGCACGCTCTTAAGGCTGTGCAATTGGGCAATTAGTTGAATTAGTTGAAAGGGGTGTGTTCAAAAAAATAGCAGTGAGGCATTCAATCACTGAGGTCATCAATTTTGTGAAGAAACAGGTGTGAATCAGGTGGCCCCTATTTAAGGATGAAGCCAACACTTGTTGAACATGCATTTGAAAGCTGAAGAAAATGGGTCGTTCAAGACATTGTTCAGAAGAACAGCGTACTTTGATTAAAAAGTTGATTAGAGAGGGGAAAACCTATAAAGAGGTGCAAAAAATGATAGGCTGTTCAGCTAAAATGATCTCCAATGCCTTAAAATGGAGAGCAAAACCAGAGAGACGTGGAAGAAAACGGAAGACAACCATCAAAATGGATAGAAGAATAACCAGAATGGCAAAGGCTCAGCCAATGATCACCTCCAGGATGATCAAAGACAGTCTGGAGTTACCTGTAAGTACTGTGACAGTTAGAAGATGTCTGTGTGAAGCTAATCTGTTTTCAAGAATCCCCCGCAAAGTCCCTCTGTTAAAAAAAAGGCATGTGCAGAAGAGGTTACAATTTGCCAAAGAACACATCAACTGGCCTAAAGAGAAATGGAGGAACATTTTGTGGACTGATGAGAGTAAAATTGTTCTTTTTGGGTCCAAGGGCCACAGGCAGTTTGTGAGACGACCCCCAAACTCTGAATTCAAGCCACAGTACACAATGAAGACAGTGAAGCATGGAGGTGCAAGCATCATGATATGGGCATGTTTCTCCTACTATGGTGTTGGGCCTATTTATCGCATACCAGGGATCATGGATCAGTTTGCATATGTTAAAATACTTGAAGAGGTCATGTTGCCCTATGCTGAAGAGGACATGCCCTTGAAATGGTTGTTTCAACAAGACAATGACCCAAAACACACTAGTAAACGGGCAAAGTCTTGGTTCCAAACCAACAAAATTAATGTTATGGAGTGGCCAGCCCAATCTCCAGACCTTAATCCAATTGAGAACTTGTGGGGTGATATCAAAAATGCTGTTTCTGAAGCAAAACCAAGAAATGTGAATGAATTGTGGAATGTTGTTAAAGAATCATGGAGTGGAATAACAGCTGAGAGGTGCCACAAGTTGGTTGACTCCATGCTACACAGATGTCAAGCAGTTTTAAAAAACTGTGGTCATACAACTAAATATTAGTTTAGTGATTCACAGGATTGCTAAATCCCAGAAAAAAAAAATGTTTGTACAAAATAGTTTTGAGTTTGTACAGTCAAAGGTAGACACTGCTATTTTTTCGAACACACCCCTTTCAACTAATTGCCCAATTGCACAGCCTTAAGAGCGTGCATATCATGAATGCTGGGTCTTGTTTGTTTTCTGAGAATCTACTGAACCTACTGGTAACTTGTTTGGCACGTAGCAATAAAAAATATACTAAAAACCTTGATTATTTGTACTGCTATTATTTTGAACAATACTGTAGGTGATTCTGGTTTGGTGTGTGAGGTCCAGCCAGGTAAGTCAGGTGAGACAAATGAGCTTGGTGGGGTGGGTGAAGCCCAGTCAGGTGAGTGACTGACTTTCAGGCCCTGGCCGGTCAGGTTTAGGGGTGCTGTCCATCTGGGTAGGACATAAAGTTCTGGAACTTTGGAGACAAAAACTGTGCAAGAATCAACTGGATCTCCTTATGGAATACAGCAGGGGAGCTTTGGAGCCTGACCACAGGGACCCTTTCCCTGAACATGAGCCACATGTTTGGAGAGCTTAGTGGATCTTTCCTGCATGTCATCAGGAGAATCTAGTTTTACAAATCACAGGTAGAAAACAAGGCACAAATCTTTATACAAGCCTCCTTTAAAGAATGTACAGCTGACCTCCGGTGGGGGATTGTATATGGCACAATTGCCATAAATGCTTTTATCTTTGTGCTGAATCCTGCCATTTCAAGTGTCTATTTTGTGATCTACAAGAAACAGTCTTTCATGTTATTTCAGAACGTAGGAGAGTTACAGATTTTTTTTGGTTTCTTATCTTATGTTTTTATCCTGTTTCATGTGACTTTTACTGTCCCCATTTTTGATAGAGCAAAAGCAAAAATTTATATATTTTTTTATTTTCTGGAAAATTGTGTTATGGGCAACTGTCCAAATTAATTCAATAAGAGTTGAATGACGAGCGTGTTGTCTTCTGTTCAGTTGCTTTAAATCTCTAAATTAAACACAGTTTTGAAAAGGAGACTCCAAATAATACAAATAGATTCAATATGGTGGTCATTTGTAGTCTTCAGATTGCATAGGGGTAGAGGAAGGAAAAATGTATCCCCCTTCTTCATGCATGATCACATGATATTGTGCGATCTGAATTGATATGGTTGAATCAATTTAATAATGGTGAATGGTAAAGTTATTTTCCCCTCCCTATGGGCTGTATTATAGGTGCCAGATTGTTTTTGCATCTTGACCCTAGCAAATGCCAAAAAAATAACCCCCTTTTAATGCCTCCCCTGGTCATTAGTTAGAGGAACAGCTTTTTTACATACATCAGGTGAAACTTCCTGTAGAACAAATTGCTTTGATTGCAACTCTCATGCCATTTGTAGTTTATGCTAAGTGAAGTCGGTCTTCCAATCACAAATGTTTCTGTATGAACTGGGCTAATACCCACTGATCAAACTGTTCTGCTGCAGAGATTTGCTGGTCATTATGCTACACCTGGCTGATATGGTGAAAAAACATTTGTCTTGCTCATTGAATATAATGGTAATCAACTGGCATATTAGGTATCCTTCCCCAGGAAGCATCTGTCTACACCGCATAGATAAATCAAAAATGAAACCAACTAGCTCTTCTTGTTCTATCCAAGGACTTGTTAAAGGGTATTATTGTTGCTTTTCCACCATTGTTTAATTTTTATTTTTGTGAGAACACACATACACACACTTCATTCAGTCATTCAGTAAGCTATACGCCAAACCAGTACTTACAAACATACCCATACATCATAGGTAAACTGACACGTGTATGTGGACATTTTGCCATACGACATGTAGACAAAATATATATTATTTTCTTTCAGGTCACCATGGCATAAGACCTGTCTGCAGATATAGATGGCCAGTTGAGAAAGCTGATTTCTGCTGATGCAGCGCTGCCAATTTACAAAATCTGTGGGACCTAGAAAACAGCATTTTGAAGCCATGCCAGCTTTGGCCTCCGGTTCTGGCCACGAGCCAGGTAAGTCAATTGTGTCCATTGTTCATTTAAAGGCAGAACAGAATGATGCATAAAATTTGATCCCATTCTTAAAATGCATATATTGTATTTTTAATCTCATTGTTAATACAGTGTTAAGGCACAACGAATATAAAAGCACATAAGACACAATTAAAAATTACTGAATTAAGTCACACAATTAAGGGAACACTCACATACTGTACATACAGTATGTACATACACAAACACACTAAAGAAGTCAGGTATGACATCAATGAGGATTGTAATTTGTCAATAAGAAGGAGAAGAGAAATATAACGTGAATACCTTGCAAGCAGACATTGTATTAATACCGTACAAGGACCAGTATTTCCAAAATAATAGATGATACACTCACATAAATATGTATACTTACAGCAATTAGCAAAGAGAAGTGGCCATCCTGATAAGAACTATAATAATTAGTATCTCTCTAGAAAAGCACAACATTTCACATTATACATACCAGCATTTCCCAACCTGTGTTATCATCAGGTGTACCGTGGAAGATGAATTAAAACTGCCTCACAACGTGATGGAAATTGATTTGGCATGTCTGCAAAATGCTCTTAAAAGAGATGCACAGCCCTGACACTATTGAAGAAATAGCCCAAGTCCCTCTATCAAATAAACTGGACTAGATTTTCATTATATATACTTTTTATGGCACTTTTGTTTGGTGGTATGTCGTGTGTGATTTTTCTGATGTGCCATGGCCCCTTTGACCTTTGGATCATTCCTAATGTTGACAGTTCCTCTTTCTGTCAACGATTTATCACCTTACTGTTTGCTCACTCTAATGCAATGCTTATCAGAGGCTGAGTTTAATTTGGTACAGTATGTAACACATGATACAACAGAATAAGCACAGCAGGTTATAACACAAACTAGCAATTGGTGAGGACCCTGAAATTCATTCACAAAAATTCGACTCAGCCATGAAATAGCATTTTTGGACAAGGATATTTTGGACAAGGATACAGAGTTTAATGCATAATCTGCAGATTTTACCATAGAGGGTATACACAGTATACACAGCCAGCAATCTGAATGAATGTAGCCCAAAAGAAATGAAGTTCTCCTACATAAATTCCCATTTTAATTCTATTTATTTTAACAACATTAAAACATCTGATAATAATTAAATCAACAAAAAATCAGTATATTCAGTAATATTCACAGTTCTTACTACCCACTGCTTTGAGTGTAAGATTATCGCCACCTACGGTTCATTATAATTTAAAACATGCTGTATGTCAGAAAAAAATAATAAGCAAACAAGCGGGAATAGCCAATAAACATGATAGAGCTCGTCGGACTCGATCATGTTTGTATGTGCCAGCACTCTATCGCCATTGTACTTCTGTTGTTTTGGTGCGCCTCTAACATAGAAGGTGTGCTTATCTTATCAGGCTTGCACTTGCATTACATGTGTATCCTGTGCTTTGCTAGTTATTGCTATTATTAGTGTTATTATTGATAACATTGTTGCTACTGTTAATGTTATTATTATTATTATTATTTTTATTTATTACTGGTTGTTGTTTGGAATCTGTCTTTATAGTTGTTTTACGCTGTCTTAGCTCTGTGTTTCTCTTTCCCTCTGTTTCCACTTTTAGGACAAAGGAAAAATAAAATATTTAAAAGGAAACAGTGTTACAGTTTGCCATTATCTTTCATGGTATATCTCTGTGTTTTTGACCTGCGTAGTTGTCTTTATATCTTGTTTGTTTGTTTCTTATTTTATGTTATCCTGTTTTCTTCTTGTTGCTTTTAGTTAGTACAGTAAGTGTGTAGCTATAACCCATATTCTTTTTTTAGTCCTTTTAGTTATCTATTTTGGGTTCGGTTTCATCTGTGTCCATAGTTGTTCCTGCTTTATTTACCCTTTGTAAATTTGTTTTCTCATTAATTATTAAATACTTAGCTATTCATATGTACAATGCCTTGCGAAAGTATTCGGCCCCCTTGAACTTTGCGACCTCTTGCCACATTTCAGGCTTCAAACATAAAGATGTAAAACTGTAATTTTTTGTGAAGAATCAACAACAAATGGGACACAATCATGAAGTAGAACGAAATTTATTGCATATTTCAAACTTTTTTAACAAATAAAAAACTGAAAAATTGTGCGTGCAAAATTATTCAGCCCCCATTAGTTAATACTTTGTAGCAACCTTTTGCTGCGATTACAGCTGTAAGTCGCTTGGGGTATGTCTCTATCAGTTTTGCCCATTCCTCCTCGCAAAGCAGCTCGAGCTCAGTGAGGTCGGATAGAGAGCGTTTGTGAACAGCAGTTTTCAGTTCTTTCCACAGATTCTCGACTGGATTCAGGTCTAGACTTTAACTTGGCCATTCTCACACCTGGATATGTTTATTTGTGAACCATTCCATTGTAGATTTTGCTTTATGTTTTGGATCATTGTCTTGTTGGAAGACGAATCTCCGTCCCAGTCTCAGGTCTTTTGCTGACTCCATCAGGTTTCCTTCTCGAATGGTCCTGTATTTGGCTCCATCCATCTTCCCATCAATTTTAACCATCTTCCCTGTCCCTGCTGAAGAAAAGCAGGCCCAAACCATGATGCAGCCACCACCATGTATGACAGTGGGGATGGTGTGTTCAGGGTGATGAGCTGTGTTGCTTTTACGCCAAACATAACGTTTTGCATTGTTGCCAAAAAGTTCAATTTTGGTTTCATCTGACCAGAGCACCTTCTTCCACGTTTGGTCTGTCTCCCAGGTGGCTTGTGGCAAACTTTAAACGACACTTTTTATGGATATCTTTAAGAAATGGCTTTCTTCTTGCCACTCTTCCATAAAGGCCAGATTTGTGCAGTATACGACTGATTCTATGGACAGAGTCTCCCACCTCAGCTGTAGATCTCTGCAGTTCATCCAGAGTGATCATGGGCCTCTTGGCTGCATCTCTGATCAGTCTTCTCCTTGTATGAGCTGAACGTTTAGAGGGACGGCCAGGTCTTGGTAGATTTGCAGTGGTCTGATACTCCTTCCATTTCAATATTATCGCTTGCACAGTGCTCCTTGGGATGTTTAAAGCTTGGGAAATCTTTTTGTATCCAAATCCGGCTTTAAACTTCTCCACAACAGTATCTCGGACCTGTCTGGTGCGTTCCTTGTTCTTCATGATGCTCTCTGCGCTTTAAACGGACCTCTGAGACTATCGCAGTGCAGGTGCATTTATACGGAGACTTGATTACACATAGGTGGATTCTATTTATCATCATTAGTCATTTATGTCAACATTGGATCATTCAGAGATCCTCACTGAACTTCTGGAGAGAGTTTGCTGCACTGAAAGTAAAGGGGCTGAATAATTTTGCACGCCCAATTTTTCAGTTTTTTTGTTTGTTAACAAAGTTTAAAATATCCAATAAATTTCGTTCCACTTCATTATTGTGTCCCACTTGTTGTTGTTTCTTCACAAAAAAATTACAGTTTTATATCTTTATGTTTGAAGCCTGAAATGTGGCAAAAGTTCAAGGGGGCCGAATACTTTCGCAAGGCACTGTATGGTGTCTGTGCATTTGGGTGCTGTCTCTTGTCTGTCCTTAGTCAGTTTGCCAAAACCTAGTTTGTTTGTCAGTTCCATGAACTGTAACACATATGTTTATGTGTTAAGGTGATGCAAATACATCATAATGTAATGATCATAATAGGTTTTAATTAACAAGAACTTGTTTCTGTTAGACCTCCGTGTTCCTTCCACTATATTTCACTGCATAGAACCTTTGGTGACCATATTCAAACAGGTACTTCTAAAGGCCTTGATGACATTGTGTTAACCTTTTAAAGTCATACAGGCTACTGCTACTTTTAGCTTATTTACAATACTTTGCTAATACGAGTGAAAATGTAAAATTAATTACCAAAATCCATTTGCTACTTGTTTCATACACCATTTTGACTAGTGTAAGGTCCCACCCTGGCCTTTTTAGTTTCAAATCTGCAGAGTGTGTAACACTGAAAGCAAAACGCTGAAAAAAATGACCTAGAACTAGAATCGAAGACATATATTTGTTGCACTCAAAGGAAAGATGGAAATTGTCACATTCAGTCAGTTGTGTTAAATCAGAATGAATAAGGGTAAATTTGAAATCCTTGAAATAGAATTTTGAATGCCTGAAAAATGTTTTCTTTCTAAAAGGACAGCATTGAATGCATATTAGGTTTCAGAAAAAAATGGAAAAGAAAATACTTTTTTGACTGTCCCATTCTGTTAAATGAAAAGTTTGGGTCACCGTAATATAAATAAACAAAACTGCAATATATGCATATTTAACATCTTTTCACTAAAATTATTATTTAGAAAACAGTATATTACTGAGAAGAATTTATATAAAATTTATATTGTCAAATGAATTAATTTATTTATGTTTTAAATATTATTTTATTTATATTTAAGGCATTGCTGATGTAGGGACAGTGGTCTGTCTGTGTGTCTGGTCCGTTTTGACTTTAAAATTAATTTTAAAATGTTTTTACAAAAGCCTCAATGTTACTCAAAATGAGCTGGCATCTTGTGGAGTGATAGGGGTCAGTGTTAAATACACTAAGACGAAGCACAGGTAAAATATAAAATTAAAGAGTCTGTGTTTTCTGAATCTGTGAACATGGGGATGGATGTGTGCATATGATATAGTATGTACCAATGATTGCAAATGTCAAAAAGGTGTCTGTGTAAGTGAATATACCAATTATGACAGGTTAAACTTAAAACTGTTTTCTCTTCTCCAGGCCTATATGAACTTCTAGCAGCTCTGCCCTCCCAGCTACACTCTCAAATTAGTTGTTCAGAGGACAGCATCTTCCTCCGAAACATGTTTGGGGAGAGAAGGCTTCACTTACTGGTCAAGGTAAAAAACATATGTCACCCATATATTCATGCAAGGTACTATTTCCCAGTGCATACACAAACCTCTTACACTTCTAGTCTTACTCATACAAAACGTTTGTTGTCATTCCAACAGCTCTTCTAACCCCTCCGTTGATAATGTGAATTCAGTTACAGCTTGTTATATAGTAGGTAGCTGTAGAATTCTAGGAGATTATGAGTACAATATCTTTTATATGCTAGCAAGCAGAAGGTTTATGTCTATAACACATCCTGCCTGTCTACCCCAGTGCTATTTTCACTTGGATTGTCAGTGAAACACCGTCTTTATCTGTTGCTCTTGGTAAGGAAAGTGAAGTCTTTTTGGTACATGGGTTTTTATAAAAAAACAAAAAAAAAAACTTTACATGTACAGTACATGGTAAGTGGTCTGCACTTCACACATGCAAGCACAACGCACTGATGGCAGACCTGCTATGCAGTTTGAGATGACACACCAGGGGCAACTTGGTGTTTAGTGTGTGGGAAATTAGATCACGGTAGAACCATGTCATACTGTGCCTTTTGGCTGTGGGTTGTTCCTGGGGGTTTTCATACATTTGGTTTCAGTATTTTACTGTATTCATGTATTTCAAAGAACTCAACATTTGCCATGTGAGGGGTTGTAATGATATAAATACAGGTTTGGTGAAGACACTAGTGAGAAGACTGCTGAGGTGTATTGGCTCTCAATGCTTAAACAGAGAGAGAGAAACTTCAATTCTTTTGAGAATGAGCAACTCTCAAATTAGCATAGAAGATTTTCCCACAACGTTTTGGCAACAAGGATGCGATAGATGCTTCGCTGATTGACACCTGGCCTAGACCAAAGGTAAACCACTGCTGGGAGTCTCACAGGAGACTCTGGGAAAATTCCGCTTCAACAAATGGAGGGCTGGAATCCCACCTGATGTCAGGTCCAGGTGAATGCTCTATTCAGTTTGATAAGTGAGTACAGTGTGATGAATGGTTTCTTTTTAGTGTTCAGGTGAAAATCTTTAGGTGTATGGATACATGTGTATAGTATGTGAACCCCCAGGGGTTGTTTCAGTCACGTGATGTATTCTGTAGTTCCTTCAATGGTGAGTTAGATCACATTGAGTCTGTGTTAAGCCAAGAGAAATGACAGACACCAATGGCCAGTGTTGTGGAAAACATCTTCTACATTAATTTGAGAGTTGCTTATTCTCAAAATAATTAAAGGAATCAAATCCTGGAAATGTGATGCACCGTCTCTGTTTTATTTACATGTCGTCATGGAGATGCAGCAGTTACCTCAGCAGTCTTCTGCTTGAGTGTTAGTTAAAGAGTATATTACTATTACTATTATATACTGAGACAGAGTTTATCCACACTTACATGGTGTAACATTTCTCGTGGCCTTGCATATCTAAAATGTTTATTCTATTTGGCTAAAAGACGAACCCCCAGGTAGTTACTGCTGAATCAACAACGACCACATGAGTATCAAAACACCATTGATCAACACTAATAACACTCAATTGACAATCAGTTGAGGTTGTTGCAGACTTTATATAAGTGATTGGAAATATCATGTGGTCAAGAGGCACCCTCAATTGTGGGTGAGTTAGTTTTACATTGTTTCACAGGTCTATGTACATGGGGATAGATGTGTGCACATGGTGTACCAATCATTGTAACTGTCAAAATGTGTCTATTTTGTCTTCTCTGTTGTATTATGTATTGTTCTGACCTCATTGTTAAGTTTGTATTTAAAGCTTAGTACTGCCTTCTTTACTGGGAACAGAGAATACGTATTCAATATGCTTCATGATAGATACTGCCATCTAGTGGCCAAAGGAGGGAAGCAGCATGTGGCGAGGAAGCGCTACACATCGAGTATGAGCGCCACGAGGAAGTCCGGTGTGCGGTGTGTCGCCTCGTTCCTTCGTTAGGTGCTCGTGATAAGGCATCATGTTTTTACAAAAAAAAAAAAGGAAAGGAAAGAACTATCGTCTACCGAGTGTTTCACTGAAGCCTTTCATGTTTAGCTCGCTGCATAAGTTAAGCAACCACGTTTAACTGAGGGCAGAAGAGTGTCTGTGGGACCTACAAAGACTGACTGTAACTTACTATTGCTTTTGTTTGTTTTTGTTACATTCCTGTCCTCTCTTCCCCAGGGACAATAATGTTTTTTTGTTTTATTTTTAACTAGTCTCGTTTCCCACACCGGGCCTACTTCTGGGGTGGGACTTGGTTACCATCAGGTGTTTCACATCACTGGTTGTTCTTCTGTGAACATACTGACATTTACAAAGTTTTACAAATATAAAATACCACACATGCATTTCTAGTAAACTATACAAGATAATCTGGTTGGGCTGTTAGATTGATTGGTTGTACAGTACAGTTGTACAGCAGTGATCTGCGAAACTGCCCCTTCCTACACTGGGAGTGGATCAGTTTTCCACTGAAGGAGCTGCACAGACCCTTCACTGATGCAGTGGGTGAGAAATATTGTCCATGATAGATGTCAGCTTGGCCAACATCCTCCTCTCACCCACCTCCTCTACAGAGTCCAGTGGACAGCCCAGGACAGAACTGGCCCTCCTGACCAGCTTGTTGAGTCTCTTTCTGTCCCGTTCTGCTGCCTTGCACAGCCTTTTTTACAGCCTTATTACATTCCAATTTTAAAGCACTAAGAGGTTGTTAAGACTTCATGAACAGTAGGGAATAACTGTTGAGACATGACAGGTACATTAAATCTTTATTAGCACATTTACAGAAATTGTCCTAATTGCTGTTGGTCTGTATGGCATTTTTGCTGTGATGGAATGGTGGCCTACCAAGGTTGTATCCTGCTTCTGGCTCTGTGACAGCAGTGTTTGGATTATGAACAACCAATAAAATAGTTAGAATTAGTAGCTGTAAAGCTGATACAACAGAAGTTCCAGAAAAGTTTATTAAATTTGAATAAAATGAAAAGTAGCTCATTTCTCGTTTTATTTGTGGGTGACACCTTGTTTTGAGATTCAGAATTTTTGCAATTTTCTTAAAGGCATGTATGTCATCTTGGTACAAGAAAAGTGGGTATGACATATATAGTAGTATGTGTGCTTAACCCTTGTGTGGATGTCAAAATTAAAATAGGGGGCAGTCTAAGCTCAAAAACCACACAAGGGTTGGATAAAACAGCCGCAGACACATGATAAATCACAACATGCTGAACGATTGGATGAACTTGTTCACCAGAAGACCCACACATGTTCATTGCTTGGATGTAACACCCATTAGGGCTGTTTAATCTAACCCTTGTGTGTGTTTTTGAGTTTAGAGCGCCCCTATTTTACAATGGGTCGTTTTGACCCCTTGAAGGCTGCGCAAGGGTTAAAGCTTATATTGTCAAGTTTGATACTGACATACATTTGCTGACTGAAGATTCGTCAATGTTGACCTCATTGTTGCCTTTGTTTTTGTTTTGTTTTTTTCAGATCCATGAACGGCTACAGCATTTTAATACAAGCAAACCTGTCCCCATCTTGGACAGGGCCATAGCTTTGGCATATGAAGTGAGTTTATTACACTGACTGATGGAAAAAATGTACTGTAGTCACCATGCACATTCAAAATGGCTGCAGTGATCCATGACTTAGATTCTCTAACTCAGAGGATTCTCTAACTCTTAAAAATTATCTTATGGCACATACATTTTTACGCATTATGAAGGTTTACAAACCTCTGCCAGACTAAGGTTGAGGGTTGATAGTTATTGACTGGTTCATATCAATTCAATTCAGTTCAACTTTATCTATATAGCGCCAATTCACCACATCAGTTTTCTCAAGGCACTTTACAAGTAAGGTTTAAGACCCAACAAATTCCACATAGAGCAAGCTTTTAATTATAGCCAATCAATAAATTACTATTGTAATTCTAATACTATATATAAAGCAATTATAAAATCACAGCAAAGCAGGAGAACATTTGAGCTAACAAAACAGATAAACCAGGTCATCATAATACTAGTTGGACAACCAAGCTAATAAGGTAAAAAGACAATACTAGGAGCAAGGTAATATAAAACACAAACAAACTTTACTAGGAGAGGTCAGAACACAACAAACAAAAGGCACAATGGCAAACCAGCAAGATAATAAAACAAGCACAGATAAACAATGTTGATACAAAGACAAACTGACAAAGGTAAAACTCAAGGTAAAGGTGAGTCCTTTTATATTCACATGTACAGGTGTGAGACATTGTTGATGATTAGGTGAATCTCAAAGTATGACATCAGAAAGAGTATGTGACCTCAGCGGGTGACAGCCAAATAGAGAATCAAAAAACAACAGAAAAAAAACTGATTGTCACACATTGTTATTATTGTTCTCTTAATTATAATTAATAATCATATTCATAGCTGGGTATACATTGTATGTGTTACAATACAATACAATATATTTAGGAGGTCTGTGTGCATACAGTAGTGCACCACATGACTATAATCTCCTTGAGATGTAAGGGCTAAAGCGGTGCCACATTGAGATATTGTATAACAACACCTTATCTACTGTAAGTTTTGAATTGTGAGGTCATTGTTTAAATTTAATACAATGTAAAATATATTAGAAATGGCTTATCTACATTCCAGTACTATATTATATAGCAAAGGTATTTGGCATTAGCTGAAAGCTTGAAAAGACAGTTATTGACTGATATTTTGCTTTTAATGATATGGTAGACCATTTTACAATATTTAAGTAAATTATAAAAGCATATAACTAAGAGATATAGTATATGATTTAAATATTTAAATAATTATTTAAACACTGACTATGTTGCGTATTAAAAGCTACTTGGTCTTTTGCATCACGTTTCTGGGCAAATTGTAAATCCATTTTTCTACCCTTATTTAGGTGTCACAGGAACTAGAAGGGAAGTCTGTAGCCTGTGTAGACATCAAAGAGCTTTTTAAACTACTAGCTAAACCCCATGTGAAGGTGAGTTTAACTGTTGTGCTTACTACAAATTTTATGGTCAGCAACTGTCAATAGACTAGAACCACGTGCTGTTTCTCGAATACACCATTAATGTTGTCCTAATGTCGATGTCATCATCATGACAATTTCACTCATAATTATACAACTAGACAGTGTGAGCTATAGTCAGTGAATAAATTATAATTATTTTTTGCCCTCTTGGCTGTGAATACTGTCCTAATTATATAGATAGACTACAAAATATATACTTTTTTTTGTTTTGGATCTGATAAGCTCGATGGTCCTTAAAGAAGAACAATTTTAGACTCTAACACAGGGGTCTCAAACTCAAATTACCTGGGGGCCGTAGAGGCAGAGTCTGCTTGAGGTTGGCCTGCATCACTTATTCCACACACAAAAAAAACTTTAATCTTCTCAAATGCAATTACTAATAGTTGTTTAACTTCGAAGGGTTCTTCTGAACATAAACTGTCCTGAATATGAATTATTGAAGAACATGAACGTTTCTTCTGAACATGGCTTCTCTTCAGAGATTTGGAAGTGGCTCCTCTCACATAGCTGAGCCACATTTGGCTTGAGGGAGAAAGCAGTTAAGACCCTCAATATGACTTGAAGATGATCATCATTAAGTCTGGATTTGAAGTCCAATTTTTAATTTTACCCTATTTTCAGCATTTTTTACAGTCAAAAAGTCAGAAGACATTCTTAAGATAGCATTAATTGAAAAATTAAAAATTAAGAAAAATCATATTGTAGCGCCCCGGGGCCTTGTGGGTGTGGCCGCTGTCCCACTCTTTATGATTTAGAATAGCTATGTGTTCGTTATGTTCAGGTGTTTTAATGTGTTTATTTGTCATGTGTTATGTTACGTGTATAAAAGTGAAGGTTTTTGGCCGGCACTGTGACGGTAAGTGTTGGGCGTGGGAGAGACCCTTGTGGTGTCCTGTGCTGTTCCAAGAACAAATTAAGGTGCTGCTTTTATGGAGCACACAACAAAAGCGCTCACTCTGATGTACACAAACCACTTTGCTTTGTAGACGCAATTTGCTGTAGCTTAGCTTTATCAGTTAACTTGCTAGCAGACGGTGTTCAGCCAAACCCACAGATCATTACAATATAATACTTGCAGGCTGTATTAACAATAAACTTCTATAGCGTTCTGTGGGCCACAAGATGTCATCCGTCACCGCCTGCAGGCCTTTTGCAGCTCGTGGGCATAAGTTTGACACCCCTGCTCTAATACAAACCTCCCAGTGTCAAATAGGGGAAGTAGGGGTTTATCAAACACACTGGCTGTATATCACTACCTGTTACTGTGTGTACTTTAAACAAACGCAAAATGTATGATTAATTGTTGTATATTTTTGTATGAAATATTTAAATATTTCACTTTAGTTTATTTCACTCTGTCCTAAATAAACCTGTAATGATACAATTCAGTTAAATTCAGTTTGTATTTGTATAGCGTCAATTCACAACAAACTTCAACTGTCTTCATATTAGTGTACACCATGATTTTTTTAAATGGATGGAACTAAAGTTGAATTGGATAGGATTGAAATGGTTTGAACTATATATAAAAAGCAAATTCCATCCAGACAAGCTTTAGCAACAGTGGAGAGGAAGAACAAAGGAAACCTCCAGAAGAACCAGGCTCAGGGGTGGGTAGCCATCTGGCTTGACTGGTTGGGCTAAGGGTATAAAGAAGACAGAAAAGAGCAACAGGTAGCAGACAAAACACTGGAGATACATAATTCTAAGTAACTAACTTACTATACCTACTATACGTTTTATCAAAAGAAAACGTTTTAAGCCTAGTTTTAAAACTAAAGATGATGTCTACTTCTGAACCTGAACTGATAGCTGGCTCAGAAGGAAAGGAACTTGATAGCATAAAGCTCTGCCTCCCATTCTACATTTAGAAACTCTTGGAACCAGAAGTAGTCCAGCATTCTGAGAGCAAAGCGTTCTCTTGGGAGCATAAGGAACTATGAGGCTTTTAAGACAAGATGAAGCTTTATTATTAAGGGCTTTGTAAGTAAGAATTTGATCTTTCTTCTTAAATCCAGTCAGAAGCCTGGTTTCAGCATTTTCAGCAAGTTAGCCCTTCAAGGGTGTCAAAAGGGATAATAAGGGGCAACAAGGGTTGTACAAAACAGCCGCAGACAGACATTAAATTACAACGCGCTTTATCTAGATGAGCGGTCGGGTGAAGGCTGTTTTATCCAACCCTTGTGTGTGTTTTTGATCTTAAAGTGCCCCCTATTTTACAGTGGGGTCGTTTTGACCCCTTGATCCGCATTGTGAGAACCACTGCTAGAAGCTCCTGTTGTGTGATGCAGTAGTTCGCTCCAGGCCGCTGGGACTGCAGCTAGTCCATAGTTCCAAACAGCATCACTGTAAACTGCCACAGTCCCTGGCCAATGGCGAAAGCAGTTTTAATAGCAGTTCAAGCGTTGGAAATCCACACAGGGCTGGTGCAGCCCATGGACTGTCAGATGGCTTGTCCGCGTGCGTGTCTCAGCAGCAGCTGTACTCCACCCCTGGGCTGGAGGATGATGGCTGGTTGCTGAAGCTGGGTAGCGCTGACTGGCTTCAGTCTTGTTGCTTGCCCACCTCCTTTGGTGGCCCTCACTGCTGTGTTTCCGATCCAAGTGGAGCTACATTCAATTCAATTCAACTTTCACTTATATAGCACCAATTCACAACATCAGTTATCTCAAGGCAGTAAAGTTTAAGACATTACACAACTAAACCCAACTAATCCCACACAGAGCACGCTTTTAATTGTAGCCAATTAATGAATTGTAAATTTTAATAGCAACAGTGGAGAGAAAAAACTCCCTCTCTAGAGAGGAAGAAACCTCCAGCAGACCCAGGCTCAACTGAACACTGGAGACACACGGCTCTGAGTCTGACGATACCTGTAGATGAGAATAGAGAGAGACAGACAGAAAGGGAGAAGCACAACTACGAGAGAAAAAGAGACAAAGTTAGTCACATGTGGACATGGAGGCATGTTAGTGGATACAAGAAATCGAAAAGTAGAGGAGCTCAGTGAATGAAGGACGTCCCCCAGCATCTAAGTCTGTAGCAGCTTAGCTAAGAGATGGATCAGAGTGACCACAACCATCTCTCGCTTTGTCAAAACGAGCTTAAGCCTAGTTTTAAAACTAGAGAGGGTGTCTGCTTCTCGAACCTGAACTGGAAGTTGGTTCCATAGGAGAGGAGCTTAGTAGCTAAAGGCTCTGCCTCCCGTTTTACATTTAGAAACTCTAGGAACCACAAGTAGACCAGCGTTCTGAGAACGAAGCGTTCTGAAGGGAGCAAGCTAACATTATGTCACCCAGAGTAACAATCTGATTCAATAATGAGTCTCCCTGGTTTTTAGCACCAATTATAATAACCACAGTTTTATCTGAATTTAGTTGTAGGAAGTTATGGGACATCCAGGTTTTGATATCAGTTAAACAAGTTTGAAGTTTGACTAATTGGTTTGTTTCCTCTGCTTTCATGGACAAATATAACAAATAAGTATCATCTGCATAGCAGTAAAAAATTTATAGAATGTTTCCTAATAATATTACCAAAAAGAGACCCGTAAAGACTCAAATGTTATTAAACCAAGCACAAAACCCTGTGGAACTCCAAAGCTAATGTTTGTGCAGATGGAAAATTGATCATGAACATGAACAAATTGGAATCTGTTCAACAGATAAGACATAAACCATCCCAGTGCTTTGCCTATAATGCTAATGCTATGTTCGAGTCTCTGCAATAGAATCTTGTGATCTATCGTATCAAATGCTGCACTAAGCAGGGCTAGTGACTCTAATCAGAGCTGTTCTGTGCTATGATGTAATCTGAATCCTGACTGGAAATGGTGGTCACATAGTTGTTTAGCTATAATTTTTTCAAGAAATAAAGGGCAGATTGGATATAGGCCTGTAGTTGTGGTTGTGTAGGTTGTGATCAGCACATCCAAGTGGGGGGAAGGGTTGAGTCGTATGCATCCTTAACTTTTGCATACAGTAAGTCCAGTGTCTTGTTCTCGCTGGTGTGGAACTTCACATACTGAGTAAAAGTGGGGAGAATGGAAGAGAGTGAGGCATGATTAAAGTCCCTGCTGATGAGAATAAGCATCTGTGAGTGTTGTGTCTGCATGGCTCCAAGTAGTCGCTTACACGCCGCAGCTGCGTCTGCCGAGGGAGGGATGTACATAGGATGTAATAGGGCCAAATGCCAACAGCG
This sequence comes from Macropodus opercularis, assembly GCA_030770545.1. Taxonomy (NCBI): domain Eukaryota; kingdom Metazoa; phylum Chordata; class Actinopteri; order Anabantiformes; family Osphronemidae; genus Macropodus; species Macropodus opercularis. The sequence continues at coordinate 10,886,518 of JAUCMP010000028.1, read as the reverse complement.
AGAATCTCGACGTCCTGGGTGCCCGATTGTTCCTTAACTAAGACGTGCGCTGGGTTGCACCATCTCTTGTTAATAAACACAGCAAGTCCTCTTTCTTTCTTTGTACCACTGTCTCCCAAATTCCAAACTAGTTTAAATTCATCCAGGGACACCACAGAGTCCGGTATTGATACGTTCAGCCACGTCTCAGTAAAATACACGAGGCTACACTCCTCCACCCTGTACAACTGCTGCAGTCGGGTCAGCACCGTAAGGTTGTCCATCTTATTGGAGAGGGAACGGACGTTTCCCATAATGATGGAGGGCACATATGGTCTGGACCTTCATCTCCTGACGAAGAGTTGGAATTGTTAGGACATGTAGAAGAAGTATTATATTACAGTAATATTAGGCATTTTATGGTTGTATGTTGAAGGGATCTTTAAGCCCTTGCTAAACAGGCTTGTTCCAGCGACATCATAAAAGTCATCACCAAAGTAAGTCCACTACATGAAAGCTTTGATGAGCAACTGGTGTGAATTTTATGTTTAAAATGCTAAAAAACAGTTTCTCTCACTTTGATCTATAACTTATATGAACCTAAGTTTGGGCCTAATGACAATCAACCTATTCCGCTAGTACTAGTTGTTCTAAATCCTGAATCACTTTAGGGAGCAATTAGGGAGTCCCCTTGATTCATAACAATCCTGCCTATAGTCTGGACGTTTTCTATGTTTTGTCAGTTTTTTTCAAATAAACAAATGATTGGATGACTGAACTTGAAAAAAGATTTGTTTCTGAGCTCTATTATGACTTTACTAAGGCAAAATTAAGGCCTAATTACCACTAATAACTCTTGTTACTATATTACATATAAAGTGTTATTGCACATCTATATTCTCCATCTTCTTCCTTCTTCTTCTTTTAGAGTCTTCTGTCAGTCCATGACACAGTTGCCCAGAAGAGTTATGACCCTGAACTACCACTACTGCCTGAAGACACAGAAGACAATGAAGAATCTGTGAAAATTATAAGACTGGTTAAAAACAAGGAGCCTTTTGTAAGTAAAGTTCTATTTTTAACTTCAATAGTAATTTTGAGCATCAGATACTAGATTGTAAATTAAAAAAAACATTTATGGTATTTGCACGTGACTTGTGTGATGTAAAGTAGCAATACCTCAGTGGGATTAGACAGTAAATGGTAGATAATAGTTTGCGTTGTTATTGTAAGTTAGGGTAAGAAAAGGCAAGGATCCTTTGGGGACAGCAGGGGACAAAGGACCTGTACTAGTACTCACAATATCCAGATGCCACACATTTTATGACAACCTTGTTTGTTTGTGTGATAAATTTTTCCTTATTTGTTTTGTATCTTTGTTAGTTCCTGCCTTTGCAGTGATTTTATATTCAGTATTTCAGTATAATGTTTAAAATTAGAATCTAGTTAGTTTGTCAGAGCAACTGTAATAGAAAGTAAACTCATATGCTCACAATGTATTCATATGCTGAGAATATCATAACCGCTACCAGAGGCTATTTAACTCTTAAAGCCTTATGCGTTATGACAGACAAAGACCCATAAATACTATGCTGACCTTTAATTTAAACTGAAAGCACAACACAGGTTGGATGTGACACCAAGGTGGGGCGATGATGTTATATCAGAATAAATTCTGTAAGGGAGCAGCTTCCAGTAATGCCAGAGTAAGAGGAATACAGTAAGATCGACGCTGGCTTGAGCTGGACCTCACCACAGTTTTGATCAAAGGCAGTCAGCATTGCTGATTTTTTCTTTCACAGTTGTGGTTCAGTATTTTATCTGAATCCAGCCTTAAATTCAAGTCTGTTTGCTGCTCATTTGTGGAATGTGACACAGTGCATTAATTAAGGGTTTATTAAATTATTACTACACTGTCATTGTCCAACATCATTGAAGATAAAATTGGAATCTCACTTGTTTTCTTTATAGGGAGCAACAATAAGGTGCGATGAACACACTGGAGCAATCCTTGTTGCCCGAATCATGAAAGGAGGGGCTGCTGACAGAAGCGGTCAGTTCAGTCTTTTTTCTGTTACAGTTTAGGCTGTAATCTTACGTGGGGTCAACTGTGTGTATGATTTTTGTATGTATGATGTATGAGGTGTCTTACTGTACAACAAGAATTTGGCCTACAATATAACAGTGATGACATGGTGTATGTTTCGTATTCTAAATCTGATTCACCAATTCCATACAGAAATTCGACATTGCCAAGTACATTCATGATATTCCATGTTGCGCACATTTGTTTGTTTTTGTTTTCACTGGATACATTCCATTTATGAGCTCTGTTGTAGTGGAGCCAAATTTCATTGTGAGTCAAACTTGGTGTAGTGCATACAGTACATACCTGAATTGTTATACAGTAGCTCTGTTACACTAGTTAGAGTTAGAGTTAGAGTCTGGAATATCTGAGTAGATCTCTTGTTTTTGTGGCAGGACTGATTCATGTTGGTGATGAACTAAAAGAGGTCAATGGAATTCCTGTGCATGACAAGAAACCAGAGGAAATAATAAATATTCTGGTAAGTTTAATCTGTTTGTGGCTATGACTTCTTTAAATCCCCCAGAAGTCCTGGTCTTTGTCAACATTTTGGCAAACTTCATTCTGGTCTTGATGTTTCTCTTAGAGCACAGGTTTCCTTCTTGCACTTCTCCCATTCAAGTTAAACGTGTGTAGTCTCTTTCACATCAACAGTAGCCAGGGCCTGCTGTAGGTCCTGTGATGACATTTTAGGGTTTTTAGAGACCTCTTTTAGTATCTTGCGGTCCACTCTTGAGGTGAATTTGCTAGGATGACCAGGCATGGACATGTTGGCAGCTGTTTTGAAAGCCCTTCACTTGTAGATCATTTTTCCATACAATGGAATGGCTCTCTGAAGGCCTCAGACAGCTCTTCTGTTCTCTCTCTGGTCATCAGCCGATCTTTTATTTAGGAAAAACACTTGCTCGCTCATTTGTGAACAAACCTGGTGAATAGAGTCTGTCTGTGTGGCTTGACATCACAAATGACAGTGGCCTTAAATGTTTACGTCCTCAGACAACAACTGTGCTGGCGTTCTGGATTAATATCAAGGGAGAATATCCAGAGATCACAGATTGCTGTTGTGCAACTAATTTAACGATAAATTCAACCACCTTCTGTCATTCTGTTTATATTAAATACCCAGGTGGTAGTAAGTCCTTGATCACTAAACCTTAGATGACCCTTAGGAATAAATACAGTCAACAAACAAAACACAACACAAACAGCACCCCCCGATGCCTAACTTCTGTACCAGATATCTAATTTTCTATATTTCTCCCATTTTGAAGTGTCAAAAGGGAAATTACTATCAATTCAATATAGAAGTGTCAGTTTTTTTCAGTCATTTCAGTCCATACAAGTCTTTTGATTACCGGTATCTGTAAATTTCACTTGTAAATTGTCAGTACATTATATTGACCTAGAGTGAAATTATGTTACGTGTAGCCTAGATGATGGGTCTCTTCTTTTCTTTTCACACAGAAGATTTAGCAAAGAGCAGGTTTTAGACCTGCGCTGTTCAAAATGCTATGGTGATGTATTTTACTGATGGTCATCCTGCTTTCATGTCTGCTGTCCTTTTTTCATGTTGATGTTCTTAGGGTTAGGGCCAGGAAATAGAAGAGGCATCACTGATGTCCCTTTCTGTAATCTAGCCATTTCAACAATCTAAAGAGTAGATCAGGAGTGGCAGCTCTGACTTTGAGGGAAAAACTCTTCGAAGTGAGGTGATAAAAATATAAACCAGGAAAAGCAAAAAGCAAAGCTATGAGGAAATAGCTTGGCTCACAAACAGCAAAAGAACAACTCTGATTCTGTAACAAACTAAAACTAAGGATTACTCAAGTAATACAGTAAACTATCAAATTTACTGGTCTTTTTGTTTATTGTTTTATAAAAACATTATACCGTAAGAACTTTTTATTTTCAACCATCTCCCACACAGGAGCACTTCTTGCATTAGCAGCGCTCATTATAGTGTTTGCGCAGCTGTGCTAGAACTACAACAATATCATAAAAGTAAGGTAAGAGAACCAAGCAACCCAGTGGCTGAAGAGATAGAGCAGTCATCAACCATAGGAACAGTAGTTCGATTCGTTAACTCGGGTCATGTACCAGAATGTCCTTGGGCATGATGCTGAATCCCAAGTTGCTCTGTGTGTGCAAGTGTCAAAGCGCTTTAAGTAGAATAAGGTAGAAAGGCGACATACAAGTGCAGACTCTATGAAATGTTTCCACGAAATAGAAGAAGTCCAGTTGCAATGACTCAACTTTCAGATATATTTAAGATTTCTTCTGAGACAACAGTGTCAGTTATTATATTTGACAGAGAATGAAACCCGGTCTTCACTTACTGATCAGAAATTGAGGCACATGCTACTCAATGTGGGAGCTGCCACTAGTAACATACAGTACACTACTCTTTGTCAAAGTGTCTTTGGGCAAGACACTGAACCCCAAGTTTCCCCTGGTGTGTCAGGTTAAACTACATACCAACTGTGCCATTGTCGTGGGCTGAGATGTCCCAACTCAGAAGAATTCAAGTCGAGGCAGCATTAGGTTCAAATAATTAAACATGAATTTATTCTCAGTGGTGAGTTGAGAAATACGCAAAGGCAGGCAAACAAAATCTCCTCTCTCTCCTGCAGGGAGGACGCTCGGAGGCACGTGGGGAAGGACTGGGAGACACAACCGGCGTCTCCCAGCCCGGCACAGCACACATCTTCCCACTCTTATTCTAGGGAGTGGGTTTTTAAACCCTGAACATGCGACAGAATGTTAAGATTTCATACCAAGAATTGTTTGTCCAAATTCTTTTGTTCAACAGCTCAGACTGTTTTGTCTACGGGTCAGATTGTCCTCTGAGCATTCCCAAGGCCAGCAAGCCTGCAAAGCCTAGAAATTCGAGTGCTCTATCAGGAGATTAAGGTGTTTTTCCGTGTAGCTAAACATGCAGAATACAACCAACTAAATGACGATCAGTGGCTGCTAGACTTAGCATTTTTAACCGATCTGACCAGCATGACCTTAACGTAGAGCTGTAAGGAAAAGACAAAAATGTGATCAGTATGATCAGCTCAGTTAATTCTTTCAGACAAAAAATGCAGCATCTCTCCTCAAAGCTGCCAAATCCTTGTGTCAGAGCTGGAGACGCAACGGAAGGTGTGTGTGCAGACTGAGAACTGTCTGTCAGAGTTTGACAAATGCTTTCAAGACTTTGTTTTACTGGAGCCAGTCGCTACATTTATGTGCTACCTTTTTACGGGATGATGCTGAGGTTGATTAAATATGGGTTTGTGCAGTAATGCAACAAATATTATACAGATAAAGAATACTCAATATATTTATAAATAAATATGTTTAGCATTTTTATAGTAGGTAGATCATTTTGACATGCTCATTTTATAAGTAGCTCACACGCTGAAAAAGTGTGAGCACCTCTGCACTACACCATCACTGCGTGTGACTGACCTGCAGTTTGAAGGATTAAAACTGAAAAGTGATAAATTTCAGAATAAGAAATTACAGAATACATCACATGACCATCCCTACCTCTGTTTGGGGTGTTTTTTCTGGAGATGGTGCTTAAGTTTACGTGGAATCACATTGGGCTGCTGTTCCCCTCACTCACCCCTCATTGAGAAGGGGGGTTTAAAATATTTGCAAGGGCAAACTATGATTATTTCTATCTCATCTATCTCTACCTTACCTTATCTCATCTTTTTCAGGCTCAATCACATGGGGGAATAACATTTAAAGTCATACCTGGAATCAATGAGGAAACCCAATCCAAGGAGCCAAAGGTATGTTCTCTGCTGGGTTTAGTGTTCAGTTTTTTAGATAATACTTACAGTCGGACTGTAAATCTTTCTGCTGAACTTATCCGATATGAACTAGCAGAGACACTGAAACTCAAGATAATCAGGGTGAATGTATAAAAACAGGAACTTCTCTATGTCCTGTGTTTTATGGAAACTTGGCTGTGTGATCTTATACCAGACTCTGCGCTATACCTGGGTGGATTCCAACTTTACAGAGTGGACCGACATGCAGAGCTTTCCAACAAAACAAAGGGAGGTGGAATCTGTCTATACATCAACAGCAGCTGGTGCAACAACTTCTCTACACTGTCTCAGCACTGTTCCCCCGGACCTGGAGGCCTTCACCATCACTTGCAAACCTATTTACTCTCCACCCTTAGCGGTGCTTATCATGCTCTTACTCGCACTGCACTGGGCCAGATCAGCCACACAATGGTGCACTTGATGTCTGCATACAGGCAGAAGTTAAAACTATGCAAACCTGCTGTGAGGACATCGAAAAAAAGGACCAGTGAGCCTTGAGTAACTTCAGGAGTGTTTAGACTGTAAAACTAGAATTTTTTCAGGTCTGCCACCAATGGTCTGGATGAGTACACAGACACTGTGACATCCTACATTAACTTCTGCGAGGATAGCATCACGCACCAGGGTGATTTACAACAACTACAAACCCTGGTTCACAGCTAAACTCGACCTCTGTGAACGAGGGAAGGTTTTACTACCTCTTTGACAGACAATGGAACAGACGCAATACACACAGCCAACCACCGATCAGCAGCAGTCTCATCAACTGCCAGATCTGGACCATTCTCACAGTTTCACACCTCAATTACAGACCAGTTGGCCTAACTTCTGTGGTCTTGAAGTCTTTTAGAGTGCCTCGTCCTGTCTCACCACAAGACCATTACTGATCCTCTTCTGGATGCTCTGCAGTTCGCCTACAGAGCCAATAGATCTGTAGACAATTCTGTAAATATGGCCCTGCACTTCAGTCTGTCAGTCTGTCTGGCAGTCTGTCAGCATGTCTCTGGCTTCCAGGCCATACGCAGATACCCCCCAAGGCTGCACCCTTTCTCCCCTGTTATTGTACCTATACACCAACAGCTGCACATCTAGTCACAACTCTGTGGAACTCTGATGGAGATGAGTCGTTCTACAGGTGTGAGGTAGAACATCTGGTGTCGTGGTATAGCATGAACAAGCTGGATCTTAACGCTCTCAAGACAGTGGAGATGATAGTGGACTTCTTCTTTCTGTGTACCATCTTCATCCAGGAGCTCAAGTGGGAGCAGAACATCAGCTCTTATACTTCCACTTGTTAATTTGCATTCTACTATTTGCACACACACTTATTACATCCATTGGTATCGTATATAATGTGTTTATTTTAACTTTATTATTGGAACTGAAACCAGGCCAAATTCCAAGTATTTCAAAGTGTTCTTTACTGTACCTGTCAATAAACACTGATTCTGAATTATAAATGATAAAGGTATCAGGAGTCAGTATAAAATGAGTTACACTGTGAAAACAAGATATTTCTTATATTGATGTAATTAGAATCTTTTGATTGCTGCAGGTTTTCTCAGTCCTTTTAAGAGATTTGAAATTGTTTTAAATAATAATGCTCACCTGTGACTCAGAATTCTGGTCTCACATAGTGGTGATCATTGCTGTAGAATGCCCCTTCTTAACTGGTTAAGAAGCATCTTCTCTGAACATCAGCAATCAGCTGTTAGGCAAAGGGGTTCTGTGACGCATGGGCTCAGGAATTATCTCCAAAAAACGAAATAAACAAACATGCACATCAAAAGGGAAAAAAAATTCTTCTTAATGCTGAATCAAGAAGTTAAAGGCTTGTGGCCAGGTCCTTGAGTGAAGGAGTTTGTAGCCCAAGCATCTCCTCCTCTCAGTAACCAGTTTGGAGAAAAGTGCACTGAAAAATAATCCTTTAAGTGATAACGTGATGTCATTGAGCTTCTGTGTCATCACATGAGGTTTCTCTGCCTGTAACTCGGGGTTGTATCACTCTTATCTGGATTTTGCATGGAATTTACATGGAAGCCACAGGTTTTATGACCTTTTGTTCTCAGCATATGGGGTCTCAACATGTGTAGTAGAATAAGATATTCTTTCATGTATTGTGTAAGATAGCTTGTAGACATTTATTCATGTCCTTGTATGGTGGTACTTCTACCACTACCACACCACACACTCATGTAGCAGATGATTCCATTTTCCTAAAGAGTTTTGTTTGATTTGGTTAGTGTTTGTGGGAAGCCATGGGAAGACTAAGTTAGCCAGTACACACACCTTTCTGTTTGTTAGGACTTTTCTAGGTAAATCACACTGAGCAGTGGCAAAACATTTTTGTTATCTATACTACATGTGACTTTTAATTTAGGAATTTTATGCCGTAAATACAAAACATGTGAAAGGTGTTTTTGTTGTTGCCTTCATTAAGCTTTTGTTGTCATCTTCTCTGCCTAGATATTTGTGAGGGCACTTTTTGATTATGATCCCAAGGAGGACAAAGCCATACCATGTCCTGAGGCTGGACTAGCCTTCAAGAAGGGCTCCATTCTTCAAATCATGAGTAAACATGATGCAACTTGGTGGCAAGCCAAACTTGAGGACAATACCAACCCATGTGCTGGTCTAATCCCATCCAAGCATTTTCAAGAGAGGTAAGAAATGTGACCTGGATATACAGTACTTTCTATATACACCTTATACTTCTACCACCTTTCTCTTTTTCCTATTTCTCTTTTTCTGGCTTGCTTCCCTCTGCCAAACTAGTCTGGATTTTGCAGAATGCCTGGCCTGGAATGTGTCTGACAGAAAATTATAGCATTATGGATGGAAAATTGCACATCAGTGGTAGTAATATGGAGCTGAATCAGGGCAAATATATCACTACTGTTTACACAAACATTTTACAAGCAGTATTTATTGTTGGGTTGCAACTATGAAAAAACACACACCGAAAGACACATGTCTAATAACAACTACATTCTGTTGACATAATTAACTTGTATTAAAGAACAGGTTCCCAGTAGTGTGGCAGAGAGTGTAATAATTAGAACTGATGAATTTATTGTGCCTCACGTTCTTCATTTCCTTCCTTTCATTCTCTCAGGAGATTTGCATTGCAAAGACCTGTTGCAACTCACCCAATACAGAGGACCTCTAGCAGACGATCATGTAAGCATACAAATTTACTGTCCTGACAAATCAGATCACAACACAACAAAAGTAAGTAGACTAAGCATTTCCTGAAGATAGAGAGAGAGAAGAAATGCACTGTGAATGTGGTGCAGCTGAACGTTTTTCCCAAGAATTGTTGACAGTAGCTGGAGAGTTTCAAATATTCCTGAAAGCAGCTTAAGAGAAGTAGAAGTAGTTGAAACAGAGCTGAAGAACAAGAACAAAGCATAATGAAAAAACATTAACATTAACTAAACCACATGAAAGCCAAGACTTTAATCTGCTACTTCTGTGAATGCCATGTGGGAAGACTGAAAATTGTGGCATTTACAGCGATTTGAAAACGGTCAGTCAGTCTTGGTTTTACTCCATGAGTCAGATATTAAATGATGTTTTACGCTACAGAGGCACTCATTCCCGGCGCTCTAAGGGAAATACAGCGAAATGAGCCGTTTTCAGTTTTGCCATGGACATGATTAGTAGACAAATGTTTTAACATTTGAGTGAAAGAACCGTTTAAAAAGAGGTCATGGTGACAATTTAAATGTATTACTTTAAGGCGACCAAAATGCCGCCTCTCGCTCTAATGGTGACGTCACCCGCTTTAACAGACCCAATACACAACAATGGGAAAACTTAAATTACACCTAAAAGTTAAGAAAACTGAAAGTTTCACAGTTCAAAAAGTATAAAATATATTACAAAATGGAGGGGTTTGTAGTTTAATGTCTTTAGGATAGTTTAAAATTTAAATGGTGTTTGCAGCTTAATGTGTGTAAGTTATTTAAGCTGAAAGAGGACTAATTAGAAGAGAGATTTCACATGGCCCCTCTATTAATTTTTAATTTGTAATTCAGGATTTATTGAAAATCTCCTTAAGTCATAATAGATTTGTGGAACAATGGAAATGACTGGATAGTCCTCTGCAGAGAGCTGAACAAAGACATTAAGCAAGACAAGAAGTGCTCCAACCCAGGATTGAATCCAAGAACGTCCTTTATGGGTCATTTGCTTTGCTGTCGGAAAAGACTGAATAAGTGTGAAAGGTCTTTTATTTCGAAAAAAACACTTTCTATTTGAGCAGAGCTTTTGGAAGAGACCAAACCTAAGTCAAATTTCTCCCAGCTTGTGCACAATCACCTGTCTCTGCTTTTAACAGAGTTTGAGCTGTACCTCCCAACTACAAAAGACCCTGAACTGTGAAGGAATGTACACGTGTACACCTTGGTGTACACCCATTTCTGAACTAACCAATAGAATCGTGCCTGTAACCGATGGGTTACAGTCCCCCAGATGGGACCAGCTAGTAAGGAGGGGATATTTTTACGCACTTCTTGCTTATACCAGCCCATGAATATGTTTTACATGAAACCCGTCCATGGCGCAAAAAAGGTTCGGAACTACTGCTTTAGACTGTCGTTTAGACACATACAGAAGTAGTTGTAAAGGGCTGCACTGTCTTACTCACTGTCAGCAGCTAATGTCCTAAATGTCAATTCAATTCAATTCAATTAAGCTTTATTTGCGCCAATTCACATTATTTCAGGGCACTTTACAAGTAAGGTTTAAGACCTTACACAACTAGACCCTACACAACTAGACCCAACAAATCCCACATAGAGCAAGCTTTTAATTGGGGCCAATCAATAAGTTGTACATTTTAATAGCAACAGTAGAGAGAAAAAACTCCCTCTTTAGAGAGGAAGAAACCTCCAGCAGACCCAGATTCACGGCCATCTGCCTTGACCTGTTGGAGTGAGGGGATAGAGAGGAGAGAAAAGAACACAACCACAACCAACAACAAAACAAGCAGCAACAGAACACAGGCAGGATGGTTGGACCAGCAACTGAACACTGGAGACACACGGCTCTGAGTCTGACGATACCTGTAGATGAAAATAGAGAGAGACAGACAGGGGAGAAGCACACCTACGAGAGAAAAAGAGGCAACATTAGACACATGTGAACATGGAGGCATGTTAGTGGATAAAAGAAACCGAAAAGCAGAAGAGTTCAGTGTATGAAGGACGTCCCCCAGCAGTCTAAGTCTATAGCAGCTTAACTAAGAGATGGATCAGAGTGACCAGAACCATGTCTAACTATACACTTTGTCAAAAAGAAAAGTTTTAAGCCTAGTTTTAAAACTAGAGAGGGTGTCTTCTTCTCAAACCTGAACTGGAAGTTGGTTCCACAGGAGAGGAGCTTGGTAGTTTAAGGCTCTGCCTCCCGTTCTACATTTAGAAACTCTAGGAACCACAAGTAGACCAGTGCTCTGAGAACAAAGCGTTCTGTTGGGGGCATAAGGAGCCATGAGGTCTTTAAGATAAAATTGAGCTTTATTATGAAGAGCTTTGAATTCTATCCTAGACAGGGAGCCAATGCAGAGAAGCTAATGCAGGAGAAATGTGATCTCTCTTTCTATGCAGTCTAAGTCTATAGCAGCTTAACTAAGAGATGGATCAGAGTGACGCTTTGTCTGGGTAGAGCTGTCGCCCACCAATCGTAGGATCGGTGGTTCGATCCCTGGCTTCCTCAGTCATGTGCCGAAGTGTCCTTGGGCAAGACACTGAACCCCAAGTTGCCCCCGATGTGTCAGCCTAAGCTGCATAGCAGCTCTTCCACCGGTGTGTGAATGTGTGTGTGTTTGTGTGCGCGAATGGGTGAATGAGACACAGTGTCAAAAGCGCTTTGAGTACCAATAAGTAGAAAAGCACTATACAAGTGCATAGTCACACTTCTTAGTTAACTTTGACAAGACAATCCCTCCATATTTCAGAGGCCTTTTTATAATATTAATGTCACAGGTTGGAAAATTAACTTCAACCAGCCTGCCCACTTTCCAACACTTTAAACATCCACTAGTAACATTTTCTCATAGCCTGGGAGCCAAAGCAGGAACCTGCTGCAACAACATCTTAATGGTTCCAAGTGCCAATAGGGTTTAGGTCTGGAGACATGCTTGGCCAGTCCATCACCTTTACCCTCAGTTCCTTTAGCAGAGCAGTAGTCATCTTGGAGGTGTGTTTGGGGTCATTATCATGTTGGAATACTGCCCTGCAGCCCAGTCTTCGAAGGGAGGGGATTGTGTTCTGCTTCAGTATGTCACAGTACATGTTGTCATTCATGGTTCACTCAGTGAACTGTAGCTCCCCAGTGCCAGCAGCACTCATGCAGCCCCAAACCATAACACTCACACCACCATGCTTGACTGTAGGCAAGACACACTTTTCTGTGTACTCCTCACCTGGTTTCCGCCACACAAGCCTGACACCATCTGAACCAAATAAACTGATCCTCAGACCACAGGACATGGTTCCAGTAATCCATGTCCTTAGTCTGCTTGTCTTCAGCAAACTGTTTGCAGACTTTCTTGTGCAGCATCTTTAGAGGAGCCCTTCATACATATAAACATATACATATACACTTTCCAAGGTTTCTGTGATTGCAAGAGGGATGAATGTGATAACACTCATTCAGTAACTGAACTGAATTTGAATGTTTTCTAACATGTTCTCGTCCATTTATTGCTTCTTTGATGTGTAGTAGTACTCATCTGTGAGAATGCAGCAAGACTGTATAGAAATATAAGGTTTAAACACAAGGCAAAGAATTTGAACCAAGTATTCACAGTTACTCAATAAATCATGTCAGCCCATCTTCATTTATCATATACTGTACAAAATCACGTAATTTAGAAAGAAAATGGGGAAGGATCTGTTTGTTACACTGGAATGCCAACCTTGAAATCTAATGTCTGCCAAATGTAATACAAAAGCAACTGGAACACAAACTAAAATGCATTTTTCTTCATAATCTCCCAATGTATATTTGCCTAGCCTAGCTCATTCCTACCTTGATTTAAAAAAAAATACAAATGCAGTTAAGAAGAACTATGGTCGTGATGGTGTTGTGAAAGAATGGTCCTTACCACATCATTCCAGGCTCCTGCAGACCAGCTTTGTGAGGTAGTTCTACTCATGTCCAACCTGAGCCTTAGTCTGTAGATAGTCCCAGCGCTGTGGAAGACCTCCTGTGTGGTTCCTGTTCCCAAAATTGCACACCCCAACACTGCAGTGATGTATATTTGTGTAGTACACAGTGTACACTACATTTGATGTTTTTATTGGTGCAATATATTTATCGAATTTAGAGCCAGTGCAATATTTCCAATGTTACATTGTGAATACAACAATACAAATTTTTCTTGATTCTTCAGACTGTTCTGACACTATGTACAATACGAAATGTGGTACTGGCCATTAAGTTGCCAGCTGATGCAGCTAAAAATTAGACTGCAAGGTGTCATAAATCGCCGACACTCAGTTAGGGGCAGAGTCTGCGATGGTAAAAACCAGGTGGATAAGGCGCTTCCAATCACTCACTTTATTTAACAAAGTTGAGCGTGCTCAAAACAAAAACGCCGGACCAGGCAGTCAAAAACAGAGAAACAGAAAACACTTTAGAATCCAAACAAAAACGTGAGCAAACATGAGCAAAACAAGGACAAACCTGAATAAACAAGGAACGGGTAAACATGAACGAACAGGAGCGACGCCCCGACATGAACAGAGCTTAAATTAGGTAACAGGTGTGATTAAACAAGGTCAAGGTGAAAACCATCCGGCTAATCAGGAGGCTGGCGGAAGTAGTGAGAGCACATTCGGCAGGGCTCTTCAAAACAAAAGTCCAAGCGGGGCTCTTCACAATACAAGGTCCGAGTGGCAGCAAAACTGCCGATCGTGACAACAAAGGTTGCAGGTTTAGGTTGAACAGACAGTTGTACTGTTTCTTATATTCATGTAAACATACTTTTTCATTTTTTAATTCTTCATTCTCCTTTGTCATTTTATACTGACTTTCAGCTGGGTTCAGGAGAAGCTTCCGTCTCAGTAGGAGGGATAAGAAGACCAACAAGTCCATGTATGAGTGCAAAAAAAGTGAAATGTACGACACAGCTGATGTAATCACATATGAGGAGGTGACCACATACTGCAGGCAGAGTGGAGCTAAACACAGGCTGGTGGTTCTAGTAGGTGAGTGTAGAGCAGCAATGTGATAAAATTTCACCACTTACCTTGTACTTTGTTTTTCAGTTTGTTGGGGCTTCTCTTGCTGCAACCTGGCAATGAACATACTATATAGATTTTAATATCAAATTCTCATCATGGCCATATACAGTATTAACAAAAGAGCTGGGTGTCTCAGAGCCTTGAAGCGCCAGGTAGTTTGTCTTTGGCCTCCTATGCCTCTAACCCAGAAATAAGTTTCCCCTGTGGTTTTTTTTTACGTTATGACAGCATGTCAGAGTAAAAATATTTTTTTATCTGCGACAAAACCAAATTATGGAGTAGACTGGATGCAGTAACACTTCTGGTGTCACTGTTTCCCTTTACCCCTTGTGAGACCGGCTCATAGGAGGGAAACATGCTCACAGCTCTCACTAATTCAGGAGGATAGATTTTTTTTTACGCATTTTGTTTTAGTTGTTTATACATGTCTGTGAAAATATAAACATGAAACCGGTCGGTGGCGCAACAAAGGTTGGGGACCACTTAGTAACACCTTAGTATTTCAGTTTTCATTTTAAATGCTTGGTTAGTATGATAGGTTAAGTAAATTAAGATAAGTTGGTATATTTTAACCCTTGTGCAGCCTTCGAGGGGTCAAACTGAAAAATAGGGGAGCTCAAAGCTCAATAACCACACAAGGGTTGGATAAAACAGCCGCAGACAGACGATAAATTACAACACGCTTTATGTAGATGAACAGTTGGATGAACTCGTTCATGAGAAGACCCACACGTGTTCATTACTTGGATGTAACACCCACAATGCTGTTTTATTCCAACTTGTGACGAGAAAAGGAACCTGAGTGGACCCTCCTCCGGGCTGTACGAGAACAGGAACCTTAGTGAACCAGGGATCGGCGTGGCGTGGAGCAGGGTTGGCGTGGCGTGGAGCATGGTCGGTGTGGCAGTGAACTCAAAGGGAGGCCCAGGATAAGTGAGACTGTAGGTCGGATTCAGAGGGTGTCTGGCAAAGTGAAGTATGGCATTGACTGAATCTTCAACTCCTTCCAAATAAGACGTGCCTCTGATGGAGAGAGGTAGGAAGTGAGTTCTGGCGCACCATGGGGTCCTAGGGTCACCTGCCCAGTACAAAGGATCGAAGGGGAAGGCTGAGAGTACAGAGGAGCGGTATGACACTCTAGTTCAGGTGCGGCGGGCAGAAGCGCTGGCAGATCAGGCGTTCAAAACCGAGAGCCAAAAGGGCAGAACACACTCCACAGTCATAAAGAAACAAAAGTGCCGGGTCACTCTCCTTGTGATGAAAACAATCGAAGTAAGTCTTCCAACACTCACCACGACTGATCTATGATTCCCCTATAGCGGCTCAGCTCCGTGGGCACAAATGACGGACCTCATGGGGCTTCGGCTCTGTGAGCAAGGATGACTGAGTTCAATCAATTAGATACTATATGATAAAATACGTTTGGTGTAACATTTGTATGCCAATGCAGTAACAGGCCTCTGTGAACTGGAGATACGTGAATAACTTGCAACATGCCTGGTGGTTGAACAAAGACTAACACCAGCATTTTTTTTTAACATTTTGACATTTTGAAGTGCTGCCACTAGATCCAGTCATTACATAAATTGTCAATCTAACATTAGCTGGAGTGATGAATGGAGAAGGTTATGAGTCACAAACTGCACAGAGTCAGAATCTTAGGTTCTTCTGGCCTTTCTAAGGTGGAGGCTATTAGAAACAATAAGAGGAATACAATTTGTGGCACATGGTTTGGTGAACTTGCTTCTGGCTCTGCTTGTAAACAGAAAGGACAATGTACACAAGTCATCCATAACATGTGACTTGTGGCTATAAACTATGTCAAACACCTGTATGAACTTGTCAACACTAGGCAACATTCTCCACCTCGTCACATTGCATATTACAATGCTACATCAAAAACGTTTCAACTTTTCAGACTGACATAGCTATGGTCTACTGACTGTTTTGGTTCAATAAATGTTTGGAAATCTGTTAATGCCATTTTAACTTACATTTGATATTTTTGGTGTTTGTGTACTTTGTGGAGTGTATTATTGTGAATGTGTGTATTTAGAAGGACATGCTGTGCTTGAGACGGAGTTTGCTTTGAAAGGAAAGTCAGCAACCCCAAGTTACCCCACTGATTCTTCACAATCTATGAAATTTAACCTGAATTAATATGTTGAGCACAGCAAGCATTTCTCTGCCTTGTTTTGATAGTATTGATTTGGATACTGTGAATTCTGACAATTTTAATATGTAACTCTGCTCTTGTAGGACCCACAGGTGTCGGTGTGAATGAGCTTAGAAGGAAACTGTTGATTTCTGACCCTCATCACTTTGGTTTGACCATCCCACGTAAGTTCACTTGATTTTTATGGTCTGTATCAAATATATTATTGCATGAATATACACGTATTTGATTTGTTTTTCACAATTGTCTGCACAGTTCTCTGTTCTCTTGTCTTCTATATGTGTTATGTGACCAGCAGAAACCTTTGGTTTTATGATTAAAAAAAACAATAACATTTTAACACGCTATTTGTGTGGGAGCATTTGATGGCTGCTTGCAAGTTTCAGACAGCTGAGAAGTTGTCAAATTTCAATTTCTATGATCTATGATACTTCCATCTCCCATCTGTCATTATCAGGAATGTAAGTGCAACAGGATGTTCCCACAACCAGAGAAGCTAATGCAGGAGAAATGTGATCTCTCTTTCTAAGCCCAGGCAGAACTCTGGTTGCAGCATTTTGAATTAACTGGAGGCGTTTTAAAGAGGTATTGGGACATCCTATGAGTAGGGAGTTACAGTAGTCCAGCCTAGAGGTAACAAATGCATGGATTAATTTTTCAGCATCAGTCTGTGAGAGGATGCTCCTAATTTTAGCAATTTTCCTCAGGTGGAAGTAGGCAGTTCTAGAGATTTCTTTAATATATGGTGTAAAGGAGAGGTCTTGGTCAAAAATGACACCAAGGTTCCTCACAGTAGAACTTGAAGCTAACGTTATGTCATCCAGAGTAACAATCTGATTCAATAATGAGTCTCTCTAGTTTTTAGCACCAATTATAATAACCTCAGTTTTATCTGAATTTAGTTGTAGGAAGTTATGGGTCATCCAGGATTTTATATCATTTAAACAAGTTTGAAGTTTCCTAATAATTTTACCAAGAGGAGACATGCAAAGACTGACAAGTACTGGACCGAGGACCAAACCCTGTGGAACTCATTTTGTGCGGATGGAAGATTGATCATGAACATGAACAAATAGTTTAAGACTTAAACCATCCCAGTGCTTTGCCTTTAATCCCAATGCTATGAGGCTGGAGCCTCTGCAATAGAATCTTGTTGCTGCGCTAAGATCTAACAGGACGTCTACAGAAATTCGACCATTGTCTGAAGCTGTGAGAAGATCATTAGTGACTCTAATCAGAGCGGTTTCTGTGTTATGACGTAATCTGAATCCTGACTAGCAATATTCATACAGGTTATTTAGGTTATTATTGTTTAGCTACAATTTTTTCAAGAATTTAAGAAATGAAGGGCAGATTAGATATAAGAGTTTGTAAGTTTTCTAGGGACAAGAGTAGTAGTAGTAGTTTTTTTCAAATATAGGTCTGACCACAGCAACCTTAAAAGCCTGTGGTACGTAGCCTGTTAGCAGAGACAGCTTGATTTGATTTAATACGGATGTGCTCATTAACAGAAAAACTTCTTTGAGTAATCTAATTTGGATTGGGTCCAAGAGACAATTAGCTGATTTAGCAGACTTAATTATTGAAATTAACTAAAGTTAACTTTGTCTGAGCTATGGGGAGAAAGCAGTCTAAGTAAGATAATGGTCTGACCAGCAAATTTAAAACTTTTGGATCTGCAGTCATGTGCCAAAGTGTCCTTGGACAAGAGACTGAGCAAGACCCCAAGCTGCCCCTGGTGTGTTAGTCGAAGCCGCATGAAACTCTGCCACCAATGTGTAAATGTGTGAATTACCCAGATAACAGAGGGTTTTGGGGAGAACTATTAAATCATCAATCTCAATCCCTGCTGACTAAAACCAATAGAGTCCAGTAGTGAATTAAATGCGGTGTTACAGTTACTATCAACATCTACACGAATGTTAAAGTCACCCACTACAATCACTTTATCTGTGGTAAGAACTAAGTCAGATAAAAATTCTGAAAAATCAAGTAAGATTAATATGGAACAGGAGAACAGAACAGAACTCAACGAGTTTCTGGGTCTTACAGTTTGAGTAAGAAAGACACAAAGTGAGGTTCTCAAAAGACTTATAGTTATGTTTAGGTCTAGGAGTAATTAATGAATTTATAGTAAAGATAAAGTTATAAATTGCTGCTACTCCTCCACCCCTACCTGAGGTTCTAGAAATATGATGAGTATATGTGAGTCAACTCACTCAGATCAATGTGGCATTGCAACAGGCTTCTTAGGAGAGCACTTAGGGGTCATTTGCGATGGCTCACAATTCTGCTCTGGTGCTCTGGTGCTCTACTCTGTTATACAGCCAATAAGAAATTATAAAGAGAATTACAAAGAATAAATCTAATGAAACAATTGAGGGAGGAGTCAAAGAAGACAGGCTCTGAGGTAATCACCCGTTTTCTTTTCTGTGTCAGACACCAGTCGGTCTAAGAGGAACCAGGAGAGTGATGGTGTGGAGTACCACTTTATCTCCAAGCATCTTTTTGAGGCGGATATCCAAAACAACAAGTAGGAATTGTGACTGTTATAATTATTATAATTAATAAGTAAAAATCACCGTGGATATACAGTACAATACAAATATTAATTAAAGCAAGTCAACTTTAGAAGCCAATAAATTTCTCAATTTTTCTAATTTTGCTGTAATTTGATTCTATACAATAGATTTATAGTTTATACCAGTGTGTATAAACAACAAATTAAAAAAGTTCTATACTGTAATTTTAGTTTATGGACCCATTTCATTCTTACATTTTATTTTTTGGTAATTCACTCAACCTTCATTTAACATATAAACCGGCAGACCTTGTTTATATATATAATGTTATAATAGAGGAAGTTTATACACCCTGTATCACATGTCTGCCGTCATAACCTGTATTATTACTGTATAACACTTATCCACCTAATAGAAATTGAAGACATGGAACAAGGATATTTATTTATTATTTATATTTTGAACAAATGCTGTAAAAGCTGTTCAAAATTTACATGGACAGTTACCATTAAACAGATTTTTTACATCTCATTGGCATCATACTGCATTGAAACTTTCATGACCAAAGTATAAGATTTTTCATTTATGCTGTCCTTCAATATGTTAGCAGTTGAAAAACATTCAATGGGGGGTGTTGTTATTATTATCATCATTATTTTCTATTATGTGTATTATGTGTTGACATTAGAATATGACAAGATTCTAATGCCATGTTATTAAAAGTAATTGCTATTAAATTATTAAATAAATATTCCTTAAACGAAACATTCTCTGAGAGCTATTTCCTCCTCATTTCACAGGTTCATAGAATACGGCGAGTACAAAGGAAATTATTATGGGACAAGTGTGGACTCTGTACGCTCAATTCTCTCCAAGAACAAAGTCTGCCTATTGAACGTCCAACCTCATGTGAGTGACACATACTCTTTTCTCTGCATTTCATGATCCCACCATCCATCATTTCCTTGAATTCACACCAATTTTTTTTCTCTGGTTCTTTTGGGTCTGCAGGGTCAATGCTGTCATACATGACACTTATCCACTTATCACTCAGTGGTCTTTATTGGTGTCTAAGCGGTAAAAAATTGTGACTGTGTCTGTAAAAGCACCACCTTTATCTTCAGATGTTATGGCTTAAGCGCAGGCTCTGTACTATGCCACCTTATGTTAAATATAATATCATGTTATTTTGAAATGTGCTCCTGAGTATGAAAAATGACTTGTAAGTCACTTTCTATAGTTGCCTAGTAGCTCAATGGCTTGGTTACTGGTTTTTGATGTGGACGGCTGGGTTCAATTCCTGTGAGGATCATTTCAACATCTATTAATTTCAGCAAAGTTTATACACTTTCCCAGTGGTTCCACTTGCACAGTAATTCAGTGGTTAGGCTGATGTGCTCTGATGTGATCAGGCTTTAAATGCCATTGTGTCCATTCAAAAAAACTCAGCCATTACTCTCAACCAGTAACTGATAGACTTGTCTGGAAGCTAATGTGGTACATCACACTCAGGGCCATATGTAGTTACTATAGACTATAATTTAGTAAAAGGAATCCTCACTGATGGGCATGCTCAGTGATACAGCACTGGCAGTGCGGTTCTTAAATAAGTTTGTAAGAGATAAATAAATAAATACATTACAATACAGCTTTCAAAGGACTGCAGGAATTATGGGGTATATAGACGTTGTTTACTGTTTACGCTATACCATCTGTGATATATATAGAGAATTTCTCATATTTTATATCAATACTGTTGTGGCTATATGTAATGTAATAGAATGTTACAACATCACATTACAAATCTAATTTTTGCTGGATAAAAATATTCTTTACGATTTGGTAGTTTTATATTCTCTTTATATATTTTATTAGATATATCAATTATATGTACAACAATATACTAATATTAATTAGATGCACTTTGACTTCATCTGATGCAAGTCTTATTACACTGCATAGCATTAATATTGTTATTTATAACATGTTCACTTATGTTTAGGTTCCTCCTTATATTACACTACGTTGTATATCCTTACGTTATATTCAGTTGGACCTCATCTAAGCAAGCTAACCTTTATCTATAATGTTCAAGTGTTCATGTCATATTGCTATAGCTGAGGTTTAAAATGTGTGTTGAGAATAGATCTTTCATACAATCAAATCACTGATAATAGGAACTGCAATACAACAATTAATGTCTGCCTACAGTGGCTACTATGAAACATAAATACCTGTATTTAAGTTACATTTGGATTACTGAATTTCCCCACTGTGAGACCAATAAAGAATTATCTTATTATCTTATTTTTGCTTTATCACCACTCCCTTGTTGCAAACAATATGTATCCCTTCACAGTCATTTTGTGCCTTTACATTTTTGTTTGTTTGCCTTTGACTCTGTTTAGACAATAAAGCAGCTGCGGACAGCAGAGTTCAAACCCTTCACTGTCTTTGTGAAACCTCCAACAATTGAGAGATTGAGAGAGACCAGAAAGAATTCCAAAATTATATCTGGCAAGGATGATAATGGATCTGCAAAATCATTCACGGTAAAAAAAAATTACTTAAATTACAGCAATTGTGATAAAATTTGTTGTTTGTGATTAAACCAAACCAGACAGTATAGGTCTGCCTTTTTTGGACAATTATGGGAATTTACATGCTATATTAGTGAGTAGGTTGTAATAGTCAGTAGTAGTTGTAAAACATAAAATAGCTATTAATATTATTAAGAACGATTAAATAGTCTAAGACGTCTAAACTACAAAAAGATGATGATGAAAGAGGTGATATGGGTGTGTCCAGTGTTTTCTTTTAATCCCTCCTAATCAGCATAAATACACTCACACACAGTGATGCAGATGAAACCAATTAGTCAGTCTCTTGTTGATGGAGCAGACTTGTGTCTATGATTTCTTTCTTATTTTAAATTATAGATAAATGCATTTGACTTTTGAGTCTATTTTAGTAGCCATGACTTAGCAAACCACCTCCACGATTGGTTACTAAGAAATATGTAAAATTGTAAATATGGTATAATTTCAGTAAAAGACAAAACAAAAAAACAACACAAGCAAACAATGGGGGTGCACAGGTCATACAAGCTGAAACTGTTACATTTCAATGCCTTGACATGCTGCGTGCAGTTTAAACAACCGAAGCAGAATCATACTGCTAAATGGGCTTGTTGGAGCAAAACTAAGTAGTCTATTAATCACTAAACTGAAATGAAAGCCAAGACTTGAATGAGCAACCTGTGTGAAATGTCGGAAATATCACCGCACCGCAGGGACTTGGGGTCACTGGGGAAACTTCCCTCTTTTACAACTGTCCAGCAGCTGGAGTTACTGGAAAGATGGGATGGTCAGCGGGACTGCTTAATTTAAACTGACATGATGTCAGCAGTGTCTCCTCTAATACCTGTGGTATGCACAGGTACCTGGACCTGTCATGCATGCATTATAGTTAGTTTATTAACTTACTTACTACTGACATACTTTAAATGACAGAACTCACTAATATCTCACTAAAATCTCACAAAATCACAAGGCAGCCTTGAAACACCCAACTTTCTAAACTACCAGTACTTCCTAAAAACATAATTATTATATCCTGTCAAATGGACCCAACAGGATAATTATAACTCATGGATATATTTAGAGCAACATCAATATAAAATAATTTCAGTCAATTTCAGAGACTGGAGCCATAAAATAAACCTCGAAGTCAGAGGATATTTGTATAAAACTAAAAACTCTTTATTAAACAATCTAATACCAGTAAAACTGAACTACAGGTGTTAGGAAACCAGGCTAGAATGGCACAGGAGCAAAGCACTAAAAGTATCAAGAACCTGAATGAAGAAACCAAAAACACTTGTCAAACATTGAACCTTGTTTAAAATAATACAAGACTTGGAAACTGATTTACAGATAACAAAAACAGTAGGAAACACAGCTGAACTGAAATTGATCAGAGCAGTTAAAACTGTTCAAATTTGTCACAGTGGGCTTGAGGTGATCAGCAGAGAAGGGAGTTAATCACAACATGAGGCTGGCTATGGTGCCTTGTGTTCCAGCATAGCTGAATTAATATCTCAGCGGTGCAGGGACAAATGGGTAATGAGGTCTGAGCCCAGTCAGAGGGTATCTGTCAGGACAATCCCATTTGTTCAGGGTGTTGAGGCTGACCTTGGGCTAATGCTCAAATACAAGAGCCTCACATTAACATTAATCAAAACCACCTCCAACACAATAAGCTATCATGCAAATGTGTGTGTAAAATGAATGACTTTGGAGTGTGGGAGAAGGCTGGAGTGTCTCGAGAGAAGCCTCACAGAAAGGCCCCCCCAACAACCCAACTGTGAAACTGTGAAAGAGAGTTTTGCATTTGACTTGATGAAAATAACACTTTCAAGACCTTTCAAGAAGGGTTTTACCAGCCTCAACTGGAAGAATAAACTTCTTTTGATATCCAGTTTAAAGTGATTGTCCAACAGTATCCCTTACTTTGTAATATACTGCTTGGGCTAACAAGGGCTATATAGGATGCCCATATTGTTAGAGGGGTATTTTGCTCCAAGATCAAGATTGCTGTTTTGGTCTCATTGAAGTCTAAATTAAAATTCAGGACCAACATAAGACAACTACTGAAAACACAAATTTGTGATGAATTAAGAAAGACATTGTGAGCCAAACTATATATGATGATTCAGCATGACAGAGGTTGATGATGAGATCAATCTTTTCTGTAATAAGTATTATACATCAATATATATTATTCTTTGATGTCAAGTTTTAGCTAGTGTGTGCCATGATTGCATGATTATGTGTGTAATTTAACCTTTGTTTACATTATGTATATGTATTAGTCATGTTTATTGTGGGTTGTTTTTACTGCCATCTTCTATGTTGTCATGTACATTGCAGGAGGAGGACTTTAATGAGATCATAAACAGTGCCCAGCTGATGGAGACACAGTATGGTCATCTTTTCGAGAAGGTGATAGTAAATGATAACCTCTCAGCAGCCTTCAGTGAGCTACGGTTGGCACTACAGAAGGTTGAGACAGAACCTCACTGGGTTCCAGTCAGCTGGACTCACACCTGAAAATCTCTCTTTCTGATTAACTATGAAAGGTAATGACTTTGGCAAAGGTATGCCAGTTTATCTTTTGGATCTCAACTACAGTCTAGATTTGAGTGTCCAAGTTTAGCACCAGTGCAGGTACTGCCACCCTAACAGCAGCTGTTGCCAGCCCATTATCAATCTGGATGCCTTCTGTACAGTAGCGTGTTTGAATATTAGATAATTGCAGTAGAAACCAAAGAGTTTTTCATTTTTTATTGGACAATTCAAATGCATGTTTTATTAGGACACAAGGATAAAAATGTGCCTTTGCTTACTGTATTTCTGTACTTTTAAAAGGCTTTCATGATTGTTGCTACAAGAAAAACATCATCAGGTACACTTTCAAAAAGACTATTTCTAATTTTTCCCTTTTTATTTGTTTTGTATTTGTGTTTTGTATTTTATATACCTATTGTGATTTGTAACAATGTGTATGCGACAATGATCTGATCTATAGCTTTGTCGCTAACACCTTTTTTCACTAAAGGTTTTTTTGACTGCTTCACATTTTTTAATTTAATTGCACTAATATAATTTTCCAAACTACTACTATTTAGGTGTTACTAATTTAGTTTAGTTTTATAATCTTTTTGTGAAATGTTTTAATCACTGAATGTTGATATAACTAATTTAGAAAAAATGAGATGTAAAGGAAGAGTGTATTCTGTTCTGTAATAAGACACATTTACATCAAAGGGCTGCTTTAAAATTTCTCCTGTTGTACTAATGTATGGTTCTTAGTTTTTAGTAGAGTAAGTAGACTAAACCTTGTTTGTTTACTTGCTTTATGTTCCTTTTTATGGCGTGTTAAATGATGGAAATTCAGGGTGTATGAATATAAAATCTATAATATCAATTGATAATATCAAATGTTTGTTTTATAATAAAGAAAATTCAACCAGCCTAATTTGTCTGTAAAAATATTTATTTGTGATTTATGACCTTGGGTGCCATTCCAATCTTGGATCACTTATGATAAAAATATAAATCTGTAGCAATAACATTTCGCTCCTGTAGAGAATGAAAGTAAATTTATTTATTTATTAAAAATGTAATTATTATCACCAACACAACCAATCTCAAAGCTCTGTAAGGCATAAAATAGGAAAAGGGAAAAAATACAAAAGCCTCACATTAACATTAATCAAAACCACCTCCAACACAATAAGCTATCATGCAAATGTGTGTGTAAAATGAATGACTTTGGAGTGTGGGAGAAGGCTGGAGTGTCTCGAGAGAAGCCTCACAGAAAGGCCCCCCCAACAACCCAACTGTGAAACTGTGAAAGAGAGTTTTGCATTTGACTTGATGAAAATAACACTTTCTTTTTTTTTTTTCTTTTTTTTTTTTTGTCCTGTCCAGCAGTTTAGCATCCATCATGTATGTGCTGGATGCTGTATTGTGGTGGGCAGTTTTGCTTTTTCAAAAGGGATACATGAACTATGAACCCCTCTTTGAAGATCTTTGTTTTAATTGGTCTATCAAGACGAAATGAGAGTCTCTGGATTGGACAGGAGGAAAGGGGGGGGGGGGGGGGGGGTGAGAAGAGGAAGCACAGACAACAAGATACATAGTACAACCAACAGGGTATAGCTAACATTACGTAAATAAGTTATAGTGATGAAATTGATTGTTAACAGTCCTGGTAGGTATGATGATAATGACAAGCAGCGACATCTACAGTAACCACAGCAGCAATAACAACAATAACCACACAACGACTATAAGTACAAGTGCAGCATTACCAACACCATGATAACTTCATTTGTGAAAAAAAAAACAAAAAAAAACAACATCACAAAAACCAATTAAAATAAGTAAATAGATACATAAGAGGAAGGTATATCATAACATAACACGTATGCACTTTGTTGCTCATAGTTTGTTCCATTACCCCGAAACAGTGAAACTACATCATTCACCGCTTGTGGTGATGCAAGCATTGGTGCACACACACTGGTGCAAAATAACACTTTCAAGACCTTTCAAGAAGGGTTTTACCAGCCTCAACTGGAAAAATAAACTTCTTTTGATATCCAGTTTAAAGTGATTGTCCAACAGTATCCCTTACTTTGTAATATACTGCTTGGGCTAACAAGGGCTATATAGGATGCCCATATTGTTAGAGGGGTATTTTGCTCCAAGATCAAGATTGCTGTTTTGGTCTCATTGAAGTCTAAATTAAAATTCAGGACCAACATAAGACAACTACTGAAAACACAAATTTGTGATGAATTAAGAAAGACATTGTGAGCCAAACTATATATGATGATTCAGCATGACAGAGGTTGATGATGAGATCAATCTTTTCTGTAATAAGTATTATACATCAATATATATTATTCTTTGATGTCAAGTTTTAGCTAGTGTGTGCCATGATTGCATGATTATGTGTGTAATTTAACCTTTGTTTACATTATGTATATGTATTAGTCATGTTTATTGTGGGTTGTTTTTACTACCATCTTCTATGTTGTCATGTACATTGCAGGAGGAGGACTTTAATAAGATCATAAACAGTGCCCAGCTGATGGAGACACAGTATGGTCATCTTTTCGAGAAGGTGATAGTAAATGATAACCTCTCAGCAGCCTTCAGTGAGCTACGGTTGGCACTACAGAAGGTTGAGACAGAACCTCACTGGGTTCCAGTCAGCTGGACTCACACCTGAAAATCTCTCTTTCTGATTAACTATGAAAGGTAATGACTTTGGCAAAGGTATGCCAGTTTATCTTTTGGATCTCAACTACAGGTACTGCCACCCTAACAGCAGCTGTTGCCAGCCCATTATCAATCTGGATGCCTTCTGTACAGTAGCGTGTTTGAATATTAGATAATTGCAGTAGAAACCAAAGAGTTTTTCATTTTTTATTGGACAATTCAAATGCATGTTTTATTAGGACACAAGGATAAAAATGTGCCTTTGCTTACTGTATTTCTGTACTTTTAAAAGGCTTTCATGATTGTTGCTACAAGAAAAACATCATCAGGTACACTTTCAAAAAGACTATTTCTAATTTTTCCCTTTTTATTTGTTTTTTTGACTGCTTCACATTTTTTAATTTAATTGCACTAATATAATTTTCCAAACTACTACTATTTAGGTGTTACTAATTTAGTTTAGTTTTATAATCTTTTTGAGAAATGTTGATGTAACTAATTTAGAAAAAATGAGATGTAAAGGAAGAGTGTATTCTGTTCTGTAATAAGACACATTTACATCAAAGGGCTGCTTTAAAATTTCTCCTGTTGGTTCTTAGTTTTTAGTAGAGTAAGTAGACTAAACCTTGTTTGTTTACTTGCTTTATTTTCATTTTTATGGCGTGTTAAATGATGGAAAAAAAAATGTAATTATTATCACCAACACAACCAATCTCAAAGCTCTGTAAGGCATAAAATAGGATAAGGGAAAAAAAAGACTGACAGAAAGACTCATTTTACATGCCACCCCGTTGAATTTGAAGAAATTGGCTTGTTTAGGAGATGGGTGGTGTAGCGTAAATGTATTTTCTTCTTGATCCTTCATCTCTTCTCATGTTCCAAACTACACAAATGCAGATATGCCTTTTCAGGTACAGTCCTCTGTTTCGTCAGTCAAGTCTTTGATTCTGACCCAGGGTTTTTACAGATTTTTTGTATAGGCCGTCTTTGAATCTAAAAAACTACACATACTTATCAAATTATGAGAGTTCATAAGCAAAGTCACACAGCATGATCACTACCAACCCCACATTCAGAATAAATTCAATTGTATGATTCAATTAGCCTTACACGGTTCATGATCTACTTAAATGTAACAAAAGTAAATAACACATGCAGTGTAGAGCAGTGGTCCCCAACCTTTTTGCACTGTAGACTGGTTTCATGTAAGACAATATGAAAATCACCCGAGGGGTAGAGTCTACACTACCCTAGCTTGTTGGCAACTAGTAAAGTGAAGTTTCTGCTAGGTCACTAACACAGTCAGGAGAGAATACTTGTTTCCCACACACTGCACAGCCTAAGAATATCTCTAACCTAGAGAAAGTACACAGAGTAAGTGCTCTGTCTGTCTACTCAAACAGAGCGGTAGTTTTATTCTTTTTGAACAACACAGAAAAGTTCGGACATCATGAGCATTTCTCCCACATGTGACCCTCACAGTGTCGACCAGAACCCTCCCCATCCACACACACACAACACGCAGCAAATTAACACTTTAAAACTACAACATTTAAACACCATGAACATACACTTTAACCAATGAACAGTGGGACAGCGGTTGCACCCACAGTGCCCTGGGCTGCTACAATATTTTCATGGTATAAATAACTAAAAACAAAGTACCTTAAAAAAGCCATTATTTAGTTTTGTCACAGTCATTGCAAAGAATCCTGCTTCACAAATATTGGATAAAGGAAATAGAGAAAAGGCATTCAGTGCTTTTTGGTGATCTCTGGATATTCACAGCTTGTTGTCTAGGTGATGTCCAGCAAACAATGTGGACTTCGTCGACATTGACAGAGGTTTTTGGTTGTACAACCAACCAGTCTAACAGCCCCACCATGCAGATTATTTTGTATAGTTTATTTGGGACTTTATGTATAGTATTTGTATAATGGGTAATTTTCTTTGCACACTCTCATTCTTTTGCACCTTAATATATTTTTTCTAGGTGTTGTAACAATTGAATTTCCCCACTGTTTGATCAATAAAGAAATATCTGATCTGATCTGATCTGAAACATGGGGATTTAAAGTATATTTTTCTGTTTCAAAAACATTCACTCTTCCACTTTAGATGTGTTATTGTGATATTGATTTACCTCATAAAACGCCATCAGGTTGCCACTGGTTACAGTTTCTAAAGTTTGGGTTTGGTCGTTTTTGGCTGTACTGACTTTCCGTTGTGTGTATGTGTTTCATAGCAACCAGAGAAGACGCGCATGCTGGAGAATGTGAGTTTGTCGTTTTCGTATACACCATTAATAACCAATTGTTTGTCTATAACAGAACGCAACTTGAAATTTATGGTACGTTTGTAATTACGTAAGTAATTAATTTTACGACTGTAGCCGATAATGACGGAAAACATTTTTTTCACGAGGAAAAGGCGAACAATAAACAGTTGTACGATGTTGTTGTCGGCAACGCTTGTAACGTCACATAGTTAACTGTACGCTAGCTAAGTAACATTCTTTAATTACCAGGAACCCAGTTAACACTAACACTAGTTAGTGAGCGCGCTACAAACTATAAATTACCTTTACATTTTACTTAGGAATGAGGTATAAAGTAGACAAGATGAAATAGATATTAGCCTCTATTGTGCAATATTTCCTTTGGCTTTGTGATCCTCATCGTTTATTGTGAGTAGAAAATCTAAATACACACGCTGACTTAAAGAAACATTTTTATTAATTAAGATATATGTATATATATAAAATCTTTTTGAGAAATGTTTTAATCACTGACCGTAATGTTGATGTAACTAATTTAGAAAAAATGAGATGTAAAGCAAGAGTGTATTCTGTTCTGTAATAAGACACATTGAAATCAAAGGGCTGCTTTAAAATTTCTCCTGTTGTACTAATTTATGATTCTTAAATGATTTTAGTAGAGTAAGTAGACTAAACCTTGTTTGTTTACTTGCTTTATGTTCATTTTTATGGCGTGTTAAATGATGGAAATTCAGGGTGTATATATATATATATATCATGTTAAACGTTAATGATGGTCTTGTTATATATTAAATAATTTTTATTCCGAAATATTCAGTTTCAGAATATTACATCAGATAACATGGGGATATCACTGAGCAGGGCTGCCATGTGGACTTCAGCAAGGTCTGGTAGTGACAAACTGGAGTTTACACAGATGAATGAGTCCTTGTTGAAAGAAATCCTTTGCTTCGTGGAGCAGTTCAGCTCTCAACACCCAGAGGAGGCAATGCATGTCTTTGATGAGCCACTACAGTGGAGAACTACTTTAGTAACATCTGATTTCAAATCTGACTACGACATGAGGTTGGTCTAATCATTACTGATACATCTAATTTGCAAGTGATTTTGGTGTCACATCTTCGAAGGAGGTGCTGCTACTATAATGTATAACTGTATTTAACGTAATTAAATTCAAACCAGTAGACTATAATGCATTTTTCAGCTTCAGTAAGACTGAAAGCATTCTGGTAATTAAATCAGAAGGTTCTAGTCTACGTCAGTTTGTGATTTGAGCTGTATTTGCAAATCATAGTCAAAGACATATTAAAATCAAAGGATAGACTCAGATTTCCTTAATTGTTTTATGATCTATTACAAAATAACCATTAATGGAAAACCAAGGAGTATTAAATTTTATGTTTTGCTTCATTTACCCCCAGTGACTCAAATGTACAGTCACATGAGAAAGACAGAGAAGGTCATCCATTGTTGCAGCTCTCCCCTCCTATTGTTTATGTGCGCAGCTTCAGCCAGCTCTCTAAACTAGTTAATCTGGCAGGTGCTAAGAAGCTGGATGAAGTTCGAGCATGTCTAGAAGGTAAGCACAATAACTAGATTTGAATCTCCAGTTTATTTGAAGTAATCCAGGTACTAACATTTAGCATCTGGTTTGTTAAGATTAACCTTTTTTTTGTTTAGAAAACAGAGATCCTTTAGTTAAGATTCTTGGTCAGAGCTTTGCCAACATCCTGAAGGAAGAAGAAGCCGACACTGATGTGATTCATATGCAAGAAGAAGGGAAAGAGGGAGACCAAATAAAACACTCAGTCAAGGTCAGGCTGTTTCAGTTGCTCCAAAATATGGACCAGAGGCTCCTCCACAAGCTTCTAGAAGGCATATCAGAGTTGGTGTTTCTCATTTATCTCTGTTCACTCACACAGATTACCCATCCAACTTGCACAGCTATCCTCTGTCAGATACACCCATTTTACACCAATTTTACATCATCTTATTTTTTAATTATAACTGACAATATATTTATAAAAGACAAAAGAAGAAGAGGAATCAGATGTATGTTTTATTCTTTTATATTGTTATTACAGAAAAGTCAGGCTCAACCCTACTGCAATAAAAAATGAAGTGGAGTTGTTGAAAAAGCTCTGCAGTGAGAGGGGAAAGAGGTTCTTGAAGTCAGTTCGATACACATCAGGTTTGATTTATCTCTACATTTAATTATCCTACAACAAAAGCAGTTACATTAATTCTGGTTATTCCAAAACATTAAGAAACTCTGTTTATACTGTCACAAATGAGATACTGTAGAAGACATTATATCTATGAGTTCTCAGTATAATAGTGGAGTAGATAGTACGTGTTGAGTCCTTCATTACAATGTATTTATTATGCACCAGGAAAGCAATTCGCTTTCTATGACAAGTCCCCTTTTAATATCTATGAAAATGCTCTCTGTACCAGATCACTATCACTATATGACTTTTTGTTGGATTTACTTGGATATAATATAAATTATGACTCATTAATAATAACATTATTGTTATTATTATTAGTGTTGTGTTCGACTATACATTTTGATGTTTACATCAATGTTTTTATGGATTTAACTTCTGAGCAGTTTCTTCTTTTAGATTATGAGTTTCCAAATGGCTGCCGTGCCCCTCTGTGGAGACAGATGCATGGTGAAATGTGTTACCTTGTAATTGAGCCTTATGAGACAGAAAAGCTCTATATTACTTGCAGCAATTATGGAGTTTTTCTTAATGGGGTAAGACTAACAGAAGGCATGATTGACTATGGCAGCAAAAGCTCTTTCTTTCATCACACAGTGCATATATTTTAAAGCTTGGAAAAGTTGGTTGTGTGCCCGGTAACATGCTTACCCAAACATACATGTACAGGTGTATCTCAATAAATTAGAACGAAACAAAAAATATATTTCATTACACAGCAAATGTAAACCTAAAATTCACTATCTCAGAAAATTTGAATATTACATAAGACCAATAAGGATGTTTAATTCAAAAATGTTAATTTGCATGAATTACTGTATTGATGTGGAGTGGTATGGGAGCAACCTTAGGTCATGTGAGTTTGCTGGCAAATCCCACACAGTGATTCCATGGCCATTAAACCAGATATTGGTACTTTTGTGAAAGTGGGCAGGTACCAAGTCCTACTGGAAAATGAAATCAACATCACCATCAATCCCTTCAGAATGTGTTTTACAATGGGAATTTGCCTAAATCTTTTACTTGTTCTATGACTTTGCTATCAAGCCACATATTTCATGTTTCAGCTTCTTCACATATATAATTCTGCTACTTTACTAATCTGAAAAAATCCTGATAACAAATTTAATACACTGATGTCAAAGGAACCCCAAAGAGCAGTAATGTTTAAAACTTAAATTAGCAATTTTTAGGGCGTTACACGTCCGCTGTCTCAAGATAAAAATAATAAGCTTTCTAACCTCTGGTATTCCTGAAATTTGTTTTAAAAGATTGTTTCTCACTTTTTTCATAGGGAATAAAAGAGATGGTGGAGGAGAGTGACTATGAGCGAAGGAGTGAGGTTTTTGTCGACCTGGTAACACTTATGAAGAGCAGATTTCCTAATTTTGCTATGAACATAAACAAACAGGTATAGTTACATAGAGACACCGGCAACTATCAGTCACACATTAGGACATTCTTCTTGTCTGCTTGAGTTTTAGCTGTCAAAGCAAACAGGTCTGGTGTGTTGAAATGCGTCTTTGTCCCATGAACAAGCTCTTGTAATTGTGTCTTCACCGGCTGCGTAGCATATCTCACCCTGGAATTCCGCCAAATCCAGGTGCGGTGCATTCTGGCTGTGATGCATATTTATTCTCTTTTCTGCTCAGTTACATATTCCACCACCAGTGGGTTAGCAGTGATATTCCATTCTATTCTCTTCCATTCATGCACCTAACCTCGGGAGGTCATTTCCTGTACTTATGGAATATGTAATGGAGAAGAGACATAGTCTGCATATGCTCTTGCTCTTCAGCTTCTGTCATTCTCCTCTTACTAACAGGATTTTGCAGTTCAGGAATGTCCATTAAGAGAAAATATCCAGCATTCAGAATATGTTGATACAGTGGAACAAGGCCAACCCCAGAAGTCTTACGAGCAAGAGAAAACTTTTGCAGATAAGAGGGCAGAACAGCAGCATGTGCCTATCAGGGCATATGATGGGAAGAAATACAAATCATGTCTGAAATGGAAGAATCTTGATCTTGGGTATGTATGTAGGTATGTGATATTTCATCAGAACAATATAACTTCAGGTTACCATTCACTTAAAAAAGAAAAGTGCAAAAATGTACAAATACAAACTGAGATGATACACTCACAGTCTTTCTGCCCAATACCAACAGAAAACCTGTGGGAAAGTTGCCAACAATTATTGCATATACTCGTTGATTGATAAATAGATATAGCAAGGGCTGAGCTGTAGCAGGTCTACCTCATGATATTTTATACTTGATACTTATTTAAAAAGAAATTGGCTAAAGATAAAAGGTTTTCAGTTGCTTAAAAATATTGAACTCTATTGAATCCAGTTGTTAAACTATTATGTTAAAGAAATAACCATTTCAAACGGAAGCAGGCAACATGACTTTTATTTAACACCATTACAGTAATGTTGAAGAAAAAAAAGGCTTAAGGAACTCAGGAGAGAAGTCTGGTGAAAAGCAGAATAAAAAGCTGGGACTTGGAGCCAAGGCCAAAGCAGTGTCTGGTGTACATGGACAAATGTCATCCCAGAAAATGTAAGTCTTTGTCGTTTAATAGAATGCGATTGTTCTGTCTGTTTTATTAAATACGCCTGTCCAGTTTAATGCAATCAAATGTAGTACTATACTGTTCTACTATATGTTTATAATCATGGGCATAGAGGGTGCTGGAGTGCATTATATTACAGCAGTTCTAATTATGTGGCTCCCCTTTTTTATGTAAACAAACTGTCGCAAACCTGACAATTTCACTATTTTGGATCCAGATTAGTGATGCATATACAAATAAATAAAGAGTTTTTGATGGCGACAGAGTTAACCAGGATGAAAACAGTAACTGAATATTGGCAATGTATCAGAAATATAAAAACATTTTGTCTTTTCTAATAGTTTTAATGCAATCATATTCTAAAGCACAAGTAACCATGACTACACCACCACTTTGTGTAGTTTACAGTCAAAGAGCACTGAATCTGAATTTACAGTTACATGAAAAAGTATGTGAACCCTTTGAGATTATATGAATTTTTGCATACATTGGTCATAAAATATGTTCTGATCATAATCAATAATAAGAATAATACTGCACAAATATCAATGTTTTTATTGAACATAACATGTAAACATTCACAGCATGAGTTGTGTGTTATGTTATGTGTGGGGAAAGAAAGGCAAAGCACACCAACATCAACATCTTATCCCCACTGTAAAACATGGTGGAGGGACATCATGGTTTGGGGCTGCTTTGCTGCCTCAGGGCCTGGATGGATTGCTGCCATTGACGGAAAAATGACATCCAAAGTTTATCAAGACATTTTGCCATAAAACTTAAGACCATCTGTCTGCCAACTGAAGCTCCACAGAGGATGGATGATGCAACACGACAACGACTGAAAGCACAGAAGAAAATCAACAACCGAATGGCTTCAACAGAAGAAAATACGCCTTCTGTGTGGCTCATTCAGAGTCCTGACCTCAGCCTGATTTAGACGCTGTGGCATGACCTCAACAGAACGATTCACACCAGACATCCCAAGAATAATGCTGCACTATAAGAAATGTTTGGTTGAGGGTCAACCAGTTATTAAGTCCAAAGATTCACATACTTTTTCCACCCTGCACTGTGAATGTTTACATGAAAACATATAATGTTTGTGCAGTATTAGTTTAATCAGACTTTTTATTGTTGTGACTTAGATGAAGATCAGAACATATTTTATGACCAATTTATGCAGAAATCCATGTAATCCCAAAGGGTTCACATACTTTTTCTTGCAACTGTATATAGCGCCCATGTTTACAATTCACATCACTGACAAAAATAGAACCCCGAGGATGCTTGATTTGAGACTTTTTCCAAGGAGATTTGTTTGAGCTTGTTAAAAAGGTGGCTCTGCTTTCATCATCATCAAGGTTTCAGGATTCAGCCTTATTTTTAAGTGGAATACATAAGTATATGTAGCAAGCAGCTGTGAATCACTGTAACTTTATGATGTAAGATGGTAAAACTAATTTGTTTGTGTGGGATGACTAAGGTGTTTTATGTTTTTATGCAGTAAGACTACACCTGGAACCCTGCCAGTGGAACATTTTAGTGAAAGTTCATCTGAAAGTGAGGAGGAAGAGGAGCAGACAGGGCGCCATCCAGAGACTAACACAGACCTGCCTGCTGAATACTGGCAGATCCAAAAGCTGGTCAAATACCTTAAGGTATAGCCTCTTTAGATTTGTACAGATAACCACAGTATATGAAAACAGGCCAGAACCGGTGGAGTGAAAGTAGAAAGTCTGTTCTATTTATCATATGAGACAACTGGTGTCACTAAAGGTAATTTTCTTATCACATTCTTCTGTTCTGTGCTACCTAGATGAAAAAAAGGATGAAATAAAATATTTCTTTGTACCATTTAAAGAGACTACACCTCATTACAATGTAACTAAATCTAGTCTCTCTTCCAGCTTTATGTTTTGCTGTGTGGCTGCGATGTAGAATAGGCGTTTAGTTTCGTTTATGTGGTAAAAACATACATTCCTGAGGGCCTGCAGCCCGTAAATTGACAGTGTGGGAGTCTGTTAATCTGCTTAGAATTTATTGATTGTCATTAAATATGTTTACAGAGAAATTCCATAGATATTAAATATTTTTATAAGTTAAGTTTAAGTTTTATAAATTTTACATCATATCTACATAAGAGTACATAAACAAATGTAACATGCATTAACCATCAGAAAATATCTTGATGCATTCTGAAATTTTGTACATCCATAGGCACCTCTCCAGACTCTTATTCTGGGCCATATCAATGCAGTTGCAGTGATATTTCCCTGTACAGAGTAAAATTTCAATTGAACACTTACATTTTAGTTACGTTAAACATAAAATTCACATCAGTGTTAGGTCGCATATAGTTAACATTGTTGTAATTTTGCTGGAACAAAGCTGTTTAGCAGTGATCCAAATCAGATTTGATTGGTACTCCCTTGTGTCAGCTTGGTTTTTTTTCACCTTTTGCCCATAGTCTCCATAGCTATAGCACAGCTGTGTAACACATTGTGCTTATGTTTGTAAGTATCCATTATCACTTCTAAATGTTTTCATAATGATAAAATGAAATTATACACAAAAGCTAAACTGAATACTCAGTCTGCACCATGTCTTTAAGAAAAATCATATGAATGTGTGATATTTCTTTATAATAATTATTATTTATTTATTTAGTAAGACACCATTACTGATTAATCACACTTCACTATGTATACTGATCTTGATTGATGACCTGTGTTTATTTTTACATTAGTAATGTAGTACAAAGGTTAGCTGCCATGTTTTTGTGGCAATTATTGCATTTGAATATAAATAAACTGACTTTGTCCTGAGGGACTTTTTTCAGATGTATAATATATTTTATTTGCAGATTTTCATGTTAACATTCTTACTTAATTCAGGGAGGCGATCAGACAGCCACGGTACTCACTTTGTGTGCAATGATGGACTTTAATTTGATGCAAGAAACGTGTCAACTGGCTATTCGGGATCTAGGTGGCCTTGAAGTCCTCATTAACTTGTTGAATACAGATGAAGTCAAATGCAAAGTAAGTAGCTGAGCCAAAGCTGAATCCAGATATATGTATAAACAGAACTGTCTGCATGTGCCAAACTGTACATTATACTTACAAAAGCACGAGTGCTGGGCAGACTGTATGCCTTTAAAAACAAAGTATATCAGTTATTATCTTTTATGTTGCATGACATATTGATACCTTATTACGTACTTGTTTTGTTTGCTTTTAGTTGAATGCAACATTTTCTCATTACTAATAGATAGAACTAATTGCACACTTTGAAACTAATAAATAATGATTCTGTTTGATGCATGTTTTTGTGATTAGATTGGATCTCTAAAAATCCTGAGGAAAATAAGTCACAATGTGCAAATTCGTCGGACCATTGTTGATATGGGAGGACTGCAGAGCATTGTAAAAATTCTGGACTCACCAGTCATGGCCCTTAAAGCCCTAGCTGCAGAGACCATCGCCAATGTGGCTAAGTTTCACAGAGGAAGGAGAACTGTCAGGCAGTATGCTGGTATCCAGAAACTAGTAAGCCACTAGTTTGCTTTATGTATGTAATTTGCCATTAAATAACTAGCTAGTTTAGACCAGTGTCTTCTTTTATCTAAGTAGGATATATGTTTCTTACAAAATCTTTGAAATTCTGATAAAACTGGACAATGTTTTATTCTGGTGGGATTCATATACATATATACACTTGCTGTTTTTATAAAATGTAAATCGCAATATATAATATAATATAATTATCTTAACTGTATTAACGCACAGTATATCAATCACTTACCCATGGCGTTTTCATTCCTTGCCAGATAAATCAGACACCAAATAGTAGCATTTCTATTTCTTAAAACCAAAATTTAGTAATGTTTTTTGATAGCGGCACCTTTTAATGCATCCAAGCATTGTATATTTTCCTCAGCCACAAACTGAATGTTTCCATGGGCAAATTACTCAATAAAACAGAGTAATTTGATGTGTTTAGTGTGTAACAGCTTCGCCTGCTTTGTCTCACACCTGTGGCAAATTATCACACAAATCATGCAAGAATACTTTTCAGAATCCTTTTCTCATGCTTATCAAGTTTGTGTAGTGTTTCTGTGTGTTTATTTATTATTCTGTGTGCCTTGTCTATCTGCACAGGTAAAGCTACTAGACTGCGTTCCCAATTTAGCCAACCAGAATACATATCAGGAGAAGGATATAGATGTGGCCCGCTGTGGAGCTTTAGCACTGTGGAGCTGCAGCAAGAGTACCAAAAACAAGGGGGCCATTCGTAAGGCTGGGGCCATCCCCCTACTGGGACATCTTCTCAAGTCTTCACATGAAAACATGCTTATCCCTGTAGTTGGAACCTTGCAAGAGTGTGCCTCAGAGGTGATTAGGGGAATATGTTTTGGTTTCTTTTTGCCTCATAAGCTGTCAAACTACCAACCTTGAGAAAGTGATGATATTGCCACAGAACTTTGCTTATCTCAATCTGAGCATTGCCAGTGAGGTGAAAATTCAACATTCAGAGACAGTTGGCTGTAGTATAATGTAAATTATAATAGAATAACATCAGCAATATGCATCTACATATGATAAAATGTGGAAGGTGTATAGAATAAAAATAATACATGACATGAACTCAAATGAAATACTGAAAGATCTACCCAGAGATACCCGAGGTATGGCTGTGAAAGTTCTAATTTATCCAGAACTGATTAATCAATTTAAATAGGAATTAAAAGGTCCAGTTGCCACTGAACAGCAGATTTGCAATATTGTCCACATAAAAAAAATGTAAGGATTAAGGGGTAGACATGCTAGATTTGACATGATATGTGGTTCTTCATTATTGTGTGACTACAGGAAAGTTACAGGATTGCCATTCAAACAGAGGGCATGATCAAAGATTTGGTCAAAAACCTAAGCAGTAACAATGACGAGCTACAAATGCATTGTGCCAGTGCAATCTTTAAGGTACTGTATGTCTTTTCAAGATTTATGCAGTTTTGTTCACATATACTCTCTTGTATACAATTCTCTTTATGTTCTGAAAGATGCAGATTGTGTAGCCTGAACTTCTTATTCTCTTTTTAGTGTGCTGAGGACAAGCAAACCCGTGACCTGGTGCATACATACAAAGGTTTGCAGTCATTGGTTTTACTTCTGGGGAAGGCAGATAACAAGCAGCTTCTGGCTGCTGCCACTGGGGCTATCTGGAAGTGTTCCATCAGCAAGAAGAATGTGGCTAAGTATGATTAGACTCTTAGACTCTTATATTAACACAAATGTGTGATTACTTATTTTAGAGTAATGCCAGCATTCATACAATACAGTTTTTCTCTGTGCTATGTAGTCTTTAATGTTTATGCTGCACCTAAATTTCCTATTTTCTTGGCACCATGTAAACTTTATTGATGTGGGTGAAGAGACATGGATTGGGGGGTGTTTCTGCAAATTATATCATTGTGTGCAATGGACCTAAATAGTGTTGGCAACAAAACCTCCCCAGACCTCCTTTTGGCACATGTAATGCAATTTTGGTGTGCTGGTGTGATTGTTAGACAATCATCTTGGCTCCTTGTGCTCATAGAACTTTCCTAAAATATTGCCAATTTCCACCAGCTACTATAGCATTTAACTATGTAGTTTCCAGGTCA
The DNA here is from genome assembly GCA_030770545.1 of Macropodus opercularis. Taxonomy (NCBI): domain Eukaryota; kingdom Metazoa; phylum Chordata; class Actinopteri; order Anabantiformes; family Osphronemidae; genus Macropodus; species Macropodus opercularis. The sequence continues at coordinate 10,847,132 of JAUCMP010000028.1, read as the reverse complement.
GGTGTGCTTATTGCATTCAAACGCACCTGTCTTACTAAATGTCTATTTTCACTGTTATTTGGTCTTCTTAGTTCTGCTTAGCATTTAGTTGAAAATTTTCCATGGCTTCTCCCTGTCCCTCTGTTTCTCCTGCTTTGTCATGTTCTGTGTGTCTTGTGTTTGCTGTATATTCCCCTCTGCTTTCTTTAGTGAAAATGGTATTTGTCGGGAGTGTAAGGTACACTACAGGGAACAGGGTTAAAGGTGAGATTATGTTGGGAACATAAGGAGTGCAAATTATAATAATTGGTATTACACCACCTAAAAAGAGTAACCAACTCTGTTTGATAATTCGAGCCTCAGAAATCTCACACCACACCACACAACCAGAATGTAGTGCTTGCATCAGAATGAGCTCTGAGCCAGTGTGCAATGACACTGATCAAAAATGCTCCACATGACAGTTCATCCCTGGTACATGCAGTCTTCCAGGGATTAGCCATGATTTGCACAGCAATTCTAGGCTACCACATCTGTAATGTTAGCATGTTGATGTTAAAATTATCAGCAAGTGCAGCTCTTAGAGCCAATAGCAGCAAAGAGTTCACAAAGTTTTGTGTTTAATGATCTGTTTATCAGTTAACACAATAAAAGAAAAAAATGATATGATTGTTTTATGTCTTCCACTTCTTCACACTTCGAAGGTTTCAGGAGTATAAAGCCCTGGAGACTTTGGTTGGTCTGCTGACTGATCAACCTGAAGATGTGCTGGTCAATGTAGCGGGTGCCCTGGGAGAATTTGCACAGATACCTACAAACAAGACAACCATATGCAAGTGTGGAGGAATCAGGCCACTAGTTAATCTGCTCACTCGAACAAACCAGGCATGTTGAAACTGCTTGTGTTGCAGTAGAGTATTTTATTTGAAATATGTTTCTGTATTAATTCAAGCATGTTTTTTTATGTGTGTCATTCACCCAGGCGCTGCTTATGAATGTATCAAAGGCAGTAGGTGCATGTGCCAGACATAAGGATAACATGGTGTAAGTCTTTATCCCCCTTTTTTATAGTCTTCACAAATCACATAGTCTCATATGAGTCCTAAAAACTAATAATCACCTTACAGATTAAATTAGATCAAAACAAAACAAAAAAGTTCAAAGTTCAAAAGTACTCTTCATTCTAAATTCCCCGTGTGTCTGTGACTGTGATTTGTCCAGGATGTACCCTGCACACATTTTAAAAAATATCTCCACGTTGAGTTAAGTTATTAAAAATACCTACATTACACAGTGTTTTGTATATTCTTTCTCTCTTTAGAATCATTGACCAGCTTGATGGAGTCCGTCTATTATGGTCCTTATTGAAAAACCCCAGTGCTGGTGTTCAATCTAGTGCTGCATGGGCTCTTTGTCCATGCATTGAGAATGCAAAGGTAAAGTACAATAAAGACTATTTTACTTCCTTTATGATAAACTTTCTTAATCTAAATCTTAATCATTTGTCCTGTTTCTGTGACATTGCATTCTGAAGGTATGTCGCCAGTCTGTAAATTAAATAGGTCACCAAGATTCCTGTTGTTTTAGAATAGGACATGTTTACCTCTGCTTGGGTCTTAAGCTCTGCTTTCACCTACTGCAGCTAGACAGTTAGCACAGGCAGAGCACTGTTAGGAATCTTATATGCCCCTTAGTTGAATATACAGTAGAGCTGGGAAGTTTCTTTGGCAAAATGGAATGGGTATATAGTAAGGGAGAAAAGACTGATATCCTAAGTCATGGGTTCTGATTTTCCAGCTAAATATTTTTTACATTCCTTAACGTACAGTAGCAGATGGTCCACTTTATTTCCAGAATACTCTGTGTCTTAAATAACCACAGTACAATACAATACTACTACAATATAAATGCATTGTCATTTTATATGAAATTGTAAATGCAGATAGTCTAATTATTGTATTTTTTTAACATTTGTTTTAGTGCAACTGCCATAGATATACAACAAAGACATTTCTGATCTCTGGATAAAACCTATCTAAATAAATCTGCCAAATATCAGATTTTGTACCTTGAAAAACTGGGTAATTATAGCTATGCAAAGTTGACTGAAAGGCCAATTTTCAAAATGCACCAAAAATGGGAAAACGTGGAACGTCTTTTCAAGACTAATACTGCTAGAGGGCTAAAATGTGATATTTGTGCATTGATATACAGTATCTTAGGAATTTATTGAGATTTTTCTGAGATACACTATATTGCCAAAAGTATGACAATAGTTAAATAGTGTCATATCTCGTCCATTAAGTTGAGACACCTGATACAGCTGCTTTGGTGCAGTAGTTATTTATATAAAACCCTCAAGGGATGAGTTAGGAGGCCTATAGTAAATGTATTAATAATCCAAGCTTATAAATGCATCAGTTAGATCCTCCATAATTCTGCTTTCGCAGAATACTAAAAATGCTCTGTTCTATGTTCCAGAGTCTACAACCTCCTTAGACTTAGTGTATTATTCAGTTATCTTTGTCCTACAGTAGGATGTAAGTAATGGAGTTTGCCTGAATTTAATTGGTTGGTTTTAGATTGGAATTATGTATGTTTTGTTTAAGGGAATGCTTGAGCTTGGCTTGCCTACTTCAACTTAATATAATGAACAGCAGATAATGTTTTTTTTTATTTTATTTAATTCTGGAGTAGAGGGAGGACAGAGAGAGAGGTCTTTTCATGTGCAGCCTCATAATGTTGCAGATTTCAGCTCTGGCATGAAAGAGATTCTGCCTAGTCTGTCGCAGCTGGTGGCTTAAGAGAGCTTCCTCTGTCACGGACTTCTAGCCAGCTATCATCGGTATTCCTGAGGAAAGGCTTCCTGTGTGTTAGAGGGGCTATCCCCTGGCACAGCATCACCAGTGTCCATAGACTGCACCCACACCTTCGCATGAGTACTCTGTTTAAGAGGACAATAAAACCATACATTTATCTCCACTAAAATAGTAACAAAAGTCACATAATTACCCAGACAATCTATCCAGTGGATGTAATACATTTTAGCTTTGAACACGTATATTTATGATGAAGTAGTATGAAACTAAGCACTGGGATTTTCAAACATTTTTTTGCAGAATTTAGCAGAACAGTAAGACAAGACAGAAACAAAATAAGACCACCATCAACATTAAATACATGTAAAGGAGAAACACCACATTTATTACCAGATTTCCCTTAAATTCACCAGTGATACTAGTAGACAAGAATGTTTGTATTCCGAGAGTGACTGTTTAGAGACAGCCAGAAGGTAGCAAAGGGAAGGGATGTGATCTGTCAGGATCTAAGTTTTTTGTGACTTATTAGAGTCCCATTGATTTTACTGCTAATTTACCCATAAAATTTCCATCTGTTGGAAACACAAGGAGCATGCATTATAATAATTACACTGCTTGGAAGTTGAATGATCAAAATTTATCACAAGGCACAAATTATGTTGGGTGTGCCTGCTTCTTATCCTCACATAGGATACCTATTATGTTAATTAAGTCTTTGGTTTATCTTTAATAGTTATCATTAAAGGACAATTAATTACAGGGCACCACCCTGTTTTCAAGGACCAATAACCAATTTGGGAAAAGCGCATACATACATATATATATATATTTTCTAGGAGACTTTCCGTAGGTACTTCACTGGGTCTCTGCAGACGGTTTTGGGGTTGCCTTGTGTTCAGTCTAGCCATTATCTTATCTCTTAGGTCAGTTGCTGCCTCGTTCAGCTTACTTGGGGCTTCGTACCCAATTTCTGGAAGGGGGGTTGGTGTTAACTCCCCTCTGACCTGGCGTTCTGGCTCCCCCTTGCCATAGCATTTGTGTTTGTGTTGTACTTCGTCAATCTCTAGTTGTGATAGCAGTTGCCGTTTGTGGATGTTGGAACACTGAGCTACTAGTTGTTTCGCTGTCAGAGGTACGTTATAGTTATATAATTATAATAAAGTTGGTTTTGTATTGCTTAACTCAACAATACACACAAGGGTTGGATAAAACAGCCTTTGTGGGTGTTATATCCAAGCAATGAACATGTGTGGGTCTTCTGATGAACAAGTTCATCCAATCGTTCAGCGTGTTGTGATTTATCGTCTGTCTGCAATTGTTTTATCCAACCCTTGTGTGTTTTTTGAGCTTAGAGCGCCCCCTATTTTCCTTTTGACATCCTTGAAGGCTGCACAAGGCTTAAATGATCCCATCTGTCATGTTTTTCCTCATTGTTACAGAGCATTCCACAGTCTACCAGCTAATAAAAGACTTTTTTCATATAGGATGCTGGGGAAATGGTGCGCTCCCTCGTTGGTGGATTGGAACTGATTGTCAATTTGCTGAAGTCAACAAACAATGAAGTTCTGGCAAGTATATGTGCCACCATTGCCAAAATAGCCAAAGACAAGGAAAATCTAGCAGTCCTCACTGATCACGGAGTTGTTCCATTACTGGCCAAATTAACTAATACAGTAAGTTCACTTAACACCAGGATCTTGCAGAGCCAGTTGTTATTTTAAGTGTACAAATGTTCATGTTCAATCATTTTATCTTCTGACAGAGAGATGTCAAACTCCGTTCCCACCTGGCGGATGCCATTGGCCACTGCTGCATTTGGGGAACCAACAGGGCGTCTTTCGGTGTGGCTGGGGCTGTTGCACCTTTAGTCTGCTACCTGAAATTGCAAGATAGTGCAGTGCACCAAACCACAGCAATGGCCCTGTACCAACTGTCCAAGGATCCCAAGAATTGTATTACAATGCATGAAAGACAAGTGGTCAAGGTCAGTTGCAGTATTGTGAATCATGAATTTCTGACTTTTTACCTTTTTTGTAAATTATTCACAAATTAGATTAAGATATGGTGGGACATTATTTGAGCCCCAAGGGTACTTTGTAGTAGTAGTCCACCATAGCTCCACAGCAGACGTGTTCTGCAAGTTCACACAAGTAGTTTAAAGTTTACAGTGGCAAAGTTCACACATTAAAATTAAGAACAATTATATTTCAAACACAGTGGAACAGGTCTATACTATGTACATTCTCTGTGACAAGTATGTTAACAGATAAAATTATTTGCAGATTCAAGACACACCTCAGTTTTTAGTGATACAAAAAGCTGTTCTGTGTTTTACTTTTCAAACGTGGAAGAGGTGTTAATGTTGCCACGGTAAGGAAATATTTACCAGATACCAGGTGAAAAAAGTAAAAGACAGCAAACAAAGACCTGTTTATCAGTCTAGCTGTGTACTTCATCAAGATCCTATATGATCAAAAAGACTGTGGCTGGCCTGGCAGAGGTCTTTTTAATGATTTTTAGCAATCCTTCAAAATCTATACTATACCTATTCTCCTTGAACTGGGTGCATGTAGCAGACTGACAAGACAGTAAGGAAACAGAAGTTCAGGAAATACAGATTATATGGATGGCGTTTTAAGTGTAGTAACAGCAAATTTGGTTGGTCAGAAAAACCAGATGAGAAATATGTTAACATTTATGTAGCAGAAAACGGTTTAGAAAAACTACAATTAGATGTATAAAGATGTATTCCAAAAGCCAAGATCGTTATAGCATATGATGCATTCTTTAGCATGAAGGCTGCTAAGTGGTGTGGTGTTTTGCTCAGTTTTATTTTTCATTTGCTAAGGCAACTTCAAAATGTCACTACACAGCAAGTATACACTATACAATTCTTATAGATGCTACATTGAATACATGACATGATTCAAATTTTTGCAGCCTGTAGAATGTTTTGTCCTTTTTTGTTTTGTTAGTCCACTTTTGGAGTAACACTTAAAGCCACATGTAACTTCTACTCTGTTTTCCCACAGCCCCTCATCCATATCATGGGCTCTACTGAAGAGACGATCCAGGAAGCTGCTGCTGCCTGTGTCCGCAACATTCGACTTCTATCATTGGCTAATAGGAAGGCACAATTATTTCAGTGACAGTAAGAGATTACAGTTTCCCTGAAATAGGAAAGTAGGCAGGATTGACTTATAGTTTATATTATTCACAGTTACTTAAAACTCCCTTCCACTTAATAATTTTACCCCAACTCTGATTTCAGGTTTGAAGTATGAAGTATAAATAAGTTTTAGCCTAAATCACAAATTAGAGGTATATTTAGCATTGTTCTTAAATTTTGCTGAATTTAATGATTTCAGAGAAGAATTTTTAGAGAGGTATGATCCCTTGTCAAACAAAAATGGCAGGATTTTGGTGTTACTTCTTTAAGGTGTCTAGTCTTGTTTAAACTAATGGCCCAAAATATAGCTACTCTGTTTTACAGATGTCAACCAGAATGAGTCAACAATGATCCATGCTGGCATTACATCCTTTAAACAGAAGGTTGACTCAATGGATAGTAACTGTTTTAAACATAATGTATGTGATGTTAAAGTTATACTTATATCTGAGTTGTTTAAATAAAACACAGATTTCATCTTGATTAATTTATGTGTATTTGTGCTAGGGATTAAGATCTGGGCTTTGACTCTGCCACTCAAGAACTCTCCATTTCTTAGTTTTCAGCCAGTCCTTGGTTGATTTACTGGTTTTAGGCCATTGTCATGTTGCATGGTCCAGTTTTGCTTCAGCTTTATTTTTATGACAGATGGTCTCACAAGTTCCTCAGGCACCCCCTGATACACAATAGAATTCATGGTGGATTCTACAACGATGAGCTGTCCTGCTGCAGCCCCAACTGACACTTCCACCTCCATACTCCACAGTTGATATAAGGTTTTTTACCTGAAATGTTGTCTTTGGTTTGCCCCCAACATGTCCTCTGTTCTGGTGTCCCAAAAATTCAATTTTTGACTCATCTGTTCAAAGAGCGTTATTTCAGAAGCCCTGATCCCTGGCCTTTGGTAACACTCTCTTTGGCAAACTTCAGTCTAGAGAGCAGAGGTTTCCGCCTTGCACAACTCCCGTGCAAGTTAAATTTGTGACCACAAAACTCGTCTCCTGCAGGGAGAATGTTCACGAGCTGCACAGCACATCTCCCCCTTCTCATTTTAGGGAGGTTTTTTTCTGCTTGTGGTTCCTAGAGTTTTTTAAATGTAGAGTGGGAGGCAGAGTCTTTAGCTACCAAGCTCCTATCCTGGGGAACCCGCTTCCAGTTCAGGTTCAGGTTCAATCTAGATATTTTAAAGGGCTTAACAAATAAAGCTAGAAGAGCAGAGAGTTACTGAATTCCACCACTGGTGATAATCTTAGTTTCTGTCTGAGTTTGAATTTCTCCAGAGAAAAGGTCATGGATGGGATGCAGGACACCAGAAAATAATAGTTGTAATGGTGGCGTGGAAGCTGAGGCACAAACCAGCAGACAGCACTGAGGCAGTTAGACAATGTAATCCTGGGAGCAAGGTCCCAGGATTAGATTGTCCTCTCCTTTCCAGAAAATCGAACAATTGCAAAGCTCCTTTATTCATTCATTAATTTCTACCACTTCTTCCCCAGTCGCAGGTGTGCTGGAGCCTATTCCAGCTGTCGGGGTACACCCTGGACAGTACACCAATCAGTCGCAGGGCCACACACATATAGGCACACAACCAGTCACTCTCACACCTGTTTCCTTCAAGACACAGGGAGAACATGCAAACTCCATACAGAATATACCATATACCAAACATTTTAAGCTAATAAATGATAATGAAGTCCAAACTTCCAAACTCACAACAGGTTCAAGCTACAATAAAGGTAAGTAGGTCTTGGACCTCAAAGACATACAAACAGAAAGATATCCTCTTAAATAAACTTAAACTGGACTAAGAATAAACTCCTGTTGTGGAAAAATCTTCTATATTAATTTAAGAGTTTCTAATTCTCAAAAGAATTAAAACCTGGAAGTGTGATGAATCGTCTCTGTTTACTTTACATGTCGACATTGGGCCCTTTTGCTCTAGCAGTCTCCTGACTAGTATCTTCACTAAACTTGTATTTATACCGTTGCAAACCCCCACATGACAAATGCTGAGTTCTTTGATATTTATAAATACAGTAAAACCCCCAAACCAAATGTTTGACGACCCCCCCTGGAACAATCTCCAGCCAAAAGGCACAGCATGACTATAACCTATGACCCACACTCCACTTGCTTGCTGCTTGCGTCTAAAACATACCAGAGTAGCAATAGCTTTACTAGATTTTTCTGACCTGAAATAGGACAGAGCAACATGAAAGAGCAGGCAAACTGAAAGCTGTATACATTCTGACATGACAGGAGTATAGAGTGTCATGATCGGCATCTCCACTTCCGCCGGGGCTCTTATTCTGAAATGCTCCGGCCGATTCCCACTCAGCACCTCCGTCAGCTGGCACTGATTACATTATTCACTCCACCTGTTTCTAACTGTTCTTAAGCCCTGTTCACAGGCACCCAGTTGTCAGATCGTCAACCTCGTTCCGGCATGCAAGACCCTGACACGCAGCACCTGCCCATCGCCTGTCTTTCGACTGATCCGCATCTGTTCTGTGAGTGTTTCTGAATCGCCGCTCTTGACTCCGACCCGACTGTTTAGGATTGCTTCATGTACTACGACCACGAACCCGCTCTGGATTAAACGACCCGCTAATCCCGCTCAGAACTGTGACCTGGCCACCAGGAAGTGAAAGGAACCTTCGCTCCCAGGTCTCGGCCGTCAAAGCTCTCCGGCTAGATTGCTAGCCACCAGCAAACGCAGTGAGTTTGCTATCGCCCCGGAACTCTACAGGACACAAGCCGGTTCGGCTCGCTCTTTGTTTTATGTTTTGGTTTTGTTGGTGTTTGAACCCAGATCTCTAGTTTCTGGCGAACGCGGAGCGTTTGCTACTCTCTCGGAACGCTACCGGGCACCAGCCGGTTCGGCTCGCTTTTTGTTTCAAGTTTTGTTTGGTCGGTTTTGGACCTGCCTTTTCCCCTGCTCTCCCTCTCTCTCACCCTCCTCCACTGTTGTTGAAGAGGAGTTCCAGGATCGTCCGTTGCCGCGCTGCGCAAGGTTCACCGGGACACCTCGCTTCACACTCGGCTGCCCAGGTGAAAGCATCCACCGGTGACGTCCGTGCTAGTCGTCATTCCCCCGTTCATGCCTGGATCCTCACAGCTCACTCACTACTACGTTCCACACCTGATTCACTCTTCCTCGTTCCCTGAACTCCGCACCTGTCTGGATCTCCAGACGGCGCTCGTATCATCCTACCCACTTTCTGTGTGTGTGATCTAACCACAATAAACTGTTAACTATCGCTACGTCTCCTGTCGTGGTTCTGCCCGTTCCATCGTCCTCTGAACCGGTCTGAGTATTCGTAACAGTACGATCTGACCATAAAATGGAACCCGCAGAACCACCCCCTCAAACATGGCCTGCAAGCATAGAAGGAGCGTTAAGAGATCTCAACGCCCGGCTAACTAGAATGTCTGTGGATATGGCGCAATTGGCCAATCGCCTAACTCCGCCACCATTAGACGCTCCACTTGTCTCTGTTCCCACTTCACCTCCTCGAGCGCCCACTCCCGCTTCTGAACCCCGGCTACCCCCTCCGGCCCGTTACCACGGGGAGCCGGGCCTGAGTCAGGCCTTCATCACTCACTGTGAAATTATGTTTAGTGTGCAACCATCTGCTTTTCCCTCAGAAGCAAGCAAGGTGGCATACACCCTGGTCCTTTTAGGTGGTCGCGCCGCCGTCTGGGGAACAGCAGCATGGCGGCGTAACGAACCCTAATGTCAGACTTTCAAGGGATTTGCTGAACAACTTTCTCGGGTCTTTGACCCCGTGAGACCACAGACCGAGGCTAGGCGGGGCCTCACCTCTCTCTCACAAGGAGACCGTCCATTAGTGGACTATGTGATCGAGTTTCGAACTCTGGCCGCAGACAGTACCTGGAACGAGCCGGCCCTTCAAGACCAGTTTTACGTGGGTCTCAACGAGCGAATAAAGGACGCCCTCTCGTACCAGGCCGAACCTTCATCCTTGGACGAGCTGGTTGAATTGGCCACCAGGGCCGAGCAACGCTTCCTGGAACGGCAACGCTGCCGCACGGCGCCTCGTCAGCGGGTGAGTTCTTTCCACTCCCCATTCTGTGCCCCCTCTGCTCCTGCCTCCACAGACCAGCCCTCACCGGAACCCATGCAACTCGGGAGACAGCGACTTTCGGGAGAGGAACGCCTCAGGCGCCGAACGAACGGGTTGTGCTACTACTGTGGAACTAAGGGGCATCTGATCGCTCAATGCTCAGCAAAAGGAGGGGCTCAGTAGCTCGAGCAAGGGTGCTACTGAGCCGATCGCTAGCCAAAGCCCCCGCAACCCGCTCTCTCACCTCTGTCACCATCGGAACCTCTCCTCAGTGTCGAACCGTTTCTGCCTTGATTGACTCTGGGGCCGACGCTAGCTTTATCTCTGCTTTCCTGGTTCAGGCTCTTCAACTCCCGACTAGGCGTCTGCCAAACCCAGTCCAGGTACGCTCCCTAAATAACACCCTGCTCCATTCAGTAACGTTTACCACACCTCCTGTCCAGGTCCTCCTAGACAACCATCGGGACAACACCATCTTCCATGTGGTGGACGCCACCGACCCCCCGGTGGTACTAGGAATCTCCTGGCTCCAGAGCCACAACCCCCATATCGACTGGTCTTCAGGCAAAGTTATGGGATGGGGACCAGCCTGCTCACTCACCTGTCTTCGCTCCGCCCAACCCCCATCACCAGAAATCTCTTCGAAGGAGGAGGACCCCCCGGACCTATCCAAGGTACCCAAGCACTATCATGACCTCAGAGAGGTTTTTAACAAAAACCGGGCTGTCTCGCTTCCCTTACACAGTCACTACGACTGCGCCGTCAACCTGCTCCCCGGGGCCGTCCCTCCCAGGGGTCGCCTATTCTCACTATCTGAGCCCGAACGGGCGGCCATGGAGAGTTACCTCCGGGAGTCTCTGGGCTCGGGAATCATCCGCCCATCCACCTCACCTGCAGGAGCTGGCTTCTTCTTTGTGGACAAGAGGGACGGCGGCCTGCGGCCATGTATTGACTATAGGGGTCTCAACCTCATCACAGTGAAGAACCGCTATCCTCTCCCCCTCATCGCATCTGCATTTGCGCTTCTGAAAGGCGCCAAGATTTTCTCCAGGCTGGACCTAAGGAACGCTTACCATCTCGTCCGCGTACGAGAGGGGGACGAGTGGAAGACGGCGTTCAACACACCATCAGGGCACTTCGAGTATCTGGTCATGCCCTTCGGACTGACTAACGCCCCCGCGGTCTTCCAGAATATGGTGAACGACATCCTGGGTGACATGTTAAATCGCTTTGTTTTTGTTTATCTGGATGATATTTTAATTTTTTCCGAGAACAAAACTGAACACATCAACCACGTCCGCACAGTCCTTAAACGCCTATTGCAAAACCGGCTCTTCTGCAAAGCAGAGAAATGTGAGTTCCACGTCTCCTCCACCATATTTCTAGGATTCATTCTCCAACCAGGAAGAGTGGCTATGGATCCTGACAAGGTGCGTGCGGTGAGAACCTGGCCTCCTCCGCAGACCCGGAAGCAGCTTCAGCGCTTCCTTTTCTTCGCCAATTTTTACCGCTGCTTCATCAAGGGTTACAGCACCATCGCAACCCCGCTTCACAACCTGACCTCACCCAAGTCCAAGTTCAGTTGGGGGACTGCTGCCGAAGAATCATTCACCAGACTCAAGACGCTGTTCACTACCGCACCCGTTCTCACCCTTCCAGACCCTGACCTGCCGTTCGTTGTAGAGGTGGACGCCTCAGACTGCGGGGTAGGGGCCGTCCTCTCTCAGAGATCTAAACTGGACTCTAAGGTTCATCCATGTGCCTTTTTTCTCTCGGAAATTATCTGATTCCGAGAGAAATTACGACGTAGGAAACCGGGAACTGCTAGCTGTCAAGCTCGCTCTAGCCGAATGGTGGCACTGGCTCGAGGGTGCTAAACATCAATTTACGGTCCTCACCGACCACAAGAACTTAGAGTACCTCAGGTCGGCGAAGAGACTGAACTCTAGACAGGCCAGGTGGGCCATCTTCTTCGAGCGCTTCTCTTTCTCTCTCTCTCTTTCCGTCCAGGCTCGGAGAACAACAAAGCGGACGCCCTCTCCAGGCTCTTCTCTACGACGGGCGATGCGGATCGTGGGAAATTCATCCTCCCCACCTCGGTGCGACTTGGGGTGGCCCGTCTAGCCTTGGAGGAGGAGGTCCGGCTCGCTGTACAGAACCATGCTGTCCCGGCCGCCTGTCCCGATCACTGCCTCTACGTACCCCCTCGCTACCGCTCCAAGGTACTACAACTTTGTCATAACTCTCGCCTCGCTATTCATCCAGGTTTTTCCCGCACCCTGCAAGTCATCACCCAGAGCTTTTGGTGGCCCACCATTCGACCAGACACAAAGAACTACATTGCAGCATGTGACTCCTGTGCAAGGGTTAAAACATCGAATCAGCCTCCCGCCGGACTCCTCCGTCCTCTGCCGATTCCACGAAGGCCCTGGTCTCACATAGCCATGGACTTCGTCACAGGCCTACCCCCCTCAGGGGGTAAAACGGTCATCCTGTCCATTGTCGATCAGTTCTCGAAGATGGCACACTTTGTGGCTCTTCGCAAACTTCCCTCAGCACCAGAAACAGCTCGCCTCCTGACGGACAACGTGGTCCGCTTACACGGGATCCCTGAAGACATCGTCTCCGACCGGGGACCACAGTTTGCGGCCCGCTTCTGGGTCGAGTTCTGCAAGTCTCTGGGAATAAAGGTCAGTCTCTCTTCTGGTTATCATCCACAGACCAATGGGCAGACAGAGACTAAACCAGGAGCTGGAAGTTAGCCTTCGACACCTTGTGACACACAACCCCACCGTCTGGGGGGAGGAACTAATATGGGCAGAGTACGCCCACAACTCCCTTGTCTCCTCGGCAACGGGGTTTTCCCCATTTTATGTGGTCTACGGCTATCAGCCGCCACTCTTTGAGCCACAATTCAGACAATCCACAGTTCCATCGGCGGCAGCCTCTGCCCGCCGGTGTCACCTAGCATGGAGACGGGCTCGGCGGGCCTTACTCTCGTCGGTCTCCACCTACGAACACCGGGCCAACCTTCATCGGCGACCTGCACCCCATTACTCCGTGGGCCAGAAGGTCTGGTTGTCTACCCGGGATATTCCCTTAAAGGTACGCTCTCCTAAACTAGCCCCGCGCTTCATAGGACCATTCTCTGTCTCCAAAGTCATCAACCCTGCCGCTGTTCGTCTCAGTCTGCCAGGACCCCTTAGAATCCATCCTATGTTCCATGTCTCCCGTATTAAGCCAGTCTGCTCCAGCACCTTATCCCCTGCCCACCGTCCCCCTCCTCTGCCTCGGCTCATTGACGGCTCGCCGGCATATACTGTGCGCCGCATAATCAGCTCCCGCCGGAGGGGCCGCGGGCTGCAATATCTGGTCGACTGGGAGGGCTACGGACCTGAGGAGCGGTCCTGGATTCCCCGGAGTTTCGTGTTAGACCAGGAGATGTTACATGAGTTCCACTCTCTCAACCCGGAACAGCCGGATAGGCCGTCAGGAGACGGCCGTTGAGGGGGGGGTACTGTCATGATCGGCATCTCCACTTCCGCCGCGGCTCTTATTCTGAAATGCTCCGGCCGATTCCCACACAGCACCTCCGTCAGCTGGCACTGATTACATTATTCACTCCACCTGTTTCTAACTGTTCTTAAGCCCTGTTCACAGGCACCCAGTTGTCAGATCGTCAACCTCGTTCCGGCATGCAAGACCCTGACACGCAGCACCTGCCCATCGCCTGTCTTTCGACTGATCCGCATCTGTTCTGTGAGTGTTTCTGAATCGCCGCTCTTGACTCCGACCCGACTGTTTAGGATTGCTTCATGTACTACGACCACGAACCCGCTCTGGATTAAACGACCCGCTAATCCTGCTCAGAACTGTGACCTGGTCAAAGCTCTCCGGCTAGATTGCTAACCACCAGCAAACACAGTGAGTTTGCTATCGCCCCGGAACTCTACAGGACACCAGCCAGTTCTGCTCGCTCTTTGTTTCATATTTTGTTTTGTTGGTGTTTGAACCCAGATCTCTAGTTTCTGGCGAACGCGGAGCGTTTGCTACTCTCTCGGAACGCTACCGGGCACCAGCCGGTTTGGCTCGCTTTTTGTTTCAAGTTTTGTTTGGTCGGTTTTGGACCTGCCTTTTCCCCTGCTCTCCCTCTCTCTCACCCTCCTCCACTGTTGTTGAAGAGGAGTTCCAGGATCGTCCGTTGCCGCGCTGCGCAAGGTTCACCGGGACACCTCGCTTCACACTCGGCTGCCCAGGTGAAAGCATCCACCGGTGACGTCCGTGCTAGTCGTCATTCCCCCGTTCATGCCTGGATCCTCACAGCTCACTCCCTACTACGTTCCACACCTGATTCACTCTTCCTCGTTCCCTGAACTCCGCACCTGTCTGGATCTCCAGACGGCGCTCGTATCATCCTACCCACTTTCTGTGTGTGTGATCTAACCACAATAAACTGTTAACTATCGCTACGTCTCCTGTCGTGGTTCTGCCCGTTCCATCCTCCTCTGAACCGGTCTGAGTATTCGTAACATAGAGAGCACATGTGAGTTCAGTCATGGAAACAGGTAAAGATATTTCAAGAGGTGTAGCTGAAAGCAATTTTCAGAATAAGAGTACTTAATCAGAATTAACATGAGGTTGATACATTATGTCATGCTCAACACATATGCTACAGCTTTATAGATTACATTAATTCAATATTTCTTTAAATAAAATACTGTGCAGAAGAGCTCATTGCCAGGCAATCACTCATGATGTAACAATTCTTGTTACTGTTGCTAAGAAAACATCAATTAAATATTACAATTACTATTTTACTACAAATAAATCATTTTATCTAATAATTGCATGTGGGATTACTTTGTTAACAATTTACACACAGTTTGAACTTTAACCATCACTGTCTGAAAGTTGAGTCATGGCAACTGGACTTCTTTTCTGTAGAAACATTTCACCACCTATCCAGGTAGCTTCTTCATTCTGAGGAAAGTTGGTAGCGACCACAGATTTATCCTCCAGTTTCACTTCAAACCTGTAAGGAATAGGCTTGTTATGAGAACAAAGGGCTAGGTAGTGAGTAGGTGTGAACTCTCAACTTCTCCTCGTCCAACCATTATAGAGTCATTAAGTGAATTCTGCATGGTTGTTTTGATCTTACTGCGCATAGCTAAAAGGGCCGCATGATAAATGAGAGACAAATTCAATCCAATTCAGGAGAGGAAAAACTTCCTAGAGGACGAAACCTCCAGCAAACCCAGGCTCTGTGTGTGTCTATCTGTCTTGACCGGTTGGGGTGAGGGGATAGAGAAGAGAGAAAATAACACAACAACAACAAAACAAGCAGCAACTGAGCACTGGAGACACGGCTCTGAGTCTGAAAATACCTGTAGATGAGAATAGAGAGAGATAGACAGAAGGGGAACCTGAACCTGAACTGGAAGCTGGTTCCACTGTATAGGAGCTTGGTAGCTAAAGGCTCTGCCTCCCATTCTACATTTAATTCAATTCAATTCAACTTTTATTTATATAGAGCCAATTCACAACATCAGTTATCTCAAAGCACTTTACAAGTAAGGTTTAAGACCTTACACAACTAAACCCAACAAATCCCACATAGAACAAGCTTTCAATTGTAGTGAATTAATAAATTGTACATTTTAATAGCAACAGTGGAGAGAAAAAACGGCCTCTCTAGAGGGGAAGAAAATGTATTATCAAGAACTGGGGTAAACACAATTTTAAGGCAAAAATGTGCAGTACCTTCTTTCCCTGCAGGGGGAGATGTCACGGCATGCTAAACACCCAAGAGCTCCAAATCCTGGTCACCACAAGACACGTCCCTGATGGACTATTTTTCTATTTTTCATTAAATAAGGACTAAACTCACCTATCTATTATTTCATCAACAAAGTAGCAGCTGATGGGATCATCAGCAGTACATATGTTAAACAGCATAATCTAAATATCAGAATTCGAATCAGATCATCCAGGATGAGTTTGTCTTCTTAATATCTTTCAGTGTAACTGCCTGTTCTGTTTGTTTTTTGCTAATATTTTGCCATATTTGAGTTAGTCTGCATTTAAATTGATTTAAATTGGTCTGTTTGTCACGTGTTTATTTAATGCACTTTTTTATTAATATGTTAATCACCTTTGCACCAGTCTTAGTTTTATAGTATTAGTTTCATAAAAATTGTTGCTCATATTATTGTTTTTTGATGAATACCACTGTGTGCATTATTGCGATTGTGGAGATTAAACTGTTGATGTTACGCAAAGTCTGTTTTAGTCAAGTCCATAGCGAGGCTCCATGCAGTCTACTATCTACAGTACAGCCTATTGTAAAGGTTAATCACTAGTATTTTTTTTTCAGAGACCTTTTTGGTCAAGATAGACAAGGAGAAGTTAATACTGTTAATACTGAACAAATGTTCAGGTTCAGGCCCTCGTGCAAGGCATTTAGTCATGCTGCTTTTGTCTTTCTTTACCAGTAAAGAGATGCAAATGTAGGAGAAATTGCTACTTCCAGTCAGAACTCTCACTGTAACATTTTGAATTATCTAGGCTTTTTAAGTTAACTGTGTGGTGCTGCTGTCAAGTTTTAGAACCCAACTGTCAAATGCAAGTGAACAGTAGAGACACAAAAAATAAAAGACAAGAAAAGCACAAAATCCAGACTCAGATAAAAAAAAAAAAGAGGTGTGTGGAGGGATGACCTGCAGGGTCAGATGAGACCAGGTATCATAATTACTGAGGCAACCTACCTGTTATTATAGAGAGTGAGCCACAGTCCTATTTGGCTTTACCTGGGGGAAAATAGCTTTTATTTACTACCTTAGCTTGCAAATTAGTATGATAATAGCGGCACCAAAACAACGCATAAAAAGGGGCATCAGTGGGAGCAGGAAAGATTTCATTTGTGAAAATCAAATTCTATCTTAGTCTTAAGTGTTTTTTGCAGCGTGGTGCCATTCTGTCTCTCCTCTCTTGTGATGCCCTGGCCCTTGAATTGGTGTAAACAATTTACACCGTGTTCACGAGCTCACGCTGTGTAAAAAGAAACATGAGCGTGGTGAGATATTCAGGGTCCCGGGCGGCGCAGGGCAGGCTGGACGATAAAGCGGAGGAAGAAACTGTGGTCTCTGTGGTTGGAACTTAGGATCTCAGGGCTGCAACATGTGAGCGGTGAATGGGCGACTGGAAACAAGATTATTGTTTTAAACAGAGAGACGCAGAAAGGTCCCGTGCCAGGTAAGTCACGTGTTACTAAAGAGACAAATAGCTTATTTATAGCTCTTAAGGTTACGCAGAGTTTTAAGTGCACGACTTTACTGTAGGAGTGATTATTTACCCAGCTCGACTATATAGACGTCAATTCCCAAAAAGTACACATATGAAGATATAGATACAGATTAGAGGTAAACGTTGATGTTTGCTACCAGGTTCCCTCTTACATACTGACACTAATTCCCGTCCGCTGTTTCCCGTCACTTTTAGGTACGAGCTAAAGGCATGAAATAAAAGAGAAAGCAAGAGAAGAGAAAATAACATTTCTTACTTTAGTCAGTTTGAATTCAAAAGAGAACACAACAGCGTTCAAAAATTACCACATCTAGTCCAAACCAACAGACTGGTGCATGCATTCTTTTCTTTCGCCTAATAGAAAATCAAGCGAGCGAGTTATGACGTAAAAATTTGATTCTGTCAGGTTATAAGAAAAATATTTGAACACAACAGGAAACTAAATTAATTTAGCACTATCAAACTACCCAAATGTACAGGCTACACATAATTTATGTCAGGCTACAAATATGCTATTAACTGGAATCTTAGAAGCAAATGTTTACAAAGACATAGTAATAACAGTACAGCAATTAGCCTTTTGCTTTTCGCCACCCACACAACCCAGGATAGTCTTCAAAATGCTGTGTATACCATAATGAATTGTTTTTCAACAAGAGCTCATCATTATGCCTATGTTAATTTACTTTGTGAAAAAGTGTTACACTTGTTTCACAGGACAGACAGAGGAGGCTTCGACAGACCACTGTGTGTGTGTGTGTGTGTGTGTGTGTGTGTGTGTGTGTGTGTGTGTGTGTGTGTGTGTGTGTGTGTGTGTGTGAGTGTGTGTGTGTGTGTGTGAGTGTGTGTGTGTGTGTTTGTTTGTTGTCGTATTGTTTTCAACTTTTGCATATCGGAGAACTCGTAAAACTGTCTGGCCAACTGGCCAACAATGAACACCAAGCTGGCTGTTGACAAGCTCAACAGCCAGATTCTGTTTGAGGAGAAGGCTAAAAACATGGAAATGAGCAGCAGGAACTATTGTGAAGTAATCAATGGACAACATCCAGACCTCCTCTCCAGCAACCAGATGATCAGAGAAAATCAGGCCATCAGACACCGACTCAACGGGTATGTTGAATGTTTCGCTGTGTTAAGGTATTGTGTCACTGAATAATAGCATATATATTTTAGCTTTTTGAGTTCAAGATTCTATAATTATATATTGGTGACCATTCATGGGCTATGATAGGCTTGTCATTATACTGTGAAGGTTGAAATCTTTCTAAAACTGAAACACCAGTGATGCCATTACATTTAGCTTGAAGTATCTGAACGATCAGAAAAATAATTACTCTGTTCCAGTCTGGTCTTCATTTGGGTGATGGTATTCACACCAAATCTAAGTCTAAAGTAGGTGGCCCTGTTCACTAGTGTGCTACACAGAGGTCTCCATCTGTTTTCAATAAGTCCGTTATTAAACTCTTTGTGTGGTCCAGTCAATCACACAAGAGACCCGTTCTTTTTACTAAAATGTATATTTTTTGTCATAGGAAGCAGGTGGAACAAGCTCACTTCCTGATATATGTTTTGTGTTAGTTGAATGTTTCTGGTGACCCCTAGCAACCTGTTCACTAAGTTATAAGAAAAAAGTTGGGTTAATGATAACCACCCTGTTTAAGATACCCGTCTGCTCCATACTGATCTAGATTACAAGTAAAATATTTTTGGAAGAGGAACAGGGCGATTAAGCATGAGTACTGTGCCATACTGACATCTACAGGTTCAATAAACCTGAGCTTCGCAGCTCAGAGGAAAAAACTGCTTCTCTTGACAGGGCTCAATGAAAAGTTTTATTTAACTATTTAATTATGCCTCTACTGACCTGCTAAACTCGGTGCTACTGATAGACTTTTATCCCATAGTATATTCCTGTTATGTGTTTTTTGTAGCATCCACTGAACAGGAATTCTAACTCTCCTGTTAGCGAAAATGAACCACAATGTTGTAGCTGTGATAGTGATAACTCACTTCTCCTGGGTGTGAAAAATCAATCTGCCTAGTGGCCGATGCGAAATGTTTTTGATTTTATTCTAAGCATGTTGGTGGTTTTGTGGAACATGCAATAAAAAAAAATCACAGGCATTGGCAGTTTTTTTGTATCTCTGTCTACTTCACTTCTTGATGGTATCTTTATGACTCTTCTTGGTTAATCCAACATCTCTTATCTTAATCTAAATTCTTTAGATAAGAAGATTACATACTGTATTGAGTGGTCACATTATGTGTCATGATGAATGAATTTTCTCCAGTCACATAATGTTATTTGGTGCACTTTACAGTTTTTCTCAGATGCTAAAACATCCGTGGTTTGATTTAGCTTTTTCAAATCAAACAGACCTTTGGCCAAACTGTAAACACTCTTGGACACATTGTGGAAAACTCATCCACTCTTTTTTGTTGTTCCCGTTTTTATCATTCTCAATCACTAAACACATGTCATATTGTGATATACTATACAAAATTAAAAAAAATTAAATCCAATCCAACTGTTATTTTTCACACATAATTCTAATTCTCAGAAATTCCGGGGAATCTATTTTAAACAATAAACAATTAAAAAATTGTCACTACATTCTCTGGATGCTGTGCCATACATTATTTATTTTATGTGGTGTCCAATGTACGTTCTGTGGTAAATGTGTTCTTATTTGCCATGTCTGATCTGAACACATTGTAGTTTTGAACACAGGATAACTGGTTTTGTAGTGATTTAAAATTTGACAGAAAAGTTGAGAAAATGCGTGGAGCTTTTAGGAAACTTATTTTAGCATTAGGAAAACTTGAATAAACATAACAACAAACATATGATTCAATATGGTTCTTTAGTATGGGTAAAGGTATGAGGAGATCTATCATTTTTAAATAATCAGACACATATTACCTTGCACTGTGCGACCACAGGTAAAAATGTCTGTGGTTGTAAGATATTATCTATGTAGATATGTAGATTTTGAGTAAATTATTAGTTAATGATAAAGCAATTTAAAAAGAATTAAAATACTAAAGAAATGCTCAATTTCTATTATTCTTCTGTACTGTGCAGTATTTAGCTGTAATACCTGCAATAATTACCTGCTTCTGCACAGGGGTCATCACAGTGGCAGCAAAGTTCGACACAAGCGTCAGGCTCTGCAGGACATGGCACGGCCACTGAAGCAATGGCTTTACAAGCACAGAGACAACCCCTACCCTACCAAAACAGAGAAAGTCCTCTTGGCTCTTGGCTCACAAATGACCCTGGTACAGGTAAGCTTAGATTGTCTCACTTTCAATGTAAGTAGTATGAATGATTTTTTTAAAAACTTCATGCAGGATTATTTATAGATGGATTGTGCTTTATTGTGTTTGGAGTCACACAGGCTACCAGTCAGTGGCTCACCCTCTGTGTGGGTGTGTTCATGTATGGATGACTGAATGCCTGTAGGTAGTATGTGTAGGAGTGGAGTCATCTGAGTGTTGGTATGCATGTTTATTTATGTAGTTGGTTGGTAGCCCATCTTGGGGCGTAGGTATATGGGCTTGGCTCCCACGATGTTCTCTTCCTGGCTGTAATGGCGATGCTTCATCTAATTAGGCTTGAAACTGTCGGTACACAGGTTGGTCTTGAGCTTTGCACATTCTTACTATTTTTAATTATCCTTTTGTATTGTTATAATTTGTTTATATTTATTCAGGTGCAATTAGAAGAGTATACTACACTCTAATTACACCTGGATAAATACAGTCATGGCCAAAAATATCAGCACCCTTGCAATTCTGTCAGAAAATGCAACACTTCTCAACCTTTGTGTTGTGTGTCACACTGAGCATGGAGAAAAGAAAAAATTGCGAAAACATAGACCATCTCAAGGCTACAAGTCCATCTCCAGAGATTTTAATGTTCCTTTGTTCACTGTGCACAATATCATCAAGAGGTTTACAGCCCATTGCACTGTAGCTAACCTCCCTGGACGTGGATGGAAGAAGAAATTTATGAAAAATTACAACAAACTTCCAAACAAATTCAAGATGATCTGCAGATACAGGGCACAAGGAGAGACTGGAGTTTGCCAAAACTTATATGAGAAAACCACAGTCCTTCTGGGAGAATGTACTGTGCAAATAGTTTTGTGTGTTTTGTGAGTTCTGTGTGAATTTTTATCAGGTTTGACTTTTCTTCTGTTTTTTGTGTTGTTCCAGTACAATCATAAACAAACGTGAATAGCAAAAATTTGCAATTGGCACAATTTCTTGAGAGAAGTGTTGCATTTTCTAACAAGGGTGCCGATATGTTTGGCCATAACTGTACATACTCCTCCTAAAAAAGTGTCACAAGAACACAAGAAGGCCAGGTGTAATTAGATGAGTATACTACATACAGCCCTAGCACAAGACAACTAAATCTTTTCTTCAAAAATAAAATAAATAGAATAAATTCTTCAAATTAGCTGGTGCAATGTCTTTCCACTGGTCTAATTTCCAATCGTGGTGTTTCTTGACCCAAATAAATCTCTTCTGCTTGTTGCTTTTTCTTAGTAATGTTTTTTTTTTTTAGCTATTTGACCATAAAGATCTGATTTGCACAGTGTCCTCTGAACAGTTGATGTAGAGATGCTTCTACTAGAACTCTGTGTGGCATTTAACTGGGCTCTAATCAGAGGTGCTGTTAACTTCCAATTTCTGAAGCTGGTGAGTTGGATGAACTTATCCTCAGCAGCAAAGGTGACTCTTGGTCTTCCTTTCCTGGGGCGGTCCTCATTTGAGCCTGTTTCTCCATAGTGCTTAATTTTTGCATCTGCACTTGAAGACCTATTTAGCTATTTTCCGGGTTGACTGACCTTTATACTTTAAAGTAATGATGCACTGTTGTTTCTCTTTACTTAGCTTATTGGTTCTTGCCATAATATGAATTCTAACAGTTGTCAAATAGGGCTGTCAGCTGTGTACCAACCTGAATTCTGCACAACACAACTAATGGTACCAAACCCATTCCACAAATGAACGCTAAAAAGTCACACATGTGAAGTGAAAACCATTTAAGTAATTGAAAATAAAGAAAAAACATTAAACGAGAAGGTGGGTCTAAACGTTTGACTGGTAATGTATATACATTTTAATGGGTCAAACTAGATTCAGCCAGAGAAAATGTCAGTAAAATATTATTGGACATGGATGTTCCTGGACAGATGCGCAAAGACTACTATGACTTTACAAACTAACGCTTTGACTGAATAGGACAGACAGATGACTGTGAATGCTGGAATGGAGAGCCTGACTATGACTGACGCGTGACCCAGACTGATAGACATTACAAAGAAAGACCAAGTTTAACGTGACACCACAGATGACATTTACAAAAACACTGGGCCCTCCTGGGTTAGACTGTGACAGACTTCTTCTGTGGGAATGCAGCTATTAGAAGACAAGATCTCAGACTTTCCACCTGTCACTCTGTCATTGAATTTTATGCTTACCCAAGTATTGGGTGAAGTGATAATAGACGTCTTTGTGGCCTATCTTGCGCTACAGTTGCAATCTGTTGGCTGATCAGAGTCAATGTTTTGGGCAAATTTATTATGGTTGTCATACATATACTATACAATAACACATAATACACGATTCACAATAATACAAACAATCACTAATACAACTTGCAATTAGATGCTACAATTTAATTCTGTAATAAATAGACCTATGTGGAATATTTCTTTGGTTTTATATAAAGCTCTCTAGTGTTCGTATTTTGTATTTCAGTGTGAATAGAGTGACACTCATGGCTTTCTGAGTGAGTCCTGCAGTGTAGATAAATGGTTGAATCTTTTGAAGCTTGTGTACCATGTTTTGTTGCTGAGAAAGCATTTTGGAGCTAAGTTTAAATGTATTCTGAACTGCACCTTGATAATAGAGACTGTGTAGTAATAGCTATACTAATATATGTATACAGTATATGTATAGTTGTTGGATATGGCAAACACAGATAATGGCTAGACTGAACACAAGGCAACCCCGATGTCTGCAGAGACATCACTGAAACCAACCACCTTGAGATGCTGGGATATAAGTCACAGGGTCACAGTCACACAGACAGAGCAAATCCCACGTGGAAGAAAAGGTTAGAGGCCAGAAGACTGCCAGAGACTGCCAAACTGCTTGGTATCCTAAGGAGTCAGCTCAATGACTCCTTAGTCATTGAGCTAAGGAGTCATTGAGCTCCTTGGTATCCTAAGGAGTCAGCTCAATGGTCAGGGCAAATAACAGCTATGCCCTGCCAGTCATCCAATGCCCTGCAGGAATAATAAGCTGGCCAAAGGAACCACAGACCACAGATGTGAAAACTCGAAAGCTCCTCATCATGCAGGGTTCCACCCGAAATCCAGCACCCTGAGACTATACACTAAGCGCCATGAAGGAGGCAAAGTGTCCAAAGTACAATACATGATGAAACCTCCAAGATCCATGAATCCGGAAGATGGCTCCAATGGATAAAGTGCTCAGTGAGTGTCTCAGCCAGTGAAAAGGGGAGGCAGACCTCCAGAGGTGCCATCATGGGAGAACAGGCCCCTACATGGGATGTACTACTGCCAGATAACTGAAGTGGCTGATATCAAGAAATCCTATCAATGGCTAGAAAGGGCTGGACTGAAAGACAGCACAGAGGCACTAATCATGGCTGCACAGGAACAGACCTTGAGCACCAGAGCAATAAAGGCCCAGATATACCACACCCGACAAGACCCCAGGTGCAGGCTGTGCAAAGAGGCCTCTGAGACAATCCAGCACATAACTGCAGGGTGTAAGATGCAGATGGCAGGAAAGGCATACATGGAGCGTCATAACCAAGTGGCTGGTGCAGTGTACAGGAACATCCGTGCAGAGTACAGACTGGAAGTACCAAGGTCTGGGAAACATCCCAGAAAAGACCTCAGACATCTCAGTCCACAAAAGTGCAGTCCTAGGAACAGCTAAGATACTGCGCAGAACCCTCAAGCTCCCAGGCCTCTGGTACCCGAGCTTGGATGGATGAGACCGCCCACGGGGGCCGAGGAGGGAATTTTTTTTTTAGTTGTTAATTGAGACACAATACTGAGAGAAAGGATCAGAAAAAGTAATAAAGCACAACATCATTGTTCCAGCCCTTTCATAAACTGCTTAAACTCTAGTAAGCATGAAAAGTTATTCTAGTACGCTTAGTTAGCTAAGTTCAAAATAAGCTGAGGAAATGTTTGCTTGAGTCCTTGCTTGAAACATTTACTTAATGAAACGTGGCCATGTAGGAATTGATAGGCATTCAATGTTTCTGCATGGTGAGGATATAGAAATAATGCCTGCTAAAGTGCCTGTCTTGAGAATGTAGGATATTTCTTAGAGCTCAGTGTCAGAGCTGCTCTTCAACTAGATTTTGCTTCTGTCTTTTACGATATTATTTGAGTGTTCCCATCTACATGTCTGTCTCTTTCTTTTAGGTCTCCAACTGGTTTGCTAATGCCAGAAGACGACTGAAGAACACAGTCAAACAGCCAGACCTAAGCTGGGCACTCAGGATCAAGTTGTACAACAAATATGTTCAGGGCAATGCAGAGAGGCTCAGCATCAGCAGTGACGACAGTGGCTCCGAAAGTACAATGCAATACTCTTTCAGTCCTCAAGCCATAACTTAGTAATATGAAATAATTTCTTCTTTTTACACACAAAAGCCTCAGTAATGGTTGTCAATTTCTAAATTCACTCTATTAGTTACATTATTAACAAACAATTAGTGTAGAAAAAAAACGTAGGATCAGTGGTTCAATTTTTTTCATGTGTCAAGTTGCTGGTGAGTTAGGTCAACCTACATAGCAGATTTGTCAATGGTATGTGAATGTGTGTGTGCTTGCCTGAATGAGAAGCATTGTGAAAGCACTTTTAACCAAAAAGGTAGGAAAAGTCCTATGTAAGTGCAAACCATATCATAGAATAATGTCTTTTATTGTTTGCATTTCCTTTTGTGAAGCAGATGCAGTGCGCATAGAAAAAAAACTCCATCCACACAAATTTTAATTTAGCATTGGATTGATTATATCCAAAGCCATGTTCTGAATATGTATACAGTTGCAAAAAAAACATGTGAACCCTTTGGAATTACATGAATTTCTGTATAAAATGTGTTCTGATCTTCATCTGAGTCACACTGAAAACACTGTCCGCTTAAACTAATATTGCACACATTATCATGTTTTATCAAACATAACATGTAAACATTCATCTTGCAGGGAGGAAAAAGTGGTTTGTGCAGTATTAGTTTAAAAGACTTTGTTGAACACATTTTATGTAGAAATCCATCCATAATTCCAAAGGGTTCATATACTTTTTCTTGCAACTGTAAATGGAAGTTTGTGACCCAGTCAAGAAACTCACAAGTCACGGCCGCAACCCACTGTCATCAAACAGGTTGCTGAACAAGCTCTTTCTCTTAGTCCATAATTGAAAATTATTAGCTCTTTGCAGCTATCTATTTACATGCAAACATGTTGATTCCCAAGGCAGAGATTGGTCTTTTTTGCTCAGTTGATAGCACAGACAACATGGTCAAGAAACAAAATAAAATGTATGTAGTCAAAATTGAAAGAATGGACAGAAAGGGAGAACACTGTGGTGTCAGTGATCTCTAATTATATCTTTGAGAAGGAGAGGCAGAGCATGTGGCTGAGGAAGGAATGTGTGCATGGTGTTTGCATTGTGTCTGCCACAGACCACTGCCTGCCAGAATCTCTCTGAATCTTCTCACTGTCACAATATGGTTATAAAGCTCCACAGCCTGATTTAACTTCTGAATCAGGCCCCCTGTTTTTATGTACAAGCCTTGTAAATGTAGATTGTTCCAAAGGTATGGGCCAGACCTGACTTTACCACCCCTACTTTTATCTGTCCTTAACCTGGTTTTGTAGCTACAGTCGCACTGCCTTATATAAAAAGGGCACAATTTAAAAGAAGTCAAAATATGAAAGATGTAGGTGTCAGTAAAGGATAATATTGACAATGGGCCAGTATAGTTATTTTAATTAATTTATATTATTATTAAGGATGTTGCTGTATTGCTGTATTCTGCCCCAGACATCAGAGCATAGTTACTGTATACTTATTCCCAAGTGCAATTTTGCTACCACATGTTTCTAACACAATAATAAATGAAAATCGCTGCTACAGCAGGAGAGAAACTGTTTGGAGAAATCAAAATCACAGCAGGAAGCAAGTTAACCTCTAATGTAGGTGAAAATGTAATACAGTACAGAACACAAGTAATTTCATCATTCCACTCATGAAAAAGGTAGTGGATGCTAATTTTAATAGGGAAGCCTATATGGCATGTTTAAGTGCTGCTAGAACAGCTGTTGTTTAATTGCACAACATATTATATCCAATCCCAATTATATCCAAAGTATAAGGGAGTTAAGCATTTTGTAAGACATTTTGTAAATGTCAGAATTTTATTTCCTTGACATCACAGATGGGGACAATCTTCAGAGGACACAAAATTACCCAGAGGAGCACAAGACTATGTACCAGAGTGTCATCAAAAAGGAACCATCGTCTATGGTCATGTGTGCAGGGTTGCATTCAGTTGAGGACAATGTTTCTCCGCCAAAGTACAAGAGCAGCCTGTTGCACCGCTACCTGAATGATTCGCTGCGACATGTCATGGTGGACAATGCTGTCATGGACGACCGTAAAAGGAACCACTCTGGATCTTTCAGCTCGAATGACTATGATGACGATCTACTCTCACCATCCTCTTCTGAAGCTGAGGCAAACTTTATTTACCGGGCTGGTAAGGATCCACATTTTATTCATTCTTATCTAACATGAGTTCTTCACACAACCTTTACTTGTTTTTTGTTTTGGTTTTGGGTTTTTTTTGTGTGTACAACATTTTGTTTTAATTCCTGCAGCTGGCCTATTGTTTTCAGTTTTCTGTCCATGTGTCCCGTTTTCTCTAAGCTACACCAATCCTGCATTTTAAGTGCTTTCCCCTTCCATAATTAATGATCTCTAATTCTTGTATGTATGTGTGTGTGTGTATGGAAATCTATCATCTATTTTTTCCAATTATAATATGTTTCAGAGTTTAAGACAGCACACATGATCTACAAAACATATCACAATAACCAATTTTGAGACAATTATTACAGCTACAATCTTATTCACCGGAAAATTTTCAACCCCAGTTACAAAAAAATGTCAACAACAAACAAACAAACAAAACAAAACAATTTTTTCCACATCTTCTGTTTGTTACACAATTGTAAATGAGCTCATGCTTTCTATAAAACATTAAAATAAAAATTTCAAGCTGATATGTGGCACATGTTCTATTGTAAATACAATAAGATTTAATGACATTTTCAAGTAATTACATTCTGCTTTTATTTACATTTTAAACATCCAGTGTTTTTGGAATCGAAAGAGGTTGGTAAACCTCCCAACCTAAAAAAGTGCAACGACCCACAGAGACACGGTGTAACTATTAATCTAATGATGAATGATACAGAAAAGAAAAGGGGGAGACACAAGCTGAGCTACAAACATGTGAGAAACTAAATACTAACACAGTCAACAGAAGTCTAACAAAGTCAAGACACATTCAAACCAAACTCTAACAGAACAACACAAACCTTCACAAAGACAGTGACTGAAACAGGAATCTTGAGAAGCAAAAGACAGACCAGGACAAGGTGTAACATCTATGACAATCCAGCAAAGAGAGGACACACAGACAACCACTTAAATACAAACAGCAAATACAACACAAGTGCAAACAATGGCGAACACAGAAACCAGGCAGTTACAAAACCAATGAAAAAGAAAGGGGAACAAGGGCGCCCTCCGGGGGTTAGAGGGCAGAATGTTACTATCAAACCTTTGTGGGACTTCTGTACATTTACTTTTTGTTGATGGCTACGAATTTGAATTTAAAATGTAGGGGACACAAAGCAAATAACTTTCCTGTTCAATCAGGGACATGTGTTTCATATTATCAGAGAGTAATTAAAGGGGGAATCATGCAAGTCAGATGACATGCATTAATATGGTTATAGTTTAGCAAATATGTAAAACCTGAGCATACATTAGTCTTTTCTATAGCAAAGCATGTGCTGAGACTCACAGATAGGTAAGGAAAATTAATAAACCAATAGAGACTTGAAATTCCCTGAGTTAGCCATTGCGGGCAGTGTTATTTACGATTGCAAGACTTCAGCCAGTTTCTGGCTCTGAAGAAAATGTGCAAGCACACAGACACATATATTTGTATTCACTGTAGGGAATAAAATTCTTAGAACACAAGGAGCAGTCAAATTCCATCACACATGCCAGGGATTTTATGCCAAATTACCTTTAATGGGATATTAAATGGCAGGGATCTGGCTGAATGTTCTTCTGTCGTTCTTCTTCTTGCTCAGTCCCAGATTTCACCTAGTTTGATATAAGGGATAAAGAAGCTTAAGTTACCAAATAACTCCCAATGATTGTGTGAACGAAAACTAGGAGATCTTGGTAAGATATTTTATATTGACGGTAATACATTTTCTTAGGTTCTCTTTATACTGTTTCTAGTTTCTGTTAAATTCAATACCGTAGTCTAGTAGTGAATGTGGTTGCGAATGTTCCTGTTCAAATTACAGAAACAGTCGACTGCAACCTTTTCAAAGTATACGTTATAAATTAAAAATTATTACCAGTCAACAAGTTCTACTACGATGTTAGTGACTCTGTCACCACATCACAAAGGTTTCAATTTTAACAATGGCGTGAATGAAATGAGTTGGCCAAATTTCATGGCAATTCACTTAGTTTTAATTGTCTATACCCTTTGATCAGAGCAAAAATCCCAGAATTGGGGGGACCTGGTGAATGACCTGCAGAGAGCTGGGACCGAAGTAACAAAGGTTATCGTCAGTAACACACTACACCGACAGGGAATCAAATCATGCAGTGCCAGACGTGGCCCCCTGCTTAAGCCAGCACATGTCCAGGTCCATCTAAAGTTTGCCCGTGACCATGTGGATGATCCAGAGGAGGATTGGGAGAACGTCATGTGGAGGAAGAGAATTGCTGAGTTGCATCCCAAGAACACCATACCCACTGTGAAGCATAGAGGTGGAAACATCATGCTTTGGGTCTGTTTTTCTGCAAAGGGTACAGGACAACTGATCCATGTTAAGGACAGAATGAATGGGGCCATGTATCGTGAGATTCTGAGCAAAAACCTTTTTCCATCAGCAAGAGCATTGAAGATGAGACATGGCTGGGTCTTCCAGCATGACAATGAGCCCAAACACACTGCCTGGGCAACAAAGGAGTGGCTCCATAAGAAACATTTCAAGGTCCAAGAGTGACCTAGCCAGTCTCCAGACCTCAACCCTGTAGAAAATCTGTGGAGGGAGTTGAAAGCCTGTGTTGCCCAGCGACAGCCCCAAAACATCACTGATCTAGAGGAGATCTGCATGGAAGAATGGGCCAAAATACCAGCTACAGCGTGTGCAAACCTGGTGAAGACCTACAGGATACGTTTGACCTCTGTCATTGTCAACAAAGATTAAATTACAAAGTATTGAGTGGAATTGTTGTTATTGACCAAATATTTCTAAATAAATTCTTTAAAAATCCTACAATGTGGTTTCCTGGATTTTTTTTGTACCTATGATGAAAATTGCAGACCTCTGTCATCATTTTAAGTGGGAGAACTTAATAGAGCACAATTGGTGGCTGACTAAATACTTTTTTGCCCCATTTTCCCACACACACAGCATTATGCAAAAGTTTTAGGTCATGTGCTTGTTTGGTTCGGTGTTTCTCGTTGTCCCCTGCCTCCTTTTTCACCGTTTCACTGTCAACCCGTCACCAGTCAAGAGTATGCTAACCCTAATTATACCTGGATATAAACACGTAGTTCACTTACTCCAGAATAAAAACCTCCATGTTGGACACCATTTTTGTCTGGACGTGATGGGACAACGTCCTGTAAAAACATTGTTGTGTCATTGTTTTGCAGTTGGACATCTTAGAGAACGATGAAAAAAATGTATAGAGCAGAGACTGTTTGGTAGCTCAGCTTTAAATGAGCCTCGCGAATGTTGTTCATTCTATACCTAGTCTTTATCTGTTTAGGAAGCCCAAAGAATGTGGCTGTGTGGCTTTCTATAAATGCCTCATGGAATGCCAAGCCTATCATCATAGTCAGACAGGACAACACATTTGCACAGGCTATAAGCATGCATCCTCATTAACACACGTGCACAAACATACTCATATTTTACCTTTATTGTCTTATTTTTCAGAAACCATGGACCACAGATCAAGTAAATGTGACAAGTATGTGAACTTTCTGTTGCCTGCAAGGTTCTTGTTCATCTCAAACTCAACATGAATTCTGATCCTTGCTCCATGTTTTGTTTATTTGTGTGGCTGTTTTGCTGCTTATCAGTGGCTACAGTGATGTTGGAACTGTACAGAAAGAGAGCATGAAGAGCAGAGATGAGACATACTGGAAGGAGATCAGCACAGACATGGCTTTGACTGATTTGGCGCAGGGGAAGGACAGTGCCTCTGGGATCATCAGCTGCATCATCCAGAAGTCTTCTCATATAGCAGAGATCAAGACTGTAAAAGTGCCACTGGTGTATTACCACTGAAATCATCAGCCTGTTTCTGTGAATATATATATATATACAGTAATGTGCAAAAGTTTTAGGCAGGTGTGAAAAAATGCTGTAAACAAAGAATGCTTTCAGATATCAATTTACAAAATGCAAAGTGAGCGAACAAAACAAAAATCTAAATCAAATCAATATTTGGTGTTAATACTGGAAGTGATGGCACGGCCCCCACAGAGCCCTGATCTCAACATCATCAAGTGTATCTGGGATTACACGAAGAGACAGAAATATGTGAGAAACCCTACATTCACAGAAGACATGTGGTTAGTTCTCCAAGATGTTTGGAACAACCTACCGGCCGAGTTCCTTCATAAACTGTGTGCAAGTGTACCTAGAAGATTTGCTGCTGTTTGGAAAGCTTGTCTCTCAAATCACCAGATACCGCTTTGCACTTTTTATTTTCTCCGTGCTCAGTGTGACACACAACACAAAGGTTGAGTTCATTTCTTAATTTAACTGGTTGCAAGTGTGATTACTATATTACCCACACCTGTTACTTGCCACAAGTGTGTCTAAATACAAATTAGAGGAGCATCACATGCTTGAAAAGTAATGATTTCTTACAATTTTGATAAGGTGCCAATAATTTTGTCCAGTCAATTTTTGAGTTCTGTGTGATTTTTTCTTTAATTTTATTCCAGTCCAAACGAAAACAATAAACACATAAATACCAAAACATTTGCAATTGGAAAAAAATTCTGGGAGAAATGTTGCATTTTCTGACAGAATTGCCAGGGTTCCGATATATTTATCCATGACAGTACAGTTAGTTATACAGGTGCTAGTCATATAATTAGAATATCTTTTAAAAAGTTTATGTATTTCACTAATTCCATTTAAGAAGTGAAACTTGTATAATGTTGGTTCGTTGGTTCATTCCACACAGGCTAATACATTTCAAGTGTTTATTTCTTTTAATTTTTATGATTATTACTGACAACTAACGAAAAAATTTGAATATTACTTAAGACCAATACAAAGAAAGGATTTTTAGAAATCTTGGCCCACTGAAAAGTTTGAACATGAAAAGTATGAGCATGTATAGCACTCGATACTTAGTTGGGGCTCCTTTTGCCTGAATTACTAAAGCAATGCGGCATGGTCAGTCTGTGGCACTGCTCAGGTGTTATGAGAGCCCAGGTTGCTCTGATAGTGGCCTTCAGTCCTTCTGCATTGTTGGTTCTGGCATATCGCATCTTCCTCTTCATAATACCAGTCAGTCCAATAATGGTCAGTCGAATTTGCTGGTCAATACAGGGATACCATGGTCCTTAAACCAGGTACTGGTATTTTTGGCACTGTGTGCAGGTGCCAAGTCCTGTTGGAAAATGAAATCTGCAACCCTATAATGTTGGTCAGGAGCAGGAAGCATGAAGTGCTTTAAATGTCCTGGTACAGCTGTGTTGACCTCGGACCTCAGAAAACACAGTGGAGCAACACCAGCAGAGGACATGGCACCCAAACCATCACTGACTGTGGAAATTTTACACTGGACCTAAAGCAACATGGATTCTGTGCCTCTCCTCTATTTCTCCAGACTCTCGGACCCTGATTTCAGCTGATACCCGTCTTGCATACGTTTGTGCGTAGTGGTTCTTGAAGCCAGCTGCAGTCCACTCTTTATGAATCTCCCCCACATTTTTGAATGGGTTTTGTTTCACAATTCTGTCCAGGGTGCGGTTATCCCTACTGTGTTCACCCTTTTTTCTACCACATATTTTCCTTCCCTTTGCCTGTCTATTAATGTGCTTGGACACAAAGCTTTGTGAACAGCTAGCCTCTATTGCAATGACCTTTAGTGTCTTGCCCTCCTTGTGCAAGGTGTCAATGATAGTCTTTCGGTCAACTGGCAAATCAGCAGTCTTCCCCATGATTGTGTAGCCTACAGAACTAGACCGAGAGACCATTTACATTTATATAGATTTTCACCTTACTGTTATTTGTGCTAAATGAACACTTCTTAATACATTATTCTTCATAAGTAAATAAGTAAGTAAATAAGTAAAGTAAATTTGGACCACTTTGTATCTTTTAAATGTGCAGTGATAAAGAGAGCTGCACTTCTGGAATGAACAGCTTTTTGTTAATGCATGTAATGAAATTGATTGCTCAAGTTAATTCACAGGCACAAGCTGAGAAGGCTGTGCAGACTGTAGGCTTCCACATGTGTTTTTGTACACCTGACATAGGCAAGGTCATCAAGGAAAGCTTTATGTCTTTAATAACATTGTAAACCAACCTTTGGACCAAATGCTTCCCACACATCTCATATGACTCCTGTCAATCAGCTTTTGTTGTGTACCTGTGATTACTCACTTTGGTGCAGTAAATGTCTTTCCCATGTAATGTAAATCCCATTTTCGCACCTTTTCTTACAATAGTAAAGCATATATTATATTTTTTTTGATGAGACTGGATGTTCAATCCAATGACATTTGACAAATACTTTGTATTGTTCAATTTGATCTTATGTTAAATTTCTTTTATAAAACCAGTTGTTACATGGGCAAAACAAGTATAAACATCTGAATTATATGAAGCACACTGTGTGTTTGCTCATTTGTTAATGTTACTGTTTCTGTCACAGTCCAGCTCAGTAATCCCAGGAGGGCACTGTGTTTTCTGTCTGTCCCTGCCTGTGTCATGTCACGTCCTCCTCCTGTGCTGTATAGTTATCAGTTACACCTGTTTTTAATTTCCGGTTCAGTTTAGTATTTTAGATCCCTCTGTGGGTGTTGGTGTTGCCCAGGTCCTACCCATGTCCTGTTCTGATGCTCCTGTTTCGCGCTGTTTTGAATCTTGTATTAGTTTATAGTTATTGCCTCTGTTTACAGTGAGATTCTGTTGTTATCTGTTTTAAAGAAACATTATTTACAGTTAAGTCTTGTCTGTTAGGTCATGCATGTGGGTCCTGAATCTGTCTCTTAGTCTCTCTTTAGCACTAGTAGTAACACCAATCCATAACGGTTTCATTTATTTGCATTAGCAGATTTTTTTTGTTGATACTTGAGTGCAGTGAAAGAAGATTATGGTACAAGTACTATTACCATGCATTTGGAGATGTGTTTGTGTCCACTTGAGCAATCCAAGTTGTGCCATGGGTAGATAACTTTGCTGTAGAATAATGTTAGTGTTTTTAAAATTAGATCCCCAATGAAGCTGGAAAGAAATTTGAACCAAA
The DNA here is from genome assembly GCA_030770545.1 of Macropodus opercularis. Taxonomy (NCBI): domain Eukaryota; kingdom Metazoa; phylum Chordata; class Actinopteri; order Anabantiformes; family Osphronemidae; genus Macropodus; species Macropodus opercularis. The sequence continues at coordinate 10,812,882 of JAUCMP010000028.1, read as the reverse complement.
ACAGAGCACTGACCAATGATGCTTTTGCTATATATATATAATTTTATTTTATTTTATTTCAGCCTAAAAGGCAAAAAAGATATTATACACAAAAATGGTGAACATACTTATGTAACAAAAACAATAAAAGACACTGGGTTCATACACATATATCTCTGTTTATTCTGATGTATGAAAAACAAGAACAGAACCAAATTAGAGCAAACATCTGCCCTTGCCGGGTCCTTTATACATCAACACAAGCATCTGCTTAAAATGCTGAAATTATATCAATTTTCTGTGCCTTAGCAATAAATCTGGTTAGGAATAACTAGTCTTTATGTTAGTTTTAAATTTGAGAGATACACTTAGAATTAGACTTAGAATTTGTAACGGAATATTTCATTATTTATCTACATTTACATTTTTTCCCAATCTTTCTTTATTTAACATGTTATGCTTTAATCCCATGCACAATTGACATTCCACACAGAGCAGCTGGGTTTCAAATTTATTTTTGGGACTGAACTTACTGCTCTAACCATTAGGGCAATGCAACAATGAAAATAGGTTACAGCCGTACCATGCAGGTACCAGGCTCATGAATGGGTACTTGCGTATTGTGTGGGTGTGTATAGTCTCACATATAGATGGGCAGGTTTTGGGGGGAATGTATGTGACAGTATGTGTATGGGTGTATGCATGCTAGTGGTGCGGCTGATGTTTGGGTGGACCTATCCTGGCTCGGGCTGCAGGATCCTGCTGCCTAGGCAGCCTCTTCCTATGACTCCCCCTAATGCCTGCCTAGTGCTGCAAGCCCACCGTGGCGCTGGCGGTGGTGTCTGGTCGTTGGGAGGGACGCTGCTCCATTACTGCGGGGGAGGCAAACCGGGGATGAGTCCCCCTCGGGGCGCCGGGGGCCCTTGCCTGTGGGTTCTTTGCAGACCGTGGGGGTACAGGTTCTGATCCTCCCAGCGGGGGGAGGGTTTTCTTCTGCTCCTCACGGGGTGGGCTGGCGCTGGCTCATCAGTGGCCGGGGTCTGGCTCCTAGTGCTGTTCCCGTGGCTGCTGCTTCATGACGTCTGCCCTGCCGGGCCTGAGGGGTGTGTGGGGCTCTGGTTACTGAGTCCTTTCTTACCACCTGTTGGAGCGTTGGGGCGGTAGGGACCCATCAACCTGGTTTCTACTAGTGGCGCTGTCCATGCATCAATGAATGATGTAGTTTTGCTGTTTCGGGATAATGAGACAAACTATATCAGCAACAATGTGCATGCGTGTTATGATGTATCTTCTTCTTATTACTTTCAAAAATGATGTTATCATGGTGTTGGTATTGCTGTACATGTACCTATAGTCGTTGTATGGTTATTATTATTATTGCTGTTGTTGGTATTGTAGTTGTTGTCATGCAATGTCATTATTATTATTATTATCATACCTACCAGTACTGTTATTAATCAATTTCATCACTACTACTTATTAAAGTAGTAAAGTAAGTAAAGTAAAGTAGTAAAGTAGTAAAGTAAATTATTATTAATTAAATATTCTCAATCACTGTTAGTTGTACTCTGTTGGTTGTACTATGTGTTCTGTTCTTTGTGCCCCCTCCCATTCATCCTATCCAATCCAGAGACTGACATTTCATTTCGATGGACCAATTAAAACATACACAGATCTTCAAAGAGGGGTTCATAGTTTATGTATCCCTTCTGAAAAAGCAAACCTGCCCATCACAATACAGCATCCAGCACATACATGATGGATGCTAAACTGCTGGACAGGAAACACAGGGGGAAAAAAAGACAATAGGTTGAACTAGCAATTCTATAAAGTAATTTTTGTAAACTCATATATATAAAGTATCAAAAAGAACCCTATGATGTAATGGTGTGTCAATAAAAACAGCAACCTCCAAATGATTGGCAAATAACAGAAACTGTCAGGGCAGCCTCTTGAGCAGATGTCTTTTTTCCAGTGTAGTTTCCAGTGCACTTTCTGCCAGATTCAAACCCATTTTCATAATCACCCAGGAATTATACACATACCAGTAAAAGCATTGGCAGAGTGAGTTATAGCTGTGGCCATGTTTCCCGAGAACTCAGCCAAGAAGATGATTTAGGTAGATGACACGTCCAAGTCTTCATCCTGAGTAAAGGGAAATGGAAAGATCGGGGAGTGTCACCTAACTGACATTATGAGTTAAAGCAACCAATAAGAGTTTATTGGTTGCTTTAAGGTCCATCTTCATGAGAGTCAATCATTACAAATTATTTTATTAGTATTATAATTTTTTTTATCTTATTAGTCACCATAGCTTTTCAGGATGTCTACAGTAGTAACTGTTGCACAATAAATCCAACATTAACACAAATTTGTTTTCTTTAAAAATACTTTTATTTGTTTAATACACTAAATGGTTTGTAGTGAATTTTGTATACATTCAATTACATAATTTGTAAAGAAACAATCCTAACAAATGGCTAAAACTCAATTTACAAGTAAAGCAGTGTGTAATGGGGTTTGAACATAAAAAGGAAGCTTTAACAAGTTAAGAGCCACCACATTTTGGTATGATCTATGTTTAAACAGCAATAGTATATGCATGTATAAAATATATAGGTTGTTGTAAACTGATTTTAAGGTCCATCACAGAATGGCACATAATTTTTTCATGCAATTAAAATAGATTTAAAAATGCACTTTGTGATATAACTATGCACACTTTTAAAAGCATGCACAGTCATATTACAGAGTGGAAATGACTAAATAAATCCATGTTCATTTTGACTCGCTCTTTTACAAGGTTAATAAACTATGAGAACATTTTCCTCAAATGTCCTTGACAGCATCACATCACTTGAATAATACAAACACTGTAAGAGGTTGGGGTATCATTACATTTACAACGGCTTCTTAAATACAAGCACAAATTAGTATTGTGAAATCCATCAGCAACGAGCACAGACTTTTCCTCCATTTTACTAATTTAGTAGAAACACCTCTATGACTCACTGCTCTGTTTAATATTGAACTTTTTATTTGTCCTTGTCTGAGGAGTCTCTATGAAAGGCTATGGTAAAAATACATGCCGTTTGTGATGTTATCTGTCTGAGTTAGGGGAAAACATTAGGTATATAGAATATAAGCAATTTTGTTTTCTACAAACAATGGAAAGCTCATTGGTGACATCCTCTATTTATTCATTTTCAAAAAGATATGAAAGGCCAAGTCAATAAAAACAGATCATTTTGAGAAAAAAATGGTGCAATGGAATGCAGGATGCCTTAGCTAGATAATAATCTCCAGCAAAATGTTCAGAGATTGTGCCCTGGGTGGGTGAGATCAAGACAGAGTACAGAAAAAAACCGAGGAGAACACACTCCTGCATATCACTGTAAATGCACTTGCCAAGGCAAGGGGCACCAAAGAAAGAAAGGGGAAAAATAACGTAACCCTCCTGTTATGTTCGTTTCTGACGGACAGCAGTGATGTTTAATTATATAAAAGACACATTTAATTATATAAAAGTGTCAGAAACGAAAAAGTCCCAAAAAACATTGTTTATATCTCATCATTAACTCCATTACTAACCATTTCAATCAATATTTAATTCAGTGATGTTCTTTACTGCTCACAGACCATGGTTTAATGAGAATAATTCACTAAATTTTTACAAAAAATCCATGTTAAAACTTTTTTAATGTATACTGAAAAGACCTATATATAAATTACAATAGTTTTATATGTATTTAAGTCTTTAAAATTTTATTTTAGATTTAGATTTTTTTTAATGGAGTGATGTTGATAAATTAAAACGAGACACCTCTTCTGTTCAGGGTTAAATTGACCCGCTAACTTAAAATCAAGCCCCCTGAGACCTTGTGCCTTATCAAGCACGACCCTGATTTTTCTCTCTGGCTCCTCCAACCGGCTTTCCAGTGTAAACCTGCATGTTCATTGCATAGCTGGTGTTTGCATCATATGCTACCCAGATTTTTATATCATATTTAGCTGGTTTGGAAGGCACACAGTACTTAAATGGGCAGCGACTTCTGAATGCCACTAGCCTTTCATCTACTGTGACACTAAGGCCAGGTATAGAATAGTGGAAGTTGATCCACCCACTTGTCCCACACTGTCCTGATAGCTGCCACTCTTGTCCATCTCCAGTCTGACAGTCCTTGTTTCTCGATTATGGAATCGGATTACTCTGGAAAAAATATGAAAAGTCTCCAAAGACATTGTGGCGCATTTTAAAAATGGTTTTCTGTATTGAGCTGGGCCTGAGGAGTTCAAAAGCTGACTTGATGTCTGTCACACGAGTCAGTGCCATCCTAGTGTGTTCAGGTCTTTATTATATTTTCTGCAGACAATTTTGCCTGATATGTACTTGGGGACGAAGACGACTGAATTTCACAGTTTTTGTTGTGAATGTCTTGCAAGGAGGAATATGTTCATTTAGTTCATCAGATTCCAAATTGACCTCAACATAGTCTTCATCTTCAGAGACATCCTCCTCTACTTCACTGTCCTGATCAAGAATTAGTTTCATAGCCTCCAGGTCTGTCATCTTTTTACTTCTGCTGCTCATTTTCTAAACCTCTGACAGAATCTATGATGTGTAGCTGCAATATGTAATGTTGGTAGGAGTCCCTTTCAGAGAACCTTTATATATTTTGCCCCTCCCTTTTGAGTGGCCACTCAATGTTTGTCCACAGGAACTGAGAAGGTTCCTGTCATAAGTAAACATGTGCATTCTCACACTTCAAAGATGAGGTCAAGAGAATGCATGTGAACATGTGAGTGTAAGACAGGGGTGTATTTGTGTGTCATAGTTGCAAAGAAACAAATAGTATTTGATCTTTCTGACTCTTTTTTGCTTCCATTTTGTCTGTTGGGTCAAACTGACCCAAACAGTAGCTTTGTAATAGAAACATGTGGGGGGTGGACCATTTCAAACTGAAAAAATACTTTTACACATGCAAGTTTTTCTGTTTTTTTTTGACCTGGAACATAACAGGAGGGTTAATCAAAAGCTTGTTCTGTGCTTCAGATCTGGACGGGTTTGACCAACCTGTGGTCACTCATATTGCAATAAAATCTAAGAGAATACTGCCACACTGAAAAGCTTTTCTGAGCTTTAACTGAGATTTTTAACAGCATGTCACTAATAAGGAGAGAACTCTCTCACATACAGGACTGTTCAAAAGTTTTAGGCAGGTGTGAAAAAATGCTGTAAACAAAGAACGCTTTCAAAAAGGAAGAGAAATCTAAATCAAATCAATATTTGGTGTGACCACCCTTTGCCTTCAAAACAGTTCTTTACAGTTTTAGCAATTCTTCTAGGTAGACTTGCACAGTTTTTGAAGGAACTCGGCTGGTAGGTTGTTTCAAACATCCTGGAGAAATAACCACGGCTTCTGTGGATGTAGGGTTTCTCACATCCTTCTGTCTCTTCATGTAATCCCAGACACACTTGATGAAGTTGATCAGGGCTCTGTGGGGGTCATGCCATCACTTCCAGTACTGACGTAGTAACACCAAATATTCATTTTATTTAGAATAGTCTTTTGTTCGCTCACTTTGCATTTGGTAAATTGACAAAAATAAATAAGCCTTATTTAGATATCTTAAAGCATTCTTTGTTTACATATTTTTTTTCACACCTGCCTAAAACTTTTGCACAGTACTGTATATTAACAGAAAGGCTGAGCTGCAATTGTATTTATGTGCAGAGTTTTAATTAGAAAATGTGCAAAAAGTAGTGTCTATATGAACACGGTATGTGTTCAACCCTTCCAGCTTACAGTCTAAAGACAGCTCATCTCAGGATAGTGAACTGTGGAAGAGTGGGGTGTACCTGTATTTAAGTTAGCCTAAATACCATTATTTGTTCAGTATTTACACATGTATTTATGAACGTGTGTAAATTTGTTGGTTTTTAAAATTTGTTTTTCCTACACCAAAGAGCAGTAGCCACCACAAGTTCCACCTCCTGCATCTTCATCGGACAGCTGGACTCCTCTGCCATGGCTCTCATTTTGCCATAAACCCGGAGTCTGGATGATCTTCTCGACGAGCTCCTCAAAGGCGCACTGAACACCATCCTTGGTCTTAGCACTTGCCTCTATGAGCACATAATGTCAGTGGAGGAGTGGAGGGAAAGACAACAAGTAAACAACATTAGAAAAGGAAAGATACATAAGGAGGGGAAAGAGAAAATGAGAAACAGATTATTAATTGATATTCAATAATAGAATTAAAATAAAACAAGTTTGGAATTTTGGTAAAACATTTAACATAACATTAGCACTGCAGGATAAGTCATTTTAATTCACTTTTTAACCAGCTCTATTACTGCAAACATGTGAAAAAAAATGTACAGGGAAAAAAAACTGTTTTATATGAAGCCTGTTGTTTAACCATGCAAGAATTCCTCAGCAAGAATGATAGTTATTTAAAAGCTATTTGGCCTGTATTTCAGTCCAGTTATGCTAGCAGTGCTTTGTAAGAAAGGGAATCCTCCAAACCAACCTATAAAAAGCATGGAATGTTTTCTTGCAAACTTCAGCCCTTCAGCTCTGTCTAGCTCATGGTTTTCCTACAACAACAAAAAAGAGGTAATTGCTTATTTAAAAGCTGTCTACAGTTTTCACAGGGGAAAAAGAAACAAGAATTTATTAGGGATAAAAATACACATTCAGTTATATCCACTCAAAAGAACACCTCAAGAAAAACACTTTATTACTCCATTCACACTTAAAAATTACTTTGATCACATAAGAAATCAAGGCAGGGCCAAACCTATGTAGAAAGCATGTATCGTATAATTTATATATTTCCTTGTTCAAACAAACAACCCTGGAAATAAATAACATTTCATAGCCACACAAAACTGTGCACAAATGCATACCTTGTCGATTTTATTTCCTACAAGCATTTTCACCAGGTCATTTTTCGTACAGTACGCCTCCAGCTCACCAAGCCAGTTATTGAGCTTAGTAAAGGTTTCTCTTCGAGTAACGTCATATACTGTGCAGAAACAAATAAACAATGTTTACAATTAAGTCAGAACTATACCAAGACTGTAAATTCTCTAAACAGGAGGACAGAAGATTGGGAAACACACAATTGCTGAGCAGAGGTGTAACTCTGAAAAGAAGACTGGCAACACGCACAAGTTTTAACAGTGATTGTGTCAACAGCGTGGCTTACCCAGGATGACTCCTTGAGCACCACGGTAGTAACTAGGCGTCAGGGTACGGAAACGCTCCTGTCCTGCAGTGTCCTGCCAAACACAACCATCAGTACCATGACTGGTGGCTCAAACATACCACACCAAGGCATTAATATAAACAAGACTGACTTATTTCCGTCTTTCATAGTGTGCACAGAAATAAAATGTTGCCTAGGCGCCATCTTCTGGAACTTTGAAGATCACTTACCCATATTGCCAACTTTGCCTTGTTACCATCTACAGCAATGGTCTTGACTTTAAAGTCAACTCCTAGACAATGAAAAAAGAAATACTGCCTGTATCGGTTATTTAGATGCAGGGGCATTTCAGTGGCAAAGTTCTGCTCATCTTAAGTTAAATTTATATTGTGTAAGAATATATTAGCACTGAGCTGCAGAGATAACAAATTAAAATCTGCATTAACTCAAAATGATTTGAAATTGCATATGAGATGAGAACTATCACTGAGTGTCCTTTAGTCTAGAAAAATGAGGAGCAGATGTGAAATAATTTACAGGCAGCATACAATTCACATAATTTCAATATAGTAACAAAGATTACATTTAAGAATCTTCTGTGCTGGAATGTAAGTGTATGCAATTAAATCTAATTTCATGTACAAAGGTTTTGCTTTATAAAGGTCTGTACTACCTAAATTTATACAAACACAAATATTTGTTAAATCTGAGATTTTGTGCAGGTTTATTAACTGTATATGGTCTTAAACCTTACTTTGAGATAACTTGTTAATTTGCACTATATAAATAAACAGAATTTCAAATATTTAAATTTGTTCAACTTTTTATTAGGTGAATTCAATTTGGTTACTCACCTATCGTTGCTGTTTGTTCAGGGTCAAACATATCATCTGTAAATCTTAACAAGAGGCTGTGGACAAAAATAAGAAAACAAATACATTTTGTCCTTTACTTGTATAAAGACTCACAAGCTCTGAATGACATCAACACTAAACCACATTGAGCATAGCAATAACTAATCACTGTCGATGATGGCAATGATACTTTTTAACTTTATCCAGGCACCAGTCAAAAAGTGTATATTATATGAGGGCCATAAAGCCACAGAGTTGTTCTTGCAGACAAAGGCATTATATCATTTACTGTATGAAATAAAATTAGCGAACCAGACACCTACATCACATTGAAAGGACACAAACATATAATATTTTCTGAGAATTTGTAAGGTATTATAAAGGTATTTGACAATTCAAATAATACTGGAAAACAATCATAGTTTTCATATTATAGAAGCAATTTATTGTATTGCACAAATCCTATTTAATAAATACACATTTCTGGAGACAACACATTTGGCCTGAAAAACACACTAATGGTAAAATACAAAATTGCCAACTTTTTTGATGATGCTTATGTTGAGATGGTTATTGTAAGTCATCTATTAATTAAGCTGCGATAAGAGCTCCCTCTATTTCCCTCATCCTTTCTTCTTCTATCCACTAACACACAATAATACCATTGTGATTAACTTTGTGTCTTCTTTGTCCAGTAGTTGTGCTTCTCCTTCTGCATCTCCCTATGTATGCTTCCACAAAAGTGTTCTTGGACTCACAGCTGTAAGTTTCCAGTGTGCAGATTTTGGCCCACCTAAGCTGCCTGTGTTTTGTTTGTTGGTTGCTGTTGTTGTTGCTCTTTTGTCAGATGTTATTTTTTCCTGCCCACTGTTGCCTAGTGTTTGCTCGAGTTGAAATGTTTAGGTTCTCAGCATAAGTAAAGTTGTATTATTTTGTCCTGTAAGGTCTTAAACCTTGTTGAATGTTTTTTGGGGGTGCTACATAAATAAACTGAAGGGAACTAATTTAAACAGAACAGAACTATCTAACTATCAGAACAGAATGACTCCTGCATCGCACTCTGTACTTGTGAATTATACAATTTTATATATAATTTAAACTATTCGATCTTTAGAAGAAACCTCAGCAGTGCACTATTAATGACGCTTACAACAACAAGATTGAAAACAACATGAAACGTGCTTCGGATGCAACATCTGTAGCCATTTATTTTACATCACGTCAACAACCAGTGACAGCCGGGTTAGTTAGCTAATGTTAGCGGTTTAGTAAATCTACCCCACATCTTTGTTTAAATTTAGCAGGCATGAGCTTTTCCGTATTCATAAAAATGACTATCACTGATAAATTCATTGTTGCTAAACCATGAAGTGCCTTTTGAAACTGAAGTCATGTCGTTGGCCGCTAAGCTAACACTAGCTACCTAATGCTACGATAAGCAGTGAACCACGGCAATTTTTTGACGATAAAAGCCTACCTGGACTTTCCAACGCCGCTTTCCCCTATTATCAATATTTTCAATGTTGTTAATATGTCTTCTTCCATAGTGTAAATCTCAAAGTTACAGTCTAAAGTAAATTTCGTTGCTATTCACTGCTCAGCACATAGATTCTCAAACAGCGCTTAGTTACGAAGCTTCACTCCAACCTTAACTGCCGTCACTTCCGGTAACACCGGTGTTCTGCATTACGGAGTGACCGCGTTAACTGATGACCTATGTATGCCGCACTGGTTGCTCGTAGTTACGGACGTTTATCAGACTCATAATTCAAATGACAGTTAATTTGTCAATTGTCAATTCAAAGTGCAATTTGGTCATGTAATTTGAAACTGCTTTGCAATTCATTATCAAGTGACAATTCAAATTTCTATTTTCTTAATTTAAATAAGATAAGATAAGATAAAAGATAATCATTTATTGATCCCACATTAGGGATATTCAATTTTTACAACAGCTACAAATAATAGGACGTGCAAAAAGACAGAAAAGGTTTTAAGATTTTAAGATTTTACAATATTTGCAATGTTTACAATACTGTGTTTGAGAAGCAGACACTGCATTTACTTGCAATATAGCGCGTACAGGGTGGGGCTGCTAGATTGCTTCGTTATAAAGTTTAACAGCCGTGGAAATTAAGTACCTATTGCTCCTTCCTACACTGTGGGTGGATCAGTCTCCACTGAAGGAGCTACACAGAGCCTCCACTGTCTGGTGCAGTGGGTGAGAAGCATTGTCCATGATGGAGTCTCTTTCTGTCCCAGTCCATGCTGGCTGCACCCCAGCAGACCACAGTGTAATGGAGAGCAGAGGCTACCACAGAGTCATAAAAAGTTCTTAACAGAGGCCTGCTCACTCCAAAGGACCTCAGTCTCCTCAGCAGGTAGAGGCGACTTTGGCCCTTCTTGTACAGGGCATCACTGTTGTGAGTCCTGTCCAATTTACGGTTGAGGTGAAGACCCAGGTACTTAAAACTGTCCACTATCTCAATGTTTCAATGCCCTGGATGTTCACCGATGAGTGACATGGTGGTTTCCTCCGGAAGTCAATCACCATCTCCTTTGTTTTACTGGTGTTTAAGCACATGTTGCTCTCACACCGCACTGTTAGTGGGGATGTAGCTCAGTGGTACAGTGCATGCTTTGCATGTATGGGCCAGTCGTGGATAGCTGGAACAGACTTTCAGCCACCAATCAAATTGCATCATTTCTCTCTCCCTCCAGGGTGCTGAACTGCTTCCTGAATCCCGGTTCGATTCCCAGTCATGGCAAAGTTTGTGCAACATGATTAAAGATAATTGATGAGTTCTAATGTTTTACTTTTACTTGGTGTAAATTTACACAAAATGTAATTGTTTTATTGTGGAGGCTATTTGGGCCCTATTTAAGTTCCATGTTACAAAAGCGACAATTGCGTCCTGTGGACCGAGGCTCCGTTCTTTTTCTCATCTGAGGGAGAAAACAGCTGGGGGCAGTTGGTGATGGCTGGCCTAGTAAAATTACAACAATGACAAGAAGAGTGTGAGACTTGAGTTTACCTATTTAACATGTGCACAACCAAATCAACTATTTTAACACTTACTTTGTGCTCTCCTTGCAGATGGCGGCTTCAGCAGAGGTTGACCAGTCACTGCAGACCTCTCTGGAGAAGAATGAGTCTCTACAAACCCGGAAAGTTTTATTAATTACAACAAAACAGAGAAACATGGAAAAAATATAATTAATCTATGGTTTATCTGTAACACATGAATAGGACATAAGACATTTATATAGATGAGCTAAAAAGTAAACTAAAATACATTAATAACATTTACATTTTAATGGAATTTAATATTAAATGAATAGTGACAATTATTACAATTAAATGTGGGCAGGGAAAGTAACGTGGGACACAGCAACACATGTAATCACGTGTTAGTATTCAAAGCAGTTCACACTTCATCATTTCAACCAAATAAGGAGATTAATACTTACCCCCATGAAGCGATGAACCGATTCATAGTCCCTAGGACAACAAACAGAACCAGAAGATATAACTCATGCTTCGGTGTGGGAGAGCAACACATTATGCCAGAGCTGACGATTTGTGCAACTTAATTTTATCTTTCTTCTCTTGAAGCCTTTGATTGTCTGGAGGTTACGGGTGCAGCAGCAACACCAAGTTGAAACAAGTAACAGGTAGAGTGTTTGTTTGCAAAAAAAGATTTCACTTGAGCTGAACTGTAATTTTCAATAAACGTTGATTTACTGTTGTGTGAAGATTGTTTTGAGGGAGAAGTATTGAGCGTAGCCCGGCTAACGGGGAGATTTCATTCTCCTGGGTCTGTAACCAAAAGCACAACGATGCACCGAAGCTTCGAACCAGGGCCCGTTATGAGCTCAGGGATTCCTCCTAGCATCAGAAGACGTTTTAACTGCAACAGCGACAAAGTACAGATAATATATTGTAACGGCGGGAGGCTTCGGAGCGGAAGCTAACTAGCCCTGGCTAACTGTTAGCAGCTAACTAACGGCTAGCTCAGGGGCTAGCAGGCTAAGCTAGGGCGAACTGTAGGCGGATGTGAGAACGCTTGTGCCCCATACACCGCACGACCCCAAGCGTCTCGAGCTGCTCCAAACAAAGCACAGACAGACTTATGCCTTTTAACAACTACCTCCAACAGAGGTAGCTGGGCTTTATTTTGGACACCCCCAATGACCGGTCACCGGTGGGGGGGTCACTGTCACACCAGCATCCTCCCACACGGTGCCGGCAAAAACACACAACCATTACCCAGAGTTCCCCTGGGCCGAACACACCAGCGACCTGCTGGGTCGCTACAATATTGCATTTATTTGACAGTAACACAATTCTTAAACTATGGTCCAGGTTTATGAAACTCGCTATTTCCTCAAAAGTAAAAAAAAAACCACTTTAAATTTCCGAACAATACCTTGTTATTACTTGCAGCTGTTCCTTTGGTAAAAACACCATCAAGGATAGCAACCACATGTTTTTCTGTTGTGATGCAGTTCAGATGTTTGGCTGAAAATTAAATTCCCGACTTTTTGACTCTAAGTCCTGACACAGATCGCTCGCTACCACTGCCACAGGAAGTCATGTTCTGCTTTACACTCGTCACGTGATCGCGTTCGTCCAATGGCTTAAGCGAAGATCGAACTTTCGCTCTTTGTTTTTGCACTTCAAAATAAACGCACAGACCGGAAGTCCACCTAAAAATGATGAAAAATTATGAAAAATACTATTTAAAATGAGGAACGTTTCACGAATTTGCGTGTCATCCTTGCGCTGCTGTGTGACCATCCTTCTCGGTTCCAACTTGTTCCAACTTGTTCCAACTTGTTCCAACTTGTTCCAATGGCCTTTCAGGACCACGTCCCGCCCCTCCAATCACCGCACAGAATTTGTTCCATTTTGGCCCGAAGGTCCGAATCGGCCGTCCAATCAAATGGCCCAATTTGTTCCAATTTTGAGAAGCCCGTTTGTGGCGTCCAATGGGAGAGGTGGATTTGTTCCAACTTTCAAAACGCCCGCCTACAATCCGCTCCAGCGAAGTCAATGCGAGCCGGACAGCGAGCGAGTCGGTAAGTTTAACATTCATTCTGGGCAGAATTCTTCATTCTTCAAAGAGCTAAAGAGCAGGTCGTTTGTCCATTCAGTCTGCATCAAGTAACTAAATGTGCTGCTTTACTGTGCTAGACTGTATTTTAGAGGGAAATGCAGGTTTTGTTCCTACTGCTTCATGTGAAGAAGTCACAATGAGTATTAAGTGAGCGAGTAATCAATGAGTATTGATTACATTATCAAGTATTTCAACTTGACTAGTACAGCAACCCTAGCTGTAATTAGTAGTCATGTGGTATTTTTCTCAGTGTTTCAGATCAAAAGAGACAAGAAAAGAAAAGAAGTTATACACTGCATACTAATTATAACTGCATTAGTAAAAGTTTCCTCATTTGCACATTTATTTTAATATCTGCACTCCACTGAGTTTTAGTTTCTGCATTTAGATGGAGCACCCACATTTTCGTAGAGCTGCTAATGGGACCCTGCTCTTAAAGGCATCAAGTGAGGCACAAGCCTCTGCTTCTCAGCAGGGAGCTGGGGTCAGGTGGCCTACAGGGCCAAAAGCCCGGAGGATGTGGATGCGGAGGCGTGGGCCCTCGTCACCTCCGAGGGTGGCAACACAACAAACGCCACTCTAGTGCTAAGCCGGTGGAAGATCCAGTTTGGGAAGTACCAGGGGAAGACCTTCCACTGGCTTCTGGAAAATTATGTGGGCTACGCTGTCAAGCGAGTGAGGACAGGGTCTCAGTCCCCGCTGATGGCCAACAAGGTAATTACTTTCACATGTGAAACATGCAACAAAATGTTTGTAGACAGTGTCGACCTCTGTTTGTGTGACTGTAGGATGCATTCAACCGGTACTCCTCGGGATACCCTGACTTTGTGGAGGCAGTCAGGTTCCACTGTGCGTTTGAGAAGGCTCGGACAAAATCTCGCAAACCGGGCCAGGAGGGACAGGCACTTGTTGGCTTTAGAGATTTTAAATTTGAGACCATGCAAAGCCTGTATGAGTCTGAGGACCCCAAAAAACCCGGTGTGTGTTGTCCTATATAAGCATGTTATGGTCCAACAGTAATAGCCACGACGATAAACTAAAAAAGAACACATTGTCTTGTGCGCATAGATTTGTCTACCTCTGTAAAAAGTTGCCTGGATCTGGCACAAAGATGTAGTATGGAAAAGAGACCGACAGAGAGCAGCCGCGTCTGCGCCCACAGCCAATGCGTCTACCAGCATCGCCTCTGTCAGCAAGCCAAGAGTGCCTCAAAGTATATTACTCCATTTTAACCTCCTAATTCCAACCCCAACCCTGCTCATCTCGAATGTTGTTGACCTATATGCCTCACTGACTACTGATGTTGTGCGTCATCAGTTTTGCTATAGAAACCTGGGTTCTGCTCTTTCCACCTTCGTCTCTGGGCGGCGTTCTCTCTCTGCTGTGGAAACGAAGGCCAAACTTAACAAACTGCTGGGCCCCAAGCCTGCAAGTAAGCAATGCCGGTAAACATTGAACATTAAGCTGTAGAACATTGTGTGGCTACTGTGCATTTCTAGTTTCTTTTCACACAATGTCTCATTACAGCCTCCTTCAGACCATTTGCAGCCGCAAGGGAACCCACAGATGAAGAGCTGGTCAAGGCGGTAGTTGACACAGAGGACTGTAAGTACGATGTGTAATGGATGTAAGATTTCTGTTTACAGGAGAAAGTACACAATGTCAAGTTGACTATTGGTTTAATTTTGTTTCTGAAATACAAAGGACAGGAAACACACTGGAAAGTTGGGTGTAAGTAATTAAACCTCTCACCCCTGCTAATTCTGATCACCAAGCGGGTTGTCCTCACCAATCATGTCACTAATGGGCTTATTTGTAGACTGACCACTCCTTCATGCTTCTTTAACTACCTCTGTAGCTGCCTTTAGCTGCTGCCTGTCTAACCAGGTCTATTGTGCCTCTTATCATTTTATGTTGTCCTCACCTTGTGTAATCCAAATCACCCTGTGGTCCCCTGTGTTGTCTTTATGCTCATGGCTGCTTCATCACTATTAACATGCATTGAACAAAATGTTTCATTCAGTCATCTTCTGGACTGATTTATCCCTCCTGATAATGGAATATTTGGATTCCTCAGCCTCAAGTGGACAGGGCCCTCTCCCTACTCCACTGCATCCGCCTCCTGCCCTTACTTCTCCAGCAAAGGGGTCCGGTGTCTCTGCTGAGCCCACAGACCAGGAGCTGCTGGAGGCCTCCCAGGAGTTTGATGCGCTGTCACAGTCATCACCAGCATCTCCAGCTGTCAGTCAGGCTACAGCTATTGTGGTGAAGGACCACACAGCTGCTGCACTACAGGCCCCCTCCAGGGAGAAAGGGCAGGAGGAATTGCTTGGCACCCTCGCTACCAAACCTGCTGACAGTGCTGAGGTGAAGTCGTGTACCACACATCTGATGCTCCCAATCAAAGTCATGCTCTCAAAATATTAATTGACCTGTGTTTTATTTCACCTCTCTAGCTGCTGCCAGAATCGTGGCGGGCGGCCCTCACTCAAGAGCAGCAGAAGTGGATTGGCCAGATTCTGTTTACCAGGGACATCTTTGGGAGGTCCCGTCTCGTCAGTGAGCTGAAGCTGTGGTGGTACCCCTCCCAACCCCGGCCAATCTATAACCAGCCTCCTGCATCCCCCGACCCCTTCCTTGCAAGCCGGTTGTTTCTGTGGATGCCTGGATGCGTATGGCGATACAGTACCTTGGTGTGTGCGAGCGGTTCATGGTCTTGAAGGTCGTGAAGGAGCAGTTTCCACCACCGCCTCAGATGCCCCCTCTACCATCACCCGTCTGGCTGCTGACAGTCTACGGCTACGACATTCTGTCGCGGCTGGAGGAGTACAAGCCCAGGATTACGTCCACCTTTGGATCCATCCTAAAAATAGATTCAACCAAGAAGGTTTTTATCACATGAATAATTATTTTGCAGCTTTGACGACCTCAGTTGCAGTTATTATAAATCTCTCTTTCCAGGTGACAAAGAAGCTCGCCGGTACAGCTTCTGACAGGGCCGCCTGGGTTACCAACGTGGGGAACGAGTATGGGCAGGTCTTCGTGAGTGTGCTTACTTGCTCGGAGAGCACAGTCCATGACGGTGGACGGTCTGATGAGGCGGGCCCGACACGCCAGGGTACCACCCCCCCAGCTCATGTACGTGGACCGGGACTGTTGCAATCGAGACGGCGTGTCGAAGACAGCTGCCTTGTTTCATGTATGATATAAATCATAGTATAAAAACCATGCGAAATATGTGTGTGTGTGTGTGTTTAAATGTATACCTGTATGTGTTCAATATATGATTATAACAGGAGTGGGAAAACCTTCGGCTTGACATATGGCACCTGGCGCTTTGCAGGCTGACAAAGGGTGGGGTCAGCCGACCTGCACCTCAACAGGTTCATACCAGGTACTCGTTTGTACCTTGTGGCTTTAAAATAACTTCAATAACTCTCAATTCAGGTGTAACCTATAGCTCCTGCATTAAAATTACATTTAATTAAACTGTTTCCTCAGGAACTCGCGCAAGCGAAATTCTTTCAGGCGTTCCTGGTTGATGGACTGGCAAGATGGAATAAAGACCGTGCAGCTGCACCACCCGCTATCTCTGCGCTCATCGCCTTGATTAAGGCATGTCCTTAATCAAAAGAGCCAAAGGGTGCATGGCCTTCAGTTGGTTAAGGGCTTGACCAAGCCTGCTGAGTACATAGGTATGATGTGAAACCACTCTTTGATTTATTCAAACATTATTACAGAGGAATATGTAAGCAAAACCTTTATGCTGACATCATGTCAACAGGGGAACGAGTTTCGAGTTTCTCTACCAGCAAACAGTCCTGGAGGATGCTGTCATGGACCCCGACACCCCAAACGAGACTGCCGCCATCGAGTCACTGCAGGATGCGGATGAGGGTATTGAGGACGACGTAGAATATCCCACCGTCGTTGGACCGGATTCCGCTTCTAGTGACGCCGCTGACACACCGAGCGAGTCACTGCATCCTGCCGCCCCTCGTGAGGCTCCTGTGGGTCAGGATCCTGCTTCCCAGCAGCTGCCCCCAGACTCTGAGGCAAGATCCTGACTTCAAAATATGATGAGTTATATTATATATGCTGTTTGAGGTTCAGCTGCTTCCTTTGACGTCTGCCTGCAAGTCAGCACTTCATTAGAAGAGGAGCAGCCCCTGTGACCCTCTACAGGATCAGAGCTTTAGCTACTGGCTGGATGGAGATTTGATCCATGATCAGAGTGTTTGCTGGAAGAACAGTGAAGAAAGCTTCTCCTTCACATTAACACTTCAACCACAAACCAACTGACTCACAGCAGAAACAAACAACATGGATCATCATAGAAAGTTTACATCAGATGGTTCAACCTGATTAAAACTGACAACAACTCACTTTGACTCTGATGCAGGTTGGTCTTTAAAGTTAAAACGAAGGTCATTTGACCAGTTGCTCTTGAAGGACACACAACTGGGCTCAGGTCCAGCTTCAGCGGATTCTTGTCTCTGATGGGACCTGATAGAAAAACTACTTAGTGACTTTCACATATTCAGTCAACGTTTCCTTCATCAATGAACAATAATAGTAAATCTTAAACAGTGTGGAGTGACTTGGAGACAGAATCATCAGATGGTCTCAGTCATCTCACCTCTGAGCTTTGGTCTGGTTTTCATGGTTGTGGGAGAAAAATGGGAACCAACATCTGTGTTTGCTAATAACAAAGGGGTTTGATGTTTCACGGAAAAGAGGGAACAAGGGTTTAAGGAAAGGAAGGGAGTGTTATTAGTGTTGATCAATGGCGTTTTGATTTTCATTTGTGGTCGTTGTTGATTCAGCAGTAACTACCTGGGGGTTCGTCTGTTGGACAAATGGAATGAACATTGTAGATAAACGAGGCCACAAGAAATGTCAGACCATGTAAGTGTGGATAAACTCTGTCTCATTATATATGTATTTTTTTCCAGAACACTGTTCGAGCTCACGCTCGCAGGACGTTCTTTATTCTCCCAGACGCACCGACGTGAATCCAGTGATCAACTGGAATGTTCCCCTGGTTTGATCCTGTGGTTATTGATGCCATCTATAAGAAAATGGAGCCACGCATTGATGTGGTGGTGTTTGCTGTTGGCAGGTATTTGCACAGGCACCAACTATATTATCCTTTTCCATTTGTCATAAACTAATAATTCAATTCTAAAATAGCTTCCTTCATGTGGACAGATACTCCTGTTTCCTTCCTGGAGTCGGGTGAAAAGTACTTTTTTGTTGCCTTCAGAGTCACGTACTACATCTTCACAGACCATGAGAAAGACGTTCCCACAGTGAGTCGTTCATTTATGGAGCAGGAGTCTGTCTGCTCCTAATCCAGCTCTTGGTCTGCTGTGAAATGCAGCAGACTTCAGTCATTGCCAGTGTGTCACAGAATGGATGGAAAATGCAGCTGGAGTGACAGTAATCAATACGAGAGGAAAAGCTCTCAAATACTCAACTAGAACCTCTGGAATCCTCAACAGACGACATGGAAAGATCAAAGAATTAAGTCTAGTCAGACACACCTACAGCAAACTCAAAGGTCAATGCAGAGGCTTTGCTGGACAAACATGAAGCAGCATTTTAGGATTATGTTTTTCCAAAACGTGAAACCACCCGTGAGGCACATTATGTCCTCCTGTCTATTGCTGCTCCATCTTTTACTACCGTTGACTGTGTGTTTGTCAACCTAAATCAAACGCAGAAATAGTCTGTCACATCCTGACTTCATGCCGTTCGTCCTGCATTTTCTCATCTGGCTCAGGTTGAGATGGGTGATGGCCGGAGCGTCTCTGTTGTGTCTGTGCCCAGTGCAAAGCGTTGACAGGATGTGGTGCTTGGGAGGATGAAGTGGGCCACAGTCACCATCCATAACCAGGTAAACGCTGCTGAACGGGGCCTGACGCCAAGTCTGACACGTCTGTGTGGTTCCTGCTTAAAAACCTTGGTCACTTTTAACAAGCAGAACAGGTCGTGACTCACTAACGGTATAAATTAAATGATTCATTTTGCTGATTTGATTACTTTCTACCACTGAAGTAAAAACTCTCTCCCTTTTTCAGATACTGTTACGAGCAGTCACAGGCCGACGCCAAGAACCACATTGAAGCTGTGTGGCAGGAAGAGTCACCTCAACAAGTGCGGTGTCACTTTTCATTCCCACACAAGTTTATTCGTGTGTTTCTTCTTATTATTGTACATTGTATATTGAACATCCTGACCAGCTCACAGGTGGTGCAGGGAAGGATGCAGCACGTCAGGGCTCAGTTGGGGGAGACGGTCTTTTCTTTTGTGAATATTTACGCTCCTAAGGCACAGAGAGGGTGGGGTTCTTCAAGAAGATGAAGGAGTTTTTGTTGCAACTTAACAAAAACAGTGTTGTTTTAGGGGGGGACTTTAACTGCACAGTGGACTTCACACTAGACAGGACAAGCGAAGAACCTCACCTGCAGTCATCCAGTCATCCACAAGGGCACCATGATTGAGCTCGATCTCATCGACACATGGCGAGTAAAGCACGGTGGGAGCAGACAGTACACGTGGGTTAAGGTCACAGATGGCAGGGTCTCTGCAGCACGGTTAGACAGGATCTATGTTTCAGAGCATTCCAGCAATAGACTGGACTGGACAATGGACTTTTAAAACCACTGTAGACAGACTTGAGAAAGGAAATCAAGGATATTCAACTCAAACTTGCATCACATGATGGTGCCAATGGGCAGCTGCGGTATAAGCAGGGTGAGTTGGGCAACTTTTTACAGGAGAGGGTGAAAGGGGCCTTGGTTCGAGCTCGGTTTACTACCATAGCAGATATGGATACTTCCAGTTCCTTTTTCTTTAACCTGGAAAAGTCAGGTCCTAAGAAGAAGCAAATGCTTTGTTTGCGTCTCCCAATTGGTACGGTGATAGTCGTTCCCGGTGAGATGAGGAGGCATGCAGTAGATTTCTATAGCAGCCTCTATGGAGCAGAGGGGTGCGACCAGGACTCTGTTGCAGAGTTATTGCAGAACCTGCCTCAGCTGAGCCAGAATGAGCGTGAGGCCTTGGACGTGGATCTCAGCCTGACTGGGTTGACGGATGCGGTGGGACAGCTGGCTCTGCAGAAGTCTCCTGGGATCGATGGGCTGCCTGTGGATTTTTATAGACATTTTTGGAAACTTTTGGGTCCTGACTTGCTGTCAGTCCTTCAAGAATGTTTTAATAATGGCCTTCTTCCTGCATCCTGTCGTCGCGCGGTGCTCACGTTGCTGCCCAAAAAGGACCTGACGTTGTTAAAAAACTGGAGGCCTGTTGCACTGCTGTGCACAGACTATAAACTCCTATCAAAAGTGCTGGCTGCTGGAAATACCTGGACATTATTGTCCACAAGGACCAATCCTACTGTATTCTCGATCGGACCATCAGAGACAATTTGTTCCTAATGAGGGACTTGTTAGACCTGTGTGAGCTATATGGTCTCAACGTTGGTGTCCTCTCGCTGGACCAAGAAAAAGCCTTTGACCGTGTTTACCATTCTTTTTTGTTTTTTACTTTGAAAGCCTTTGGTTTGGGGGAAAAATTCATATCGTATGTGGGTCATTTATATCGGGAGGCTTCATGTATGGTCAAGGATTCAAGATGGCAGCGCACACAGTTGCGGCAGCTAGGTGTCACAGTTTTTGGTGCTATGTTTGGATGTTTTTGTATGTTTTGTGTACAATCGGTCTGGCGAAAAATATCTATAGCCGACACGATCTTCTTAAGATCGGAGTTTGCAATGAAAGGAGCGTAACAAGTGAGTTTATACGCTTGCACAACATCCCAGTGGGAGTAGCGAGGAACCCCGGCTCTCCATGGATTATCATCCCAGCGGGAAGGAGGCGCAGGCGGCGAAGAGAGAGAAGGAAAAGGCGAGGCTGCAGGGCTGGCGCGCTAGCCAGGCTACGGAGGCAGCCACTCAGGCCACCGCTCCCCAGCTTATTCCTCTCAAATGCCAGATCCCTCGCAAATAAGATGGATAAACTAAGGATACAGACCGCGACGAACAACTGCGTGAAGGATGCGTGCGTTCTGCTCATCACAGAGACCTGGCTGCAACAATCCGTCCCAGACTCTGCTATCGAGCTAGCAGGCTACACTACGCAGCGCCATGACCGAACAGCAGACTCCGGCAAGAGCAGAGGTGGGGGGCTCTGTGTTTACATGAACAACACCTGGTGTACCAACACGGTGGCTATAGACAGTCACTGTTCACCGGACTTGGAATATCTGACTGTCAAATGCAGGCCTTTTTATCTCCCAAGGGAGTTTACTGTGGTCGTGGTCACGGCTGTGTACATACCACCGGATGCTAATGCTAACACAGCTATCGGACTCCTGCATGCTAGCGTTAGCAACAAGCAGAGCACGTACCCTGACGCTGTGCAGATCATAGCAGGAGACTTTAACCATGCAGACTTAAAGGCAGCGCTGCCTAAGTTCCACCAGCACGTAAAGTGCGCTACTAGGGGAGAGAAGACTCTGGACAAGGTCTATTCCAACATCAAACTGGGCTACAGGGCCAGACCACTACCACACCTGGGCCAGTCTGACCACCTGTCCCTGCTGCTCATTCCTGCATATGCCCCCGTCAAGAAAACAGCTCCCACCATCACAAAGACTGTTGCCACATGGCCAGATGGTGCCTCCCAGCAGCTGCAGGACTGTTTTGACAGAACCAACTGGGAGATCTTTGAACATCAGGACCTGGAGATGTTCACAGACAGTGTACTGTGCTACATCAAGAACTGCATAGACACGGTCACAGTGGACAAACGCATCAGGGTCTACCCCAACCAGAAGCCCTGGATGACCCGGAAGGTCCAGCAGCTGCTGAGGAAGATGAACAACGCCTACAGGTCTGGCGACAGAGATCTCTACAGCGCAGCCCAAGCTGACTTGAAGAGAGGCATCAGAGAGGCCAGAGCAGACTACAGGAGGAGGATTGAGGGCCACCTGGACAGTAACAACAGCCGGCAGGTGTGGCAGGGTGTCCAGCACCTCACCAACTACAGGACCAACGTCAAAGCTGCTGAAGGTGACCTCACGCTAGCAGAGGAACTAAATATCTACTTTGCTCGCTTTGAGGTTTCTGAACCTGAAGCGGCGCAGCTACACCACACAGTGCACAGCAGCACGATCCTCAGTCTGGAGCGGCACGAGGTGAGACGTACCCTCCGAGCCGTCAACCCGAGGAAGGCGACTGGTCCTGATGGCGTCCCAGGACGTGTGCTGAGGGACTGTGCAGACGAGCTGACTGAGGTCTTCACAAAGATCTTCAACCGGTCCCTGGCACAGTCCACTGTCCCACCCTGCCTGAAGTTCTCCACCATAGTCCCCCTGCCCAAGAAGCCCCACACCTCAATGACTACAGACCAATAGCACTCACCCCAGTCGTGATCAAGTGCTTCGATAAACTGGTCCATAGCCACATTACAGCAGCTCTGCCCTCAAGACTCGACCCACACCAGTTTGCTTATAGAGCAAACCGATCGACAGAGGACGCCATAGCAATAGCGCTACATGCTGCACTGTCACACCTGGAGCAGCAGGGCAGCTACGTGAGGATGCTCTTTGTGGCTTTCAACACCATCCTCCCACACAAGCTGGTGGCCAAGCTGGAGGACCTGGGGCTCCCACATTCAACCTGCATGTGGATCAGCAGCTTCCTCTCTGGTCGCAGACAGAGAGTCAGAGTAGGCCACCACACATCCACGGCCCTAAGCCTCAGCACCGGCTCCCCCCAGGGCTGTGTGCTGAGTCCGCTGCTCAACTCGCTCTACACACACGACTGCACCCCTGTCCATCACTACAAAACCATAATAAAGTTTGCAGACGACACTACAGTGGAGGGACTCATCTCTGACGGGGACGAGTCTGCCTACAGAGACGAGGTGGAGCAACTAGTGATGTGGTGTATGATCAACATTTCAAAAACAAAAGAACTCATTATAGATTTCAGGAGGAAAAAGACAGACGTTCCACCATTACACATCGGCAGGGACTGTGTGGAGAGGGTGGCAGACTTCCGCTTCCTGGGAGTGCACATAGAGGAGAGTCTGACATGGAGCGCAAACACCTCTGAGCTGCTCAAAAAGGCCCAGCAGAGACTGTACTTCCTGAGGTTACTCAGGAAGAACAACATCACACAAAGACTGTTGGTGTCGTTTTACAGAGCTAGCATAGAAAGTATACTAACATACTGTATATGCATATGGTTCACCAGCAGCACAGCAGCTCAGAGGAAAGCTCTCCAAGGGGTCATCAACACCGCACAGAAGATTGTTGGCTGCCCTCTCCCCACATTGGAAAACCTACACAGCTCCTGCTGCCTCAGGAAAGCACAGGACATTGTGAAAGACACTTCTCACCCAGGCCACTCCCTGTTTGAACTGCTGCCCTCAGGCAGACGGTATAGACTATTGTTAGAGGATATGGAGCATAGTCCTCTCTGTGAAATGGTCCTTTCTGTGTCTCTGTGATATCTTGCTATGCTTGCAGGTTCTCCCCATGACCTTGTTATGCTAGGGAAGAATGTTTAACCGCCCACGCTAAGAGGAAACTTCACAAAACTGTATTCATGGCATAATGACTTCCTATGTATCTTATTCACCATATATCCATTGGCTTTGTATCTTGTTTGACCAGATGTGAAGGAGTGACTTTCATACTTTTCCTAATAAAAAGAGCTGTGCCCAAGGGGGTTTGGAGATCGTCGGCTGGGCACTGAGTTATAGTGTTCCAGAGCGGCTCCCCTTGTGCTCACAAGTAAAATGAGCTTTGTCTTCATGTGTCGGTGTCTCCAGTATTGTTTAAGTGTTGGCAGGCTAGACCCAACAACTATGCAAGACTAGGACTAACAGACTCAAGCACAGTTGTTATCCCACTTTAATATCCGCTCTGAATGCTGCTAAAAAATAATGCAAAACTCAAGTCTGGACCAATGCAATGTACGATGTTTGTGTGGGTTTTTAGATGTTTTTTTTACTCTTATTTATTGTTTTAGTTTTTTTACCTCGTATGAATGATGCACTGTATGGAAAGCACCTGTTAAATGACTGGAGAGCACTTTTTTAAATTTCACTGTACAAGTGACAGTGACAATAAAGAATCTATCTATCTAAGGTGGGTGGTGGTTTAAGTCGACTGGTGTCAGTAAAAAGGGGAATCCGACAGGGTTGTCCTATTGTTAGAGGATATGGAGCATAGTCCTCTCTGTGAACTGGTCCTTTCTGTGTCTCTGTGATATCTTGCTATGCTTGCAGGTTCTCCCCATGACCTTGTTATGCTAGGGAAGAATGTTTAACCGCCCACGCCAAGAGGAAACTTCACAAAACTGTATTCATGGCATAATGACTTCCTATGTATCTTATTCACCATATATGGATTGGCTTTGTATCTTGTTTTACCGGATGTGAAGGAGTGACTTTCATACTTTTCCTAATAAAAGAGCTGTGCCCAAGGGGAGTTTGGAAGTCGTATGCTGGGCACTGAGTTATAGTGTTCCAGAGTGGCTCCCCTTGTGCTCACAAGTAAAATGAGCTTTGTCTTCATGTGTCGGTGTCTCCAGTATTGTTTAAGTGTTGGCAGGCTAGACCCAACATTTCTTGGTGCCGAAGACCGGGGAGTCAAGATTCAACGTCGGGGAGGAGGATAACGGAGGACTGAAATCTGTGCACAGTCGACTCTTCTGGGACGGTCGGAACAAAGACCCGGAGCGTGAATTCGTCTGCTGGGCCGGTTGAATAGCTCCTGATATCCCCCTCTTCGCTCGCTGATGACGACTCCTGGGGGCATCTGACCAGGGCAAGACAAAAACTAAGTACCGCTGAAAAAGTGCGGTGTGTGAAATGGCAGGTTGCATTTCCAAGAAGTAGAACAGAAGTAATTGTTCTAGATAAGGAGAAAATAGACGTACTTATTTTCTCAAGCAGGCAGAAATACTTGTCTGAGGGAAGGGTAGACGTGCTTACTCCTCAGTGAATATTCAGTCTAATGCATTAGTGATGTGTGGAGTGTGAAAGTCACCCATTGACGCAGAAAACAAGTGACCGGGGGAAACCTGACGGTGTTAATGCAACCCGGCCACGCGAACTATACGAAGGGTGAATTAAGAAAGCTGTGGGTTATTAGGAGAATCCAAGTCAGAAGTTTCACCGTCTAGGTTGCGGGGCTCGGATTCTCACATTAAGTTTGAAAACAGTAGGACTGAGCCAAAATTGAAATGCTGCTCACAGGTGTCCAGCTACATCCGCAGGAAAATAGTCCTGTAGAAGCTTGGTGCAGTCGATGGACACGTGAGAAGGTGGCAAATCGTTGACTCAGTCCAAAGTCTATTAATAAAGTTTATTTATAAAAGGCTATTCATGAAGCCTATTAATAAGGCATATTAATAAAGGCTATCGATAAAGCCTATTAACAAAGTCTATTAACAAAGGATAATAATAACGGCTATTAGTGAAGCCTATTAGTAAAGTCTATTAATAAGGTTTAAAGGAGAGATGGGGAAAAGAAACAGTAAGCCCTTTTTGGAGGGGGACGTGTGAGAGGACAATTCACAGGGAAAGCAGCAGACGGTTCCTGGCTCACAGCCAATAGTGCTGCTCTGACAGCACAGAGGGAGGCAGTCTATGGAGAAATAAGAACACTGTGGAAAGCACGACCAGACTATATAAAAATTGCCCAGTGTCGCCAGAAAGATGGGGAGGATGTGTACAAATACAGAGAACGTTTAGAAAACGTCTTTAAAACACACAGTGGCCTTCCAGAAGATCAGACACCTGACTCAGCCTATCAGAACCAGCTAAAACAGGCGTTATTAGCAGGATTTAGAGGCCCAATCTCCGATTTTATCAGAAAACATAATGTAAATTATACTACTGACTCAGTTCACCAAATTATGAACTTTGCCAGACATGCGAGGGAAGTATTAACTAAGAAAAAGAAAAATGTTGAAACAGCAACCGTATACGGCTTATTTGGAGCAGATGACAACTCAGAAGCAGAAGTGTTTTTCCAAGGGTCCTCCGGTAGAGGCCGAGGGGGGTTTAGAGGTCGTTGTCGGGGTAGAGGAGGTCCACCTAAGCATGATCGCTGTTACATTTGTGACAAGCCAGGACACATGGCAAATGACAAATCCATTTAATCCTAATAATTGACTAGGCCCACAGGAGAGTTCACCAGACATGGACAGACCTGATGATTTTTTAGATCTCACTTGTGTAATAGAAACATTAGTAGCACAGACCGGTAATAAGAACACTCCCACCAGAACCTTGACAGTAGAAGGTCGCAACATTGTTTTCTTATGTGATTCAGGAGCAGACCGCACAGTTTTAAAAGAGCACGTTGAGGAAGTCGCTTCAAACGACTGTATTTTTGTGCAATCAGCAAACGGCAGAATAACATCAAGTGCAGTGTCTAAACCTGTGTCTGTAAGAGATCTTCAGACTAACTTAGAAATAACAGCACCTGTAGTTATGTGTCCAGCATGTCCAGTGAACCTCTTAGGGCGAGATCTAATGATAAAATTACATATTTCCGTCGTACCCACCTCAAAAGGAATGGTGGCTATAGGAAAAGATGAAACAGTGCCTACATATCCCCTCCTAGCCAGTGGGATACCACAATATTATTGGTCTTTAGATTTCCCAAATCCAGACCCGGGGAAAATAGGGGAAGAATTATTAAAACTGGCTGACAGTAGCCAATCAGGAGACTATGTTTCTATGTCTCCTAGCGAGATGCATGATACCCTCTGGTACAAACATGACCCAGGGTCAGATCACCAATATGATAAGATGGTGCATGTCTCTGGACCCCAACGTGTAACGTTATAACATTATTACACTGATGGCAAAGGAACATCAGTCTGTGACGTTGTATTGCCAGATAAAGCTTTTAAGCTGTTTAAAAATCATGGCTCACAGCCACATGTCTCTGTGACCAGAGACCCCCAGTACGAATGGGAGTTTCTGGGCCCGTGGTTGAAAGAGACAATGAGACACACATTGGAGGCCAGAGCCTGATCAAGACGGGTGGGAAATTAATCACACCCGAGAAAGATGGAGAAAACCGTTAAGCTGGGTGGTGACGCTCACACCACACAGCCACTTAGAGAGTTCTTATGAGTTTAAATGACGGCCATGCTCAATAATGTCAACAGTAACAGATCCACTGTTGAAAACAGTTCCTGATGATTTTTGGTCTAAAAGGAAAAGCAGATGTAGGTTTAATGACTACTGCTCGACCTGTAGTGATAAAACCAAAAACGGACTACAGACCTCGTGTCCGTCAGTGTCCACTTAAACCTGTTGCAGAGAAAGGCATCCAGCCAGTGATAGCTGATATGATTAAAGCAGGCATCATAATTCAAGCTCCAGATGCCTCATGTAATACTCCCATTTTTCCTGTCAAGAAGGCAGAGACGGAACAATGGAGAATGGTACAAGACCTGAGAGCAGTAAATCAAGCTGTGGAAAGCAGGGCCCCATGCGTGCCTGACCCACACACATTGTTGAATAAGATAAGAGCAGAAATGAAGTGCTTTACTGTAGCTGATTTAAGTAATGCTTTCTTTTCCATACCATTAGCACGAGAGTCACAAGGATGGTTTCGTTTTACATATCAGGGAAAGAAGTATACTTATACTCGGTTACCACAAGGTTTTTGTGACAGTCCCACTATATTCACTGCAGAAATAAATAATTGTTTGGCTGACTTCCAAATGCCTGAACATAGCCAACTATTGGTATATGTAGATGATCTATTAATAGCATCAGACACAGAAGAACATAACAAGCAGGTTTCCGTGGCACTATTTAAACATCTACATAAGACAGGAAACAAGGCCTCACTTTCAAAGTTACAGTGGGCCAGACAAGCTGTAATTTTCTTAGGCCATGAAGTAAATCCTGAAGGTCGAATAATCACAGACACCAGAAAAAAGTCTATATTAGACGCACCGAAACCCACCACAAAGCAACACATGATGAGTTTTCTAGGGTTGTGTAACTATTGTAGACTGTGGATCCCAAATTATGCACAAATTACACAACCGTTGTTAGATCTCATCTATGATGAACCAATGACTATGAAACAAACTTTGCAGTGGACAGATGCAGCAGAAAAAGCTTTCACCGAGCTGAAACAAGCACTTACCAGCGCCACTGTTATTGGGTTACCAGACTATACCAAGCCCTTCGTACAGACTGTTGATTGTAAGGGTTCATTTATGACGTCTATGTTAGCACAGCAGATGGGAGGCAAGATGAAGCCTGTGGCTTACTACTCTAAGAGATGAGATCCAGTTGCATGCGCTTTGCCTAGCTGTGTCAGAGCTGTGTGTGCTGCAGCGTTAGCCATACAAGCCTCAGCTGAGGTTGTACTTTATCACCCGCTGCAGCTGCTAGTGCCTCATGAAGTAGACATTATTGACTCAGACAAAAATGACATTTCTGTCTCCTGCGAGACATTTTTATTTGCTGTCAACGTTGCTTTCAGAACCACATTTGACTATTAAAAGATGTTCAACTCTGAACCCGGCAACCCTCCTCCCACATTCACAGGAGGGGCTGCCACATAGTTGTCTAGCTGACACAGAACAGCAGTGTAAACCACGACCTGACTTGAAAGATACTCCTTTAGAGGAAGGAGAATGTTGGTTTGTTGATGGGTCGTGTTCGAAGACTCCTCAAGGTACTAATTAGTCTGGGTTTGCGGTAGTTACACAGGACACTATCATCACAGCGGGAAAATGACCATCTCACTATTCTGCACAAGCTGCAGAAATCGTAGCATTAACTGAAGCGTGTAGAGCTGGACAAGGGAAAAGGCTGACAGTGCACACAGACAGTCAGTATGCTTTTTCTACATTACATTGCTTTGCCGCCCAGTGGGCTCGTAGAGGAAAGACAAGTTCTACAGGAAAGACAGTGCAACATGCAAAACTGTTGGAAGCATTATTACAAGCTGTGCTTTTGCCAAAAGCATTAGCAGTGTGTAAATGTGCAGCACATACGAAAGGCAAAGATTCAGTTTCACTAGGAAATGCGTTTGCAGACAAAATAGCGAAAGAAGCAGCAGAAGGAAAACATGGAACAATGGTCATGGTGGCACAGGATTCTCCTCAAGTGCCACTGGACATAGAAATTATCAGAGATATGCAAGCTAACTCTCCTAAGCAAGAAGTGACAAACTGGCTCAAAAACGGAGCACAAATTGAAAATGAAGTTTACTACATTAACGAGAAGCCATGCCTACCTAGAAGTCTGTTCCATACAGCGGCCGTAATGAGCCATGGGCCGTGCCATGTCTCAACAGGGGGGATGGTAACAATAGTGGGACGGCACTTCTACGCCTATGGATTTAATACTTACTCAAAAAAATTTTGTAGATCATGTCTCATCTGTTGCAAACATAATCCACAAGGTAATCTTAGACTGAAAAGGGGACAGTTCTCTCAAGCTAAATATCCTTTTCAGTTCATACACATGGACTTGATTGAACTAACACCAAGCCAGCAATATAAGTATTGCCTCGTTCTCATAGATCCATTTTCAAAATGGGTTGAAATCGTTCCAAGCATGACAGCAGATGCCCTTATAGTAGTAAAAGCTATATGCAAGCACATAATACCACAACATGGTATTCCAGAAGTAATCTATAGTGACAACGGGACACATTTTGTGAATGAAATAGAATGGCAGAACATCCAGGAATACGTCTGAAAAATCATTGTTCATACCACCCACAAAGTGCAGGATTGGTGGAATGAACAAATGGCACCGTGAAAGGCAGACTGAGAAAGACCATGGAGCAGACAGGCAGACCATGGCCTGAGTGTTTAGATTTGGTAAAAATGTATATGCGCAGTACTCCTACAGATAAAGAATTAACTCCTTTTGAGATTGTGCATGGGAGATCTTTTGTGTTACCAATGATGACTAATGTTAAAGAAAAAGCAGAAGATAGATAGATAGATTCTTTATTGTCGCTGTCACTTGTACAGTGAAATTTAAAAAAGTGCTCTCCAGTCATTTAGCAGGTGCTTTCCATACAGTGCATCATTCATACGAGGTAAAAAAAACTAAAACAATAAATAAGAGACACACACACTAGCAGACTGGATGTGTAAAATGCTGAAGCTAAGGCAACACTCATACAGCCAGGTGACCAGGTCCTCATCAAGGTGATCAAACGGAAGAACTGGTCCAGTCCCCGCTGGGAAGGCCCCTACACAGTCCTGCTGACCACGCCAACAGCGCTGAAGATAGCAAAGAGAGACATGTGGATTCACCAGACCCACTGCAATAAGCTGCCACCACTGACATCTGAGTAGGGTGTAAGTCGGCCGGCACCAAAGCCCTTGGCACAGAGGATTTCGACCGACTGGCACGGAAAATTGCTGACGTGTGGTGGATGTGTGGAGGAGCTTCCAGACAGACTTTACCGACAGACTGGACTGGCACCTGCACGCAAGTAATGTTTCTCACTAATGACTTACACATAGAGAGAGAA
This sequence comes from Macropodus opercularis, assembly GCA_030770545.1. Lineage (NCBI taxonomy): Eukaryota > Metazoa > Chordata > Actinopteri > Anabantiformes > Osphronemidae > Macropodus > Macropodus opercularis. The sequence continues at coordinate 10,782,158 of JAUCMP010000028.1, read as the reverse complement.
CAACAAACAAACAGGGGATGGCGTAACATCGATATCAGAGCTCAATTGAGGTTGAACACCGTCTACCTGGACTCTATTGGGCAACCACGAGGTATTCCACATGAGTTTAAAGCACGGGATGAAGTTAAAGGAGGCTTCACATTAGCTATTCCATTTCTGGGCCCCATGGCAGAGATAGCTAAAAACACTGAATGGATCAATTACATCTATTACAATAAACAGAGGTTTGTTAACATCACGCACGATGGAATGAAGGGGATCGCTGAACAATTCAATTTCAATTCAACTTTATTTATATAGCACCAATTCACAACATCAGTTATCTCAAGGCACTTTACAAGTAAGGTTTTAAGACCTTACACAACTAAACCCAACAATTCCCACATAGAGCAAGCTTTTAATTGTAGCCAATCGATAAATTGTACAGTTAAATAGCGACAGCGGAGAGGAAAAACTCCCTCTCTAACGAGGAAGAAACCTCCAGCAGACCCAGGCTCAGTGTGGGCGGCCATCTGCCTTGACCGGTTGTGGTGAGGGGATAGAGAAGAGAGAAAAGAACACAACCACAACAATAAAACAAGCAGCAACAGAACACAGGCGGGATGGTTGGACCAGCAACTGAACACTGGAGACACACGACTCTGAGTCTGATGATACCTGTAGACGAGGATAGAGAGAGACAGAAGGGGAGAAGCACAACTAGGAGAGAAAAGGGACAAAGTTAGTCACATGTGGAAATGGAGGCATGTTAGTGGATAGAAGAAAAAGAGAAAAAAAAGAGCTCAGTCAATGAAGGACGTCCCCCAGCAGTCTAAGTCTATAGCAGCTTAACTAAGAGATGGTTCAGGGTGACCAGAACCATCTCTAACTATACGCTTTGTCAAAAAGAAAGGTTTTAAGCCTAGTTTTAAAACTAGAGAGGGTGTCTGCTTCTCGAACCTGGACTGGAAGCTGGTTCCATAGGAGAGGAGCTTGGTAGCTAAATGCTCTGCCTCCCATTCTACATTTAGAAACTCTAGGAACCACAAGCAGACCAGCGCTCTGAGAACAAAGCGTTCTGTTGGGAGCATAAGGAGCCATGAGGTCTTTAAGATAAGATGGAGCTTTATTATGAAGAGCTTTGTAGGTGAGGAGAAGAATTTTGAATTCTATCCTAGATTTGACAGGGAGCCAATGCAGAGAAGCTAATGTTGGAGAAATGTGATCTCTCTTCCTAAGTCCAGTCAGAACTCTGGCTGCAGCATTTTGAATTAATTGGAGGATTTTCAAAGAGTTATTGGGACAACCTATGAGTAGCGAGTTACAGTAGTCAAGCCTAGAGGTAACAAATGCATGGATTAATTTTTCAGCATCACTCTGTGAGAGGATGCTCCCAATTTTAGCAATATTCCTCAGGTGGAACTAGGCAGTTGTTGGAGAGATTTCTTTAATATATGGTGTAAAGGACAGATCTTGGTCAACAATGACACCAAGGTTCCTGACAGTAGAACTTGAAGCTAACGTTATGTCATCCAGAGTAACAATCTGATTCAATAAAGAGTCTCTCTGGTTTTTAGCACCAATTATAATAACCTCAGTTTTATCTGAATTCAGTTGTAGAAAGTTATGGGACATCCAGGATTTGATATAAATTTAAACAAGTCTGAAGTTTGACTAATTGGTTTGTTTTCTCTGGTTTCATGGACAAATATAACTGAGTATCATCTGCATAGCAGTGGAAATTTATAGAATGTTTTCTAATAATATTACCAAGGGGAGACATGTAAAGACTGAAAAGTATTGGACCAAGCACAGAACCCTGTGGAACTCCAAAGCTAATTCCTGTGCGGATGGAAGATTGATCATGAACATGGACAAATTGGAATCTGTTCAACAGATAAGACTTAAACCATCCCAGTGCTTTTCCTTTAATCAGCTGGCACCGACCTCTCTGATGGCATGGCAAACACGTATGGGAGTTGACATGTTGTTAGCAGAGAAAGGAGGATTGTGTGTTATGTTTGGTGATGAATTGTTGTTGGCTGCCCTCTCCCCACACTGGAAAACCTATACAGCTCCCGCTGCCTCAGGAAAGCACAGGACATTGTGAAAGACACTTCTCACCCAGGCCACTCCCTGTTTGAACTGCTGCCCTCAGGCAGACGGTAGCGACTATGCAAGACTAGGACTAACAGACTCAAGCACAGTTGGTATCCCACTTTAATATCTGCTCTGAACGCTGCTAAAAAATAATGCAAAACTCAAGTCTGGACCAATGCAATGTACAATGCTTGTGTGGGTTTTTATATGTTTTTTTTACTCTTATTTATTGTTTTAGTTTTTTTTTTACCTCGTATGAATGATGCACTTTATGGAGAGCACCTTTTAAATGACTGGAGAGCACTTTTTAAATTTCATTGTACAAGTTACAGTGACAATAAAGAATCTATCTATCTATCTATCTATCTATATCTATCTTTAGTTTACTTTTATTCCAAATAACACTGCTCCAGGTGGTTCAGTCAGCCACCTGGTCGCTCTGGAGAAACTGAAAAACCTGAAGGAAGAATTGGCACGAAACTCTGGAGTTGATAAGCCCTGGGGAAATTGGTTTGATTCAATGTTTGGGCGATGGAAATCCACTATTGTGGCTATTGGTGTAGACACAGCAAACTGATCAATGCCTGATGTATGATGCATGTTCCGAAAATGAGAAATCAAGTGGAATGTGTCTGATGATGATTTGTGCAGATTTTGTTTGCTGTTCATGAAACATAATGTTAACGTTTTATGCCCAGATTTCACAGAAGGACTAACAGGAGGGATTATTAGAGGATATGGAGCATAGTCCTCTCTGTGAACTGGTCCTTTCTGTTTCTCTGTGATATCTTGCTATGCTTGCAGGTTCTCCCCATGACCTTGTTATGCTAGGGAAGAATGTTTAACCGCCCACGCTGGGAGGAAACTTCACAAAACTGTATTCATGGCATAATGACTTCCTATGTATCTTATTCACCATATATGGCTTGGCTTTGTATCTTGTTTGACCAGATGTGAAGGAGTGACTTTCATACTTTTCCTAATAAAAAGAGCTGTGCCCACGGGGGTTTGGAAACCGTCGGCTGGGCACTGAGTTATTGTGTTCCAGAGCGGCTCCCCTTGTGCTCACAAGCGCAAAAACTTGAGATCTCAGAGTTTGTCTTCTTTTGTCAGGTGTCTCTGTATTGTTTAAGGCTAGACCCAACATCTCTGTTTTTTCTTTTAGTTGTGTTTCTCCCTTTCTGTCTCTCTCTCTGTCAATCTTTTACATATATGGATACAGAGCATTGACTGACTTCCAATTCTCAGGCAGAGTAGTCACACAGTTGAAATGACAAGCCGTCCCCTCACAGACCAGATGTTTAGGCAACAGTGTCTGGGAAGAAGCACATCTCTCACTGGAACACTGTGTGTGTGTCTGCTGTTCTGCAGCCTCTGTGCTCAACTACACTGATACACACATGGTAGATATTCATCACACACATTCAACAACTGAAAATAGCAGAATTACACCAACACGACAAGCAGTGGTTATAGCGAATGTTACAGCTGGTTGTAGCATCTGTGTCCTGAGACGTCTGCCGACTTATACGCTATGTTCACACAACCCGTTCAGTAGACTCACACTTTGCTCTGGTTCAGTGAGGCGTCCTGTCTCCTTTCCCTGTTCACCATGAGCCGTCCTCTGTCTGACTCCCTGCCTCGTTGGCTCAGCTGCAGTGCCCTGCTCTCCCTCTGACCTTCTCTTCTCGCTGTGTCCTAGTTTAACCTTAAATGTCGTCTTTTATCATTTACATTTGACACATACTTACCTTTGTCTCTCTGCCCATCAGAGCCTGGATCAGACCTCCTACTGCCTGCAGGTGCCAGAGAGACTATTATTTTGAATTATCTTACTGAATTTGGGGTTTGGTTTGATTTAATGCTGAACATATCAAATGTTCAAATGTCAAATGTGACCTAAAAAACATTTAGAGTAAAATTTAAATTAAGGTTTTCTTTAATTGCACCACATGGTTTATTTTTAAGGTCCTGGGCATCTTTATGCCCTAACATTTCTCACCTAAAAACACCCCCTTGTGTGAAACTCTTTGTAACTTTTTGTAACTTGTAATACATTAGCAAACATTTTATTTTGGGATTATCATTTGATGAACCCATCAAATCCAAAAGCTCTGTCATAACCCAACCCTGTGCTTGTGTCCTGATGCTTTAAGGATTTGGTTCAGTGCTGTAGCAGCAGCATAAATTAAAGCCAGTCCACCCCCTGATGAAGCCCAGCATCCATGATCGTAACCTCTTGTCCTGATATGGGAGCTTAATGCGAGCGCCTGAAGGCATCATCAGTCCCAATGACAGTTAATAAGTTTTAAAAGTTTCTGTTTACTTCAATGACAACTGTTAATCAACAGTTTGGTGCATTTAATGACCTGCTGTTTCCTGATATAACTATACTACTATAAGAACTGTGTATTTACAGTGTGTAATAATTATGATGATGATGTAACAAGTAGTCAAAGCAAACTCAATTCAACCGTTCGTCCACATCCCCTTGACCCTCAAGACCAACAGGGAGAGGATGAAGCTGTTACAACTTGACTAACAGACAGGATGGTGTGGATTCAAACGCAGATGAAGAGAAGGATGTCGACATGATTTGATTAGGTCTTTATGAAACATTACTATTAAACAACAGAAACCTCGACAGAGGTACGAGGAACAAGAACTAAATATGGAAACTAAACTATGAACAAATGAACAAAAAAACGCTGCCTAGGACAGGAACCACAGAGATCAATAATCAAATGATCAAAAGCTTCACAATAACTAAGAACAGAAAAACACAGCACCTATGCTGGAAAAACACATGATTAAATTAAATACAGACGACAGGTTTGGCAAAACATTTGGCAAACTCAAATAGCTGCACAACCCATTCTTTGCCACCACCATCTCTACAAGGGTCTCTACAATGGTGGACAGAGAGCTGGCACGATGCCCACAGTGTCCTAAATATAATGTCAGGACAACATTTACCCGTCCAATAGCTCATGTTCCTGTTCCTGACCTCTGATGATGGATTATGTGGACATGATGGACAGGGTGGGAGGAATAAATACCTGTTTGTAGTGGACTGGAGCCTCAGTAGATGGATGGAAGCTTGTCCAACAGCTAAAGCAGACCACAAATCAGCAGCAAGGTTTTGTGTATGCATTTAAAAACTAATCATAGTTAATGTATAGTAGAGCAGTAGCTCTGTTCAGTTGTATAGAATAGATTTAGTTTACTCTGTAAGGCAATAAAAACCAATCTGAACTGAAGCCATACGAAAACTGAATGGATTTACCACTTCCTGATACATCTGGCGTCCACGTCGCCTGAACTGAAGTCTTGGTAGATGGTGATGTATGACGATACAGCCGAGTTCTGGATGTCCACACATGCCAACAGAGAAAAGGAGTTAATGCTTTCTGTTACCTGAACGTTTCCCACTTGTGTCTACGCATCAGGACACAGGACTATGATGCTGTGCTTCTCACTGTGCGTCAGAGGACACACAACATGAGCGCTCACTGGTTTCAGGCAGCAAAGACGACAAATGAAACCAAAGTAAAGAAGCATTGAAGCATTATCTGACCATTTCTTAATAACATTTGAATTTACCATAACAGACCTGTTCTGTTCTATTACAGTTCTATTACAGCAGATGTTTGTCTGATGATGCTGTTGTTAGATTTAAGGAGATGATTCCATCATCTTTTGTTTCATTCCCTTGTAGCTACACAGAGGAGAGCAGCCATCTGAATCATGAGCAGGTAGATTGTCTTGTTGATGATGCTGCAGCTTCACTGCGTACAATTTTAGACACTGTCGCTCCTCTGAAGAAGAAGCCAGTGAATCAGAGGAGGTTAGCTCCATGGTACAACTCAGAGATCCGCAGCCTTAAGCAGAGGACTCGAAAACCAGAAAGATTGTGGCAATCCAACAAATTAGGTGAATCCTGTCTAGCATGGAAAGACAGTTTAAGACTATATAAAAAAGCACTTTGGGTTGCTAGAACCACATACTATTCATCATTAATTGAGGAAAATAAAAACAACCCCAGGTTTCTTTTCAGCACTGTAGCCAGGCTGACTAAGAGTCATAATTGTGTTGAGCCTAGTGTCCCTTTAAATCTCAGCAGCAACGACTTTATGAATTTCTTTACCAATAAAATCATAACCATTAGAGAAAAGATTTATCAGAATCTGTCAACAAAAGTCATAAACCGATCTGCAGATCCAACAGCCTTAGATCTGCTGGTTAGACCTATGTCTTACCTAAACTGTTTTTCCCCCATAGATCACACTGAGTTAACTTCAATAATTAACTCTGCTAAATCAGCTACTTGTCTCTTAGACCCAATCCCAACTAGATTACTCAAAGAAATTCTTCCATTAATCAGCACGTCCATATTAAATCAAATCAACCAATCGCTGGTTACAGGCTATGTACCACAGGCTTTTAAGGTTGCTGTGGTCAAACCTTTATTGAAAAAACCTACTCTTGACCCTAGAGAACTTGCAAATTATAGGCCTATATCCAATCTGCCCTTTATTTCTAAAGTTCTTGAAAAAACCGTAGCTAAACAATTATGTGACCACTTGCGTAGAAATGACCTATATGAAGATTTCCAGTCAGGATTCAGATTACATCATAGCACAGAAACAGCTCTGATTAGAGTCACTAATGATCTTCTCACAGCTTCAGACAATGGTCTTGCTTTTGTACTTGTCCTGTTAGATCTTAGTGCAGCATTTGATAGGATAGATCACAAGATTCTATTGCAGAGACTGGAACATAGCATTGGGATTAAAGGAAAAGCACTGGGATGGTTTAAGTCTTATCTGTTGAACAGATTCCAATTTGTCCATGTTCATGATCAATCTTCCATCCGCACAGGAATTAGCTTTGGAGTTCCACAGGGTTCTGTGCTTGGTCCAATACTTTTCAGTCTGTCTTCCCTTGGTAATATTATTAGAAAACATTCTATAAATTTTCACTGCTATGCAGATGATACTCAGTTATATTTGTCCATGAAACCAGAGGAAACAAACCAATTAGTCAAACTTCAGACTTGTTTAAATGATATCAAATCCTGGATGTCCCATAACTTTCTACAACTGAATTCAGATAAAACTGAGGTTATTATAATTGGTGCTAAAAACCAGAGAGACTCTTTATTGAATCAGATTGTTACTCTGGATGACATAACATTAGCTTCAAGTTCTACTGTCAGGAACCTTGGTGTCATTGTTGACCAAGATCTGTCCTTTACACAATATATTAAAGAAATCTCTCCAACAACTGCCTACTTCCACCTGAGGAATATTGCTAAAATTAGGAGCATCCTCTCACAGAGTGATGCTGAAAAATTAATCCATGCATTTGTTACCTCTAGGCTTGACTACTGTAACTCGCTACTCATAGGTTGTCCCAATAACTCTTTGAAAATCCTCCAATTAATTCAAAATGCTGCAGGAAGGGAAGAGAGATCACATTTCTCCAACATTAGCTTCTCTGCATTGGCTCCCTGTCAAATCTAGGATAGAATTCAAAATTCTTCTCCTCACCTACAAAGCTCTTCATAATAAAGCTCCATCTTATCTTAAAGACCTCATGGCTCCTTATGCTCCCAACAGAACGCTTTGTTCTCAGAGCGCTGGTCTGCTTGTGGTTCCTAGAGTTTCTAAATGTAGAATGGGAGGCAGAGCACTTAGCTACCAAGCTCCTCTCCTATGGAACCAGCTTCCAGTCCAGGTTCGAGAAGCAGACACCCTCTCTAGTTTTAAAACTAGGCTTAAAACCTTTCTTTTTGACAAAGCATATAGTTAGAGATGGTTCTGGTCACCCTGAACCATCTCTTAGTTAAGCTGCTATAGACTTAGACTGCTGGGGGACGTCCTTCATTGACTGAGCTCTTTTTTTCTCTTTTTCTTCTATCCGTTAGTGGATACCTCTATTTCCACATGTGACTAACTTTGTCCCTTTTCTCTCCTAGTTGTGCTTCTCCCCTTCTGTCTCTCTCTATCCTCATCTACAGGTATCATCAGACTCAGAGTCGTGTGTCTCCAGTGTTCAGTTGCTGGTCCAACCATCCCGCCTGTGTTCTGTTGCTGCTTGTTTTGTTGTTGTGGTTGTGTTCTTTTCTCTCTTCTCTATCCCCTCACCCCAACCGGTCAAGGCAGATGGCCGCCCACACTGAGCCTGGGTCTGCTGGAGGTTTCTTCCTCGTTAGAGTTTTTCCTCTCCACTGTTGCTATTTAACTGTACAATTTATCGATTGGCTACAATTAAAAGCTTGCTCTATGTGGGAATTGTTGGGTTTAGTTGTGTAAGGTCTTAAAACCTTACTTGTAAAGTGCCTTGAGATAACTGATGTTGTGAATTGGCGCTATATAAATAAAGTTGAATTGAATTGAATTGAACAATACAACCTGGATTTTATCTCAGTTGTCATTTTGACACAAACGCTACAAAGAATCTATGCATCTACATTAAAAACGCTCCTTTCTATTTGAAAAATATTTATCAAAGATGACAAAAACAGTCTGTTCCATTTCAGTGTGGAACTTTCTTTATGCATCATTTTCACATTAGAATAATCTAGATTCTGACGGCAGCTGAGAAGCCAAGCGTCTCATGAAACAGTGATGGTGCCCACAGTCGTCTGGCTCTTCACCTGAGCAGTTTTAACAGAAAACCTTTGACAGAGTTGGAGCCTGTAGCTGAACTGGTGAGAAAACACTAAACAACTATAGTATTATCATCCACGAAAGCCCCACTGTCAAAGAAATCAGATGTCAGCACTCAACAAAGCACTCAATGTTCATCTTCTACTGCAGCTCTACAGTAAACTAGTAAGACGTCCACAGAATGGTTTCATGTGATTATTCTCATTTAAATCTTAGGCTTAAAGTTCTGTCTTTTAAGTTAAAGACTAAACCTTAACCTGGAGAAAATGGAAAATGAAGAATGGACTTTATTAGTATAAAACCATTGATCCATCTGGTTGATGAAGTCTTGCTGCAGGACTTTGATCATTAATCTACCAAATGCCAAAATGTACATAATGCACATGTGTCTACATCCAGACAGAACTGTGTAATTAGAGATGCTGTGGAAAGGACATTGATGATAACGATGCATTTGAAGTTTACCTGTGACCTGATCTGTGGTTCACGGTGACGGCGTTGGGTGTCCATCCAGTTTGTGCCTTCACCTCATGCTATCACAGCTGGATGGAACTTTACCTGAGCTGTAGAACCAACCTACCAGAGAAAAGCACACAAGCAGCAGCTACATGACATCACAATGAAACAGGTTCCAGGCAGCTCGTTTAGTTGAGCTGAGAGAAGCTGACATGTCTGTGACAGAGAGGACACAGTTCTACAGAACAATTTATCCACACATCCAGACACACACCTGGATCCTGCTTATCACTGTATTTAGAACTGATTGTGGCCATTTGCAAAACTCTCAACTTGTTGGTAAAATTTAAATTAAGAATTAATTTCTTTAATTGCACCACATGGTTTATTTTTAAGGTCCTGAGCATCTAACATTTCTCACCTAAAAACACACCCTTGTGTGAAACTTAGCTTTTTCTAACTTGTAATACATTAGTAAACATTTTATTTTTGGGATTAACATTTGATGAACCCATCAAATCCAAAAGCTCTGTCATAACCCAACCCTGTGCTTGTGTCCTGATGCTTTAAGGATTTGGTTCAGTGCTGTAGCAGCAGCATAAATTAAAGCCAGTCCACCCCCAGATGAAACCCAGCATCCACATTATAATCATCACAAGACAAGATCAGTGTAACCTCTAGTCCTGATTTGGGAGCTTAATGTGACCTGAAGGCATCATCAGTCCCAATGACATAATGAAGTTTCTCTTTACTTCAATGACAACTGTTAAACAACAGTTTGGTGCATTTATTGACCAGTTGTTTCCTGACATAACTATACTACTATAAGAACTGTGTATTTACTGCATGTAATAATTATGATGATGATGTAACAAGTAGTCAAAGCAAACTCAGTCCAATTAAAAATACATACATAGCATCTAAAACAGAAAACACCACATAATTCATATTCATAACAAAACCCTGGACCATGTCTACACAAACATAGCTGGAGCTTATGTCGCGACTCCCCTCCCCCACCTGGGACAGTCGGATCACCTCTCCTTGTTCCTCACCCCCAAATACACACCCCTCATCAATCGTGTGAAGCCATCTGTGAGAACCATCAAGGTGTGGCCCGCAGATGCAGATTTCACACTCCAGCAGAGGTTTCTAAACACAGACTGGAGTACATTTGCATCTCAAGCCACCAGAGACACTCACATGGACATTGACTGCTATACTTCCTCTGTACTGGATTACATCAATACCACCATAGATAGTGTTACCAGTCAAAAACAGATCATCACATACCCTAATCAGAAGCCTTGAATAAACAGGGAGGTGCGTCTCCTGCTGAAGGCACGCAATACTGCCTTTAGATTAGGTGACGCACAGGCCTACAGAGCGGCTGGTCCTGTCACACCTAAGGGACTCTCTGCCACCCACATTGGACCCTCACCAGTTTGACTACCGCAGCAATAGGAGCACAGAGGACGCAGTTTCCATGGCACTGCACTCTGTGCTCACACATTTGGACAATAAGGACACATATGCACGCATGCTGTTTGTGGACTTCATTCAACACCATCATCCCATCCAAATTAGTAGCCAAACTTGTAGATCTGGGCATTAACACATCCATCTGCAACCGGGTTATGGACTTTCTGATCAACCGACCACAGCACGTTCGATCAGGCTCTATCTGCTCCAACACCATCACACTCAAAACTGGTGTACCACAGGGCTGCGTGCTGAGCCCCTTCCTCTACAACCTCTTCACCTCCGACAGTAGGCCTGTGAATGGATCTAACTCCATTGTCAAGTTTGCAGACGACACTACGGTGATTGGCCTCATCACCAACAACAATGAGACTGCCTACAGGGAGGAGATCCAGCACCTAGCCACATGGTGCAATAACAACAATCTCCATCTCAACACCTCCAAGACAAAGGAGCTCATTGTGGACTTCAGGAAGGAGTCAAGAGGCACACACGACATCACCCACATCAATGGGATGGCTGTTGAGTGCGTCTCAAGTTTCAAGTTCCTGGGGACCCACATCTCGGAAGACCTGTCTTGGACCACTAACACCTCCAGTCTGTCAAGAAGGCTCACCAGCGCCTCTTTTTCCTGAGGACACTCAAAAAGAACCTGCTGTCCACGGATATCCTGGTGAACTTCTATCGCTGCACAGTAGAAAGCATCCTGACTAACTGTGCTACAGTCTGGTATGGGTGCTGCTCTGTTGCAGAACGCAAGGCACTGCAGCGGGTGGTGAGAACACACTCCCAGCCATTGAGGACATCCAGAAGAAATGCTGCCTGCGCCGAGCTCGCAACATTCTTAAGGACTCCTCCCATCCCGCTCACAAACTGTTTTCTCTGCCAGTCGCTGATCACGCATATATTGCTACATCTCCCATCATCACAACTCACACCTCATTATCACATAATGGTCTGTTTCAACTCAACTCATGCTCATCTGCACACTTCAACATTGCACTACTGGACTGTTTACATACTTATGCTCATTTGCATTACTGGACTGTTTACATACTTATGCTCATTTGCACTACTGAACTGTTTATATATGTTGTAGAAAAAGTCCATGCATATAAAGATATTTGTTGTGGAATATATATATTTAACACATATGCATTTAGTTCAGGCTAAAGGGTTTAGAATAGAGTAGAACAGGTCCTGTCTAGGCTGTGCAGACTTGCTGGCCTTGGGTCCGAAGACAATCTGGCTTTTAGACAAAACAGTCTGAGCTGTTGAACAAAGGAATTTGGACAAACAATTCTTGGTATGAAATCTTCACATTTTGACGCATGTTCGGGGTTTAAAAACCAACTATCTAGAAGAGGAGATGGGAGCGTCTCCCTGCAGGAGAGAGAGGTGACTTTGTTTTCCTGTCTTTGCATATTTTTCATCTCACCACTGAAAATAAATTCATGTTTGATTATTTGAACCTAATGCTGCCTCGGCTTGAATTCTTCTGAGTTGGGACATCTCTGACCACTACATATACTTATGCTCATTTGCACACTATACCACTGCATTACTGTAACATTTTTATAACTTATGCTTATTTTGCACAACTCATGCACTTGCTGCACTCTGGTTAGACCCCAACTGCATTTCGTTGCCTTGTACTTGTACTGTGTAATGACAATAAAGTTGAATCTAATCTAATCTAATCTAATATGTGTTCCTTCATAGTTTTGACGCCTTCAGTGAGAATCGACAGCGTCCAGAAAGAAAACCCATCAAAGGAGAAAGTGCGTCCAACCCTCTGACTGCTGCTGGATGTTATGCAGTCTAAATCCACTCGCTGCCCACTTGTTGTGTCCAGTTCAACCCAGCACAGTCTCTGCTGTGAATTCTACTGTGGCAAGGTTCCACTTTCAGTGTATTTTCTTAGTAGAAGTGCTTCTAATGGTCTAGCCTCATTCATGGCGGTGGGTTAGAAAATTCAGACGTCACTCTTCAAATCCTGACATAGAAGTAAAACTAGTCCAGTTCAGCCCAGGGCATGAAGTAAATCCAGCATCACGTCACCAGTGTTGAGGTTCAAACCCCTGTCCTGCTCTTCCCTGCGTCGCCTTAATAAACTGCTGCACAGTGAAGATGCGTTACAGGTAGCGGCTACAGCACGTGGCTTTCATCTCCTGCGTTAATTGATTTATACACGTATTCATTGAATCCGTTGACTCGATGGCACATATTAACACACATTTCCAGGAGTCCATTTACTAAATATTCACTGTAGCCCTGTACAGATGACACATGCTCATAAAACACATACACACAATTTCCCATTAACTCCAAACTACTCAATCTGTCACTTCCCTACCGTCTCAGTTTCAAAGTTTGGCTGTAACTGCATCTACGCACTGACATGACAACGCTATGTGGCATCATTTATGCAGCATCAGTAAACTGGTTAACCAGCACATTAACCTACTTATAATATAACCTGTTACACAGAAACGTAATCTTTATTAACGATATATTTAACTTAACCTATCTTATCTTCTCTCTTATCTTATCTCTCTTATCTTAACCGAAATTAATTTATCTTAATTTAACAAAATATGCATAAACTTTAACCTAACTAACACACAAAAACTTAACTCAACCTACTGTAACTTAACTTACCCTACTGTAACTTAACTTAACTAAACATAAACTACTTTAACTTAACTTAACCTACTGTAACTTAACTTAACTTTAGATAAAACGAGTCCAGCGCCTCCTGGACATAAAGGATCTGGGACCAACCTCTTCACCACTAACCTCTAACCTGCTCCTCTCTGTTTCAGAGGGAGCATATTCTCTAGACCTTAGAAACACTGGTGGATGTCTCCACGCTTCAACCTCCCAGGCCGAGACTTGCCTGACAGGACTCTGACTAAACTAGTCAGAGTCGCTGTCATCAGTCCAGCCTGTGTGGTGAAGAACCGTCCAGTGCATCCAGGGTGTAGAGGATCTGAGGCCCGTCGAAGTCGACGGCTGAGGTTCCTCGAGGTCGTCCTCAGCATCCACACGCTGCCTCTTACCTGCTGTACTTACCTGCTCCAGGTCGCTCTCTTCCCTGCTCCTCTTCGTCGCAGACCGAAGTCCTGACGTCGAGGAAGAGGAGGAGGACCAGCAGCAGCCACAAAGTGGCTGAGGTAAGTGTACCTCAAGAACCGGCCCTTCCTCCTGTTCCAGACCGCAGTCTGGTGGCAGCTGCTGGACGTGAGGAGGGGGGCGCAGGTCGTCCTCGTCTTCGGTCATGGAACCATAACCAGAATCGGAGTCGCCCCAGCCCACTACGTCCTCCCACACGTCCTCGTCCTCATCGTCATCGTCTTCCCACTCGCTGTCGGTGTCCTCTGCGCGGTCGTCCAGGTCGTTGAGGAACAGCTCGTCCATCCTTAGAAAGGGGCAAAGCACCAGAACACTTAGTACGGCAACAACGTCCCAGGACATCCTTTGTTGGTGACAGAGGAATGCAGACATAAGTCAGTTATGGACGAAGTCACTGTAGGAGCCTGGTGCAACCGTTACTGCAAACATGTGTCAACAACACAGCCAGTTAACGTTCATCGTCACAAGTATAGTATCAAGTCACAACTTTCACTATTGTCCATTGTTTTACCTTTCATGTCGAATTCACATTATGTTTATGAATTATTCACTAAGGACCAACTTGCTGTAAAATAACTTACTGCTAAATTGCATTTTTACATTTCATCATTTAGGATTATTATTATTATTAATGATAATAATAATAATAATAATAATAATAACTCACATAGCTTTGCCTCATTATCCCAGATAAGTATCAAATCACGGTTTGTGTAGGAGACATGAAGCTCAGAACAAATCAAACAATAAATCAGGTGTTTCTCCCAAATCAATTAGTGTAAAGTTCATTGGGCTCGTTTGATTAAAGCTTTGTAACATTTAGACCAACTTTCCATTCAAACCTTTCTGGTTTTCAGGAATCTCTAGTTTAATGCATGTTTTCCAGTCACCACCAGAACTGATCACCAGCACCAGTCCAGTCAGGGAGCGACCACAGAAAAGGGCCTGAGCGTGCTGGCGTCTCCATGGTGACCACGAAACGCATTTTAGGAATTTTTAAAACCCCAAATAACTTTTATAATCTACACCTTTGCCAAATTATTCACATAATTAATCCACACGTTTAAAGCAATGTTAGCGGTGAATAATAATAAAGCCATTAATCGTGTCTCCCGCTTCAGATGAGGAGATTCCTCTGCGTTTAAAGAGCTTCAATGGCTGCTGCTAATGGAAGCTAACAGACCAGCAGCAGGTCTTCGCTCACCTGCCAAGGGGACGTGGTTGTCGCCCACTCGCCGCTGCTCTGGGGCTTGGTCTCAGCAGATGCTCCGGTGGGTTTGAGTCCAGTAAATGAGTGGTCGCTTTCCAAGAGGTTGAGATCAGTGTCCGAGCGCTTTCGTTAGCTGCTGTTAGCTTTAGCTTTAGCTTTGCCAAAGTTCAGTGTAGGTCAGCGTCCAGCAGCCTGGTGGGAACCAGGCGTCTGCAGTCTTATATAACCTCGCCTGGGTCGTCGCTCCGTTTCCATGGCAGCCACTGACGCACGTGCGTCAAGTGTGAGCTAATGTTTGCTGCTAATCGTCGTTTGCGTCGCTGGGTTTTATAAACGCTCCTTACTGGCAAACGGTGAAACTGCAGCTAGTTGCTGTGGCGGTAACTCAGGCTGAAAACACATGAGTTGAAGTAATTGGTTCCGGTGAAAGTCAGTCCAGGCGTAGCTGCTTCCTTCTGACCGCTGCTTGTGCTGGGCCTTCATCAGCCACAAATAGATAGATAGATAGATAGATAGATAGATAGATAGATTCTTTATTGTCACTGTAACTTGTACAATGAAATTTAAAAAGTGCTCTCCAGTCATTTAAAAGGTGCTCTCCATAAAGTGCATCATTCATACGAGGTAAAAAAAAACTAAAACAATAAATAAGAGTAAAAAAAACATATAAAAACCCACACAAGCATCGTACATTGCATTGGTCCAGACTTGAGTTTTGCATTATTTTTTAGCAGCGTTCAGAGCAGATATTAAAGTGGGATACCAACTGTGCTTGAGTCTGTTAGTCCTAGTCTTGCATAGTCTATACCGTCTGCCTGAGGGCAGCAGTTCAAACAGGGAGTGGCCTGGGTGAGAAGTGTCTTTCACAATGTCCTGTGCTTTCCTGAGGCAGCGGGAGCTGTATAGGTTTTCCAGTGTGGGGAGAGGGCAGCCAACAATCTTCTGTGCGGTGTTGATGACCCCTTGGAGAGCTTTCCTCTGAGCTGCTGTGCTGCTGGTGAACCATATGCATGTTAGTATACTTTCTATGCTAGCTCTGTAAAACGACACCAACAGTCTTTGTGTGATGTTGTTCTTCCTGAGTATCCTCAGGAAGTACAGTCTCTGCTTGGCCTTTTTCAGTAGCTCAGAGGTGTTTGCGCTCCAGGTCAGACTCTCCTCTATGTGGACTCCCAGGAAGCGGAAGTCTGCCACCCTCTCCACACAGTCCCTGCCGATGAGTAGTTGTGGAATGTCTGTCTTTTTCCTCCTGAAATCTATAATGAGTTCTTTTGTTTTTGAAATGTTGAGGAGAAGGTTGTTGGTCGTACACCACATCTGTAGTTGCTCCACCTCGTCTCTGTAGGCAGACTCGTCCCCGTTAGAGATGAGTCACACCACTGTAGTGTCGTCAGCAAACTTCTCTATGGTGTTGCAGTGATGGACAGGGGTGCAGTCGTGTGTGTAGAGGGAGTAGAGCAGCGGACTCAGCACACAGCCCTGGGGGGAGCCGGTGCTGAGGCTCAGGGCCGTGGATGTGTGGGGGCCTACTCTGACTCTCTGTCTGCGACCAGAGAGGAAGCTGCTGATCCACATGCAGGTTGAATGTGGGAGCCCCAGGTCCTCCAGCTTGGCCACCAGCTTGTGTGGGAGGATGGTGTTAAAAGCCGAGCTATAATCCACAAAGAGCATCCTCACGTAGCTGCCCTGCTGCTCCAGGTGGGACAGTGCAGCATGTAGCGCAATTTTTGATTCAGGCTCCAGCATCAGCTGCACCCAGCAGTGCTGCTGTTACAGCGCCCCCTGCTGGATGGACTCACAGAGCCCCTCAGTCAGTGGAATGACTGGACATGTGACGACTAGACAGTTATCTTCATTAGAATAATCGTAGTTTTATATAATAATCACATATAATTATAATAATATTGGTATTATTTCGGTTTGTGTCGTATGTTCCCGTAGTTACTCTTCATGTCACACTGTTTATTATATAATGATGACATGATTTTTATTCCTTTAAGCGCTTTAAACCACTTTAAACCATTTCCTTTGCAGTAGTAGTAGATCTGCTGCAAAGGAAGACGTCCAGTTACCGTGATTCAACTCTCAGACAACTTCACCTAGAAGAAGCGACATTTAGGCTTTTATTTCCAGGTAGTTACATCTGAGGACTTATATTCATCTGACACATGAACATGTTGTAGAATCTAGTCTTGACAGAAAAGCCTTCATATATTCAAGCCTTCTTCTTTGGTGACCCTTTGACCTCACCAGATCTTTGCTTTCTTCTTTCCTGGTGCTTGCACATCAGCCTTTTCTTATTGTTTGCTTTAGGGGCCTCTCCCTTCAGTCTGGCCTGTTGTGGCTACATCACGCGCACGCTGATAATTTAACTAGTGTCCAGAAATGTGTCATTATTTAGCTCATTTGGTTTTGGGTTGTTGTTTTGTATCTAACAAAAATTGTGACGATTGTTCTCCTCAGCAGCTCCATGCTTGGAAACGTGTGCCTGATGTGTGGGACCCATTTTCTTCAAGTCTCTACCCCCACTGTGATGTAATGACTCAAGGAGCGAACAGAGCTGCTTTTAGAAGTACTTTGTTACTTAGCCTAGTTGGGCTCATGTTCTTATCAACACAGATCAAATCCTTAAAATGATGCGACTCGTTTGCCTGCCTCTGCATATTTCTCATCTCACCACTGAGAATAAATTCATGTTTAATTATTTGAACCTTACTTCTGTGTCTGACTGAATTCATCTTAGTTAGACCATCTCTGACAACAACAGAACGACTCACAGGAATTTAATCAACATCAAGACAGAACAAAGTAACAATAAAAGAATGAAATGTGCTCTCAGTTAATAAATGACCTGATCGGTGACCATCACTGTATATAATTCATATCACTATGCAAACACTTTTTTGCAGTAGCTGCATTTAGCCTGTGACATCACCAGACTTAAGCTTTGTTTGCTTGTGATGCTTTTCCAGGTTTGCAACCTCTTGCAGTTGCTCATTCTTTGAGAGGTCGCTGCCTTTAGATATTCATCATGGAAAGAATCAGCAAAACCTGTCAATCACATGTTCCAGAACAGTTATTCACATGAAACACAGGTGAGTTCAGACAGAACGTGCTCTCTTCTAAGTTCTGAATTAGACTCATTATTCCAAATAGACGTAGTGTCAGAGCTCGTCCAGCAGAGGGAGCTCTATGCTGCGGCTTCTGTTGAAGTGCGGTCGCTTCCTGTTGCACTACTTCCACACATGACATGAGGAAGCTGTGTTCGCTCATCTTTCGGGTGAAACTAGTCTCTTTCCAGGTGTGAGCTCGTCATGTTCATCAGTAGTTACATCCATGTTTTATTCAACATGCTGTAGACTCCCAGTAATGTATTTTAAACGACTTCTGTTGATTCGTAGCATGGTGCTAACGGCATTAGCCTGCTATGCTAACCTGTACAGTAGCAGCAGCATTAGCCGCCATATGCTGTTAGCTCAGTAATGTGACGTAGATGTGACGTGGTCTACATTAAGGGCGGAAGGGTCAACATTCCAGCGAGGACGGTGTAAAAACATGAACATGTTCAAACTCATTTTCATCTAAAGGATCTAAATCAGGGGTGTCCAAAGTTTTTTTGGTGAGGGCCAAATACAGAAAAATAAGCAAAGGCCCGGGCCACACACAAGAGGTGACATATTGACACATGATTACTGTGTGTATTTCTAACTCACCTATAATGTAAAGAACATTGCTCTCAGTGGGAGCAGTGATGCTGTCCTTTGGATTGAAGGATGGCTGGGATGTCAAGAGAAAGTTTGGTGGTTGAGACACGAAGGACTTCACGGAGATGGCTATCAGTCATTCTGGATCTCAGTCTGCTTTTGTTCTGATTTAACAGAGAAAATGTTTGTTCACATATGTATGTTGAGCCGAACAGGCTCATCATTCTTTTTGCGTGGCGTCTCATCAGAGGAAACTTGGCATGATCCAAACTCTGATAGAAGTCAGGGAGGGAGAGAAGCTGATGTTGACTCTTCAGAGAATCATCACATTGCATTTCAATCAGTTCTAACTGCAGACTCTCCTCCACTTCTTCTGCATCCACCAGGAAGGGGGTGGAGAACAGCTTGATTTGTTTTTCAATGACAGAAAAATCTTGAAAACGCCTGTTGAATTCTGTCACGAGAGATGTAATTACAGAAACATATTTCTCCTTTTTAGCAGAAAGGTCTGCCTTTGGAAAAGCAGACTTGATTTCAGACAGCGCAGGGAAGTGTGCAGCATTAAAGCTTCGTAGTTGTGTCTCAAACAGGCGGAGTTTTACACAGAAGGCTTTCATGTGCGCATACAGGTGTGACACCAGCTGTTCTTTGCCTTGTAGGTTCTTGTTCAGTGTATTCAGATGGTGAGTGAGATCAACTAAAAATGCCAGGTCTGCCAGCCACAGAGGGTCACTCAGTTCATGAAGAGGTCGACCCTTCTCTTCCAAAAACTTGTCGACATCTGATCTCAGCGAATAAAACCGCTGCAGTAAAGTGCGTCTTGGTGGATTATACAGTGCATCCTAACAGCCTCACCTCCGCTCTCTTTTACCTTGACGCACACCATGGATGCCATCCCTTTGCGCTCACCCGTCATGGCTGGAGCTCCATCCGTTGTTACTCCACAGAGCTTGTCCCATTTAAGCCCCATCTTTTCAACTGCCTCTGACACAGCGTCAAAAATATTTCCACCCGTCGTTGTGCCTTTTAGGCTCATCATATCAAGCAGCTCCTCCGTACAGCAAAAATTATCATCGACTCCCCGCAAAAAAATTAAAAGCTGTGCGGTGTCTGTGGCGTCTGTGCTCTCATCGCATGCTATCGAGTAAAAATCAAAAGCACGAGCTTTCTCTCTCAGCTGAAGTTTCAGGTTAGCGGACAAGTCCTCGATTCTCCGCACCACTGTATTTCTAGATAAGCTCACGTTGTTGAAATCCTGCACTTTTTCCGGGCACATTACTTCTGTGACTTTGATGAGGCACTGCTTTATGAAATCACCGTCTGAGAACGGTTTGCCATGCTGGGCAATAAGTTGTGCGACTTCATAGCTTGCTGCTGTGGCGTTTTCCTGTATTTTGTTGGCACGAAAAAAAAACTGTTGTTGAGCTTGCAGGCTAGCTGCCATTTGCTTGAATTTCTGTGCTCGTTCGGCACCTGTGTACGATGCATAGCTCTGATGCTTGGTCTCATAGTGCCGACGGACATTATACTCTTTCATCACGGCAACATCTTCATTGCAAATCAAACAGACACACTTTCCGTTGATTTCTTTAAAGAAATATTCATTTTCCCACCGTGTTTGAAATCTTCTACACTCACTTGCTATCTTGCGTTTCTTCGGTGCTGCCATTTCTGGTGACTCGTGGTAAATATTTTTCTTTGCTTAATTTTGTTTAGTGGAGAAGCACCTTTTCTGTGACTGGCTCCATCTAGTGTTGAAACTGAGAAGTGCAACAGAGTTGAGCTCAAGCGCCATGTGCGGGCCATATTCAATTATATTTTCAGAATTTGCTGCGGGCCAATAAAAAATGACCCACGGCCGCAGTTGGCCCGCGGGCCGTAGTTTGGACACCCCTGATCTAAATGAATAATTTTAACAGCAGATAATTGACCAGCACAACTTCACTACATGTAGGAGAGGATCCCGCTCTTTGTCTTTGTGTTTCACTGTGACCTGCTGTGACATTTAGCAACGATTAGAAATATCTATGTTGTTGTTTTTTCATATCAACATCAGATCTTTCAACTCAAACCAACTTCCTATACTTAAATTATGTTTTTTTTTTATGTAGCCATTTTTCCTGAATCTGTCTATAAGCTATGAGCTTTTCTCCTGGAAACCTAACCACACTGTTGTTCCTGGAAATTAAGCTTTTTTCAAGCAGAGCAAGTTCTGATCCAGGCAGCAGCAGGACTCTGAAGCCAACACAGCACACAGAGAAAATAACACATCTCACTGGGTTCAAGTTCAAGTTCACCTTCACAGACTGGTTGGAGCTTTGAACTCATGGTGCAGGTGATGGAAACAGCTGAGGAAACAGCAGGGCACAGGACAGAGGAACAAACACGAGCGACCTCTTTTCCAGGTAGGAGGCAGAACGTAATATTTGACATGACCAAAAAAGAAAAACACAAAGAGGCTGTTTCACATGGGAGATAAAATCTGGGGAGCTGTTGCACATCCCAGCAAAATGTGTCCTGTCAGGATTGTATATGTTTTTTTCTGATCTGCAGATGATTAGCATAGAGCAACCACTGGAAAATACTGAGAAGTACAAGGGTGAGCTCTGCTTCCTCCTGGCGTCCTACACCAGGAAGAGAAGCTCAGAGACAAGGCAGAGCTGCTGGTGGTTCAGCTGTTTGACCGCAAGCACAGAGGTACAGATCAGCCTGAAGAACCTGGCTGAGGACCTGGCCATGGTTCAGGACTACAGGCCAGCTCATGTGAAGGACAGAGCTCTGTGAGCCTCCTCCGTGTCTTTAACAGGTGATTGCTGTACTTGGGATGGACTCTTTGTTGTTGCAGGTATTATGATATTTGATTATTGTTAGCACAGTCATTAGAAAGTTCAATTTCCTGTGCTGTAAATTATGATGGTTGTTTATTGAAGACCATATTAATTGTGTCAAGCCTTCTGTTTTGTGAGATATGTCTCCAGCTTAGCAGAGACTTTGATCTTACAGGGCTAGTTAACATTTTTGCTCTTCCAGTCAAAAGACGTCAGTAACAACAGCATTAGACGCCAAAGCAAAGTAACAGGAAACGTTTAGTAAACTAGACTCTACAGCAGGGGTCCCCAAACTTTTTCCTGTGAAGGCCACATAACCTTTCCCTTCTCTGATGGGGCCGGGGTCAGTTTGTAACAGAAAAAGTATAACAATCGCAGGGGTGCCTAAAAGTAAACATTTATTTTTTTCCAGAAAGCCACACATAACTATATTAATAACCCTTTCCAGGATCTTCACAGGAAAAAAAAAGTCAAGAAATAAATAATAACACTATTAATGAAATAAATAATGACCAAATAACCCTCTCTGGGTTCTTCACAGAAAAAAAAAGTCCAGCTCTGGGACCGTTTTGTCTTTTGAACAAAGAAATGCGTTAATCTAGTGTAACAACTAAGCGTAAAAACGCCTCAAAACTCGGACCTCTGTGTAGTACAGCACATCGCTGTACAAGAAGAACAGGAATTGTTGGAACTGCCTGTGTTTAAGTCCCTTTGCTCTGATGAAGTTTATGCCTGACACCACAACCTTCATGACAGAATCCCACTTCAACACTTCAGCCAGCTCCTCGCACATCTCAAAGTTTGCGCTGAATCCACGAGTAAAAATAAGCAGCTGCGCTGTGTGTTGCACGTCCGTGCTCTCATCCACGGCTAATGAAAAAAGTCAAATTCTTTCATCTTCTGCTGCAGCTGGCATATACATCACCCCCGATTTCTTCAATGCGTCTGGTGATTGTACTGGCTGACAGACACATGGCATTAAAGACAAGAAGATCTTGATTCTCGGGACACATTCAAAACATTCAAACATTTCTTGACAAACTCTCCATCAGTGAAAGGTCCCGAACAGATCATGGTCCAGCTGCGCTTGGTGTACAAATGTATTCTGCTGAGCTAACTGTCCACATTTTAGCTTGAGAGTTTGTCTGCTCACATTTGGCCTTGCAAGTTATCATACTTGTCTTTGTGATGAGATTCATAGTGTCGGCGCAGATTATATTCTTTAAATAAATTCATAACGCATCTCTGGTATTGCTCAGGGGGCCGGGCCAAATGTGGAGACGGGCCGTATTCGGCCCGCAGGCCTTAGTTTGGGGACCACTGCTCTACAGTATTATACAGCTCATCCTTCTGGTGTGTTGCTACATCCCACAGTGCAGTCCATCATTCTACTACTAGATGGCACTGAATCCAACCCTTTTGAATATGTTCAAAAAATGAAATTGCTACATCAGTGTGTGTGTTGAGAGAATCTTTTCCTGACCTGTTTCAGTGGGTATCTGGAAGGTGTGTGTGTGTTTATTTATTCTTTTAATGACATGTCTTATGTGGCATAAAATCAAGCACTGCCAGTATCCGGTCACAGCCAGGAGAGAGTCCTGATGTGCTGATTGGAATCATAACTACCTCCCAGAAAACCATCACAAAGGTGAACCTAACGATTATCACCTTGTGTCACTTGCAGCCACATAGTGTCTAACAGCACCAGAGAGGGACGGAGAAGAACAAGAGCAGGAAGAAGAGGAGGAGAGATATGACTCAGAGAGAGAGGAGAGCCAGCAACACAGCAGGCAGTCAAATGCTGCTCAGTATGTCCAGATGTGCAGATGGCAAAGGTACCAGCTCGTGTATGGTAACATAACCATAAGCAACACAGCAACTTGTGTCTAGTGTTGTGACTTCATTGATAAAACTATAGTTGCTATGTAGTATGTTCATCGCAATATTAACATACAGTCAGACAAACATAGTGCACACATGAAAAATTAAGTCCTACTAATAAATGTCCTGTTTTATTTTATTTTTTTTTTATTCTATTATAACATAACACATTACACGTTACATCCACTGGACCTGTTCCATAAACTAAGCTTTACTGCACATTGCAGATTTGTGTCATATGGTGCAGGCCTGGTCTTCTTTGTGGTGGTTTTCTCCTCATGCAGGTCAGCACCACACAGGCAGACACAGCTTCTCCTGTGAAGTATAGCTCTGCAGAACCCAACAGAATCTGCTGCAGCTACAGTAGCTACAGTGATACTTGTATTGGTTGTGCTTGATTTTTGTGCGACCGTTAACCCTGTGTTAGTGTAGTATTGCAACACAATAGGATCCAAAGTTGGCTAAGTAGTAAATGTGAGCAGGAACCTTTGGGGAGATGTTTTGACGCACTTTGTTTGAGCCAGTTAAAATGTTCACTTTCTCTCTCCTCCTTTTTTAGGGAGAGATAATTGGTTCCACATCTAGGTGGTACATGAGTTAACCATCAGTAACCATCAACAGACTCTCCTCAGTCAGTTGAATAATGAAATTTAATAAAAGTCAAAATTCAGTCAGTTGTGAAACTATAATAGCAAAATGCCATTAATGAAGTGATCCTGGAAAATCTTAGTCCTAATGAATTTATCCTTGTGTTATTAAGTCAGTGACATTTGTTTATAATGTTGGTTTTCACATAACAGAAAGGAACGTGAGGACCATGATTTCACAACCACTGCAGAACTGAGCTGTGCAGAGGAACAGCCACTAAAGACTCCAGAAAAGAAAACGGGTCGGTATTGACGTCCTACTGCAGGCACTGATTAGACAGACGTTACTCTGTGTCCTCCCTCTGTTTAGTATGTATGTTGACAGATGAATGAACCAACTCAAACCCCAAACTGTTTGACAGAAAACTTGTTGTGCTTTGTTTCACTATGTTGTTGCTTGATCCATCACAGATGATCTCAATCTTCCTCAAGTACCAAGAAGCTTCAGGAGAATGTCCAAGGTGGTAGGTGGTTATGTTCAACTATTGTTGCTGCTAGATGGGGATTGAATTCTTGTATTAATAGAAGCTCAAAATTATTATTTTGCATATGCAAATTCTTTCATTTCAATAATCTCTTGAACAACTTGTGTTACTGTTGAGCTGCTCTCCCAATCCCAGCTCTGCGCGTTCGTTGAATGATGAGGAGAAACGTCTGATAAAAATCAGTCTTGCTTTTATTTCAAACTTGAAGAATAATAATGTACAGGCCTGGGTCAGTCTGTCCCTATACTATACAGCATATAGTCAGGGCACGAAGTCTGACTGACACTGTCTGTCCCTCGACCCACACTTTTATGCTGGACAGAGCATCTTTCTGTGGTGTAACAGGATCCTGATGCCGTGGTCTGGTGTTCGTCTCCATGGCTGGTTTATTGGTGTCTTATCTTCTCCGTTGCTTTGTGGTCCCATAACCTATGGATCCAAGCACATTCCTTCTACAGACATTCACATGTTTCACTCCCTACTTATCTTATTTTCTGCCGTGTCTGGGTGCATCTGGTTCCTCTACTATTCTCTAAATCTGATGTGTGTGTTTCAAACTATACTTTAATACATTCGGCTTGTTCTGTTTTCTGCATGCATCCTACTATCTAAGCTTTCAACTACTATTTTAACTACTACTTAACTATTTAGATTCCTACATTACACATAATATTTTATGCTCATCTGTGCTGGTAATTAGCACAAAAAAAAGAAAAAAGTGACATCACTCCAACCAGGAGGCGACTGAAGGAGATGTGGGAAACTTCCCTTTTCTCTGCTGTGCCAGATCATCTGTGGTGATTCTAGCTCCCAAGGACCCTGTGACATAGCATGTGTGTGCTATGTCACAGGTATGAAAAGTGACATCATTTTAGCTTTAATTTGTTCCATGGGTTTCCTGGTTCTCTATCATTTCTAGTTAGATCTACATCACGTTAGGATGTCGTCCTAATTTGTTATGTTTTATTTTCAATCAAATATCATTGTCATGTGAACTTAAAAATCAATCACGTTTCTTCATCACTTTTAGGTTTAGATGAAGGAGACGAAAAGGAGGGAAGGAGGATGGAGGCCAACATCAAACCTGAACCAGCTCCTACTGAATGTAAATATCATTTTATCTTTAGCTTTTTTGTAATATTCATTTTAGAAGAAACACACTAACTTTAAAATGAGTCACGTTTTTTCACATTTAGGTTTATAAGGAGCATGATGGCACACAGTGCCGCTAGGCCCTGTTGAGGGGTTAAACGTGCAGAGCAGAGCCGGAGACGTCATGTTGCCTTTTTGTTTCTACTCCGCAGCAAATAAACTGAGAAGAACTGTCTTCAGCGTCAGTGATTCCATGTACAGCATGAGAGCCGTTACAAAGGCTCCCAGCAAAGCTTCATCACAGGGCTTGCTGCAGTCTTTGCTGCCTACTACGTGTTCAACCTGCACCAAGAAGAAGCTGCAGGACACTGGAGTTTATTCAAAGGTGAGCCCATTGCTAGTCATACATGTTAGGATATGTTTCCTCTCTCCCTTTGGTGCTATATGGACTTTAATTAGTAGCACTACATGCTACTACTTGTGGTCTCAACCCAGGATAATGCATGTACATGTGAATCTGAGGCTCCACTGCCTAATGTGGGCGAAACGTGTTTGACCTTTTCTTCGTATTGAACAATGTGTCAACACACATTAAGTCCATAATAGAGAATCTATTTCAGCCACATGTGACATAGCACAAAATGAATTTTAACAAAGTAAAACAGAAATTTTGAAATTATGGAATGATGAAAGCCATTGTCAGTTAAGTCTGTGAAGGTTCTCATTCATCCAGGTCAAGTTGTCTGAAGGTTGAGTCATGGCAACTGGACTTCTTCTAGTTAGTAGAAACGTTTCACCACCTATCCAGGTGGCTTCTTCAGTCTGTGGGAAGTTGGTGGAGACCACTAATTTATCCTCCAGTTGGGTTTCACTTAACACCTGTGAAGAATGGGCTCGTTATGCGAACAGAGGGGGGTGTGAGGGTAGTGAGTAGGTGTGAATCCTCAACTACCGTGACTCCTCCTACAACCATTAAAGGGTCGTTAAGTGTCTCCTTTGTGGGGGACGTGTGAAGTGGCCTTGATCTTCCTGGGCATAGTTGAAAGGGCAGCATGGTAAATGGGAGACAAATTGTGTCTGAGGCCCCCACCTCTGTTGAGAGAGGGGCTGTTCACCTGGACATGTATGGCTTCTCTGACGCCTCGTTCAAACCACCTGTCTTCTCTGTCCAGAATGTGAACGTTGTTGTCATCAAATGAGTGGCCTTTGTCTTTTAAGTGGAGATACACGGCAGATACTGGTCCTGATGTGTTGTTCCTTCTATGCTGGGCCATCCTCTTGTGTAATGGCTGTTTGGCTGCATATACTATGTTGCTCCAAGTTGTTGTTACACAAGAGGAGCAACATAGTATATGCAGTTCAATGCAGTGAAGAGTGCTCGGAACTATACATTGGTGAAACCAAACAGCCAGTTGAACTAGTCTGGTTGAATCGTTTTTTGTTCGTCATATTAATAAAATATTCTGTTTTAAAATATTCTTTTCAGACATCTGTTGGAATTAAGTTCTTCTGGACAGCGACCGATTCAACCAAAGCATCTCCTGAGATGAGGCCAGACCAAAAGCACCGGTCAGTGTGTGATCACCACCTGCCTCTGGCAGGTTAGAAGAGACGTTTATATTAGCCTGCATATGTCGGTAATATATCTCCTTACAACTATTTAAGCTCTTTGTAAAACACAAAGGAAATCCCATAATTTAAGGTTGTAGAGTTGTCCTGTATGTTTTATTTAGTTTGAAGTTATTTTTTTTTGCTACAAATGGTTTTATTTAATCGGGAGATGTGTGAAATTTATTAACAACAGTATTATTTTCTTACAAATTTGATATTTTGGTTGAGGTGTTGATAAATAAAAATATTATGGGGAATTAAAAATTACCACTGGGCCAAAATTCATAATATCCCAATAATGCGCATTTTGTGTTCACTATAGAATCAACAGGCAAATCACTGGATCTTCTTGTCATACTAAGTATTGTGGTGCTTTGTTCCTTCAGGTGGCTCCTTTTCGCGACTGGACCATCTTGCAGGTCTTGTCCTTCTTGAAGTCATCCTGATGGACGACTACATCTCATTGTCATGGGACCAGGAGTCAGGTGGAGGTAATTGAGGCCACGGATGACGAGGAGGAATTCTGTAAACTAATAAAGTTCCTTTCCATCGTCAACAGCGAGGATGAGGAAGACGAAGAGCAGGATTCTGGTTATGATTCCATGACCGATGATGACTGGGCTTCCCCTCCCCTCATCCACCAGTTACCCTCAGACTTCGGTCTGGACGAGCAACACGTTCCTCATCTTCTGGCTGTTTTCCCATCCAGGTCTCCTTTTTCTGCTCATCAGGACTGGGCAGTGAAGGAAAAGACCTGGATCAGGTAAGTGTGGCAGGTAAGAGTCGGTTGGATCTCAAGTCTTGACTTCCAAGAGTCTTGAGATCTCCCCTTGCCTGAGGGATCTCTATACCCTTGAGATAGAGGATGGGTCTTCTTCCAGGGTGGACTGATAACAGTGACTGGTTTTATCAGACTAGTCTTGTCCTGGGAGGTTGTACAGAGGAAGAACAGCACATCCATCAGTGTCTCTAAGGTCTAAGGTCCAATAGTAAGTGGTCTGTGCATCTGGCAAGTAATTCATTACTACATATTAGTAATTAGGTCTAGATAAGATATGATAGAATAAAATGAATAAGTATAAAATAGGATCATTTAAGATATAAGATAATGTAAATGAAAACATCATTTGTACTTCAGGTAAGCTTTTCAATTTTTTTTCCTTAATTTTTAACATTTTAAAACATGTTTTCACTTTAATGACATAAATTTTACTTTTTACTGATTGTATTATACTTTTCAGGTTATTTGTTTCTTCCTTTAGCTGCAGAGGAATATTCTAATACGTTCCAGAAGGAGACCCTGCAGTTCAAGCAGCCCAGATCCAAGCTGAAGATGACATCCACCAGACGACCCAATGGAAAGAACCACTTCTGCACAATCACTTGTAGTAAGAATCACATGTCAGCTTATTCATCGTCTGTGCTTCACTTCATGTACTACTGAAGCTAAAGGTTTCATTTTGGTTGTCACAGGCGCAGCTGTGGAGGCTGGAGAACTTCATCCAGGGTTTCCTTGACGACAGAGATGAGATGATGAGCGTAGGACCACCTGGAGAGAAGTTGTCATCTGTGGAGGCTCAGTGCAGTAAGTCATCACCTCAGCAGTCATTTACCTGAGTAGTAGCAGTGACATAACGTAGACACGTATGTTAACAACACATCTGTTCATGATGTTTCATCTCTTCCCTCCCTCCAGCCCAGACAAAGAGGAGCCTCCTAATCCAAACCACATAGAGTTGAAACACACATGGCTTCAATAAATACATTTAAACTTAAACATATAATTTGCTTTGTTTTCTTTTTTTATTACACATCAATGTCATAGAAGTAATAATTTACAATTTTTAATTTACAATAGAAAAGCAACACAATTAGATCAGTTTGAACTAAGGTTCATGTAGAGGGAAGATCCTAGAACTTTGGACATTCTGTCAAACTGTCACTGTCATATCTGTCAATCAGACTGTTGTCCAGCTGTGACTTCACTGAGGAATGTTGCTGTTTTCTTTGTAACATCAGCTGCTTACTGTCTCAGCTGTTCAGGGAGAATGAAGCAGATCCAGAGAAGCTGCTCAGGCTGGTGGCGTTTAACATGGACTCAAGTTGAAGCAAGGAGGACACGCGTCGCTGATCGGCCTTTATTCAGGTAAACACAGACTGGACACGTTCCCTGACAGAAGGACTCTCTCTCTGAATGAGTCAACTCCACAAACGACTTTGGTTTGACTTGAAGCTTCAGTTTAGTTCATTGCTGTGAGAGTTAGCTGTAGCCTCAGTGCTGCTACTAATGGTTAGCTAACCTGTAGCTAGTTAGCCGCCAGTCTCTAGTAACTCACTCATTAATTTCTGCATCTCCAGATGTTTGTCTGACTTATCGACTGACAAATTTTCAGTTTAATCTTCAATTTGATAAAATTATCATTTTATTTTGCGGAGATAAAGTGTTTTTCTGACTTTTTGACCTCTGACCCTGGTGACGTTCCAGCTGATTCCACAACAGACAGACGCAGGTCAGACATTTTACAGCTGAGCTCAAATGTTTATTTGATTTTATTTATTTTGTTATATTTATTGTTTTTTGTGATCAGTTAAATCAAACTGTGTGTAGTTCATTGACTTTACCTGCATGTTAACCTGCACCTTTTTCTTTTGGGACAGGGGCGAGTCACAGACTCTAGACAGAGTCACAGACTGGACCTGTCACGGTGAAACAAAACACGACCGTGATGGGAAAGTTTAATGTTGCAGTGTGTTACAAAGGTCACAAACACAGTCGGTGTCAGACTGCAACTGGATAGAAAATGAAACTGGCAGCGACTAAAAGACAAACCAAAGAAAACACAAGCTTTTAATTGCAGGAGGTGTTAGAAAGCCACTCAGAGCTGGAAACAATGACTTTGGGACAATTAAACATGTTAAAGCAGCCACTGAGGAGACGACGGGTGCATAATATACCATCATAAACTATATTGAGACCTAATTATTAATTCAAATGTTGAATGTTCATAGTTCATAGACCTCAGCTGGTCGTTTGTTTTGTGCAGACGCTGTGACCCTGGGGAGCAGGAGGTAGAGGACGCCCTCATCTCTGCTGAACAGGTAGCATCACAGGATCCTTCACAACTAAAACCTCACACAACTGATTTTTCTGAATGAGTCGTGCCTGTTCTTCCAGTTCAGTGTCACTGATGAGTTCTTTGCTGCAAATGGATCCAGGAAGTAGATTTTCTTCTGTCAGCATGTGAACAACGTGACGTGTATAAAACTTCTAAATATGAGTGTAACGTACATATTTATCGGCGTATTTTATCCTTTTTCCATCACTTGTCTCTGTTTATTAACAGCTTTCTCCACAGAGTTTTTCCTCCAGTTATTCATCATACTTGGACCTCACAGGCTCAGCAGTGACACAGAAGAAACTCTTCCTCATTACAGGGAAGTCAAAGGTGATTCCACCGTTTCTGGCACAGTTCAGTCACATTAAACAGAAGACGGAGCAGCCTTTTATTTTGACGAGTTCTGCTTTGTTTAGCTCAATAACACCTGAGTGGTCGGTTTAATGCCCAGCTCAAACACTACCTCTACAGGAAATGCTAAGAAGAGACGGAGGTGGAAACAGGTTGAGCAGCAGAGCTCTTCCATCTGTAGCAGGTCTTCAGGTTTACCTAGATCCTCTTAACTCACACCTGCTTTTGATTTGCTGCGATTCTGAGGTGGATACAGTAGGAAAAAAACGCGTCTAGACTCTGTTAAGCACAGATTCAGGTTTTAAATCCTCATCTTTCAAGCCAAACTCAGTCTTGCTCTCTTTGCAGGTTTTACTGGGGAAGTGTCTGTTCTTCTTGAGAGACAGACAAGGCCATAACCACCACTAACGTACAGAAGGTCAGAAGAGTGACACAGAGTGCTCACTGTACTTACAGGAGGTGAACCTCAGCAGCCACGGAGGCGTCCTGAGCAGCCTGGAGATGCTGATGGATCAGGCCATGTTACCGGCCCTCAGGTCTCAGCAGGTACAAACCACCATCTGCCCTCACACACAATGAGAAGAAAAACTAATATATACATATAATGAAAATGTAAATGAATATATTTTCTTTCTTGGCCTCATTAGAAACATGTGCTCTGAGAGAGTGTGGCAGGTGCAGAGGTTCACTCACTGCCAGATAAACCAATTTAATATGTAACTGCATTTGTTCCTAATCAGAAAACACAGACGGTCACCTTGAACTAACTACGAAATGACCTGCTGCATGTAAATGAAGTTTAAACTGAGGCTTAGAGACATTATCAGGTGAGGCCTCACACCTGCACCACGGCAAGACTGAATTCAGATCGTGTGAGTTTGTCAGACTAGTTTGTCTCTGCTGCATTTGCCTGTGAGCTGATGTGGCTGTTTGATGTTTGTTAGCTCTGCCTCTGTTCTCTGTCCAGACGTGGGGTCCTGCACAAGAGGACGCGTCCAGTCCGTACGTCCAGTCCTTCCTGTCCTCAGTGGACCAGTTCATCGGTCACCTGAACTCAGCCAGAGCCAACATGGACAGAAAGCTCCAGCTGCAGCAGGTGGACCTCCCTGATGTCATCAGTCAGCTGAGCTACACCTCTGCAGGTAGAACGCACAGCCACACTCTCCCAGGATCAGTTGCTGCAGCATTTAGTTTTCCTGAGTCTCATCTTAGAGTGACGTGTGTCTGAGGACCTCTCTGTGTGCTGGCTGCAGAAAACTGCTGACAGTGCGTCAACGATGGAGAGTCTGGCTGCTCTGCAACTCATGAAGGTGAAGGGGTTTTAATGTGACTCAGTGGGAACCAACTGAGAGACGACATTCAGCCATTTTCCTGTGGCTGCTAACTGTGTTGCAGGTGGAGGCTGTGGAGAACATTTATGTTCAATACCAAAACATACAACGAAGTCCAAGAGCTACGACGTGCTGGGCCACCACAAGCTGGAGGTAACTTCACAGAGGCTCCATTTATTATAACACCCTCATCTGTCAATCAGCAGCAGCTGACGTGTTAATAGACATTCAGTGAGGGTTTGAGGTAAAACAGAGACAACATTGAACCTGATTTCCACAACAAAGAGTTAAACATGAGATTCTTGCTGGTTGAAGAAGGAAAGAGCTGTTGTCTTGTTTTGTTTGAATACAGCAATGTTATAGAGATCTGAACCAGAGACTGAAACAGTAGCAGCACAGACAGGAGGTGGTTAATAAAACTGCATTATAGATGCAGAAAAAAGTTGTTTTAAAAAACAGAACTTGTACATGCACTAAGAGAAAGAAAGACAATAGAATGTCCTGAGGTGAGTAACATTCATTAATTTTTACTGCTGCAGGTGTGCTGCAGCCTGTCCCAGCTGTCTATGAGCAAGAGGCGGGCTTCCCCCTGGACAGGTCGCCACTCTTAGAGTACAATTAATTCAATTCAATTCAATTCAATTCAACTTTATTTATATAGCGCCAATTCACAACATCAGTTATCTCAAGGCACTTTACAAGTAAGGTTTTAAGACCTTACACAACTAAACCCAACAATTCCCACATAGAGCAAGCTTTTAATTGTAGCCAATCGATAAATTGTACAGTTAAATAGCAACAGTGGAGAGGAAAAACTCCCTCTCTAACGAGGAAGAAACCTCCAGCAGACCCAGGCTCAGTGTGGGCAGCCATCTGCCTTGACCGGTTGGGGTGAGGGGATAGAGAAGAGAGAAAAGAACACAACCACAACAACAAAACAAGCAGCAACAGAACACAGGAGACACACGACTCTGAGTCTGATGATACCTGTAGATGAGGATAGAGAGAGACAGAAGGGGAGAAGCACAACTAGGAGAGAAAAGGGACAAAGTTAGTCACATGTGGAAATGGAGGCATCCACTAACGGATAGAAGAAATAGAGAAAAAAAGAGCTCAGTCAATGAAGGACGTCCCCCAGCAGTCTAAGTCTATAGCAGCTTAACTAAGAGATGGTTCAGGGTGACCAGAACCATCTCTTAGTGTCTCTGCTTTCTGTCCTGTTCCACAGTGCCTGATCTCTAGCCATTGCAATTTTAGGGTTAGGGTCACTCTGCCCCCACCGAATCGCTTCAGCGGTGAAGCGGTAGAGTGTAGCACGTTCCTGTCCGCTTTGAACCTCAAGTTCCGACTTGAGTCTCACTGTTTCCAGGACGAGAACACGAAAGTGGCTTACGCAGTTTCCCTGCTAGAGGGGTGCGCGCTGGAGTGGGGAATGGCAGAACTGGACAGAAAGGCAGGGTGCTGTGAGACGTTCAAAGCCTTTTCTGAGAAACTTACACTCATCTCCTGTCCCTCGGCGCATCGCAGAGTCGCCGCAGCCAAACTGTTTCGTCTTTCACAGGGTTCCCGCCCGGTCCGAGAGTATATTGTGGAGTTCAAGACTCTGGCGGCCCGAGTTCAGTGGCCTGAGGACATTCAGTGCGACAAGTTTTATGAGGGGCTGCAGACTGACGGTGTCGGGTAATCACCAGGAGGACCTGGCGTTTAATGTGTATTCAGGCTGTGACCAACCCGTAATTCTAGGGCTTCCCTGGCTCTCCCGTCACAACCCCCTGGGCTGCCGGAACAGTGTCGGGCTGGAGCCAATTCTGTTTGGCCAACTGTTTACGCCCTGCTGAACCCCCGACTAAGGGGGATCCCGTTCCGGTGGTGGATGTGGATTTATCCTCTGTTCCGGAGACTTACCATGACCATGTGTTCAGTAGGAGTCGCGCAACCTCTCTTCCCCCACACAGACCCTACGACTGTGCTATTGATTTATTTCCTGGTTCCACTCCGCCCCGCGGCCGGACTTTTTCACTCACTCCTCCCGAAAAGAAGGCTATGGATCAATATCTCCAGGATTCTCTGAAGGCCGGTGTTATTCGCCCCTCCTCCTCACCTGCAGGGGCGGGGTTCTTCTTCGTAAAGAAGAAGGACAGCGGGTTACGTCCATGCATTGACTATCGGGGATTAAACGAGATAACTATTAAGAATAAGTACCCGCTTCCCCTAATCTCCTCGGCTTTCGAGTTACTGGAGAACGCAGGGGTCTTCACTAATCTGGATTTACGCAACGCTTACCACCTGGTTCGGATAAGGGAGGGGGATGAGTGGAAGACTGCATTCAACACTCCCAATGGTCATTACGAATATTTAGTTCTGCCTTTTGGACTTTCCAACGCTCCGGTTGTTTTTCAAGGGTTGGCGAATGACATGCTGCGGGACATGTTGAATAGGTTTGTGTTCGTCTATTTGGACGAAATCCTTATTTTTTCCAGGAACGTTCAGGAACACATCGAGCATGTGCGGACTGTTCTGAATCGTCTCTTAGAGAATCACCTGTTTGTAAAGGCCGAGAAATGCGAATTTCACACATTAAAGACGTCTTTCCTAGGTTTTATTCTCGAACCGGGGAGTGTCTTCATGGACCCAGGAAAAGTGACAGCCGCCCCCGATTGGCCCACACCTCGAGATCGCAAGCAGCTCCAAAGGTTCCTGGGGTTTGCGAATTTCTACAGACGGTTTATAAGGAACTTCAGCAAGGTTGCCGCCCCGTTACACGCCCTCACGTCCACGAACCTTCGTTTTCGCTGGTCGCCAGAGGCGGAATCGGCATTCAGGACACTAAAGTCTTTGTTTACTACCGCTCCAGTGCTCCGCATTCCGGAGGCTTCTCGTCAATTCATTGTTGAAGTGGACGCCTCCAGTTCAGGAGTAGGGGCGGTTCTATCGCAACGCTTCGATGACAACCGGGTTCACCCGTGCGCCTTTTTTTCTCGACGATTGACCGACGCCGAGCGTGGGCAATTGGGAGTTGCTGGTCTGGACGGATCATAGGAACTTGGAATTTATCCGGACCGCCAAGAGACTTAACGCCAGACAGTCGCGGTGGGCCCTGTTCTTCACCCGTTTTAATTTCAATCTTTCCTATCGACCGGGCTTGGAGAATGTAAAACCGGACCCCCTCTCGCGCCAGTTCGAAGGACCCGGCGATTCAGCGGAGAGGGAGGACTACATAATAAACCCAGTTAGAGTGAGCATCGTGCGGTGGGACATCGAGGAGCGCGTGAGGTCCTTTAGACCCACTGCACAGGTCCCCGACGGCTGTCCCCCCTCCAAACTCTTTGTCCCGGTCGCCCTTCGCTCCCAGGTATTGAGATGGGGTCATGACTCTCGTCTCGCTTGCCACCCTGGTTCTTTCAGAACTTTCGCTCTCATTTCTCAACGTTTCTGGTGGCCGTCTATGAGGTCGGAAATAAAAAGTTATGTTGCCGCCTGTAGAGTCTGTTCTGCTAATAAGACTTCTCACCTTTCTCCGGCGGGCCTGCTACGCCCTCTACTGGTTCCTACCCGGCCGTGGTCCCATATCACGTTGGATTTCATCACTGATCTGCCTTCGTCTGCTGGTAAAACTACCATCCTGACTGTCGTGGACAGATTTTCCAAGATGCTTCACTTAATTCCTCTTCCCAAGCTGTCGTCTTCAAAGGAGACCGCTCAACTCCTCATAGACCACGTCTTCAGGCTCCATGGTATCCCGGAAGACAACCTCTCGGATCGTGGTCCGCAGTTCGCGTCGGCAGTCTGGGCCGAGTTCTGTCGAGCCCTGGGCGCTTCTGTCAGCCTGTCTTCAGGGTTCCATCCCCAATCTAATGGTCAGACGGAACGTCTAAACCAGGAGGTGGAGACGCTGTTGCGCTGCACCGCTTCAGATCAGCCCTCCACCTGGTCCCAGCAATTAGCTTGGGTTGAATATGCTCATAACTCTCTTCCGTCCTTTGCCTTAGGTTGTTCCCCTTTCCAAGCAGCGTATGGCTACCAACCTCCGCTCTTCCCTGACCAGAGCGCACAGGCAGCTGCCATCCAGTCCATCGCAGCTTTCATGCGGAGGTGTAGGTCCACCTGGTCCCGTGTGCGTACTCACCTCCTGCAGGGACAGAGACGAGCGGAGAAGTATGCTAACAGGCGGAGGTCTCCGGCTCCGGAGTATAAGGTGGGAGACAGGGTCTGGCTGTCAGCCAGGGACCTGCAACTGAAGGGCAGCAATAGGAAGCTTGCTCCTCGCTTTGTGGGCCCTTTCACGGTCTCTAAAGTAATTAACCCTGTAACGGTAAAGCTAGATCTTCCTGTCTGTATGCGAATACACCCAGTTTTTCATGTCTCCAAACTCAAGCCAGAGTCACCACCCCTGGTGGACTCCTCAGACGATGCACCTCCTCCAGTCCGCCTCATCGACGGGGGTCCGGCCTACACGGTCAGCTCCATCCTCCGTTCTCGAAGGCGTGGCAGGGGGATCCAGTATTTGGTCGATTGGGAAGGTTATGGTCTAGAGCACAGGAGTTGGGTGCCGGCCCGACACATTCTGGATCCTGATCTTCTCAGAAGTTTTCATCGAGCCCATCCTGCCGATCCTTCTTAGGTCGCCAGGAGGCGCCCCTCGGAGGGGGGGCTCTGTCACAAATCAGTCAGCCTCTAGGGGGTGGACTTGAGACACTTTCCCTCCTGCCTCGTTTACCCGTTCCTGACGTCACCATACTCACCTGCGTCCTGTTTGGTCATCATGCCCGATACTTATGCCATTTGCTCGCCAGCACCCATTGCTGGTGAGTCATCCCGTGTCTCTGCTTTCTGTCCTGTTCCTCAGTGCCTGATCTCTAGCCATTGCTATTTTTCGCGTAAGCCCTCAGTCAGTCTTACGATTATTCTCATGCTCCTGCTTCGGCAGAGTTATTCCTTTGTTAGTTTGAAACTACAGTGTTTTTCCCTGCCTAGAGCAGCGCCTTGGTTTTCCTCAGTAGCCTGAGAGTTTATGTTCGGTTGTATCAGTTCATCTCCTAGATCCTGCACTAGGATTGTTTTGTAGGGATCATTTCTATTTTAGGTTCTGCAATAAATTATTTCTGAGACCGCCTATTCTTTCTCCTGGTCTGGTTCTGCGTGTGGGTTCGGCTCTGGTTCAAGTGGTTTTGTAACAGTTATATACTTGCTTACAGAAATATTTTAGAATAGTGAGCCTTCTCTTTCCCATGGGAAAGGGAGCTAGGGAGATACTGTTTAGTTAAAATTGTTTTACAGCATGGACCATGGCCATGAGAGCATGGCAGCAGAACTTTGATGTACTTTGTTCCTGTTACACTTTTCTCCTGGTGCAAGGCAGTGACTGACCCTGAGTTGTGGGCTGATAAGTCCCTTGTGGACTGTTTTTGTTTGAGACTGAGCTAATGAGAAGATACATCTTTACTCCCTCGCAACGAAGGAGGTATTTAGGTAGGCACAGAGGTAGATGACTTCAGAACTACACTCAGGCAGGACAGTTTTGCACTGACTCTGTGTACTTCTCTTCTTGCAAGAATAAAAGACAACAGAAAGACAACTTTGATTGGTTTTTGATTCATTCACCAGGTTACTAACAGGATTTTGCCTCCACGGTAACATCCAGCCCGCCCCTCCGCAACTCCCTCTCTGCACTTGCCCACACCACCCCTGCAAACCCACAGTCCCAAAACACGCGGCGAACAGTTTCGTCCTCTGCACAATGTGGTCGCAGGCACACTGGCGTTCTGCATAGCCCGTGTCTGTGCATTTTCTCCTGCACCGGGAGGCACTTGTGGAGGCAAAGCCAATTTAGGTCCCTCAGCCCATTTTCCAGACCTGGCCGCTGCACCGATGTTCATGCACCCACAGGGATACCGGGCAAAGGCCGCTGGGCCACCTTTCCCTTGACCACCGCATAAGTACCGTAAGCCCACGAAGCAGCGATGTGACGAATAGCGCATCTAACTTCAGGGGGAAGTTCGGGACATCCCGGCCCCCGTCACTTATTCCAGCCATCATATGCTGCCATGCCACCCACTCGTACCTCCCGCCCCACACAAAATCAAAGACACTGCGAACCAGAGCCCGTCGCATGCACCTTGGCAGTGGGTAGACGTTTGCTAGGTGCAACAGAGACACCAGTACATCAGCTTTCAACACCAGGACCTGGTGTCAGCTGCCGTGCCTTCCAAAGTCCCAGCTTCGCCCGGACCTTTGCCAGATGCTCTGTCCAATTCAGGGCGGCGCTGCCAGTGTTTTCAAAGCTCACACCCAAAATCTTGACCGGGCCCTGGCAGACTGGTATTTCACCCGAAAGGTCTGTGCGTTGCTTCCACCTCCCGAAAAACTTCACCGTGGTTTTCTCTACATTCAACTGAGATCCTGACACCCTACAAATGCCGTGATAATCCCCAAAACCTGTGCCAAACTCCTGTCTTCCCCCAGCAGGAAGGTGGTGTTGTCCGCGTATTGAGAGAGTTTTGTCCTCCGCAGCCCACCCCCAGAACCAGTGCTCCCACTACCCCAGGCGCAGCCCTGATCGCCGCCGCAACTGGCTCCATGTAGAGCACAAACAGTAGCGGCGACAAAAGGCAGCCTTGCCTCACTCCCGACCGCACTGCAAACTCTCTACTTAGCTGCCCATTCACCATCACTGCACTGCTCACCCCAACATACAAGTGCTCTAGCCACCCCACAAACCCTTGCCCAAACCCCATCCCCCTCAATACTCTAAACAAGAACCCCCAGTGCACCCGGTCGAAAGCCTTCTCCAGATCTAGCCCCACCCCCATCAATGGCAACTGTCGATCCTCGGCCCAGTACCTGAATCACGGAGGAGCTGGAAGTTTTGGTGGACCGACCTCCCCCGCCACACCACGCGTCTGATCCACGTGGACCGCACAGGGGAGGACCACCCCCAGTCGCCTGGCCAGGACTCGAGCCAGGATCTTGTAGTCCACCCCCAACATGGTCAGTGGTCTCCACTTTTTTAACTCTGACCTGTCACCCTTTTTGTGCACCAATGTGATCACACCTACTCTAAACGATGACCCCCACTTCCCCTCCCTTAATCCCTCTGACAAAACCTCCAGCAAGGCTGGCCTCAACAACTTCCAAAACACCACATAGAACTCTACCGGCAGCCCATCCCTCCCCGGGACCTTGCCCCGCTTCATAGCTGTAAGAGCGTCTTTTAGCTCATCCAACATTACCGGGACCTCCAGTCCCCTAGCCTGCTCACCGGTCACCCACCCCCCAACCAAATCCACAAAATTGCCTGCTCCTTCGTCTACCACCACTTGCTCCCCTAGGAAGCTCTCATAGAAGCACGCTGCCACATTCGCCATCCCCACTGTGTCCCCATCCACCTGACCCCCACTGTCACGCACCCCATGAAACACCTGTCGGGCTTTGGCCACTCTAACCGACCCAAAAAACGGGCGTTACACCCTTTGTACCACTCCCGGAACTCCCCATGACTAGCCACCAAATAAGCCCTGGCCTGCTCCTTGTATGCTGCCATTCCAGCACTCTCTGCAGCCCTTCCACCTCCTTCCTCCTCTCCCGTACCCTTTCCCTCAAAAACCGAATACAAAACCCTCTCAGACGCCCCTTCACCATCTCCCACCACTCACCCGCTGGTGAACCCCCTAAGTCCCAGCAGACCCTCTATGAAAACAGAGCACTGGGCTCGAAAGGCCTCCAGCTCCAGCAGGCAGCAGTTCAGTAACCAGGCCCATAAACCGGGCTCCCTACCGACCCCGTAAAAACCAAACCACAGTGATCTGAAAAAAATTTGGGAGCAGTCTGCCGTGCTCCAGGACCATCGTTCGTGAAAAAAAAACCCCATCCAAGACACTTGCGTTCCCCCGGGAGTTGCGTCAGGTGGGGTCAACCAATGTACCGTCTGACTCCGGTTCACCATACCCAAAGCCTGGAAAGGTGCCAACCACCCCACCAAACCACTCCCCACATCCTCATTCCAGTCCCCCCCCACAATCAGAGTTCTGTTGGTGGCGCAGTGGGGGACCAGTCCTTCCACCATGGCCCGCCTGTCGGCGGCCACCTGTGACCCATACACCCCAATGGCTCGGAACCGGTGCCCCTCCAATTCAAAATCCGCCCCCACCACCCTACCCTGTTCCACCACAAAGGAGCGCTCCACCTGTGTCCCCCTCCCAAACAAAATGCCCACTGTAGGAATCTAAATAGTTAAGTAGTAGTTAAAATAGTAGTTGAAAGCTTAGGTAGTAGGATGCAGGCAGAAAACAGAACAAGCCGATTGCATTAAAGTATAGTTTGAAACACACACATCAGATTTAGAGAATAGTAGAGACCCCAGATGCACCCAGACACGGGTCATTAAATAGCATGTGAAGAAGGGGGTCTAAGCAGAAAATCAGATAAGTAGGGAGTGAAACATGTGAATGTCTGTAGAAGGAATGTGCTTAAATCCATAGGTTATGGGACCACAAAGCAACGGAGAAGATAAGACACCAATAGACCAGCCATGGAGACGAACACCAGACCACGGCATCAGGATCCGGTTACACCACAGGAAGATGCTCTCTGTCCAGCATAAAAGTGTGGGTCGAGGGACAGACAGTGTCAGTCAGACTTGCCCTGACTATATGCTGTATAGTATAGGGACAGACTGACCCAGGCCTGTAAATTATTATTCTTCAAGTTTGAAATAAAAGCAAGACTGATTTTTATCAGACGTTTCTCCTCATCATTCAACGAACACGCAGAGCTGGGATTGGGAGAGCAGCTCAACACCACGCCAGACGAGTGAACTCCCCCCACACTCCAAACCGCCCTGCCCTCCCCCCACTCCCTCCCAAAACGCTCTGCACCCCCCCCCCCCCATCCCTCAAATGCACTTCCTGCAACAAAACCACATCCAAAACAAAAAAACAGACACTCGCTTTAGTGGGTCACACAGCCCTCTTACATTAAAAGTGCCCACCTTTACAATCCCCATGACACTTTAAACAACACCCTTTTCTCACAAACACTCCCCCACATGCTACCTCGATTTAACAATACCATAAAATCTTCCCCCATCTCAGTCCCCAAAGTTGTCCTCATCACCCATCTGTTCTGCCCAAGAGAAAGGCCATTCGGGCCCCCGCTCTCCCTCCTCCTGCCGATCCAGCCTCTCTCGGCCAACCTCTGCTAAGGTGGGTAGTGAGAGGAGCCCAGGAGACGGAGCAAAGTCCAAATCAAAAGTCTCCATCCCTGCTGAGCCCAGCCCTGAAGACGAGCTTGGCCCCTCCTCCAGCGGCGATGCTATCTCTGCCTGCAGTTCTCGCTCCCCCTCGCCTGTGTTGCCGGTCCCCTTCTCACCTTCCGCCGACAGTTGCACTTCCCCCTTCTGCTTTTTCTTCGGCCCCCTCTCCACCGCCGGCTGCTCTGTTCTGGCCTCTTCCTCCATTACTGGTCCTCTGCTTCTCCCGCGCGCTTTCCCGCCGACCCTCTCCTGCCCGCCATCTTTCTTCTGGTCCGCCACTCTCCCAGTTGGAATCTCAGGGTCCAGAGC
Source organism: Macropodus opercularis (assembly GCA_030770545.1). Lineage (NCBI taxonomy): Eukaryota > Metazoa > Chordata > Actinopteri > Anabantiformes > Osphronemidae > Macropodus > Macropodus opercularis. The sequence goes on along the minus strand of JAUCMP010000028.1, from coordinate 10,740,517 downwards.
AGCCAAGGGTTCGCCCAACTCTGGCAGAGCGCGGGCTGCCTCCTCCTTGGCATTACTGCTTGACTCCTCCACTCCACCCTCCTCCTCCAAGCTGAGCCTCTGTCCCTTCGCCACCCCCTCCTCCTGCCTGCCACTCGCTCTGCCGGCCACCTCGCCGTAAGTCTTCCTCCTCCCAAGACAATCCCTGCACAGGTGTCCCAATTTTCCACACCCGTGGCAGGCCTTGTTGTACGGGCAGCTGTTGGTGTCATGGCACTCCCTCTCACAGTACCTGCAAAACAAATTCCCACATTCCACCTCCACGTGCCCTTGCCGCTTGCACCGCTGACAAAACAACGGCTGCCTTGCGTAAAACAGGTAGCCCCTGTCTGCTCCCAACTGAAAAAATGCAGGCGGGTGCTTCAAGCCATCTTCACTGTCCTTGTCTGCGTGCAACAAAACTTGAAACTGTCGCCGCCCTGTCCAGTAGCCCAGCGGGTCCTTCACAAACCGTGCAGCAGACACCACCTCCGCAAAGCGTCCCAAAAACTCTCCCAGTGCTAAATCTGTTACATATGGATTAAATGTGTGTACTGTCACCACTCTAAAGTTTGGTTTGTCTAGGCTTGCCACCATGAAAAAAGACAAAGGTGCAACAGTGCCCAACTGATTGCAGCTCACCATCACCACTTGATACTTCTCAGCTGAGGCAAGCGTGACGTCATAGGATTTTGCCTGCTGGTTCCACTGCAGGCAATACACATCCACTACCGTCAACTTGAGCTGCTCCTAATACACCTTCCGGCAAAAGATGTCTCGGGGCATCACGTCTTTCCCCTCGTCCTTCCATTGAAACCATATGGTGTTCCTCAAACCAAGACGCGGCGCCGATCCTCCAGCTGCCATCTCCACGACCACTCCAAATCACTCCACTAGCTCCAAACACCAAGTAAGTACTCTGTCCCCCGGATAGGGGACGTATCAGATATTAAACTGATAAGAACAGATTTATTTTTGAAAATTTTATTTATTACACACACATATCAATACACAAAACTACATCAAGATTTAATCTTCTCAGAAACAAAAAAATGGCTGCCCGCTTCAGCGGGTCTCGCAGCCCTCTTACATTAAACGTGGCCACCGTTACAGTCCCCATGATTCTGAAAACACAAAACACCACCCCCTACCTCTCAAAATTACTCCCCCACCTACTTCCACAGCTAAACAAACCCCAAGAGTCTTTCAACATTTCAGTCCTTGAAAATGTCATCTTCGTCCATCTGCTCTGCCCAGGAAAAGGGGCGCTCGACCCCCCGATCTCCCTCCTCCCGTCGATCCACCCCTGCCAGGGTGGGGAGCGAGAGGAGTCCAAGAGACAGTGCGAAGTCTAAGTCAAACGTCTCTACTCCCGTCGTGCCCAGTCCAGACGATGAGCCTGGCCCCTCCTCCAGCGACGACAGCATCTCCGTCTGTGGTCCTTGCTCACCATGGCCTCCATTGCTGCTCCCCTGGCGCCCGCACCCCCATGGAGGACTTCGGGAGACCGTGTGCCGCCGTGGGGTCTTCCCCCTCGTGCAACAGAGCGTCGCTCTCCTCGACCTCGACCCTGCTGGACTCCTCCGCCGCGCCCTCAAGCTCCTAGGCACGGGGTGTCTGCCTCTTCACCATCTCGTCCTCCTGCCTGCTGCTCGCTCTACTGGCTGCCTCAACAAATGTCTTCCTCCTCCCGGGGCAGTCTCTGTACAGGTGGCCTAAATCACCACAGTCTACACCGTCCATGTCTTCATGCAGCAGCACCTGAAACTGCCGCCGCCCAGTCCAGTAGCCCAGCGGGTCCTTCACAAAGCGTGCAGCGGACACCACTTCCGCAAAACGTCCCAAAAACTCCCCCAGTGCCAAATCAGTAACATATGGATTAAACATGTGCACCGTCACCACCCTAAAGTTTGGTTTGTCCAAGCTCGTTACCGTGAAGAAAGACAAAGGTGAAACCGCCCTCTGCTGATTGCAGGTCCCCATCACTGCATAATAAGTCTCAGCTACGGCCATGGTAACATCCGCCATCTGCAGTTTGAGTTGCCCCTGGATCACTCCTCGACAAAAAACGTCTTGTGGCATAATCTCCTTCTCGTTGTCCTTCCATTGAAAACGTAATGTATTCCGTAATCCAACCCTGGGTGAAAATCACCCAGCTGCCATCTTCACGGGCACTCCACTTCTCCAAACACCAAATAAGTACTCTGCTCTGGGGACATATCAGATATTAAACTGAAATCAACAGATTTTTTTATATATTAAATAAAACGGCTCTCACAACCCAATTCAGCAAACAAACCTAAATTAAAACAGGAAAAAAAATGCCACAAATATCGTATACGCTTAGAATACTATACAAAAAGACTGTGCAACCCATACCCTTTTATCCAAACCCCATCATAGAAACCATCAAACTATACCCCCTCCAATCTAACCCAACCCATAGTAACTCACCCCACAAACCCAAAACCACCTCCCCTGACAACCCCTCCTCATGCTTCCCCTCCCCGGCTCCCCCCCTCCTTTTCTTCCAACCATCCCTTCCACTTTTCTCTGGCCGCGTGAAAGCCCCACCTCTCCATGTCCCACCTCGCCCGTTCGCACACCTCCCATTCCACCCTCCTCACCACTGTTTCCGGTGTGGTTCCCTTCCCTCCCCTCACCAAATCCTGTCGCGCTATCCACAAACTCTTCTTACACATGCTAATCACCAGCCACTCCTGTCCACCTACCCCTGACCCGCTTTCCACCTTGTCCCACGACATTGCCACCCCCAATCAACGCCGCCGCAACAATTGCTCGACCCTTGCCCACACCACCCCTGCAAAACTACAGTCCCACATAACGTGGCGGACAGTCTCCTCCGCTGTACAGTGTACCTGCGGGCAGGCTGGTGACCTGATGCATTTTCTCCCTCACTGGGAGGCATTTGTGCAGACACAACCAGTTGAGTTCCTTTAGACCGTTATCCTGCCCAGTCCTTTGCACCCCCCGCCACGTGCTGGCAGTGACCCCAGGCAGAGGTCGCAGACAACACCTTTCCCCTGGCCACCTCGTACGCCTTTCTCTGATCTTGCCAAACCCCCTCCTGCAAAATCTCTGGGTTCTCCTGCAGCCACCTCGCTGCATGCTCAAAATGCCATGGGATCATCTCCGCTCTTGGCGCCAAATGAGCCTCCTTGCGGGGTACGAGAAATAAAACCGTAACCCGCAGTCCACAAGGCGCTATTAGACTCGAAGAGCACTCCCAAGATCTTTATTGGGCCCTGACACAACGCCATCCCCCCTGGCGCATCAACTCGCCCCCTCCACCTCCCAAAAAACTTGACGGAGCACTTCTCCAGACTCAACCGGGCACCTGACACCTCCCCAAATGCCCGAAACAGCATTAGTGCCCGCACCAGGTTCCCATCATCTTCCAACAGCAGGGTAGTGTCATCCGCATACTGGGACAGCTTGACCCGCCTCAACCCACCCCCTGGCAATAGTGCACTCACCACCCCCGGGGCAGCCCTGAGCGCGGCTGCAACCGGCTCCATGTAAAGAACAAACAGCAGCGGCGACAAGGGACAGCACTGTCGCACCCCAGACCGCCCCGCAAACTCCCTGCTCATGTGCCCATTTACCATGACCACACTACTCGCCCCCACGTACAACTTTTCCAACCACCCTACAAACCTCTCACCGAAACCCATTCCCCGCAGCAAAGGGAACAAAAAAACCCCAGTGCACTCGGTCGAAAGCCTTCTCCTGGTCCAATCCCACCACCACCAGCGGCGGCAGAACCCGCTCCTCCGCCCAGGACACAACATCCCGGATGAGCTGCAGTTTCTGGTGCACCGAGCGCCCACTCACACCGCCCGGGGAAGCACCGCCCACAAGCGTTTGGCTATAACTCGAGCCAGAACCTTGTAGTCGACCCCTAGCATGGTCAAAGGCCTCCAGTTCCGCAAATCCGACTTCTCGCCCTTCTTATACAAAACAATAACCCCCACCCTGAAGGAAACACCCCACTTGCCCCCTTGCTGACCCTCCGACAGAACCTCCAATAAGGCTGGCCCCAGCCTATCCCAAAAGGCCACAGAAAACTTGACCAGCAACCCGTCCCTTCCCGGGACCTTGCGCCGCTTCATGCCATTAAGAGCCTCCCACAGCTCACTCAGTGTGAGAGGGGCCTCCAGCCCCTTCGCCTGCTCTTCAGTCACCCTCCCCCTGACCAGATCTACGAACTCCAATGCCCCATCCTCCGTCACCTTCCGATCCCCAAAAAAAGCCTCGTAATATCCCGCTGCAGCCTTCCTTCTCTTCCTTGCTCTTCCCCGTGCAAACCGAATACAAATGATCATGTGTTTGTGTGTGATACTGGGATTGGCTGACTGACGGTAAGCGTATCGCGTCACTTCCTGTCACCGAGGTTTCCTGCTGGTCTGTTGCTGGTCGCAGCAGCGTTTTTTGCTAAACAACTCTCCTCACTTTTATCTCTTTACTGTTGTTTTTCTAACTTACTTCGAGTGCCTAAGGGTCGCACGCTTGTAATACTCAAGCACCTTATTCCCCTCTCATTAAAAGCACTGCTAATTTCGTAGCTTTCTGGTCTTTTCGGCTAAGCTAGCTTAACTTTCTGCCATGGCTTCCCTGTCTTCTCCTTCTTTTTCTTGCTCGGTGTGCCTTATGTTTAGCTCGTCCTCTGCCTCCATTAGTGTTAATGGTATCTGTAATAAGTGTGAGATAGTGGCAGCGCTGGAGGCGAGGCTGACTGATTTGGAATCTTGGAACCTCCTAGCTTAGCTGCTACTCGTCCCTCAGTGGGTCCCGAGCAGCCGGGATGTGACTGGGTGACGGTTCGTAGGAGTCGTAGTTCTAGGCAGTCACCCACGGTTCACCACCAGCCGCTTCACGTTTCAAACAGATTTTCCCCACTCAGCGACACACCCGCTGAGAAACCCACCCTGATCATTGGTGACTCCATAGTCAGAAACGTGAAGTTAGAGACGCCAGCGGTCATAGTTAAGTGCATCCCTGGGGCCAGAGCGGGCGACATCCAGTCTTACCTGAAGCTCCTGCATAAGGATAAGCGTAAATACAGTAAGATCGTAATACACGCAGGAACTAATGACTCCCGGTTACGCCAATCGGAAGTCACTAAAACTAACATTGAGTCGGTGTGTTCATTTGCCAAAACGATGTCGGACTCCGTAGTTTTCTCTGGACCCCTCCCCAATCTGACCAGCGACGACATGTTTAGCCGCCTGTCGTCGCTTCGCCGCTGGCTGTCTAGGTGGTGTCCAGCAAACGATGTGGGCTTTGTAGACAATTGGAGCAGTTTTTGGGGAAAACCTGGGCTGATTAGAAGAGACGGCGTCCATCCCACTTTGGATGGAGCGTCTCTGCTCTCTAGTAACATGGCCAAGTTGATTAGACTCCCTAAACCATGACCCAGAGTGGAGCCCAGGACGCAGAGTCGCAGTCTTACACGCCTCTCTCCAGACTCTCAGCCGCCACCCGCTCGTAGCTGTAACACTCCCATCGAGACTGTGTCTGCTCCCCGACTACCTAAATTATATAAATCACAAATAAATAAAAGAGGAGTGATTCACAGGAATCTAATAAACATCAAGACAACTCCTCTTACAGAACAAAGTAACAATAAAATAATTAAATGTGGTCTATTAAATATCAGATCTCTCTCTTCTAAATCTCTGTTAATAAATGACTTGATAAGTGACCATCACATAGATTTATTTAGTCTCACTGAAACCTGGCTGCAGCAGGATGAATACGTTTGTCTGAATGAGTCAACTCCAACCAGTCACATCAACCATCATATTCCTAGAAGTTCAGGTAGAGGTGGAGGAGTAGCAGCAATATATAACTCAGATTTATTAATTATTCCTAGCCCTAAACATAACTATAATTCTTTTGAGAGCCTCACTCTGAGCCTTTCTCACTCAGACTGTAAAACCCAGAAACCAGTTGTGTTCTGTGTTGTCTACCGTCCTCCTGGTCCATATTCAGAGTTCTTAACTGAATTCTCAGAGTTTTTATCTAACTTAGTTCTCAGCACAGATAAAGTGATTGTAGTGGGCGACTTTAACATTCATGTAGATGTTGACAGTAACTGTCTCAACATTGCATTTAATTCACTACTGGATTCTATTGGTTTTAGTCAGCATGTGAATGAACCCACTCACTGTCTTAATCATACTCTCGATCTTGTCCTGACTTATGGGGTTGAGATTGATCATTTAAAAGTTCTCCCTCAAAACCCTCTGTTATCTGACCATTTCTTAATAAAATTTGAATTTACCATAACAGACCTGACAACAGTTGGAAATAAGTTCTATTACAGCAGATGTTTATCTGATGATGCTGTTATTAGATTTAAGGAGATGATTCCATCATCTTTTGTCTCATTCCCTTGTAGCTACACAGAGGAGAGCAGTCATCTGAATCATGAGCAGGTAGATTGTCTTGTTGATGATGCTGCAGCTTCACTGCGTACAATTTTAGACACTGTTGCTCCTCTGACGAAGAAGCCAGTGAATCAGAGGAGGTTAGCTCCATGGTATAACTCAGAGATCCGCAGCCTTAAGCAGAGGACTCGAAAACTAGAAAGATTGTGGCGTTCCAACAAATTAGGTGAATCCTGTCTAGCATGGAAAAACAGTTTAATACTATATAAAAAAGCACTTCGGGTTGCTAGAACCACATACTATTCATCATTAATTGAGGAAAATAAAAACAACCCCAGGTTTCTTTTCAGCACTGTAGCCAGGCTGACTAAGAGTCATAGTTGTGTTGAGCCTAGTGTCCCTTTAAATCTCAGCAGCAACGACTTTATGAATTTCTTTACCAATAAAATCATAACCATTAGAGAAAAGATTTATCAGAATCTGTCAACAAAAGTCATAAACCGATCTGCAGATCCAACAGCCTTAGATCTGCTGGTTAGACCTATGTCTTGCTTAGACTGTTTTTCCCCCATAGATCACACTGAGTTAACTTCAATAATTAACTCTGCTAAATCAGCTACTTGTCTCTTAGACCCAATCCCAACCAGATTACTCAAAGAAATTCTTCCATTAATCAGCACGTCCATATTAAATCAAATCAACCAATCGCTGGTTACAGGCTACGTACCACAGGCTTTTAAAGTTGCTGTGGTCAAACCTTTATTGAAAAAACCTACTCTTGACCCTAGAGAACTTGCAAATTATAGGCCTATATCCAATCTGCCCTTTATTTCTAAAGTTCTTGAAAAAACCGTAGCTAAACAATTATGTGACCACTTGCGTAGAAATGACCTATATGAAGATTTCCAGTCAGGATTCAGATTACATCATAGCACAGAAACAGCTCTGATTAGAGTCACTAATGATCTTCTCACAGCTTCAGACAATGGTCTAGTTTCTGTACTTGTCCTGTTAGATCTTAGTGCAGCATTTGATACGATAGATCACAAGATTCTATTGCAGAGACTGGAACATAGTGTTGGGATTAAAGGAAAAGCACTGGTATGGTTTAAGTCTTATCTGTTGAACAGATTCCAATTTGTCCATGTTCATGATCAATCTTCCATCCGCACAGGAATTAGCTTTGGAGTTCCACAGGGTTCTGTGCTTGGTCCAATACTTTTCAGTCTTTACATGTCTCCCCTTGGTAATATTATTAGAAAACATTCTATAAATTTCCACTGCTATGCAGATGATACTCAGTTATATTTGTCCATGAAACCAGAGGAAACAAACCAATTAGTCAAACTTGTTTAAATGATATCAAATCCTGGATGTCCCATAACTTTCTCCAACTGAATTCAGATAAAACTGAGGTTATTATAATTGGTGCTAAAAACCAGAGAGACTCTTTATTGAATCAGATTGTTACTCTGGATGACATAACGTTAGCTTCAAGTTCTAATGTGAGGAACCTTGGTGTCATTGTTGACCAAGATCTGTCCTTTACACCATATATTAAAGAAATCTCTAGAACCGCCTACTTCCACCTGAGGAATATTGCTAAAATTAGGAGCATCCTCTCACAGAGTGATGCTGAAAAATTAATCCATGCATTTGTTACCTCTAGGCTTGACTACTGTAACTCGCTACTCATAGGTTGTCCCAATAACTCTTTGAAAATCCTCCAATTAATTCAAAATGCTGCAGCCAGAGTTCTGACTGGACTTAGGAAGAGAGATCACATTTCTCCAACATTAGCTTCTCTGCATTGGCTCCCTGTCAAAACTAGGATAGAATTCAAAATTCTTCTCCTCACCTACAAAGCTCTTCAAAATAAAGCTCCATCTTATCTTAAAGACCTCATCGCTCCTTATGCTCCCAACAGAACGCTTCGTTCTCAGAGCGCTGGTCTGCTTGTGGTTCCTAGAGTTTCTAAATGTAGAACAGGAGGCAGAGCATTTAGCTACCAAGCTCCTCTCCTATGGAACCAGCTTCCAGTCCAGGTTCGAGAAGCAGACACCCTCTCTAGTTTTAAAACTAGGCTTAAAACCTTTCTTTTTGACAAAGCGTATAGTTAGAGATGGTTCTGGTCACCCTGAACCATCTCTTAGTTAAGCTGCTATAGACTTAGACTGCTGGGGGACGTCCTTTATTGACTGAGCTCTTTTTTCTCTTTTTCTTCTATCCACTAACATGCCTCCATTTCCACATGTGACTAACTTTGTCCCTTTTCTCTCCTAGTTGTGCTTCTCCCCTTCTGTCTCTCTCTATCCTCATCTACAGGTATCATCAGACTCAGAGTCGCGTGTCTCCAGTGTTCAGTTGCTGGTCCAACCATCCTGCCTGTGTTCTGTTGCTGCTTGTTTTGTTGTTGTGGTTGTGTTCTTTTCTCTCTTCTCTATCTCCTCACCCCAACCGGTCAAGGCAGATGGCCGCCCACACTGAGCCTGGGTCTGCTGGAGGTTTCTTCCTCGTTAGAGAGGGAGTTTTTCCTCTCCGCTGTCGCTATTTAACTGTACAATTTATCGATTGGCTACAATTAAAAGCTTGCTCTATGTGGGAATTGTTGGGTTTAGTTGTGTAAGGTCTTAAAACCTTACTTGTAAAGTGCCCTGAGATAACGGATGTTGTGAATTGGCGCTATATAAATAAAGTTGAATTGAATTGAATTGAAAAAGTCCCTTAAACATCAAACCGCAGTGGTTGGAAAAAAAACGTTGGCCCCACACTGTCGTGCTCCAAGACCATCTCCCGTGAAAAAAAAATCCTGTCTAAAACACTTGCAGCCCCTCAGGAGTTGCGCCAGGTGGGCCCTCGCAACGGCGGCTGCACCACCTGACTCCCGTTCACCATCCCTAAATACTGAAAAGGGGCTAGCCACCCAACAACATCCCCCCCACTATCAGAGTCCTATTGGTGGCGCAGTGTGGGATCAAACCCTCCATCATTGCTCTCCTGTCCGCCCCTCCCTGTGGTCCATACACCCCGATGGCTTGGAAAGGGTGCCGGTCCCTCTCAAAATCCACCCCCACCACCCTGCCCTGTTCCACAACAAAAGAGCGTCCCACCCGCTGCCCCCTCCCAAACAGAATGCCCACCTCAGATGAATGTACCCCCCCACACTCCACACTGCCCTCTCGTCCCCCCACTCTTTCCCAAAGCGACCAGCATCACTTGTGTCCCTCAGATGGACCTCCTGCAACAAAATCACGTCCATGCCCAGACCCCTTAGGAAACAAAAAACAGTTGTCCGTTTCAGCGGGTCTTGCAGTCCCCTCACGTTAAAAGTGCCCACCTTCACAGACCCCATGATTTGTGATTAACAAAACTCACCTCCCCACACCCTAGCATGCATTCACAATTCACAATTCACAATACTGTTCCCATATGTCTGCCTGCATGTCAGTCTCCATAATTGTCCTCATAGACCATCTGCTCCGCCCAGGAAAAGGGCCGTGTTGTCGGCCGCTCTCCCTCTTCCTGTCACCTACCCGATGTTCCTCGACCCACCTCCGCCAGAGCAGGAAGCGAGAGGAGCCCTGGTGAAAGTGTCCAGGTCCAGTCCAGGTCAAAAGTCTCCAGGCCCGATGAGCCCAGGCCGGAAGTCGAGCACAGCCCCTCCTCCAACGGTAGCTCCATCTCCACCCGTTGGTCCTGCTCCCCTCCACCATGCCTCATCTTCACGTCTCCTCCCGCTCCCAGGCCAGAGGACAATCTCGACCCCCTCTTCCAGCGACGATACCATCTCCACCTGTTGGCCCCTCTCCTCCTCACCGCAACTTTTCTCCTCATCAGTCGCCGTCTGCTGCAGCTCTCCCTTCTTTTTTTACTTCTTTGAGCCCCTCTCCAGCATTGGCCGCTCTGTTACGCCCGCCTCCTTCTCAGCCGGGCCTCGACTTCTTCCCCGAACCTTTCCACCAACCCCCTCCGGATCGCTGTCTGTTGCCTGATCACCAGAACTCTCTGGAGGAGCCACCGAAGAGCCCTGGGTAGCCGATTTATCGCCCCTCTCTGACAGCTGCACGGCAATCTCCTCGTTTACAGTACTGCCCAAACCGTTTACCGTACTCCCAAGTCCCTCTGAAGCAGGCCGTTGCCTTCCCAGATTCCCCCGTTCTTCACTGGTTCTGCCGGCCACCTCGGCGACAGTCTTCCTCCTCCCCAGACAGTCCTTGTAAAGATGTCCCACCTCACCGCACCTGTGACAGGCCTTGTTGAATGGACAGCTGCCGGTGTCATGCCCCTCCCTCTCACAGAACCTGCAAGACAAAGATCCGCAGGCAACCTCTACATGCCCGTGACGCCTACACCGTCGACAAAAAAGAGGCTGCCTCGCATAAAAAAGGTAGCCCCTGTCCGCACCCAAATGAAAAAAAGGCTGGGGGGTGCATCCATCCGTCCTCACTGTCCTTATCTCCATGTAACAGCATCTGGAACTGCCGACGCCCCGTTCAAAAACCCAAAGGGTCTTTAACATAGCGTGCTGAAGATACCACCTCGGCAAAACGTTCCAAAAACTCTCCCAAAGCTAAATCAGTGACAAAGGGATTAAAAGTGTGCACCGTCACCACACGAAAGTTTGGTTTGTCCAAGCTAGCCACTGCAAACAAACTCAAAGGTGCTTCCAATCCTAGCTGATTAAAGCTCACCATCACCGCCTGGTACTTCTCCGCCGTGGCAAAGGTGACATCATAGGCTCTTGATTGCTGGTTCCATTGAAGGCAATAGACATCCGCCACTGTTAAACCCAGCTGCTCCTTTATTACTCTCCGTCCAAAAATATCTCTGGGCATCACTTCCTTCCCTTCCTCTTTCCACAGAAACCGTATGGTATTTCTCACACCAACACGAGGTGCCGATCCTCCAGCTGCCATCTTTACGACCGCTCCACTCACTCCAAACGTCAAGAAAGTACTCTGTCCCCCAGGTAGGGGACGTATGAGATATTAATCTGATAAGAACAGATACTACACTTGATCTTAGCCAAAAGGCCGAGAAGCGATGGCCTGCTTGCTCGTGATGCCGGATTAGCAATGCCGACAGCACAGCGATGGTGGTTCAGTGGTGACAGTAGCTGCTGTACTTGAGGGCTAGGCAACATGACCTCTTGGTACACAGTCAAATCTACCTCTGATCCCGCCTTGTCTGTCTTGAGCAGTGCGCTGAAGTCAGCCTTTTGACTGCAGCGATGGTGGTATAGTAGTGAGCATAGCTGGTAAACCGTGAGGGCTTAAGCAAAATTACCCATTGGTACATAGGCAATAGTACATCAGCTTTGTCTGTCACATTCAGTGAGCTGAAGTCAGATAAGAATGACTGTCAGACCACATTGATAGAGGGGTCGGTATAGCTATGGTACTTGATGGCTTAAACATTACGGTCTACATGGTACACAGGCAAATCTACCTCTGCATGGCAGTTGACACGTGTTTGATTGCTGGCTGTCACAAAAGAGTTACATTTTTGGCTCAACAAGTGTCTACGTTTTACGACAATGCACATTTTGTACAGTCATAGACAACTGGTCAAAACCAACTTATCGTGGAGTTTTATATCGACCCTTCAAAGGAACGTCCAGCATGTCGTTTGAGAAACCCTAGCGGCTGATGTACGCACACGTCGGTGGGTGTGAGCACTCTTGTTGGGGATGTAGCTCAGTGGTAGAGCGCATGCTTTGCATGTATGAGGCCCCGGGTCCAATCCCCGGCATCTCCAGTAATTGGCCTTCGTGGACTTTATGCTCATTGTTGCTGTTCAGCGTAAAAGCTACCTCTACAACTGCTGCACACACAGCAATGTGGCCTTTGGCTAAATGATTTATCTATACACCACTTTTCATCCTGCTTTGGCTGTAAAAGGAGGTTCACCACTCACTGTCGGACCACAGAGATAATACTGTAGTGCTAGGTAAACCTCAAGCCTGTGCGCACACAGCAATGTGGCCTTTGGCTAAATGATTTATCAATACACCACTTTTTATCCTGTTTTGGCTGTAAAAGGAGGTGCACTACTCACTGTCAGACCACAGAGATAATACTGTAGTGCTAGGTAAACCTCAGGCCTTAAGCAAAATGACCTAGACTGCATTTTTGACTGCTGCGATGGTGGTATAGTGGTGAGCATAGCTGCCTTCCAAGCAGTTGACCCGGGTTCGATTCCCGGCCATCGCAGAAGTATTGTAAATTGTCTAAGTTGTGTACAACAAGTGTCAGAGTTTCGCGGCTTTGTTCACAAATTGCTTTACCGAAAACGGTTTCTCGCCCGATCCTGCTTTGTCTGGAAAAGGAGTAGCACCACTGACTGTTAGACCACTGCGATAGTACCTTAGTGGGGAGCATAGCTAGTATACTAGGGGACTTATGCAACGCAGTCTATCGGTACACTACCTCTGCTCACAAAAGAGTTACATTTTTGGCTTACAAGTGTCTACGTTTCACGACAATGCACATTTCATACAGTTATAGACAACTGGTCAAAACCAACTTATCGTGGAGTTTTATATGGACCCTTCAAAGGAACGTCCACAAGTCGTTTGAGAAACCCTAGCGGCTGATGTACGCACACGTCGGTGGGTGTGAGCACTCTTGTTGGGGATGTAGCTCAGTGGTAGAGCGCATGCTTTGCATGTATGAGGTCCTGGGTTCAATCCCCAGCATCTCCAGTAATTGGCCTTCATGGAATTTATGCTCATTGTTGCTGTTCAGCGTAAAAGCTTCCTCTACAACTGCTGCGCACACAGCAATGTGGCCTTTGGCTAAATGATTTATCAATACACCACTTTTCATCCTGCTTTGGCTGTAAAAGGAAGTGCACTACTCACTGTCAGACCACAGAGATAATACTGTAATGCTAGGAAAACCTCGCAGAAGTATTGTGAATTGTGTCAGTTGTGTACAACAAGTGTCAGAGTTTCGCGGCTTTGTTCACAAATTGCTTTACCGAAAACGGTTTCTCGCCCGATCCTGCTTTGTCTGGAAAAGGAGTAGCACCACTGACTGTTAGACCACTGCGATAGTACCTTAGTGGGGAGCATAGCTAGTATACTAGGGGACTTATGCAACGCGGTCTATCGATACACTACCTCTGCTCACAAAAGAGTTAAATTTTTGGCTTAACAAGTGTCTACGTTTCACGACAATGCACATTTCATACAGTCATAGACAACTGGTCAAAACCAACTTATCGTGGAGTTTTATATGGACCCTTCAAAGGAACGTCCAGTATGTCGTTTGAGAAACCCTAGTGGCTGATGTACGCACACGCCGGTGGGTGTGAGCACTCTTGTTGGGGATGTAGCTCAGTGGTAGAGCGCATGCTTTGCATGTATGAGGTCCTGGGTTCAATCCCCAGCATCTCCAGTAATTGGCCTTCATGGAATTTATGCTCATTGTTGCTGTTCAGCGTAAAAGCTTCCTCTACAACTGCTGCGCACACAGCAATGTGGCCTTTGGCTAAATGATTTATCAATACACCACTTTTCATCCTGCTTTGGCTGTAAAAGGAGGTGCACTACTCACTGTCAGACCACAGAGATAATACTGTAGTGCTAGGAAAACCTCGCAGAAGTATTGTGAATTGTGTCAGTTGTGTACAACAAGTGTCAGAGTTTCGCGGCTTTGTTCACAAATTGCTTTACCGAAAACGGTTTCTCGCCCGATCCTGCTTTGTCTGGAAAAGGAGTAGCACCACTGACTGTTAGACCACTGCGATAGTACCTTAGTGGGGAGCATAGCTAGTATACTAGGGGACTTATGCAACGCGGTCTATCGATACACTACCTCTGCTCACAAAAGAGTTACATTTTTGGCTTAACAAGTGTCTACGTTTCACGACAATGCACATTTCATACAGTTGCCATGACTCAACCTTCAGACAACTTGACCTGGATGAATGAGAACCTTCACAGACACATTTCATACAGTCATAGACAACTGGTCAAAACCAACTTATCGTGGAGTTTTATATGGACCCTTCAAAGGAACGTCCAGCATGTCGTTTGAGAAACCCTAGCGGCTGATGTACGCACACGCCGGTGGGTGTGAGCACTCTTGTTGGGAATGTAGCTCAGTGGTAGAGCGCATGCTTTGCATGTATGAGGCCCCGGGTCCAATCCCCGGCATCTCCAGTAATTGGCCTTGGTGGACTTTATGCTCATTGTTGCTGTTCAGCGTAAAAGCTACCTCTACAACTGCTGCGCACACAGCAATGTGGCCTTTGGCTAAATGATTTATCAATACACCACTTTTTATCCTGTTTTGGCTGTAAAAGGAGGTGCACTACTCACTGTCAGACCACTGAGATAACACTGTAGTGCTAGGTAAACCTCAGGCCTTAACCAAAATGACCTAGACTGCATTTTTGACTGCTGCGATGGTGGTATAGTGGTGAGCATAGCTGCCTTCCAAGCAGTTGACCCGGGTTCGAGTCCCGGCCGTCGCAGAAGTATTGTAAATTGTCTAAGTTGTGTACAACAAGTGTCAGAGTTTCACAGCTTTGTTCACAAATTGCTTTACCGAAACGGTTTCTCGCCCGATCTTGCTTTGTCTGGACCACTGCGATAGTACAGTAGTGGGGAGCATAGCTAGTATACTTGGGGACTTATGCTTTGCGGTCTATGGGTACACTACCTCTGCTCACAAAAGAGTTACATTTTTGGCTCAACAAGTGTCTACGTTTCACAACAATGCACATTTCATACAGTCATAGACAACTGGTCAAAACCAACTTATCGTGGAGTTTTATATGGACCCTTCAAAGGAACGTCCAGCATGTCGTTTGAGAAACCCTAGCGGCTGATGTACGCACACGCCGGTGCGTGTGAGCACTCTTGTTGGGGATGTAGCTCAGTGGTAAAGCGCATGCTTTGCATGTACGAGGTCCTGGGTTCAATCCCCGGCATCTCCAGTAATTGGCCTTCATGGAATTTATGCTCATTGTTGCTGTTCAGCGTAAAAGCTTCCTCTACAACTGCTGCGCACACAGCAATGTGGCCTTTGGCTAAATGATTCATCAATACACCACTTTTCATCCTGCTTTGGCTGTAAAAGGAGGTGCACTATTCACTGTCAGACCACAGAGATAATACTGTAGTGCTAGGTAAACCTCAGGCCTTAAGCAAAATGACCTAGACTGCATTTTTGACTGCTGCGATGGTGGTATAGTGGTGAGCATAGCTGCCTTCCAAGCAGTGGACCCGGGTTCGATTCCCGGCCATCGCAGAAGTATTGTGAATTGTGTCAGTTGTGTACAACAAGTGTCAGAGTTTCGCAGCTTTGTTCACAAATTGCTTTACCGAAACGGTTTCTCGCCCGATCTTGCTTTGTCTGGACCACTGCGATAGTACATTAGTGGGGAGCATAGCTAGTATACTTGGGGACTTATGCAACGCGGTCTATCGATACACTACCTCTGCTCACAAAAGAGTTAAATTTTTGGCTTAACAAGTGTCTACGTTTCACGACAATGCACATTTCATACAGTCATAGACAACTGGTCAAAACCAACTTATCGTGGAGTTTTATATGGACCCTTCAAAGGAACGTCCAGCATGTCGTTTGAGAAACCCTAGCGGCTGATGTACGCACACGTCGGTGGGTGTGAGCACTCTTGTTGGGGATGTAGCTCAGTGGTAGAGCGCATGCTTTGCATGTATGAGGCCCCGGGTCCAATCCCCGGCATCTCCAGTAATTGGCCTTCGTGGACTTTATGCTCATTGTTGCTGTTCAGCGTAAAAGCTTCCTCTACAACTGCTGCGCACACAGCAATGTGGCCTTTGGCTAAATGATTTATCAATACACCACTTTTCATCCTGCTTTGGCTGTAAAAGGAGGTGCACTACTCACTGTCAGACCACAGAGATAATACTGTATTGCTAGGAAAACCTCGCAGAAGTATTGTGAATTGTGTCAGTTGTGTACAACAAGTGTCAGAGTTTCGCGGCTTTGTTCACAAATTGCTTTACCGAAAACGGTTTCTCGCCCGATCCTGCTTTGTCTGGAAAAGGAGTAGCACCACTGACTGTTAGACCACTGCGATAGTACCTTAGTGGGGAGCATAGCTAGTATACTAGGGGACTTATGCAACGCGGTCTATCGATACACTACCTCTGCTCACAAAAGAGTTAAATTTTTGGCTTAACAAGTGTCTACGTTTCACGACAATGCACATTTCATACAGTCATAGACAACTGGTCAAAACCAACTTATCGTGGAGTTTTATATGGACCCTTCAAAGGAACGTCCAGTATGTCGTTTGAGAAACCCTAGTGGCTGATGTACGCACACGCCGGTGGGTGTGAGCACTCTTGTTGGGGATGTAGCTCAGTGGTAGAGCGCATGCTTTGCATGTATGAGGTCCTGGGTTCAATCCCCAGCATCTCCAGTAATTGGCCTTCATGGAATTTATGCTCATTGTTGCTGTTCAGCGTAAAAGCTTCCTCTACAACTGCTGCGCACACAGCAATGTGGCCTTTGGCTAAATGATTTATCAATACACCACTTTTCATCCTGCTTTGGCTGTAAAAGGAGGTGCACTACTCACTGTCAGACCACAGAGATAATACTGTAGTGCTAGGAAAACCTCGCAGAAGTATTGTGAATTGTGTCAGTTGTGTACAACAAGTGTCAGAGTTTCGCGGCTTTGTTCACAAATTGCTTTACCGAAAACGGTTTCTCGCCCGATCCTGCTTTGTCTGGAAAAGGAGTAGCACCACTGACTGTTAGACCACTGCGATAGTACCTTAGTGGGGAGCATAGCTAGTATACTAGGGGACTTATGCAACGCGGTCTATCGATACACTACCTCTGCTCACAAAAGAGTTACATTTTTGGCTTAACAAGTGTCTACGTTTCACGACAATGCACATTTCATACAGTTGCCATGACTCAACCTTCAGACAACTTGACCTGGATGAATGAGAACCTTCACAGACACATTTCATACAGTCATAGACAACTGGTCAAAACCAACTTATCGTGGAGTTTTATATGGACCCTTCAAAGGAACGTCCAGCATGTCGTTTGAGAAACCCTAGCGGCTGATGTACGCACACGCCGGTGGGTGTGAGCACTCTTGTTGGGGATGTAGCTCAGTGGTAAAGCGCATGCTTTGCATGTACGAGGTCCTGGGTTCAATCCCCGGCATCTCCAGTAATTGGCCTTCATGGAATTTATGCTCATTGTTGCTGTTCAGCGTAAAAGCTTCCTCTACAACTGCTGCGCACACAGCAATGTGGCCTTTGGCTAAATGATTTATCAATACACCACTTTTCATCCTGCTTTGGCTGTAAAAGGAGGTGCACTATTCACTGTCAGACAAACAGAGATAATACTGTAGTGCTAGGTAAACCTCAGGCCTTAAGCAAAATGACCTAGACTGCATTTTTGACTGCTGCGATGGTGGTATAGTGGTGAGCATAGCTGCCTTCCAAGCAGTGGACCCGGGTTCGATTCCCGGCCATCGCAGAAGTATTGTGAATTGTGTCAGTTGTGTACAACAAGTGTCAGAGTTTCGCAGCTTTGTTCACAAATTGCTTTACCGAAACGGTTTCTCGCCCGATCTTGCTTTGTCTGGACCACTGCGATAGTACATTAGTGGGGAGCATAGCTAGTATACTTGGGGACTTATGCTTTGCGGTCTATGGGTACACTACCTCTGCTCACAAAAGAGTTACATTTTTGGCTCAACAAGTGTCTACGTTTCACAACAATGCACATTTCATACAGTCATAGACAACTGGTCAAAACCAACTTATCGTGGAGTTTTATATGGACCCTTCAAAGGAACGTCCAGCATGTCGTTTGAGAAACCCTAGCGGCTGATGTACGCACACGCCGGTGGGTGTGAGCACTCTTGTTGGGGATGTAGCTCAGTGGTAAAGCGCATGCTTTGCATGTACGAGGTCCTGGGTTCAATCCCCGGCATCTCCAGTAATTGGCCTTCGTGGACTTTATGCTCATTGTTGCTGTTCAGCGTAAAAGCTTCCTCTACAACTGCTGCGCACACAGCAATGTGGCCTTTGGCTAAATGATTTATCAATACACCACTTTTCATCCTGCTTTGGCTGTAAAAGGAGGTGCACTACTCACTGTCAGACCACAGAGATAATACTGTAGTGCTAGGAAAACCTCGCAGAAGTATTGTGAATTGTGTCAGTTGTGTACAGCAAGTGTCAGAGTTTCGCGGCTTTGTTCACAAATTGCTTTACCGAAAACGGTTTCTCGCCCGATCCTGCTTTGTCTGGAAAAGGAGTAGCACCACTGACTGTTAGACCACTGCGATAGTACCTTAGTGGGGAGCATAGCTAGTATACTAGGGGACTTATGCAACGCGGTCTATCGATACACTACCTCTGCTCACAAAAGAGTTACATTTTTGGCTTAACAAGTGTCTACGTTTCACGACAATGCACATTTCATACAGTTGCCATGACTCAACCTTCAGACAACTTGACCTGGATGAATGAGAACCTTCACAGACACATTTCATACAGTCATAGACAACTGGTCAAAACCAACTTATCGTGGAGTTTTATATGGACCCTTCAAAGGAACGTCCAGCATGTCGTTTGAGAAACCCTAGCGGCTGATGTACGCACACGTCGGTGGGTGTGAGCACTCTTGTTGGGGATGTAGCTCAGTGGTAGAGCGCATGCTTTGCATGTACGAGGCCCCGGGTCCAATCCCCGGCATCTCCAGTAATTGGCCTTCGTGGACTTTATGCTCATTGTTGCTGTTCAGCGTAAAAGCTACCTCTACAACTGCTGCGCACACAGCAATGTGGCCTTTGGCTAAATGATTTATCAATACACCACTTTTTATCCTGTTTTGGCTGTAAAAGGAGGTGCACTACTCACTGTCAGACCACTGAGATAACACTGTAGTGCTAGGTAAACCTCAGGCCTTAACCAAAATTACCTAGACTGCATTTTTGACTGCTGCGATGGTGGTATAGTGGTGAGCATAGCTGCCTTCCAAGCAGTTGACCCGGGTTCGAGTCCCGGCCGTCGCAGAAGTATTGTAAATTGTCTAAGTTGTGTACAACAAGTGTCAGAGTTTCACAGCTTTGTTCACAAATTGCTTTACCGAAACGGTTTCTCGCCCGATCTTGCTTTGTCTGGACCACTGCGATAGTACAGTAGTGGGGAGCATAGCTAGTATACTTGGGGACTTATGCTTTGCGGTCTATGGGTACACTACCTCTGCTCACAAAAGAGTTACATTTTTGGCTCAACAAGCGTCTACGTTTCACAACAATGCACATTTCATACAGTCATAGACAACTGGTCAAAACCAACTTATCGTGGAGTTTTATATGGACCCTTCAAAGGAACGTCCAGCATGTCGTTTGAGAAACCCTAGCAACTGATGTACGCACACGCCGGTGCGTGTGAGCACTCTTGTTGGGGATGTAGCTCAGTGGTAAAGCGCATGCTTTGCATGTACGAGGTCCTGGGTTCAATCCCCGGCATCTCCAGTAATTGGCCTTCATGGAATTTATGCTCATTGTTGCTGTTCAGCGTAAAAGCTTCCTCTACAACTGCTGCGCACACAGCAATGTGGCCTTTGGCTAAATGATTTATCAATACACCACTTTTCATCCTGCTTTGGCTGTAAAAGGAGGTGCACTATTCACTGTCAGACCACAGAGATAATACTGTAGTGCTAGGTAAACCTCAGGCCTTAAGCAAAATGACCTAGACTGCATTTTTGACTGCTGCGATGGTGGTATAGTGGTGAGCATAGCTGCCTTCCAAGCAGCGAACCCGGGTTCGATTCCCGGCCATCGCAGAAGTATTGTGAATTGTGTCAGTTGTGTACAACAAGTGTCAGAGTTTCGCAGCTTTGTTCACAAATTGCTTTACCGAAACGGTTTCTCGCCCGATCTTGCTTTGTCTGGACCACTGCGATAGTACATTAGTGGGGAGCATAGCTAGTATACTTGGGGACTTATGCAACGCGGTCTATCGATACACTACCTCTGCTCACAAAAGAGTTATATTTTTGGCTTAACAAGTGTCTACGTTTCACGACAATGCACATTTCATACAGTCATAGACAACTGGTCAAAACCAACTTATCGTGGAGTTTTATATGGACCCTTCAAAGGAACGTCCAGCATGTCGTTTGAGAAACCCTAGCGGCTGATGTACGCACACGTCGGTGGGTGTGAGCACTCTTGTTGGGGATGTAGCTCAGTGGTAGAGCGCATGCTTTGCATGTATGAGGCCCCGGGTCCAATCCCCGGCATCTCCAGTAATTGGCCTTCGTGGACTTTATGCTCATTGTTGCTGTTCAGCGTAAAAGCTTCCTCTACAACTGCTGCGCACACAGCAATGTGGCCTTTGGCTAAATGATTTATCAATACACCACTTTTCATCCTGCTTTGGCTGTAAAAGGAGGTGCACTACTCACTGTCAGACCACAGAGATAATACTGTAGTGCTAGGAAAACCTCGCAGAAGTATTGTGAATTGTGTCAGTTGTGTACAACAAGTGTCAGAGTTTCGCGGCTTTGTTCACAAATTGCTTTACCGAAAACGGTTTCTCGCCCGATCCTGCTTTGTCTGGAAAAGGAGTAGCACCACTGACTGTTAGACCACTGCGATAGTACCTTAGTGGGGAGCATAGCTAGTATACTAGGGGACTTATGCAACGCGGTCTATCGATACACTACCTCTGCTCACAAAAGAGTTACATTTTTGGCTTAACAAGTGTCTACGTTTCACGACAATGCACATTTCATACAGTTGCCATGACTCAACCTTCAGACAACTTGACCTGGATGAATGAGAACCTTCACAGACACATTTCATACAGTCATAGACAACTGGTCAAAACCAACTTATCGTGGAGTTTTATATGGACCCTTCAAAGGAACGTCCAGCATGTCGTTTGAGAAACCCTAGCGGCTGATGTACGCACACGTCGGTGGGTGTGAGCACTCTTGTTGGGGATGTAGCTCAGTGGTAGAGCGCATGCTTTGCATGTACGAGGCCCCGGGTCCAATCCCCGGCATCTCCAGTAATTGGCCTTCGTGGACTTTATGCTCATTGTTGCTGTTCAGCGTAAAAGCTACCTCTACAACTGCTGCGCACACAGCAATGTGGCCTTTGGCTAAATGATTTATCAATACACCACTTTTTATCCTGTTTTGGCTGTAAAAGGAGGTGCACTACTCACTGTCAGACCACTGAGATAACACTGTAGTGCTAGGTAAACCTCAGGCCTTAACCAAAATGACCTAGACTGCATTTTTGACTGCTGCGATGGTGGTATAGTGGTGAGCATAGCTGCCTTCCAAGCAGTTGACCCGGGTTCGATTCCCGGCCGTCGCAGAAGTATTGCAAATTGTCTAAGTTGTGTACAACAAGTGTCAGAGTTTCACAGCTTTGTTCACAAATTGCTTTACCGAAACGGTTTCTCGCCCGATCTTGCTTTGTCTGGACCACTGCGATAGTACAGTAGTGGGGAGCATAGCTAGTATACTTGGGGACTTATGCTTTGCGGTCTATGGGTACACTACCTCTGCTCACAAAAGAGTTACATTTTTGGCTCAACAAGTGTCTACGTTTCACAACAATGCACATTTCATACAGTCATAGACAACTGGTCAAAACCAACTTATCGTGGAGTTTTATATGGACCCTTCAAAGGAACGTCCAGCATGTCGTTTGAGAAACCCTAGCGGCTGATGTACGCACACGCCGGTGGGTGTGAGCACTCTTGTTGGGGATGTAGCTCAGTGGTAAAGCGCATGCTTTGCATGTACGAGGTCCTGGGTTCAATCCCCGGCATCTCCAGTAATTGGCCTTCATGGAATTTATGCTCATTGTTGCTGTTCAGCGTAAAAGCTTCCTCTACAACTGCTGCGCACACAGCAATGTGGCCTTTGGCTAAATGATTTATCAATACACCACTTTTCATCCTGCTTTGGCTGTAAAAGGAGGTGCACTATTCACTGTCAGACCACAGAGATAATACTGTAGTGCTAGGTAAACCTCAGGCCTTAAGCAAAATGACCTAGACTGCAGTTTTGACTGCTGCGATGGTGGTATAGTGGTGAGCATAGCTGCCTTCCAAGCAGTTGACCCGGGTTCGATTCCCGGCCATCGCAGAAGTATTGTGAATTGTGTCAGTTGTGTACAACAAGTGTCAGAGTTTCGCGGCTTTGTTCACAAATTGCTTTACCGAAAACGGTTTCTCGCCCGATCTTGCTTTGTCTGGACCACTGCGATAGTACATTAGTGGGGAGCATAGCTAGTATACTTGGGGACTTATGCTTTGCGGTCTATGGGTACACAACCTCTGCTCACAAAAGAGTTACATTTTTGGCTCAACAAGCGTCTACGTTTCACAACAATGCACATTTCATACAGTCATAGACAACTGGTCAAAACCAACTTATCGTGGAGTTTTATATGGACACTTCAAAGGAACGTCCAGCATGTCGTTTGAGAAACCCTAGCGGCTGATGTACGCACACGTCGGTGGGTGTGAGCACTCTTGTTGGGGATGTAGCTCAGTGGTAGAGCGCATGCTTTGCATGTATGAGGCCCCGGGTCCAATCCTCGGCATCTCCAGTAATTGGCCTTCGTGGACTTTATGCTCATTGTTGCTGTTCAGCGTAAAAGCTATCTCTACAACTGCTGCGCACACAGCAATGTGGCCTTTGGCTAAATGATTTATCAATACACCACTTTTTATCCTGTTTTGGCTGTAAAAGGAGGTGCACTACTCACTGTCAGACCACTGAGATAATACTATAGTGCTAGGTAAACCTCATGCCTTAAGCAAAATGACCTAGACTGCATTTTTGACTGCTGCGATGGTGGTATAGTGGTGAGCATAGCTGCCTTCCAAGCTAGTATACTAGGGGACTTATGCTTTGCGGTCTATGGGTACCCTACCTCTGCTCACAAAAGAGTTACATTTTTGGCTCAACAAGCGTCTACGTTTCACAACAATGCACATTTCATACAGTCATAGACAACTGGTCAAAACCAACTTATCGTGGAGTTTTATATGGACCCTTCAAAGGAACGTCCAGCATGTCGTTTGAGAAACCCTAGCGGCTGATGTACGCACACGCCGGTCGGTGTGAGCACTTTTGTTGGGGATGTAGCTCAGTGGTAGAGCGCATGCTTTGCATGTATGAGGTCCTGGGTTCAATCGCCAGCATCTCCAGTAATTGGCCTTCGTGGAATTTATGCTCATTGTTGCTGTTCAGCGTAAAAGCTTCCTCTACAACTGCTGCGCACACAGCAATGTGGCCTTTGGCTAAATGATTTATCAATACACCACTTTTCATCCTGCTTTGGCTGTAAAAGGAGGTGCACTACTCACTGTCAGACCACAGAGATAATACTGTAGTGCTAGGTAAACCTCAGGCCTTAAGCAAAATGACCTAGACTGCATTTTTAACTGCTGCGATGGTGGTATAGTGGTGAGCATAGCTGCCTTCCAAGCAGTTGACCCGGGTTCGATTCCCGGCCATCGCAGAAGTATTGTAAATTGTCTAAGTTGTGTACAACAAGTGTCAGAGTTTCACAGCTTTGTTCACAAATTGCTTTACCGAAACGGTTTCTCGCCCGATCTTGCTTTGTCTGGACCACTGCGATAGTACATTAGTGGGGAGCATAGCTAGTATACTAGGGGACTTATGCTTTGCGGTCTATGGGTACACTACCTCTGCTCACAAAAGAGTTACATTTTTGGCTCAACAAGCGTCTACGTTTCACAACAATGCACATTTCATACAGTCATAGACAACTGGTCAAAACCAACTTATCGTGGAGTTTTATATGGACCCTTCAAAGGAACGTCCAGCATGTCGTTTGAGAAACCCTAGCGGCTGATGTACGCAAACGCCGGTCGGTGTGAGCACTCTTGTTGGGGATGTAGCTCAGTGGTAGAGCGCATGCTTTGCATGTATGAGGTCCTGGGTTCAATCCCCAGCATCTCCAGTAATTGGCCTTCGTGGAATTTATGCTCATTGTTGCTGTTCAGCGTAAAAGCTTCCTCTACAACTGCTGCGCACACAGCAATGTGGCCTTTGGCTAAATGATTTATCAATACACCACTTTTCATCCTGCTTTGGCTGTAAAAGGAGGTGCACTACTCACTGTCAGACCACAGAGATAATACTGTAGTGCTAGGTAAACCTCAGGCCTTAAGCAAAATGACCTAGACTGCATTTTTGACTGCTGCGATGGTGGTATAGTGGTGAGCATAGCTGCCTTCCAAGCTAGTATACTAGGGGACTTATGCTTTGCGGTCTATGGGTACACTACCTCTGCTCACAAAAGAGTTACATTTTTGGCTCAACAAGCGTCTATGTTTCACAACAATGCACATTTCATACAGTCATAGACAACTGGTCAAAACCAACTTATCGTGGAGTTTTATATGGACCCTTCAAAGGAACGTCCAGCATGTCGTTTGAGAAACCCTAGCGGCTGATGTACGCACACGCCGGTCGGTGTGAGCACTTTTGTTGGGGATGTAGCTCAGTGGTAGAGCGCATGCTTTGCATGTGTGAGGTCCTGGGTTCAATCGCCAGCATCTCCAGTAATTGGCCTTCGTGGAATTTATGCTCATTGTTGCTGTTCAGCGTAAAAGCTTCCTCTACAACTGCTGCGCACACAGCAATGTGGCCTTTGGCTAAATGATTTATCAATACACCACTTTTCATCCTGCTTTGGCTGTAAAAGGAGGTGCACTACTCACTGTCAGACCACAGAGATAATACTGTAGTGCTAGGTAAACCTCAGGCCTTAAGCAAAATGACCTAGACTGCATTTTTGACTGCTGCGATGGTGGTATAGTGGTGAGCATAGCTGCCTTCCAAGCAGTTGACCTGGGTTCGATTCCCGGCCATCGCAGAAGTGTTGTGAATTGTGTCAGTTGTGTACAACAAGTGTCAGAGTTTCGCGGCTTTGTTCACAAATTGCTTTACCGAAAACGGTTTCTCGCCCGATCCTGCTTTGTCTGGAAAAGGAGTAGCACCACTGACTGTTAGACCACTGCGATAGTACCTTAGTGGGGAGCATAGCTAGTATACTAGGGGACTTATGCAACGCGGTCTATCGATACACTACCTCTGCTCACAAAAGAGTTAAATTTTTGGCTTAACAAGTGTCTACGTTTCACGACAATGCACATTTCATACAGTCATAGACAACTGGTCAAAACCAACTTATCGTGGAGTTTTATATGGACCCTTCAAAGGAACGTCCAGTATGTCGTTTGAGAAACCCTAGCGGCTGATGTACGCACACGCCGGTGGGTGTGAGCACTCTTGTTGGGGATGTAGCTCAGTGGTAGAGCGCATGCTTTGCATGTATGAGGTCCTGGGTTCAATCCCCAGCATCTCCAGTAATTGGCCTTCATGGAATTTATGCTCATTGTTGCTGTTCAGCGTAAAAGCTTCCTCTACAACTGCTGCGCACAAAGCAATGTGGCCTTTGGCTAAATGATTTATCAATACACCACTTTTCATCCTGCTTTGGCTGTAAAAGGAGGTGCACTACTCACTGTCAGACCACAGAGATAATACTGTAGTGCTAGGTAAACCTCAGGCCTTAAGCAAAATGACCTAGACTGCATTTTTGACTGCTGCGATGGTGGTATAGTGGTGAGCATAGCTGCCTTCCAAGCAGTTGACCCGGGTTCGATTCCCGGCCATCGCAGAATTATTGTGAATTGTGTCAGTTGTGTACAACAAGTGTCAGAGTTTCGCGGCTTTGTTCACAAATTGCTTTACCGAAAACGGTTTCTCGCCCGATTTTGCTTTGTCTGGACCACTGCGATAGTACATTAGTGGGGAGCATAGCTAGTATACTTGGGGACTTATGCTTTGCGGTCTATGGGTACACTACCTCTGCTCACAAAAGAGTTACATTTTTGGCTCAACAAGCGTCTACGTTTCACAACAATGCACATTTCATACAGTCATAGACAACTGGTCAAAACCAACTTATCGTGGAGTTTTATATGGACCCTTCAAAGGAACGTCCAGCATGTCGTTTGAGAAACCCTAGCGGCTGATGTACGCACACGCCGGTGGGTGTGAGCACTCTTGTTGGGGATGTAGCTCAGTGGTAGAGCGCATGCTTTGCATGTATGAGGTCCTGGATTCAATCCCCAGCATCTCCAGTAATTGGCCTTCATGGAATTTATGCTCATTGTTGCTGTTCAGCGTAAAAGCTTCCTCTACAACTGCTCCGCACACAGCAATGTGGCCCTTGGCTAAATGATTTATCAATACACCACTTTTCATCCTGCTTTGGCTGTAAAAGGAGGTGCACTACTCACTGTCAGACCACAGAGATAATACTGTAGTGCTAGGTAAACCTCAGGCCTTAAGCAAAATGACCTAGACTGCATTTTTGACTGCTGCGATGGTGGTATAGTGGTGAGCATAGCTTCCTTCCAAGCAGTTTACCCATGTTCGATTCCCGGCCATCGCAGAAGTATTGTGAATTCTGTCAGTTGTGTACAACAAGTGTCAGAGTTTCGCGGCTTTGTTCACAAATTGCTTTACCGAAAACGGTTTCTCGCCCGATCTTGCTTTGTCTGGACCACTGCGATAGTACATTAGTGGGGAGCATAGCTAGTATACTTGGGGACTTATGCTTTGCGGTCTATGGGTACACAACCTCTGCTCACAAAAGAGTTACATTTTTGGCTCAACAAGCGTCTACGTTTCACAACAATGCACATTTCATACAGTCATAGACAACTGGTCAAAACCAACTTATCGTGGAGTTTTATATGGACCCTTCAAAGGAACGTCCAGCATGTCGTTTGAGAAACCCTAGCGGCTGATGTACGCACACGTCGGTGGGTGTGAGCACTCTTGTTGGGGATGTAGCTCAGTGGTAGAGCGCATGCTTTGCATGTATGAGGCCCCGGGTCCAATCCCCGGCATCTCCAGTAATTGGCCTTCGTGGACTTTATGCTCATTGTTGCTGTTCAGCGTAAAAGCTACCTCTACAACTGCTGCGCACACAGCAATGTGGCCTTTGGCTAAATGATTTATCAATACACCACTTTTTATCCTGTTTTGGCTGTAAAAGGAGGTGCACTACTCACTGTCAGACCACTGAGATAATACTATAGTGCTAGGTAAACCTCAGACCTTAAGCAAAATGACCTAGACTGCATTTTTGACTGCTGCGATGGTGGTATAGTGGTGAGCATAGCTGCCTTCCAAGCAGTTGACCCGGGTTCGATTCCCGGCCATCGCAGAAGTATTGTAAATTGTCTAAGTTGTGTACAACAAGTGTCAGAGTTTCGCAGCTTTGTTCACAAATTGCTTTACCGAAACGGTTTCTCGCCCAATCTTGCTTTGTCTGGACCACTGCGATAGTACATTAGTGGGGAGCATAGCTAGTATACTAGGGGACTTATGCTTTGCGGTCTATGGGTACACTACCTCTGCTCACAAAAGAGTTACATTTTTGGCTCAACAAGCGTCTACGTTTCACAACAATGCACATTTCATACAGTCATAGACAACTGGTCAAAACCAACTTATCGTGGAGTTTTATATGGACCCTTCAAAGGAACGTCCAGCATGTCGTTTGAGAAACCCTAGCGGCTGATGTACGCAAACGCCGGTCGGTGTGAGCACTCTTGTTGGGGATGTAGCTCAGTGGTAGAGCGCATGCTTTGCATGTATGAGGTCCTGGGTTCAATCCCCAGCATCTCCAGTAATTGGCCTTCGTGGAATTTATGCTCATTGTTGCTGTTCAGCGTAAAAGCTTCCTCTACAACTGCTGCGCACACAGCAATGTGGCCTTTGGCTAAATGATTTATCAATACACCACTTTTCATCCTGCTTTGGCTGTAAAAGGAGGTGCACTACTCACTGTCAGACCACAGAGATAATACTGTAGTGCTAGGTAAACCTCAGGCCTTAAGCAAAATGACCTAGACTGCATTTTTGACTGCTGCGATGGTGGTATAGTGGTGAGCATAGCTGCCTTCCAAGCTAGTATACTAGGGGACTTATGCTTTGCGGTCTATGGGTACACTACCTCTGCTCACAAAAGAGTTACATTTTTGGCTCAACAAGCGTCTATGTTTCACAACAATGCACATTTCATACAGTCATAGACAACTGGTCAAAACCAACTTATCGTGGAGTTTTATATGGACCCTTCAAAGGAACGTCCAGCATGTCGTTTGAGAAACCCTAGCGGCTGATGTACGCACACGCCGGTCGGTGTGAGCACTTTTGTTGGGGATGTAGCTCAGTGGTAGAGCGCATGCTTTGCATGTGTGAGGTCCTGGGTTCAATCGCCAGCATCTCCAGTAATTGGCCTTCGTGGAATTTATGCTCATTGTTGCTGTTCAGCGTAAAAGCTTCCTCTACAACTGCTGCGCACACAGCAATGTGGCCTTTGGCTAAATGATTTATCAATACACCACTTTTCATCCTGCTTTGGCTGTAAAAGGAGGTGCACTACTCACTGTCAGACCACAGAGATAATACTGTAGTGCTAGGTAAACCTCAGGCCTTAAGCAAAATGACCTAGACTGCATTTTTGACTGCTGCGATGGTGGTATAGTGGTGAGCATAGCTGCCTTCCAAGCAGTTGACCTGGGTTCGATTCCCGGCCATCGCAGAAGTGTTGTGAATTGTGTCAGTTGTGTACAACAAGTGTCAGAGTTTCGCGGCTTTGTTCACAAATTGCTTTACCGAAAACGGTTTCTCGCCCGATCCTGCTTTGTCTGGAAAAGGAGTAGCACCACTGACTGTTAGACCACTGCGATAGTACCTTAGTGGGGAGCATAGCTAGTATACTAGGGGACTTATGCAACGCGGTCTATCGATACACTACCTCTGCTCACAAAAGAGTTAAATTTTTGGCTTAACAAGTGTCTACGTTTCACGACAATGCACATTTCATACAGTCATAGACAACTGGTCAAAACCAACTTATCGTGGAGTTTTATATGGACCCTTCAAAGGAACGTCCAGTATGTCGTTTGAGAAACCCTAGCGGCTGATGTACGCACACGCCGGTGGGTGTGAGCACTCTTGTTGGGGATGTAGCTCAGTGGTAGAGCGCATGCTTTGCATGTATGAGGTCCTGGGTTCAATCCCCAGCATCTCCAGTAATTGGCCTTCATGGAATTTATGCTCATTGTTGCTGTTCAGCGTAAAAGCTTCCTCTACAACTGCTGCGCACAAAGCAATGTGGCCTTTGGCTAAATGATTTATCAATACACCACTTTTCATCCTGCTTTGGCTGTAAAAGGAGGTGCACTACTCACTGTCAGACCACAGAGATAATACTGTAGTGCTAGGTAAACCTCAGGCCTTAAGCAAAATGACCTAGACTGCATTTTTGACTGCTGCGATGGTGGTATAGTGGTGAGCATAGCTGCCTTCCAAGCAGTTGACCCGGGTTCGATTCCCGGCCATCGCAGAATTATTGTGAATTGTGTCAGTTGTGTACAACAAGTGTCAGAGTTTCGCGGCTTTGTTCACAAATTGCTTTATTGAAAACGGTTTCTCGCCCGATTTTGCTTTGTCTGGACCACTGCGATAGTACATTAGTGGGGAGCATAGCTAGTATACTTGGGGACTTATGCTTTGCGGTCTATGGGTACACTACCTCTGCTCACAAAAGAGTTACATTTTTGGCTCAACAAGCGTCTACGTTTCACAACAATGCACATTTCATACAGTCATAGACAACTGGTCAAAACCAACTTATCGTGGAGTTTTATATGGACCCTTCAAAGGAACGTCCAGCATGTCGTTTGAGAAACCCTAGCGGCTGATGTACGCACACGCCGGTGGGTGTGAGCACTCTTGTTGGGGATGTAGCTCAGTGGTAGAGCGCATGCTTTGCATGTATGAGGTCCTGGATTCAATCCCCAGCATCTCCAGTAATTGGCCTTCATGGAATTTATGCTCATTGTTGCTGTTCAGCGTAAAAGCTTCCTCTACAACTGCTCCGCACACAGCAATGTGGCCCTTGGCTAAATGATTTATCAATACACCACTTTTCATCCTGCTTTGGCTGTAAAAGGAGGTGCACTACTCACTGTCAGACCACAGAGATAATACTGTAGTGCTAGGTAAACCTCAGGCCTTAAGCAAAATGACCTAGACTGCATTTTTGACTGCTGCGATGGTGGTATAGTGGTGAGCATAGCTTCCTTCCAAGCAGTTTACCCATGTTCGATTCCCGGCCATCGCAGAAGTATTGTGAATTCTGTCAGTTGTGTACAACAAGTGTCAGAGTTTCGCGGCTTTGTTCACAAATTGCTTTACCGAAAACGGTTTCTCGCCCGATCTTGCTTTGTCTGGACCACTGCGATAGTACATTAGTGGGGAGCATAGCTAGTATACTTGGGGACTTATGCTTTGCGGTCTATGGGTACACAACCTCTGCTCACAAAAGAGTTACATTTTTGGCTCAACAAGCGTCTACGTTTCACAACAATGCACATTTCATACAGTCATAGACAACTGGTCAAAACCAACTTATCGTGGAGTTTTATATGGACCCTTCAAAGGAACGTCCAGCATGTCGTTTGAGAAACCCTAGCGGCTGATGTACGCACACGTCGGTGGGTGTGAGCACTCTTGTTGGGGATGTAGCTCAGTGGTAGAGCGCATGCTTTGCATGTATGAGGCCCCGGGTCCAATCCCCGGCATCTCCAGTAATTGGCCTTCGTGGACTTTATGCTCATTGTTGCTGTTCAGCGTAAAAGCTACCTCTACAACTGCTGCGCACACAGCAATGTGGCCTTTGGCTAAATGATTTATCAATACACCACTTTTTATCCTGTTTTGGCTGTAAAAGGAGGTGCACTACTCACTGTCAGACCACTGAGATAATACTATAGTGCTAGGTAAACCTCAGACCTTAAGCAAAATGACCTAGACTGCATTTTTGACTGCTGCGATGGTGGTATAGTGGTGAGCATAGCTGCCTTCCAAGCAGTTGACCCGGGTTCGATTCCCGGCCATCGCAGAAGTATTGTAAATTGTCTAAGTTGTGTACAACAAGTGTCAGAGTTTCGCAGCTTTGTTCACAAATTGCTTTACCGAAACGGTTTCTCGCCCAATCTTGCTTTGTCTGGACCACTGCGATAGTACATTAGTGGGGAGCATAGCTAGTATACTAGGGGACTTATGCTTTGCGGTCTATGGGTACACTACCTCTGCTCACAAAAGAGTTACATTTTTGGCTCAACAAGCGTCTACGTTTCACAACAATGCACATTTCATACAGTCATAGACAACTGGTCAAAACCAACTTATCGTGGAGTTTTATATGGACCCTTCAAAGGAACGTCCAGCATGTCGTTTGAGAAACCCTAGCGGCTGATGTACGCAAACGCCGGTCGGTGTGAGCACTCTTGTTGGGGATGTAGCTCAGTGGTAGAGCGCATGCTTTGCATGTATGAGGTCCTGGGTTCAATCCCCAGCATCTCCAGTAATTGGCCTTCGTGGAATTTATGCTCATTGTTGCTGTTCAGCGTAAAAGCTTCCTCTACAACTGCTGCGCACACAGCAATGTGGCCTTTGGCTAAATGATTTATCAATACACCACTTTTCATCCTGCTTTGGCTGTAAAAGGAGGTGCACTACTCACTGTCAGACCACAGAGATAATACTGTAGTGCTAGGTAAACCTCAGGCCTTAAGCAAAATGACCTAGACTGCATTTTTGACTGCTGCGATGGTGGTATAGTGGTGAGCATAGCTGCCTTCCTAGCAGTTGACCTGGGTTCGATTCCCGGCCATCGCAGAAGTGTTGTGAATTGTGTCAGTTGTGTACAACAAGTGTCAGAGTTTCGCGGCTTTGTTCACAAATTGCTTTACCGAAAACGGTTTCTCGCCCGATCCTGCTTTGTCTGGAAAAGGAGTAGCACCACTGACTGTTAGACCACTGCGATAGTACCTTAGTGGGGAGCATAGCTAGTATACTAGGGGACTTATGCAACGCGGTCTATCGATACACTACCTCTGCTCACAAAAGAGTTAAATTTTTGGCTTAACAAGTGTCTACGTTTCACGACAATGCACATTTCATACAGTCATAGACAACTGGTCAAAACCAACTTATCGTGGAGTTTTATATGGACCCTTCAAAGGAACGTCCAGTATGTCGTTTGAGAAACCCTAGTGGCTGATGTACGCACACGCCGGTGGGTGTGAGCACTCTTGTTGGGGATGTAGCTCAGTGGTAGAGCGCATGCTTTGCATGTATGAGGTCCTGGGTTCAATCCCCAGCATCTCCAGTAATTGGCCTTCATGGAATTTATGCTCATTGTTGCTGTTCAGCGTAAAAGCTTCCTCTACAACTGCTGCGCACAAAGCAATGTGGCCTTTGGCTAAATGATTTATCAATACACCACTTTTCATCCTGCTTTGGCTGTAAAAGGAGGTGCACTACTCACTGTCAGACCACAGAGATAATACTGTAGTGCTAGGTAAACCTCAGGCATTAAGCAAAATGACCTAGACTGCATTTTTGACTGCTGCGATGGTGGTATAGTGGTGAGCATAGCTGCCTTCCAAGCAGTTGACCCGGGTTCGATTCCCGGCCATCGCAGAAGTATTGTGAATTGTGTCAGTTGTGTACAACAAGTGTCAGAGTTTCGCGGCTTTGTTCACAAATTGCTTTACCGAAAACGGTTTCTCGCCCGATCTTGCTTTGTCTGGACCACTGCGATAGTACATTAGTGGGGAGCATAGCTAGTATACTTGGGGACTTATGCTTTGCGGTCTATGGGTACACAACCTCTGCTCACAAAAGAGTTACATTTTTGGCTCAACAAGCGTCTACGTTTCACAACAATGCACATTTCATACAGTCATAGACAACTGGTCAAAACCAACTTATCGTGGAGTTTTATATGGACCCTTCAAAGGAACGTCCAGCATGTCGTTTGAGAAACCCTAGCGGCTGATGTACGCACACGCCGGTGGGTGTGAGCACTCTTGTTGGGGATGTAGCTCAGTGGTAGAGCGCATGCTTTGCATGTATGAGGTCCTGGATTCAATCCCCAGCATCTCCAGTAATTGGCCTTCATGGAATTTATGCTCATTGTTGCTGTTCAGCGTAAAAGCTTCCTCTACAACTGCTCCGCACACAGCAATGTGGCCCTTGGCTAAATGATTTATCAATACACCACTTTTCATCCTGCTTTGCCTGTAAAAGGAGGTGCACTACTCACTGTCAGACCACAGAGATAATACTGTAGTTTAGGTAAACCTCAGGCCTTAACCAAAATGACCTAGACTGCATTTTTGACTGCTGCGATGGTGGTATAGTGGTGAGCATAGCTGCCTTCCAAGCAGTTGACCCGGGTTCGATTCCCGGCCGTCGCAGAAGTATTGTAAATTGTCTAAGTTGTGTACAACAAGTGTCAGAGTTTCACAGCTTTGTTCACAAATTGCTTTACCGAAACGGTTTCTCGCCCGATCTTGCTTTGTCTGGACCACTGCGATAGTACCGTAGTGGGGAGCATAGCTAGTATACTTGGGGACTTATGCTTTGCGGTCTATGGGTACACTACCTCTGCTCACAAAAGAGTAACATTTTTGGCTCAACAAGTGTCTACGTTTCACAACAATGCAGATTTCATACAGTCATAGACAACTGGTCAAAACCAACTTATCGTGGAGTTTTATATGGACCCTTCAAAGGAACGTCCAGCATGTCGTTTGAGAAACCCTAGCGGCTGATGTACGCACACGCCGGTGGGTGTGAGCACTCTTGTTGGGGATGTAGCTCAGTGGTAAAGCGCATGCTTTGCATGTATGAGGTCCTGGGTTCAATCCCCGGCATCTCCAGTAATTGGCCTTCATGGAATTTATGCTCATTGTTGCTGTTCAGCGTAAAAGCTTCCTCTACAACTGCTGCGCACACAGCAATGTGGCCTTTGGCTAAATGATTTATCAATACACCACTTTTCATCCTGCTTTGGCTGTAAAAGGAGGTGCACTATTCACTGTCAGACCACAGAGATAATACTGTAGTGCTAGGTAAACCTCAGGCCTTAAGCAAAATGACCTAGACTGCATTTTTGACTGCTGCGATGGTGGTATAGTGGTGAGCATAGCTGCCTTCCAAGCAGTTTACCCGGGTTCGATTCCCGGCCATCGCAGAAGTATTGTGAATTCTGTCAGTTGTGTACAACAAGTGTCAGAGTTTCGCGGCTTTGTTCACAAATTGCTTTACCGAAAACGGTTTCTCGCCCGATCTTGCTTTGTCTGGACCACTGCGATAGTACATTAGTGGGGAGCATAGCTAGTATACTTGGGGACTTATGCTTTGCGGTCTATGGGTACACAACCTCTGCTCACAAAAGAGTTACATTTTTGGCTCAACAAGCGTCTACGTTTCACAACAATGCACATTTCATACAGTCATAGACAACTGGTCAAAACCAACTTATCGTGGAGTTTTATATGGACCCTTCAAAGGAACGTCCAGCATGTCGTTTGAGAAACCCTAGCGGCTGATGTACGCACACGCCGGTCGGTGTGAGCACTCTTGTTGGGGATGTAGCTCAGTGGTAGAGCGCATGCTTTGCATGTATGAGGCCCCGGGTCCAATCCCCGGCATCTCCAGTAATTGGCCTTCGTGGACTTTATGCTCATTGTTGCTGTTCAGCGTAAAAGCTACCTCTACAACTGCTGCGCACACAGCAATGTGGCCTTTGGCTAAATGATTTATCAATACACCACTTTTTATCCTGTTTTGGCTGTAAAAGGAGGTGCACTACTCACTGTCAGACCACTGAGATAATACTATAGTGCTAGGTAAACCTCAGGCCTTAAGCAAAATGACCTAGACTGCATTTTTGACTGCTGCGATGGTGGTATAGTGGTGAGCATAGCTGCCTTCCAAGCAGTTGACCCGGGTTCGATTCCCGGCCATCGCAGAAGTATTGTAAATTGTCTAAGTTGTGTACAACAAGTGTCAGAGTTTCGCAGCTTTGTTCACAAATTGCTTTACCGAAACGGTTTCTCGCCCAATCTTTCTTTGTCTGGACCACTGCGATAGTACATTAGTGGGGAGCATAGCTAGTATACTAGGGGACTTATGCTTTGCGGTCTATGGGTACACTACCTCTGCTCACAAAAGAGTTACATTTTTGGCTCAACAAGCGTCTACGTTTCACAACAATGCACATTTCATACAGTCATAGACAACTGGTCAAAACCAACTTATCGTGGAGTTTTATATGGACCCTTCAAAGGAACGTCCAGCATGTCGTTTGAGAAACCCTAGCGGCTGATGTACGCAAACGCCGGTCGGTGTGAGCACTCTTGTTGGGGATGTAGCTCAGTGGTAGAGCGCATGCTTTGCATGTATGAGGTCCTGGGTTCAATCCCCAGCATCTCCAGTAATTGGCCTTCGTGGAATTTATGCTCATTGTTGCTGTTCAGCGTAAAAGCTTCCTCTACAACTGCTGCGCACACAGCAATGTGGCCTTTGGCTAAATGATTTATCAATACACCACTTTTCATCCTGCTTTGGCTGTAAAAGGAGGTGCACTACTCACTGTCAGACCACAGAGATAATACTGTAGTGCTAGGTAAACCTCAGGCCTTAAGCAAAATGACCTAGACTGCATTTTTGACTGCTGCCATGGTGGTATAGTGGTGAGCATAGCTGCCTTCCAAGCTAGTATACTAGGGGACTTATGCTTTGCGGTCTATGGGTACACTACCTCTGCTCACAAAAGAGTTACATTTTTGGCTCAACAAGCGTCTACGTTTCACAACAATGCACATTTCATACAGTCATAGACAACTGGTCAAAACCAACTTATCGTGGAGTTTTATATGGACCCTTCAAAGGAACGTCCAGCATGTCGTTTGAGAAACCCTAGCGACTGATGTACGCACACGCCTGTCGGTGTGAGCACTCTTGTTGGGGATGTAGCTCAGTGGTAGAGCGCATGCTTTGCATGTATGAGGTCCTGGGTTCAATCCCCAGCATCTCCAGTAATTGGCCTTCGTGGAATTTATGCTCATTGTTGCTGTTCAGCGTAAAAGCTTCCTCTACAACTGCTGCGCACACAGCAATGTGGCCTTTGGCTAAATGATTTATCAATACACCACTTTTCATCCTGCTTTGGCTGTAAAAGGAGGTGCACTACTCACTGTCAGACCACAGAGATAATACTGTAGTGCTAGGTAAACCTCAGGCCTTAAGCAAAATGACCTAGACTGCATTTTTGACTGCTGCGATGGTGGTATAGTGGTGAGCATAGCTGCCTTCCAAGCAGTTGACCTGGTTTCGATTCCCGGCCGTCGCAGAAGTGTGGTGAATTGTGTCAGTTGTGTACAACAAGTGTCAGAGTTTCGCGGCTTTATTCACAAATTGCTTTACCGAAAACGGTTTCTCGCCCGATCCTGCTTTGTCTGGAAAAGGAGTAGCACCACTGACTGTTAGACCACTGCGATAGTACATTAGTGGGGAGCATAGCTAGTATACTAGGGGACTTATGCAACGCGGTCTATCGATACACTACCTCTGCTCACAAAAGAGTTAAATTTTTGGCTTAACAAGTGTCTACGTTTCACGACAATGCACATTTCATACAGTCATAGACAACTGGTCAAAACCAACTTATCGTGGAGTTTTATATGGACCCTTCAAAGGAACGTCCAGTATGTCGTTTGAGAAACCCTAGTGGCTGATGTACGCACACGCCGGTGGGTGTGAGCACTCTTGTTGGGGATGTAGCTCAGTGGTAGAGCGCATGCTTTGCATGTATGAGGTCCTGGGTTCAATCCCCAGCATCTCCAGTAATTGGCCTTCATGGAATTTATGCTCATTGTTGCTGTTCAGCGTAAAAGCTTCCTCTACAACTGCTGCGCACAAAGCAATGTGGCCTTTGGCTGAATGATTTATCAATACACCACTTTTCATCCTGCTTTGGCTGTAAAAGGAGGTGCACTACTCACTGTCAGACCACAGAGATAATACTGTAGTGCTAGGTAAACCTCAGGCCTTAAGCAAAATGACCTAGACTGCATTTTTGACTGCTGCGATGGTGGTATAGTGGTGAGCATAGCTGCCTTCCAAGCAGTTGACCCGGGTTCGATTCCCGGCCATCGCAGAAGTATTGTGAATTGTGTCAGTTGTGTACAACAAGTGTCAGAGTTTCGCGGCTTTGTTCACAAATTGCTTTACCGAAAACGGTTTCTCGCCCGATCTTGCTTTGTCTGGACCACTGCGATAGTACAGTAGTGGGGAGCATAGCTAGTATACTTGGGGACTTATGCTTTGCGGTCTATGGGTACACAACCTCTGCTCACAAAAGAGTTACATTTTTGGCTCAACAAGCGTCTACGTTTCACAACAATGCACATTTCATACAGTCATAGACAACTGGTCAAAACCAACTTATCGTGGAGTTTTATATGGACCCTTCAAAGGAACGTCCAGCATGTCGTTTGAGAAACCCTAGCGGCTGATGTACGCACACGCCGGTGGGTGTGAGCACTCTTGTTGGGGATGTAGCTCAGTGGTAAAGCGCATGCTTTGCATGTATGAGGTCCTGGGTTCAATCCCCGGCATCTCCAGTAATTGGCCTTCGTGGAATTTATGCTCATTGTTGCTGTTCAGCGTAAAAGCTTCCTCTACAACTGCTGCGCACACAGCAATGTGGCCTTTGGCTAAATGATTTATCAATACACCACTTTTCATCCTGCTTTGGCTGTAAAAGGAGGTGCACTATTCACTGTCAGACCACAGAGATAATACTGTAGTGCTAGGTAAACCTCAGGCCTTAAGCAAAATGACCTAGACTGCATTTTTGACTGCTGCGATGGTGGTATAGTGGTGAGCATAGCTGCCTTCCAAGCAGTTTACCCGGGTTCGATTCCCGGCCGTCGCAGAAGTATTGTGAATTCTGTCAGTTGTGTACAACAAGTGTCAGAGTTTCGCGGCTTTGTTCACAAATTGCTTTACCGAAAACGGTTTCTCGCCCGATCTTGCTTTGTCTGGACCACTGCGATAGTACATTAGTGGGGAGCATAGCTAGTATACTAGGGGACTTATGCTTTGCGGTCTATGGGTACACTACCTCTGCTCACAAAAGAGTTACATTTTTGGCTCAACAAGCGTCTACGTTTCACAACAATGCACATTTCATACAGTCATAGACAACTGGTCAAAACCAACTTATCGTGGAGTTTTATATGGACCCTTCAAAGGAACGTCCAGCATGTCGTTTGAGAAACCCTAGCGGCTGATGTACGCACACGTCGGTGGGTGTGAGCACTCTTGTTGGGGATGTAGCTCAGTGGTAGAGCGCATGCTTTGCATGTATGAGGCCCCGGGTCCAATCCCCGGCATCTCCAGTAATTGGCCTTCGTGGACTTTATGCTCATTGTTGCTGTTCAGCGTAAAAGCTACCTCTACAACTGCTGCGCACACAGCAATGTGGCCTTTGGCTAAATGATTTATCAATACACCACTTTTCATCCTGCTTTGGCTGTAAAAGGAGGTGCACTACTCACTGTCAGACCACAGAGATAATACTGTTGTGCTAGGTAAACCTCAGGCCTTAAGCAAAATGACCTAGACTGCATTTTTGACTGCTGCGATGGTGGTATAGTGGTGAGCATAGCTGCCTTCCAAGCTAGTATACTAGGGGACTTATGCTTTGCGGTCTATGGGTACACTACCTCTGCTCACAAAAGAGTTACATTTTTGGCTCAACAAGCGTCTACGTTTCACAACAATGCACATTTCATACAGTCATAGACAACTGGTCAAAACCAACTTATCGTGGAGTTTTATATGGACCCTTCAAAGGAACGTCCAGCATGTCGTTTGAGAAACCCTAGCGGCTGATGTACGCACACGCCGGTCGGTGTGAGCACTCTTGTTGGGGATGTAGCTCAGTGGTAGAGCGCATGCTTTGCATGTATGAGGCCCCGGGTCCAATCCCCGGTATCTCCAGTAATTGGCCTTCGTGGACTTTATGCTCATTGTTGCTGTTCAGCGTAAAAGCTACCTCTACAACTGCTGCGCACACAGCAATGTGGCCTTTGGCTAAATGATTTATCAATACACCACTTTTTATCCTGCTTTGGCTGTAAAAGGAGGTGCACTACTCACTGTCAGACCACTGAGATAATACTATAGTGCTAGGTAAACCTCAGGCCTTAAGCAAAATGACCTAGACTGCATTTTTGACTGCTGCGATGGTGGTATAGTGGTGAGCATAGCTGCCTTCCAAGCAGTTGACCCGGGTTCGATTCCCGGCCATCGCAGAAGTATTGTGAATTGTGTCAGTTGTGTACAACAAGTGTCAGAGTTTCGCGGCTTTGTTCACAAATTGCTTTACCGAAAACGGTTTCTCGCCCGATCTTGCTTTGTCTGGACCACTGCGATAGTACATTAGTGGGGAGCATAGCTAGTATACTTGGGGACTTATGCTTTGCGGTCTATGGGTACACAACCTCTGCTCACAAAAGAGTTACATTTTTGGCTCAACAAGCGTCTACGTTTCACAACAATGCACATTTCATACAGTCATAGACAACTGGTCAAAACCAACTTATCGTGGAGTTTTATATGGACCCTTCAAAGGAACGTCCAGCATGTCGTTTGAGAAACCCTAGCGGCTGATGTACGCACACGCCGGTGGGTGTGAGCACTCTTGTTGGGGATGTAGCTCAGTGGTAAAGCGCATGCTTTGCATGTATGAGGTCCTGGGTTCAATCCCCGGCATCTCCAGTAATTGGCCTTCATGGAATTTATGCTCATTGTTGCTGTTCAGCGTAAAAGCTTCCTCTACAACTGCTGCGCACACAGCAATGTGGCCTTTGGCTAAATGATTTATCAATACACCACTTTTCATCCTGCTTTGGCTGTAAAAGGAGGTGCACTATTCACTGTCAGACCACAGAGATAATACTGTAGTGCTAGGTAAACCTCAGGCCTTAAGCAAAATGACCTAGACTGCATTTTTGACTGCTGCGATGGTGGTATAGTGGTGAGCATAGCTGCCTTCCAAGCAGTTTACCCGGGTTCGATTCCCGGCCGTCGCAGAAGTATTGTGAATTCTGTCAGTTGTGTACAACAAGTGTCAGAGTTTCGCGGCTTTGTTCACAAATTGCTTTACCGAAAACGGTTTCTCGCCCGATCTTGCTTTGTCTGGACCACTGCGATAGTACATTAGTGGGGAGCATAGCTAGTATACTTGGGGACTTATGCTTTGCGGTCTATGGGTACACAACCTCTGCTCACAAAAGAGTTACATTTTTGGCTCAACAAGCGTCTACGTTTCACAACAATGCACATTTCATACAGTCATAGACAACTGGTCAAAACCAACTTATCGTGGAGTTTTATATGGACCCTTCAAAGGAACAGCCAGCATGTCGTTTGAGAAACCCTAGCGGCTGATGTACGCACACGTCGGTGGGTGTGAGCACTCTTGTTGGGGATGTAGCTCAGTGGTAGAGCGCATGCTTTGCATGTATGAGGCCCCGGGTCCAATCCCCGGCATCTCCAGTAATTGGCCTTCGTGGACTTTATGCTCATTGTTGCTGTTCAGCGTAAAAGCTACCTCTACAACTGCTGCGCACACAGCAATGTGGCCTTTGGCTAAATGATTTATCAATACACCACTTTTTATCCTGCTTTGGCTGTAAAAGGAGGTGCACTACTCACTGTCAGACCACTGAGATAATACTATAGTGCTAGGTAAACCTCAGGCCTTAAGCAAAATGACCTAGACTGCATTTTTGACTGCTGCGATGGTGGTATAGTGGTGAGCATAGCTGCCTTCCAAGCTAGTATACTAGGGGACTTATGCTTTGCGGTCTATAGGTACACTACCTCTGCTCACAAAAGAGTTACATTTTTGGCTCAACAAGCGTCTACGTTTCACAACAATGCACATTTCATACAGTCATAGACAACTGGTCAAAACCAACTTATCGTGGAGTTTTATATGGACCCTTCAAAGGAACGTCCAGCATGTCGTTTGAGAAACCCTAGCGGCTGATGTACGCACACGTCGGTGGGTGTGAGCACTCTTGTTGGGGATGTAGCTCAGTGGTAGAGCGCATGCTTTGCATGTATGAGGCCCCGGGTCCAATCCCCGGCATCTCCAGTAATTGGCCTTCGTGGACTTTATGCTCATTGTTGCTGTTCAGCGTAAAAGCTACCTCTACAACTGCTGCGCACACAGCAATGTGGCCTTTGGCTAAATGATTTATCAATACACCACTTTTCATCCTGCTTTGGCTGTAAAAGGAGGTGCACTACTCACTGTCAGACCACAGAGATAATACTGTTGTGCTAGGTAAACCTCAGGCCTTAAGCAAAATGACCTAGACTGCATTTTTGACTGCTGCGATGGTGGTATAGTGGTGAGCATAGCTGCCTTCCAAGCTAGTATACTAGGGGACTTATGCTTTGCGGTCTATGGGTACACTACCTCTGCTCACAAAAGAGTTACATTTTTGGCTCAACAAGCGTCTACGTTTCACAACAATGCACATTTCATACAGTCATAGACAACTGGTCAAAACCAACTTATCGTGGAGTTTTATATGGACCCTTCAAAGGAACGTCCAGCATGTCGTTTGAGAAACCCTAGCGGCTGATGTACGCACACGCCGGTCGGTGTGAGCACTCTTGTTGGGGATGTAGCTCAGTGGTAGAGCGCATGCTTTGCATGTATGAGGCCCCGGGTCCAATCCCCGGTATCTCCAGTAATTGGCCTTCGTGGACTTTATGCTCATTGTTGCTGTTCAGCGTAAAAGCTACCTCTACAACTGCTGCGCACACAGCAATGTGGCCTTTGGCTAAATGATTTATCAATACACCACTTTTTATCCTGCTTTGGCTGTAAAAGGAGGTGCACTACTCACTGTCAGACCACTGAGATAATACTATAGTGCTAGGTAAACCTCAGGCCTTAAGCAAAATGACCTAGACTGCATTTTTGACTGCTGCGATGGTGGTATAGTGGTGAGCATAGCTGCCTTCCAAGCAGTTGACCCGGGTTCGATTCCCGGCCATCGCAGAAGTATTGTAAATTGTCTAAGTTGTGTACAACAAGTGTCAGAGTTTCGCAGCTTTGTTCACAAATTGCTTTACCGAAACGGTTTCTCGCCCAATCTTGCTTTGTCTGGACCACTGCGATAGTACGTTAGTGGGGAGCATAGCTAGTATACTAGGGGACTTATGCTTTGCGGTCTATGGGTACACAACCTCTGCTCACAAAAGAGTTACATTTTTGGCTCAACAAGCGTCTACGTTTCACAACAATGCACATTTCATACAGTCATAGACAACTGGTCAAAACCAACTTATCGTGGAGTTTTATATGGACCCTTCAAAGGAACGTCCAGCATGTCGTTTGAGAAACCCTAGCGGCTGATGTACGCACACGTCGGTGGGTGTGAGCACTCTTGTTGGGGATGTAGCTCAGTGGTAGAGCGCATGCTTTGCATGTATGAGGCCCCGGGTCCAATCCCCGGCATCTCCAGTAATTGGCCTTCGTGGACTTTATGCTCATTGTTGCTGTTCAGCGTAAAAGCTACCTCTACAACTGCTGCGCACACAGCAATGTGGCCTTTGGCTAAATGATTCATCAATACACCACTTTTTATCCTGTTTTGGCTGTAAAAGGAGGTGCACTACTCACTGTCAGACCACTGAGATAATACTATAGT
The DNA here is from genome assembly GCA_030770545.1 of Macropodus opercularis. Lineage (NCBI taxonomy): Eukaryota > Metazoa > Chordata > Actinopteri > Anabantiformes > Osphronemidae > Macropodus > Macropodus opercularis. The sequence goes on along the minus strand of JAUCMP010000028.1, from coordinate 10,697,350 downwards.
GCTAGGTAAACCTCAGGCCTTAAGCAAAATGACCTAGACTGCATTTTTGACTGCTGAGATGGTGGTATAGTGGTGAGCATAGCTGCCTTCCAAGCAGTTGACCCGGGTTCGATTCCCGGCCATCGCAGAAGTATTGTAAATTGTCTAAGTTGTGTACAACAAGTGTCAGAGTTTCGCAGCTTTGTTCACAAATTGCTTTACCGAAACGGTTTCTCGCCCAATCTTTCTTTGTCTGGACCACTGCGATAGTACATTAGTGGGGAGCATAGCTAGTATACTAGGGGACTTATGCTTTGCGGTCTATGGGTACACTACCTCTGCTCACAAAAGAGTTACATTTTTGGCTCAACAAGCGTCTACGTTTCACAACAATGCACATTTCATACAGTCATAGACAACTGGTCAAAACCAACTTATCGTGGAGTTTTATATGGACCCTTCAAAGGAACGTCCAGCATGTCGTTTGAGAAACCCTAGCGGCTGATGTACGCAAACGCCGGTCGGTGTGAGCACTCTTGTTGGGGATGTAGCTCAGTGGTAGAGCGCATGCTTTGCATGTATGAGGTCCTGGGTTCAATCCCCAGCATCTCCAGTAATTGGCCTTCGTGGAATTTATGCTCATTGTTGCTGTTCAGCGTAAAAGCTTCCTCTACAACTGCTGCGCACACAGCAATGTGGCCTTTGGCTAAATGATTTATCAATACACCACTTTTCATCCTGCTTTGGCTGTAAAAGGAGGTGCACTACTCACTGTCAGACCACAGAGATAATACTGTAGTGCTAGGTAAACCTCAGGCCTTAAGCAAAATGACCTAGACTGCATTTTTGACTGCTGCGATGGTGGTATAGTGGTGAGCATAGCTGCCTTCCAAGCTAGTATACTAGGGGACTTATGCTTTGCGGTCTATGGGTACACTACCTCTGCTCACAAAAGAGTTACATTTTTGGCTCAACAAGCGTCTATGTTTCACAACAATGCACATTTCATACAGTCATAGACAACTGGTCAAAACCAACTTATCGTGGAGTTTTATATGGACCCTTCAAAGGAACGTCCAGCATGTCGTTTGAGAAACCCTAGCGGCTGATGTACGCACACGCCGGTCGGTGTGAGCACTCTTGTTGGGGATGTAGCTCAGTGGTAGAGCGCATGCTTTGCATGTATGAGGTCCTGGGTTCAATCCCCAGCATCTCCAGTAATTGGCCTTCGTGGAATTTATGCTCATTGTTGCTGTTCAGCGTAAAAGCTTCCTCTACAACTGCTGCGCACACAGCAATGTGGCCTTTGGCTAAATGATTTATCAATACACCACTTTTCATCCTGCTTTGGCTGTAAAAGGAGGTGCACTACTCACTGTCAGACCACAGAGATAATACTGTAGTGCTAGGTAAACCTCAGGCCTTAAGCAAAATGACCTAGACTGCATTTTTGACTGCTGCGATGGTGGTATAGTGGTGAGCATAGCTGCCTTCCAAGCAGTTGACCTGGGTTCGATTCCCGGCCATCGCAGAAGTGTTGTGAATTGTGTCAGTTGTGTACAACAAGTTTCAGAGTTTCGCGGCTTTGTTCACAAATTGCTTTACCGAAAACGGTTTCTCGCCCGATCCTGCTTTGTCTGGAAAAGGAGTAGCACCACTGACTGTTAGACCACTGCGATAGTACCTTAGTGGGGAGCATAGCTAGTATACTAGGGGACTTATGCAACGCGGTCTATCGATACACTACCTCTGCTCACAAAAGAGTTAAATTTTTGGCTTAACAAGTGTCTACGTTTCACGACAATGCACAACTGCTTCCAAGCAGTTGACCCGGGTTCGATTCCCGGCCATCGCAGAAGTATTGTGAATTGTGTCAGTTGTGTACAACAAGTGTCAGAGTTTCGCGGCTTTGTTCACAAATTGCTTTACCGAAAACGGTTTCTCGCCCGATCTTGCTTTGTCTGGACCACTGCGATAGTACATTAGTGGGGAGCATAGCTAGTATACTTGGGGACTTATGCTTTGCGGTCTATGGGTACACAACCTCTGCTCACAAAAGAGTTACATTTTTGGCTCAACAAGCGTCTACGTTTCACAACAATGCACATTTCATACAGTCATAGACAACTGGTCAAAACCAACTTATCGTGGAGTTTTATATGGACCCTTCAAAGGAACGTCCAGCATGTCGTTTGAGAAACCCTAGCGGCTGATGTACGCACACGCCGGTGGGTGTGAGCACTCTTGTTGGGGATGTAGCTCAGTGGTAGAGCGCATGCTTTGCATGTATGAGGTCCTGGATTCAATCCCCAGCATCTCCAGTAATTGGCCTTCATGGAATTTATGCTCATTGTTGCTGTTCAGCGTAAAAGCTTCCTCTACAACTGCTCCGCACACAGCAATGTGGCCCTTGGCTAAATGATTTATCAATACACCACTTTTCATCCTGCTTTGCCTGTAAAAGGAGGTGCACTACTCACTGTCAGACCACAGAGATAATACTGTAGTTTAGGTAAACCTCAGGCCTTAACCAAAATGACCTAGACTGCATTTTTGACTGCTGCGATGGTGGTATAGTGGTGAGCATAGCTGCCTTCCAAGCAGTTGACCCGGGTTCGATTCCCGGCCGTCGCAGAAGTATTGTAAATTGTCTAAGTTGTGTACAACAAGTGTCAGAGTTTCACAGCTTTGTTCACAAATTGCTTTACCGAAACGGTTTCTCGCCCGATCTTGCTTTGTCTGGACCACTGCGATAGTACAGTAGTGGGGAGCATAGCTAGTATACTTGGGGACTTATGCTTTGCGGTCTATGGGTACACTACCTCTGCTCACAAAAGAGTTACATTTTTGGCTCAACAAGTGTCTACGTTTCACAACAATGCACATTTCATACAGTCATAGACAACTGGTCAAAACCAACTTATCGTGGAGTTTTATATGGACCCTTCAAAGGAACGTCCAGCATGTCGTTTGAGAAACCCTAGCGGCTGATGTACGCACACGCCGGTGGGTGTGAGCACTCTTGTTGGGGATGTAGCTCAGTGGTAAAGCGCATGCTTTGCATGTATGAGGTCCTGGGTTCAATCCCCGGCATCTCCAGTAATTGTCCTTCATGGAATTTATGCTCATTGTTGCTGTTCAGCGTAAAAGCTTCCTCTACAACTGCTGCGCACACAGCAATGTGGCCTTTGGCTAAATGATTTATCAATACACCACTTTTCATCCTGCTTTGGCTGTAAAAGGAGGTGCACTATTCACTGTCAGACCACAGAGATAATACTGTAGTGCTAGGTAAACCTCAGGCCTTAAGCAAAATGACCTAGACTGCATTTTTGACTGCTGCGATGGTGGTATAGTGGTGAGCATAGCTGCCTTCCAAGCAGTTGACCCGGGTTCGATTCCCGGCTGTCGCAGAAGTATTGTAAATTGTCTAAGTTGTGTACAACAAGTGTCAGAGTTTCACAGCTTTGTTCACAAATTGCTTTACCGAAACGGTTTCTCGCCCGATCTTGCTTTGTCTGGACCACTGCGATAGTACAGTAGTGGGGAGCATAGCTAGTATACTTGGGGACTTATGCTTTGCGGTCTATGGGTACACTACCTCTGCTCACAAAAGAGTTACATTTTTGGCTCAACAAGTGTCTACGTTTCACAACAATGCACATTTCATACAGTCATAGACAACTGGTCAAAACCAACTTATCGTGGAGTTTTATATGGACCCTTCAAAGGAACGTCCAGCATGTCGTTTGAGAAACCCTAGCGGCTGATGTACGCACACGCCGGTGGGTGTGAGCACTCTTGTTGGGGATGTAGCTCAGTGGTAAAGCGCATGCTTTGCATGTATGAGGTCCTGGGTTCAATCCCCAGCATCTCCAGTAATTGGCCTTCATGGAATTTATGCTCATTGTTGCTGTTCAGCGTAAAAGCTTCCTCTACAACTGCTGCGCACAAAGCAATGTGGCCTTTGGCTAAATGATTTATCAATACACCACTTTTCATCCTGCTTTGGCTGTAAAAGGAGGTGCACTATTCACTGTCAGACCACAGAGATAATACTGTAGTGCTAGGTAAACCTCAGGCCTTAAGCAAAATGACCTAGACTGCATTTTTGACTGCTGCGATGGTGGTATAGTGGTGAGCATAGCTGCCTTCCAAGCAGTTTACCCGGGTTCGATTCCCGGCCATCGCAGAAGTATTGTGAATTCTGTCAGTTGTGTACAACAAGTGTCAGAGTTTCGCGGCTTTGTTCACAAATTGCTTTACCGAAAACGGTTTCTCGCCCGATCTTGCTTTGTCTGGACCACTGCGATAGTACATTAGTGGGGAGCATAGCTAGTATACTTGGGGACTTATGCTTTGCGGTCTATGGGTACACAACCTCTGCTCACAAAAGAGTTACATTTTTGGCTCAACAAGCGTCTACGTTTCACAACAATGCACATTTCATACAGTCATAGACAACTGGTCAAAACCAACTTATCGTGGAGTTTTATATGGACCCTTCAAAGGAACGTCCAGCATGTCGTTTGAGAAACCCTAGCGGCTGATGTACGCACACGTCGGTGGGTGTGAGCACTCTTGTTGGGGATGTAGCTCAGTGGTAGAGCGCATGCTTTGCATGTATGAGGCCCCGGGTCCAATCCCCGGCATCTCCAGTAATTGGCCTTCGTGGACTTTATGCTCATTGTTGCTGTTCAGCGTAAAAGCTACCTCTACAACTGCTGCGCACACAGCAATGTGGCCTTTGGCTAAATGATTTATCAATACACCACTTTTTATCCTGTTTTGGCTGTAAAAGGAGGTGCACTACTCACTGTCAGACCACTGAGATAATACTATAGTGCTAGGTAAACCTCAGGCCTTAAGCAAAATGACCTAGACTGCATTTTTGACTGCTGCGATGGTGGTATAGTGGTGAGCATAGCTGCCTTCCAAGCAGTTGACCCGGGTTCGATTCCCGGCCATCGCAGAAGTATTGTAAATTGTCTAAGTTGTGTACAACAAGTGTCAGAGTTTCGCAGCTTTGTTCACAAATTGCTTTACCGAAACGGTTTCTCGCCCAATCTTTCTTTGTCTGGACCACTGCGATAGTACATTAGTGGGGAGCATAGCTAGTATACTAGGGGACTTATGCTTTGCGGTCTATGGGTACACTACCTCTGCTCACAAAAGAGTTACATTTTTGGCTCAACAAGCGTCTACGTTTCACAACAATGCACATTTCATACAGTCATAGACAACTGGTCAAAACCAACTTATCGTGGAGTTTTATATGGACCCTTCAAAGGAACGTCCAGCATGTCGTTTGAGAAACCCTAGCGGCTGATGTACGCAAACGCCGGTCGGTGTGAGCACTCTTGTTGGGGATGTAGCTCAGTGGTAGAGCGCATGCTTTGCATGTATGAGGTCCTGGGTTCAATCCCCAGCATCTCCAGTAATTGGCCTTCGTGGAATTTATGCTCATTGTTGCTGTTCAGCGTAAAAGCTTCCTCTACAACTGCTGCGCACACAGCAATGTGGCCTTTGGCTAAATGATTTATCAATACACCACTTTTCATCCTGCTTTGGCTGTAAAAGGAGGTGCACTACTCACTGTCAGACCACTGAGATAATACTATAGTGCTAGGTAAACCTCAGGCCTTAAGCAAAATGACCTAGACTGCATTTTTGACTGCTGCGATGGTGGTATAGTGGTGAGCATAGCTGCCTTCCAAGCTAGTATACTAGGGGACTTATGCTTTGCGGTCTATGGGTACACTACCTCTGCTCACAAAAGAGTTACATTTTTGGCTCAACAAGCGTCTATGTTTCACAACAATGCACATTTCATACAGTCATAGACAACTGGTCAAAACCAACTTATCGTGGAGTTTTATATGGACCCTTCAAAGGAACGTCCAGCATGTCGTTTGAGAAACCCTAGCGGCTGATGTACGCACACGCCGGTCGGTGTGAGCACTCTTGTTGGGGATGTAGCTCAGTGGTAGAGCGCATGCTTTGCATGTATGAGGTCCTGGGTTCAATCCCCAGCATCTCCAGTAATTGGCCTTCGTGGAATTTATGCTCATTGTTGCTGTTCAGCGTAAAAGCTTCCTCTACAACTGCTGCGCACACAGCAATGTGGCCTTTGGCTAAATGATTTATCAATACACCACTTTTCATCCTGCTTTGGCTGTAAAAGGAGGTGCACTACTCACTGTCAGACCACAGAGATAATACTGTAGTGCTAGGTAAACCTCAGGCCTTAAGCAAAATGACCTAGACTGCATTTTTGACTGCTGCGATGGTGGTATAGTGGTGAGCATAGCTGCCTTCCAAGCAGTTGACCTGGGTTCGATTCCCGGCCATCGCAGAAGTGTTGTGAATTGTGTCAGTTGTGTACAACAAGTTTCAGAGTTTCGCGGCTTTGTTCACAAATTGCTTTACCGAAAACGGTTTCTCGCCCGATCCTGCTTTGTCTGGAAAAGGAGTAGCACCACTGACTGTTAGACCACTGCGATAGTACCTTAGTGGGGAGCATAGCTAGTATACTAGGGGACTTATGCAACGCGGTCTATCGATACACTACCTCTGCTCACAAAAGAGTTAAATTTTTGGCTTAACAAGTGTCTACGTTTCACGACAATGCACAACTGCTTCCAAGCAGTTGACCCGGGTTCGATTCCCGGCCATCGCAGAAGTATTGTGAATTGTGTCAGTTGTGTACAACAAGTGTCAGAGTTTCGCGGCTTTGTTCACAAATTGCTTTACCGAAAACGGTTTCTCGCCCGATCTTGCTTTGTCTGGACCACTGCGATAGTACATTAGTGGGGAGCATAGCTAGTATACTTGGGGACTTATGCTTTGCGGTCTATGGGTACACAACCTCTGCTCACAAAAGAGTTACATTTTTGGCTCAACAAGCGTCTACGTTTCACAACAATGCACATTTCATACAGTCATAGACAACTGGTCAAAACCAACTTATCGTGGAGTTTTATATGGACCCTTCAAAGGAACGTCCAGCATGTCGTTTGAGAAACCCTAGCGGCTGATGTACGCACACGCCGGTGGGTGTGAGCACTCTTGTTGGGGATGTAGCTCAGTGGTAGAGCGCATGCTTTGCATGTATGAGGTCCTGGATTCAATCCCCAGCATCTCCAGTAATTGGCCTTCATGGAATTTATGCTCATTGTTGCTGTTCAGCGTAAAAGCTTCCTCTACAACTGCTCCGCACACAGCAATGTGGCCCTTGGCTAAATGATTTATCAATACACCACTTTTCATCCTGCTTTGCCTGTAAAAGGAGGTGCACTACTCACTGTCAGACCACAGAGATAATACTGTAGTTTAGGTAAACCTCAGGCCTTATCCAAAATGACCTAGACTGCATTTTTGACTGCTGCGATGGTGGTATAGTGGTGAGCATAGCTGCCTTCCAAGCAGTTGACCCGGGTTCGATTCCCGGCCGTCGCAGAAGTATTGTAAATTGTCTAAGTTGTGTACAACAAGTGTCAGAGTTTCACAGCTTTGTTCACAAATTGCTTTACCGAAACGGTTTCTCGCCCGATCTTGCTTTGTCTGGACCACTGCGATAGTACAGTAGTGGGGAGCATAGCTAGTATACTTGGGGACTTATGCTTTGCGGTCTATGGGTACACTACCTCTGCTCACAAAAGAGTTACATTTTTGGCTCAACAAGTGTCTACGTTTCACAACAATGCACATTTCATACAGTCATAGACAACTGGTCAAAACCAACTTATCGTGGAGTTTTATATGGACCCTTCAAAGGAACGTCCAGCATGTCGTTTGAGAAACCCTAGCGGCTGATGTACGCACACGCCGGTGGGTGTGAGCACTCTTGTTGGGGATGTAGCTCAGTGGTAAAGCGCATGCTTTGCATGTATGAGGTCCTGGGTTCAATCCCCGGCATCTCCAGTAATTGTCCTTCATGGAATTTATGCTCATTGTTGCTGTTCAGCGTAAAAGCTTCCTCTACAACTGCTGCGCACACAGCAATGTGGCCTTTGGCTAAATGATTTATCAATACACCACTTTTCATCCTGCTTTGGCTGTAAAAGGAGGTGCACTATTCACTGTCAGACCACAGAGATAATACTGTAGTGCTAGGTAAACCTCAGGCCTTAAGCAAAATGACCTAGACTGCATTTTTGACTGCTGCGATGGTGGTATAGTGGTGAGCATAGCTGCCTTCCAAGCAGTTGACCCGGGTTCGATTCCCGGCTGTCGCAGAAGTATTGTAAATTGTCTAAGTTGTGTACAACAAGTGTCAGAGTTTCACAGCTTTGTTCACAAATTGCTTTACCGAAACGGTTTCTCGCCCGATCTTGCTTTGTCTGGACCACTGCGATAGTACAGTAGTGGGGAGCATAGCTAGTATACTTGGGGACTTATGCTTTGCGGTCTATGGGTACACTACCTCTGCTCACAAAAGAGTTACATTTTTGGCTCAACAAGTGTCTACGTTTCACAACAATGCACATTTCATACAGTCATAGACAACTGGTCAAAACCAACTTATCGTGGAGTTTTATATGGACCCTTCAAAGGAACGTCCAGCATGTCGTTTGAGAAACCCTAGCGGCTGATGTACGCACACGCCGGTGGGTGTGAGCACTCTTGTTGGGGATGTAGCTCAGTGGTAAAGCGCATGCTTTGCATGTATGAGGTCCTGGGTTCAATCCCCGGCATCTCCAGTAATTGGCCTTCATGGAATTTATGCTCATTGTTGCTGTTCAGCGTAAAAGCTTCCTCTACAACTGCTGCGCACAAAGCAATGTGGCCTTTGGCTAAATGATTTATCAATACACCACTTTTCATCCTGCTTTGGCTGTAAAAGGAGGTGCACTATTCACTGTCAGACCACAGAGATAATACTGTAGTGCTAGGTAAACCTCAGGCCTTAAGCAAAATGACCTAGACTGCATTTTTGACTGCTGCGATGGTGGTATAGTGGTGAGCATAGCTGCCTTCCAAGCAGTTTACCCGGGTTCGATTCCCGGCCATCGCAGAAGTATTGTGAATTCTGTCAGTTGTGTACAACAAGTGTCAGAGTTTCGCGGCTTTGTTCACAAATTGCTTTACCGAAAACGGTTTCTCGCCCGATCTTGCTTTGTCTGGACCACTGCGATAGTACATTAGTGGGGAGCATAGCTAGTATACTTGGGGACTTATGCTTTGCGGTCTATGGGTACACAACCTCTGCTCACAAAAGAGTTACATTTTTGGCTCAACAAGCGTCTACGTTTCACAACAATGCACATTTCATACAGTCATAGACAACTGGTCAAAACCAACTTATCGTGGAGTTTTATATGGACCCTTCAAAGGAACGTCCAGCATGTCGTTTGAGAAACCCTAGCGGCTGATGTACGCACACGTCGGTGGGTGTGAGCACTCTTGTTGGGGATGTAGCTCAGTGGTAGAGCGCATGCTTTGCATGTATGAGGCCCCGGGTCCAATCCCCGGCATCTCCAGTAATTGGCCTTCGTGGACTTTATGCTCATTGTTGCTGTTCAGCGTAAAAGCTACCTCTACAACTGCTGCGCACACAGCAATGTGGCCTTTGGCTAAATGATTTATCAATACACCACTTTTTATCCTGTTTTGGCTGTAAAAGGAGGTGCACTACTCACTGTCAGACCACTGAGATAATACTATAGTGCTAGGTAAACCTCAGGCCTTAAGCAAAATGACCTAGACTGCATTTTTGACTGCTGCGATGGTGGTATAGTGGTGAGCATAGCTGCCTTCCAAGCAGTTGACCCGGGTTCGATTCCCGGCCATCGCAGAAGTATTGTAAATTGTCTAAGTTGTGTACAACAAGTGTCAGAGTTTCGCAGCTTTGTTCACAAATTGCTTTACCGAAACGGTTTCTCGCCCAATCTTTCTTTGTCTGGACCACTGCGATAGTACATTAGTGGGGAGCATAGCTAGTATACTAGGGGACTTATGCTTTGCGGTCTATGGGTACACTACCTCTGCTCACAAAAGAGTTACATTTTTGGCTCAACAAGCGTCTACGTTTCACAACAATGCACATTTCATACAGTCATAGACAACTGGTCAAAACCAACTTATCGTGGAGTTTTATATGGACCCTTCAAAGGAACGTCCAGCATGTCGTTTGAGAAACCCTAGCGGCTGATGTACGCAAACGCCGGTCGGTGTGAGCACTCTTGTTGGGGATGTAGCTCAGTGGTAGAGCGCATGCTTTGCATGTATGAGGTCCTGGGTTCAATCCCCAGCATCTCCAGTAATTGGCCTTCGTGGAATTTATGCTCATTGTTGCTGTTCAGCGTAAAAGCTTCCTCTACAACTGCTGCGCACACAGCAATGTGGCCTTTGGCTAAATGATTTATCAATACACCACTTTTCATCCTGCTTTGGCTGTAAAAGGAGGTGCACTACTCACTGTCAGACCACTGAGATAATACTATAGTGCTAGGTAAACCTCAGGCCTTAAGCAAAATGACCTAGACTGCATTTTTGACTGCTGCGATGGTGGTATAGTGGTGAGCATAGCTGCCTTCCAAGCAGTTGACCCGGGTTCGATTCCCGGCCATCGCAGAAGTATTGTAAATTGTCTAAGTTGTGTACAACAAGTGTCAGAGTTTCGCAGCTTTGTTCACAAATTGCTTTACCGAAACGGTTTCTCGCCCAATCTTTCTTTGTCTGGACCACTGCGATAGTACATTAGTGGGGAGCATAGCTAGTATACTAGGGGACTTATGCTTTGCGGTCTATGGGTACACTACCTCTGCTCACAAAAGAGTTACATTTTTGGCTCAACAAGCGTCTACGTTTCACAACAATGCACATTTCATACAGTCATAGACAACTGGTCAAAACCAACTTATCGTGGAGTTTTATATGGACCCTTCAAAGGAACGTCCAGCATGTCGTTTGAGAAACCCTAGCGGCTGATGTACGCACACGCCGGTGGGTGTGAGCACTCTTGTTGGGGATGTAGCTCAGTGGTAAAGCGCATGCTTTGCATGTATGAGGTCCTGGGTTCAATCCCCGGCATCTCCAGTAATTGGCCTTCATGGAATTTATGCTCATTGTTGCTGTTCAGCGTAAAAGCTTCCTCTACAACTGCTGCGCACAAAGCAATGTGGCCTTTGGCTAAATGATTTATCAATACACCACTTTTCATCCTGCTTTGGCTGTAAAAGGAGGTGCACTATTCACTGTCAGACCACAGAGATAATACTGTAGTGCTAGGTAAACCTCAGGCCTTAAGCAAAATGACCTAGACTGCATTTTTGACTGCTGCGATGGTGGTATAGTGGTGAGCATAGCTGCCTTCCAAGCAGTTTACCCGGGTTCGATTCCCGGCCATCGCAGAAGTATTGTGAATTCTGTCAGTTGTGTACAACAAGTGTCAGAGTTTCGCGGCTTTGTTCACAAATTGCTTTACCGAAAACGGTTTCTCGCCCGATCTTGCTTTGTCTGGACCACTGCGATAGTACATTAGTGGGGAGCATAGCTAGTATACTTGGGGACTTATGCTTTGCGGTCTATGGGTACACAACCTCTGCTCACAAAAGAGTTACATTTTTGGCTCAACAAGCGTCTACGTTTCACAACAATGCACATTTCATACAGTCATAGACAACTGGTCAAAACCAACTTATCGTGGAGTTTTATATGGACCCTTCAAAGGAACGTCCAGCATGTCGTTTGAGAAACCCTAGCGGCTGATGTACGCACACGTCGGTGGGTGTGAGCACTCTTGTTGGGGATGTAGCTCAGTGGTAGAGCGCATGCTTTGCATGTATGAGGCCCCGGGTCCAATCCCCGGCATCTCCAGTAATTGGCCTTCGTGGACTTTATGCTCATTGTTGCTGTTCAGCGTAAAAGCTACCTCTACAACTGCTGCGCACACAGCAATGTGGCCTTTGGCTAAATGATTTATCAATACACCACTTTTTATCCTGTTTTGGCTTTAAAAGGAGGTGCACTACTCACTGTCAGACCACTGAGATAATACTATAGTGCTAGGTAAACCTCAGGCCTTAAGCAAAATGACCTAGACTGCATTTTTGACTGCTGCGATGGTGGTATAGTGGTGAGCATAGCTGCCTTCCAAGCAGTTGACCCGGGTTCGATTCCCGGCCATCGCAGAAGTATTGTAAATTGTCTAAGTTGTGTACAACAAGTGTCAGAGTTTCGCAGCTTTGTTCACAAATTGCTTTACCGAAACGGTTTCTCGCCCAATCTTTCTTTGTCTGGACCACTGCGATAGTACATTAGTGGGGAGCATAGCTAGTATACTAGGGGACTTATGCTTTGCGGTCTATGGGTACACTACCTCTGCTCACAAAAGAGTTACATTTTTGGCTCAACAAGCGTCTACGTTTCACAACAATGCACATTTCATACAGTCATAGACAACTGGTCAAAACCAACTTATCGTGGAGTTTTATATGGACCCTTCAAAGGAACGTCCAGCATGTCGTTTGAGAAACCCTAGCGGCTGATGTACGCAAACGCCGGTCGGTGTGAGCACTCTTTTTGGGGATGTAGCTCAGTGGTAGAGCGCATGCTTTGCATGTATGAGGTCCTGGGTTCAATCCCCAGCATCTCCAGTAATTGGCCTTCGTGGAATTTATGCTCATTGTTGCTGTTCAGCGTAAAAGCTTCCTCTACAACTGCTGCGCACACAGCAATGTGGCCTTTGGCTAAATGATTTATCAATACACCACTTTTCATCCTGCTTTGGCTGTAAAAGGAGGTGCACTACTCACTGTCAGACCACTGAGATAATACTATAGTGCTAGGTAAACCTCAGGCCTTAAGCAAAATGACCTAGACTGCATTTTTGACTGCTGCGATGGTGGTATAGTGGTGAGCATAGCTGCCTTCCAAGCAGTTGACCCGGGTTCGATTCCCGGCCATCGCAGAAGTATTGTAAATTGTCTAAGTTGTGTACAACAAGTGTCAGAGTTTCGCAGCTTTGTTCACAAATTGCTTTACCGAAACGGTTTCTCGCCCAATCTTTCTTTGTCTGGACCACTGCGATAGTACATTAGTGGGGAGCATAGCTAGTATACTAGGGGACTTATGCTTTGCGGTCTATGGGTACACTACCTCTGCTCACAAAAGAGTTACATTTTTGGCTCAACAAGCGTCTACGTTTCACAACAATGCACATTTCATACAGTCATAGACAACTGGTCAAAACCAACTTATCGTGGAGTTTTATATGGACCCTTCAAAGGAACGTCCAGCATGTCGTTTGAGAAACCCTAGCGGCTGATGTACGCACACGCCGGTGGGTGTGAGCACTCTTGTTGGGGATGTAGCTCAGTGGTAAAGCGCATGCTTTGCATGTATGAGGTCCTGGGTTCAATCCCCGGCATCTCCAGTAATTGGCCTTCATGGAATTTATGCTCATTGTTGCTGTTCAGCGTAAAAGCTTCCTCTACAACTGCTGCGCACAAAGCAATGTGGCCTTTGGCTAAATGATTTATCAATACACCACTTTTCATCCTGCTTTGGCTGTAAAAGGAGGTGCACTATTCACTGTCAGACCACAGAGATAATACTGTAGTGCTAGGTAAACCTCAGGCCTTAAGCAAAATGACCTAGACTGCATTTTTGACTGCTGCGATGGTGGTATAGTGGTGAGCATAGCTGCCTTCCAAGCAGTTTACCCGGGTTCGATTCCCGGCCATCGCAGAAGTATTGTGAATTCTGTCAGTTGTGTACAACAAGTGTCAGAGTTTCGCGGCTTTGTTCACAAATTGCTTTACCGAAAACGGTTTCTCGCCCGATCTTGCTTTGTCTGGACCACTGCGATAGTACATTAGTGGGGAGCATAGCTAGTATACTTGGGGACTTATGCTTTGCGGTCTATGGGTACACAACCTCTGCTCACAAAAGAGTTACATTTTTGGCTCAACAAGCGTCTACGTTTCACAACAATGCACATTTCATACAGTCATAGACAACTGGTCAAAACCAACTTATCGTGGAGTTTTATATGGACCCTTCAAAGGAACGTCCAGCATGTCGTTTGAGAAACCCTAGCGGCTGATGTACGCACACGTCGGTGGGTGTGAGCACTCTTGTTGGGGATGTAGCTCAGTGGTAGAGCGCATGCTTTGCATGTATGAGGCCCCGGGTCCAATCCCCGGCATCTCCAGTAATTGGCCTTCGTGGACTTTATGCTCATTGTTGCTGTTCAGCGTAAAAGCTACCTCTACAACTGCTGCGCACACAGCAATGTGGCCTTTGGCTAAATGATTTATCAATACACCACTTTTTATCCTGTTTTGGCTGTAAAAGGAGGTGCACTACTCACTGTCAGACCACTGAGATAATACTATAGTGCTAGGTAAACCTCAGGCCTTAAGCAAAATGACCTAGACTGCATTTTTGACTGCTGCGATGGTGGTATAGTGGTGAGCATAGCTGCCTTCCAAGCAGTTGACCCGGGTTCGATTCCCGGCCATCGCAGAAGTATTGTAAATTGTCTAAGTTGTGTACAACAAGTGTCAGAGTTTCGCAGCTTTGTTCACAAATTGCTTTACCGAAACGGTTTCTCGCCCAATCTTTCTTTGTCTGGACCACTGCGATAGTACATTAGTGGGGAGCATAGCTAGTATACTAGGGGACTTATGCTTTGCGGTCTATGGGTACACTACCTCTGCTCACAAAAGAGTTACATTTTTGGCTCCACAAGCGTCTACGTTTCACAACAATGCACATTTCATACAGTCATAGACAACTGGTCAAAACCAACTTATCGTGGAGTTTTATATGGACCCTTCAAAGGAACGTCCAGCATGTCGTTTGAGAAACCCTAGCGGCTGATGTACGCACACGCCGGTGGGTGTGAGCACTCTTGTTGGGGATGTAGCTCAGTGGTAAAGCGCATGCTTTGCATGTATGAGGTCCTGGGTTCAATCCCCGGCATCTCCAGTAATTGGCCTTCATGGAATTTATGCTCATTGTTGCTGTTCAGCGTAAAAGCTTCCTCTACAACTGCTGCGCACAAAGCAATGTGGCCTTTGGCTAAATGATTTATCAATACACCACTTTTCATCCTGCTTTGGCTGTAAAAGGAGGTGCACTATTCACTGTCAGACCACAGAGATAATACTGTAGTGCTAGGTAAACCTCAGGCCTTTAGCAAAATGACCTAGACTGCATTTTTGACTGCTGCGATGGTGGTATAGTGGTGAGCATAGCTGCCTTCCAAGCAGTTTACCCGGGTTCGATTCCCGGCCATCGCAGAAGTATTGTGAATTCTGTCAGTTGTGTACAACAAGTGTCAGAGTTTCGCGGCTTTGTTCACAAATTGCTTTACCGAAAACGGTTTCTCGCCCGATCTTGCTTTGTCTGGACCACTGCGATAGTACATTAGTGGGGAGCATAGCTAGTATACTTGGGGACTTATGCTTTGCGGTCTATGGGTACACAACCTCTGCTCACAAAAGAGTTACATTTTTGGCTCAACAAGCGTCTACGTTTCACAACAATGCACATTTCATACAGTCATAGACAACTGGTCAAAACCAACTTATCGTGGAGTTTTATATGGACCCTTCAAAGGAACGTCCAGCATGTCGTTTGAGAAACCCTAGCGGCTGATGTACGCACACGTCGGTGGGTGTGAGCACTCTTGTTGGGGATGTAGCTCAGTGGTAGAGCGCATGCTTTGCATGTATGAGGCCCCGGGTCCAATCCCCGGCATCTCCAGTAATTTGCCTTCGTGGACTTTATGCTCATTGTTGCTGTTCAGCGTAAAAGCTACCTCTACAACTGCTGCGCACACAGCAATGTGGCCTTTGGCTAAATGATTTATCAATACACCACTTTTTATCCTGTTTTGGCTGTAAAAGGAGGTGCACTACTCACTGTCAGACCACTGAGATAATACTATAGTGCTAGGTAAACCTCAGGCCTTAAGCAAAATGACCTAGACTGCATTTTTGACTGCTGCGATGGTGGTATAGTGGTGAGCATAGCTGCCTTCCAAGCAGTTGACCCGGGTTCGATTCCCGGCCATCGCAGAAGTATTGTAAATTGTCTAAGTTGTGTACAACAAGTGTCAGAGTTTCGCAGCTTTGTTCACAAATTGCTTTACCGAAACGGTTTCTCGCCCAATCTTTCTTTGTCTGGACCACTGCGATAGTACATTAGTGGGGAGCATAGCTAGTATACTAGGGGACTTATGCTTTGCGGTCTATGGGTACACTACCTCTGCTCACAAAAGAGTAACATTTTTGGCTCAACAAGTGTCTACGTTTCACAACAATGCACATTTCATACAGTCATAGACAACTGGTCAAAACCAACTTATCGTGGAGTTTTATATGGACCCTTCAAAGGAACGTCCAGCATGTCGTTTGAGAAACCCTAGCGGCTGATGTACGCAAACGCCGGTCGGTGTGAGCACTCTTGTTGGGGATGTAGCTCAGTGGTAGAGCGCATGCTTTGCATGTATGAGGTCCTGGGTTCAATCCCCAGCATCTCCAGTAATTGGCCTTCGTGGAATTTATGCTCATTGTTGCTGTTCAGCGTAAAAGCTTCCTCTACAACTGCTGCGCACACAGCAATGTGGCCTTTGGCTAAATGATTTATCAATACACCACTTTTCATCCTGCTTTGGCTGTAAAAGGAGGTGCACTACTCACTGTCAGACCACTGAGATAATACTATAGTGCTAGGTAAACCTCAGGCCTTAAGCAAAATGACCTAGACTGCATTTTTGACTGCTGCGATGGTGGTATAGTGGTGAGCATAGCTGCCTTCCAAGCAGTTGACCCGGGTTCGATTCCCGGCCATCGCAGAAGTATTGTAAATTGTCTAAGTTGTGTACAACAAGTGTCAGAGTTTCGCAGCTTTGTTCACAAATTGCTTTACCGAAACGGTTTCTCGCCCAATCTTTCTTTGTCTGGACCACTGCGATAGTACATTAGTGGGGAGCATAGCTAGTATACTAGGGGACTTATGCTTTGCGGTCTATGGGTACACTACCTCTGCTCACAAAAGAGTTACATTTTTGGCTCAACAAGCGTCTACGTTTCACAACAATGCACATTTCATACAGTCATAGACAACTGGTCAAAACCAACTTATCGTGGAGTTTTATATGGACCCTTCAAAGGAACGTCCAGCATGTCGTTTGAGAAACCCTAGCGGCTGATGTACGCAAACGCCGGTCGGTGTGAGCACTCTTGTTGGGGATGTAGCTCAGTGGTAGAGCGCATGCTTTGCATGTATGAGGTCCTGGGTTCAATCCCCAGCATCTCCAGTAATTGGCCTTCGTGGAATTTATGCTCATTGTTGCTGTTCAGCGTAAAAGCTTCCTCTACAACTGCTGCGCACACAGCAATGTGGCCTTTGGCTAAATGATTTATCAATACACCACTTTTCATCCTGCTTTGGCTGTAAAAGGAGGTGCACTACTCACTGTCAGACCACAGAGATAATACTGTAGTGCTAGGTAAACCTCAGGCCTTAAGCAAAATGACCTAGACTGCATTTTTGACTGCTGCGATGGTGGTATAGTGGTGAGCATAGCTGCCTTCCAAGCTAGTATACTAGGGGACTTATGCTTTGCGGTCTATGGGTACACTACCTCTGCTCACAAAAGAGTTACATTTTTGGCTCAACAAGCGTCTATGTTTCACAACAATGCACATTTCATACAGTCATAGACAACTGGTCAAAACCAACTTATCGTGGAGTTTTATATGGACCCTTCAAAGGAACGTCCAGCATGTCGTTTGAGAAACCCTAGCGGCTGATGTACGCACACGCCGGTCGGTGTGAGCACTCTTGTTGGGGATGTAGCTCAGTGGTAGAGCGCATGCTTTGCATGTATGAGGTCCTGGGTTCAATCCCCAGCATCTCCAGTAATTGGCCTTCGTGGAATTTATGCTCATTGTTGCTGTTCAGCGTAAAAGCTTCCTCTACAACTGCTGCGCACACAGCAATGTGGCCTTTGGCTAAATGATTTATCAATACACCACTTTTCATCCTGCTTTGGCTGTAAAAGGAGGTGCACTACTCACTGTCAGACCACAGAGATAATACTGTAGTGCTAGGTAAACCTCAGGCCTTAAGCAAAATGACCTAGACTGCATTTTTGACTGCTGCGATGGTGGTATAGTGGTGAGCATAGCTGCCTTCCAAGCAGTTGACCTGGGTTCGATTCCCGGCCATCGCAGAAGTGTTGTGAATTGTGTCAGTTGTGTACAACAAGTTTCAGAGTTTCGCGGCTTTGTTCACAAATTGCTTTACCGAAAACGGTTTCTCGCCCGATCCTGCTTTGTCTGGAAAAGGAGTAGCACCACTGACTGTTAGACCACTGCGATAGTACCTTAGTGGGGAGCATAGCTAGTATACTAGGGGACTTATGCAACGCGGTCTATCGATACACTACCTCTGCTCACAAAAGAGTTAAATTTTTGGCTTAACAAGTGTCTACGTTTCACGACAATGCACAACTGCTTCCAAGCAGTTGACCCGGGTTCGATTCCCGGCCATCGCAGAAGTATTGTGAATTGTGTCAGTTGTGTACAACAAGTGTCAGAGTTTCGCGGCTTTGTTCACAAATTGCTTTACCGAAAACGGTTTCTCGCCCGATCTTGCTTTGTCTGGACCACTGCGATAGTACATTAGTGGGGAGCATAGCTAGTATACTTGGGGACTTATGCTTTGCGGTCTATGGGTACACAACCTCTGCTCACAAAAGAGTTACATTTTTGGCTCAACAAGCGTCTACGTTTCACAACAATGCACATTTCATACAGTCATAGACAACTGGTCAAAACCAACTTATCGTGGAGTTTTATATGGACCCTTCAAAGGAACGTCCAGCATGTCGTTTGAGAAACCCTAGCGGCTGATGTACGCACACGCCGGTGGGTGTGAGCACTCTTGTTGGGGATGTAGCTCAGTGGTAGAGCGCATGCTTTGCATGTATGAGGTCCTGGATTCAATCCCCAGCATCTCCAGTAATTGGCCTTCATGGAATTTATGCTCATTGTTGCTGTTCAGCGTAAAAGCTTCCTCTACAACTGCTCCGCACACAGCAATGTGGCCCTTGGCTAAATGATTTATCAATACACCACTTTTCATCCTGCTTTGCCTGTAAAAGGAGGTGCACTACTCACTGTCAGACCACAGAGATAATACTGTAGTTTAGGTAAACCTCAGGCCTTATCCAAAATGACCTAGACTGCATTTTTGACTGCTGCGATGGTGGTATAGTGGTGAGCATAGCTGCCTTCCAAGCAGTTGACCCGGGTTCGATTCCCGGCCGTCGCAGAAGTATTGTAAATTGTCTAAGTTGTGTACAACAAGTGTCAGAGTTTCACAGCTTTGTTCACAAATTGCTTTACCGAAACGGTTTCTCGCCCGATCTTGCTTTGTCTGGACCACTGCGATAGTACAGTAGTGGGGAGCATAGCTAGTATACTTGGGGACTTATGCTTTGCGGTCTATGGGTACACTACCTCTGCTCACAAAAGAGTTACATTTTTGGCTCAACAAGTGTCTACGTTTCACAACAATGCACATTTCATACAGTCATAGACAACTGGTCAAAACCAACTTATCGTGGAGTTTTATATGGACCCTTCAAAGGAACGTCCAGCATGTCGTTTGAGAAACCCTAGCGGCTGATGTACGCACACGCCGGTGGGTGTGAGCACTCTTGTTGGGGATGTAGCTCAGTGGTAAAGCGCATGCTTTGCATGTATGAGGTCCTGGGTTCAATCCCCGGCATCTCCAGTAATTGTCCTTCATGGAATTTATGCTCATTGTTGCTGTTCAGCGTAAAAGCTTCCTCTACAACTGCTGCGCACACAGCAATGTGGCCTTTGGCTAAATGATTTATCAATACACCACTTTTCATCCTGCTTTGGCTGTAAAAGGAGGTGCACTATTCACTGTCAGACCACAGAGATAATACTGTAGTGCTAGGTAAACCTCAGGCCTTAAGCAAAATGACCTAGACTGCATTTTTGACTGCTGCGATGGTGGTATAGTGGTGAGCATAGCTGCCTTCCAAGCAGTTGACCCGGGTTCGATTCCCGGCTGTCGCAGAAGTATTGTAAATTGTCTAAGTTGTGTACAACAAGTGTCAGAGTTTCACAGCTTTGTTCACAAATTGCTTTACCGAAACGGTTTCTCGCCCGATCTTGCTTTGTCTGGACCACTGCGATAGTACAGTAGTGGGGAGCATAGCTAGTATACTTGGGGACTTATGCTTTGCGGTCTATGGGTACACTACCTCTGCTCACAAAAGAGTTACATTTTTGGCTCAACAAGTGTCTACGTTTCACAACAATGCACATTTCATACAGTCATAGACAACTGGTCAAAACCAACTTATCGTGGAGTTTTATATGGACCCTTCAAAGGAACGTCCAGCATGTCGTTTGAGAAACCCTAGCGGCTGATGTACGCACACGCCGGTGGGTGTGAGCACTCTTGTTGGGGATGTAGCTCAGTGGTAAAGCGCATGCTTTGCATGTATGAGGTCCTGGGTTCAATCCCCGGCATCTCCAGTAATTGGCCTTCATGGAATTTATGCTCATTGTTGCTGTTCAGCGTAAAAGCTTCCTCTACAACTGCTGCGCACAAAGCAATGTGGCCTTTGGCTAAATGATTTATCAATACACCACTTTTCATCCTGCTTTGGCTGTAAAAGGAGGTGCACTATTCACTGTCAGACCACAGAGATAATACTGTAGTGCTAGGTAAACCTCAGGCCTTAAGCAAAATGACCTAGACTGCATTTTTGACTGCTGCGATGGTGGTATAGTGGTGAGCATAGCTGCCTTCCAAGCAGTTTACCCGGGTTCGATTCCCGGCCATCGCAGAAGTATTGTGAATTCTGTCAGTTGTGTACAACAAGTGTCAGAGTTTCGCGGCTTTGTTCACAAATTGCTTTACCGAAAACGGTTTCTCGCCCGATCTTGCTTTGTCTGGACCACTGCGATAGTACATTAGTGGGGAGCATAGCTAGTATACTTGGGGACTTATGCTTTGCGGTCTATGGGTACACAACCTCTGCTCACAAAAGAGTTACATTTTTGGCTCAACAAGCGTCTACGTTTCACAACAATGCACATTTCATACAGTCATAGACAACTGGTCAAAACCAACTTATCGTGGAGTTTTATATGGACCCTTCAAAGGAACGTCCAGCATGTCGTTTGAGAAACCCTAGCGGCTGATGTACGCACACGTCGGTGGGTGTGAGCACTCTTGTTGGGGATGTAGCTCAGTGGTAGAGCGCATGCTTTGCATGTATGAGGCCCCGGGTCCAATCCCCGGCATCTCCAGTAATTGGCCTTCGTGGACTTTATGCTCATTGTTGCTGTTCAGCGTAAAAGCTACCTCTACAACTGCTGCGCACACAGCAATGTGGCCTTTGGCTAAATGATTTATCAATACACCACTTTTTATCCTGTTTTGGCTGTAAAAGGAGGTGCACTACTCACTGTCAGACCACTGAGATAATACTATAGTGCTAGGTAAACCTCAGGCCTTAAGCAAAATGACCTAGACTGCATTTTTGACTGCTGCGATGGTGGTATAGTGGTGAGCATAGCTGCCTTCCAAGCAGTTGACCCGGGTTCGATTCCCGGCCATCGCAGAAGTATTGTAAATTGTCTAAGTTGTGTACAACAAGTGTCAGAGTTTCGCAGCTTTGTTCACAAATTGCTTTACCGAAACGGTTTCTCGCCCAATCTTTCTTTGTCTGGACCACTGCGATAGTACATTAGTGGGGAGCATAGCTAGTATACTAGGGGACTTATGCTTTGCGGTCTATGGGTACACTACCTCTGCTCACAAAAGAGTTACATTTTTGGCTCAACAAGCGTCTACGTTTCACAACAATGCACATTTCATACAGTCATAGACAACTGGTCAAAACCAACTTATCGTGGAGTTTTATATGGACCCTTCAAAGGAACGTCCAGCATGTCGTTTGAGAAACCCTAGCGGCTGATGTACGCAAACGCCGGTCGGTGTGAGCACTCTTGTTGGGGATGTAGCTCAGTGGTAGAGCGCATGCTTTGCATGTATGAGGTCCTGGGTTCAATCCCCAGCATCTCCAGTAATTGGCCTTCGTGGAATTTATGCTCATTGTTGCTGTTCAGCGTAAAAGCTTCCTCTACAACTGCTGCGCACACAGCAATGTGGCCTTTGGCTAAATGATTTATCAATACACCACTTTTCATCCTGCTTTGGCTGTAAAAGGAGGTGCACTACTCACTGTCAGACCACTGAGATAATACTATAGTGCTAGGTAAACCTCAGGCCTTAAGCAAAATGACCTAGACTGCATTTTTGACTGCTGCGATGGTGGTATAGTGGTGAGCATAGCTGCCTTCCAAGCAGTTGACCCGGGTTCGATTCCCGGCCATCGCAGAAGTATTGTAAATTGTCTAAGTTGTGTACAACAAGTGTCAGAGTTTCGCAGCTTTGTTCACAAATTGCTTTACCGAAACGGTTTCTCGCCCAATCTTTCTTTGTCTGGACCACTGCGATAGTACATTAGTGGGGAGCATAGCTAGTATACTAGGGGACTTATGCTTTGCGGTCTATGGGTACACTACCTCTGCTCACAAAAGAGTTACATTTTTGGCTCAACAAGCGTCTACGTTTCACAACAATGCACATTTCATACAGTCATAGACAACTGGTCAAAACCAACTTATCGTGGAGTTTTATATGGACCCTTCAAAGGAACGTCCAGCATGTCGTTTGAGAAACCCTAGCGGCTGATGTACGCACACGCCGGTGGGTGTGAGCACTCTTGTTGGGGATGTAGCTCAGTGGTAAAGCGCATGCTTTGCATGTATGAGGTCCTGGGTTCAATCCCCGGCATCTCCAGTAATTGGCCTTCATGGAATTTATGCTCATTGTTGCTGTTCAGCGTAAAAGCTTCCTCTACAACTGCTGCGCACAAAGCAATGTGGCCTTTGGCTAAATGATTTATCAATACACCACTTTTCATCCTGCTTTGGCTGTAAAAGGAGGTGCACTATTCACTGTCAGACCACAGAGATAATACTGTAGTGCTAGGTAAACCTCAGGCCTTAAGCAAAATGACCTAGACTGCATTTTTGACTGCTGCGATGGTGGTATAGTGGTGAGCATAGCTGCCTTCCAAGCAGTTTACCCGGGTTCGATTCCCGGCCATCGCAGAAGTATTGTGAATTCTGTCAGTTGTGTACAACAAGTGTCAGAGTTTCGCGGCTTTGTTCACAAATTGCTTTACCGAAAACGGTTTCTCGCCCGATCTTGCTTTGTCTGGACCACTGCGATAGTACATTAGTGGGGAGCATAGCTAGTATACTTGGGGACTTATGCTTTGCGGTCTATGGGTACACAACCTCTGCTCACAAAAGAGTTACATTTTTGGCTCAACAAGCGTCTACGTTTCACAACAATGCACATTTCATACAGTCATAGACAACTGGTCAAAACCAACTTATCGTGGAGTTTTATATGGACCCTTCAAAGGAACGTCCAGCATGTCGTTTGAGAAACCCTAGCGGCTGATGTACGCACACGTCGGTGGGTGTGAGCACTCTTGTTGGGGATGTAGCTCAGTGGTAGAGCGCATGCTTTGCATGTATGAGGCCCCGGGTCCAATCCCCGGCATCTCCAGTAATTGGCCTTCGTGGACTTTATGCTCATTGTTGCTGTTCAGCGTAAAAGCTACCTCTACAACTGCTGCGCACACAGCAATGTGGCCTTTGGCTAAATGATTTATCAATACACCACTTTTTATCCTGTTTTGGCTTTAAAAGGAGGTGCACTACTCACTGTCAGACCACTGAGATAATACTATAGTGCTAGGTAAACCTCAGGCCTTAAGCAAAATGACCTAGACTGCATTTTTGACTGCTGCGATGGTGGTATAGTGGTGAGCATAGCTGCCTTCCAAGCAGTTGACCCGGGTTCGATTCCCGGCCATCGCAGAAGTATTGTAAATTGTCTAAGTTGTGTACAACAAGTGTCAGAGTTTCGCAGCTTTGTTCACAAATTGCTTTACCGAAACGGTTTCTCGCCCAATCTTTCTTTGTCTGGACCACTGCGATAGTACATTAGTGGGGAGCATAGCTAGTATACTAGGGGACTTATGCTTTGCGGTCTATGGGTACACTACCTCTGCTCACAAAAGAGTTACATTTTTGGCTCAACAAGCGTCTACGTTTCACAACAATGCACATTTCATACAGTCATAGACAACTGGTCAAAACCAACTTATCGTGGAGTTTTATATGGACCCTTCAAAGGAACGTCCAGCATGTCGTTTGAGAAACCCTAGCGGCTGATGTACGCAAACGCCGGTCGGTGTGAGCACTCTTTTTGGGGATGTAGCTCAGTGGTAGAGCGCATGCTTTGCATGTATGAGGTCCTGGGTTCAATCCCCAGCATCTCCAGTAATTGGCCTTCGTGGAATTTATGCTCATTGTTGCTGTTCAGCGTAAAAGCTTCCTCTACAACTGCTGCGCACACAGCAATGTGGCCTTTGGCTAAATGATTTATCAATACACCACTTTTCATCCTGCTTTGGCTGTAAAAGGAGGTGCACTACTCACTGTCAGACCACTGAGATAATACTATAGTGCTAGGTAAACCTCAGGCCTTAAGCAAAATGACCTAGACTGCATTTTTGACTGCTGCGATGGTGGTATAGTGGTGAGCATAGCTGCCTTCCAAGCAGTTGACCCGGGTTCGATTCCCGGCCGTCGCAGAAGTATTGTAAATTGTCTAAGTTGTGTACAACAAGTGTCAGAGTTTCGCAGCTTTGTTCACAAATTGCTTTACCGAAACGGTTTCTCGCCCAATCTTTCTTTGTCTGGACCACTGCGATAGTACATTAGTGGGGAGCATAGCTAGTATACTAGGGGACTTATGCTTTGCGGTCTATGGGTACACTACCTCTGCTCACAAAAGAGTTACATTTTTGGCTCAACAAGCGTCTACGTTTCACAACAATGCACATTTCATACAGTCATAGACAACTGGTCAAAACCAACTTATCGTGGAGTTTTATATGGACCCTTCAAAGGAACGTCCAGCATGTCGTTTGAGAAACCCTAGCGGCTGATGTACGCACACGCCGGTGGGTGTGAGCACTCTTGTTGGGGATGTAGCTCAGTGGTAAAGCGCATGCTTTGCATGTATGAGGTCCTGGGTTCAATCCCCGGCATCTCCAGTAATTGGCCTTCATGGAATTTATGCTCATTGTTGCTGTTCAGCGTAAAAGCTTCCTCTACAACTGCTGCGCACAAAGCAATGTGGCCTTTGGCTAAATGATTTATCAATACACCACTTTTCATCCTGCTTTGGCTGTAAAAGGAGGTGCACTATTCACTGTCAGACCACAGAGATAATACTGTAGTGCTAGGTAAACCTCAGGCCTTAAGCAAAATGACCTAGACTGCATTTTTGACTGCTGCGATGGTGGTATAGTGGTGAGCATAGCTGCCTTCCAAGCAGTTTACCCGGGTTCGATTCCCGGCCATCGCAGAAGTATTGTGAATTCTGTCAGTTGTGTACAACAAGTGTCAGAGTTTCGCGGCTTTGTTCACAAATTGCTTTACCGAAAACGGTTTCTCGCCCGATCTTGCTTTGTCTGGACCACTGCGATAGTACATTAGTGGGGAGCATAGCTAGTATACTTGGGGACTTATGCTTTGCGGTCTATGGGTACACAACCTCTGCTCACAAAAGAGTTACATTTTTGGCTCAACAAGCGTCTACGTTTCACAACAATGCACATTTCATACAGTCATAGACAACTGGTCAAAACCAACTTATCGTGGAGTTTTATATGGACCCTTCAAAGGAACGTCCAGCATGTCGTTTGAGAAACCCTAGCGGCTGATGTACGCACACGTCGGTGGGTGTGAGCACTCTTGTTGGGGATGTAGCTCAGTGGTAGAGCGCATGCTTTGCATGTATGAGGCCCCGGGTCCAATCCCCGGCATCTCCAGTAATTGGCCTTCGTGGACTTTATGCTCATTGTTGCTGTTCAGCGTAAAAGCTACCTCTACAACTGCTGCGCACACAGCAATGTGGCCTTTGGCTAAATGATTTATCAATACACCACTTTTTATCCTGTTTTGGCTGTAAAAGGAGGTGCACTACTCACTGTCAGACCACTGAGATAATACTATAGTGCTAGGTAAACCTCAGGCCTTAAGCAAAATGACCTAGACTGCATTTTTGACTGCTGCGATGGTGGTATAGTGGTGAGCATAGCTGCCTTCCAAGCAGTTGACCCGGGTTCGATTCCCGGCCATCGCAGAAGTATTGTAAATTGTCTAAGTTGTGTACAACAAGTGTCAGAGTTTCGCAGCTTTGTTCACAAATTGCTTTACCGAAACGGTTTCTCGCCCAATCTTTCTTTGTCTGGACCACTGCGATAGTACATTAGTGGGGAGCATAGCTAGTATACTAGGGGACTTATGCTTTGCGGTCTATGGGTACACTACCTCTGCTCACAAAAGAGTTACATTTTTGGCTCCACAAGCGTCTACGTTTCACAACAATGCACATTTCATACAGTCATAGACAACTGGTCAAAACCAACTTATCGTGGAGTTTTATATGGACCCTTCAAAGGAACGTCCAGCATGTCGTTTGAGAAACCCTAGCGGCTGATGTACGCACACGCCGGTGGGTGTGAGCACTCTTGTTGGGGATGTAGCTCAGTGGTAAAGCGCATGCTTTGCATGTATGAGGTCCTGGGTTCAATCCCCGGCATCTCCAGTAATTGGCCTTCATGGAATTTATGCTCATTGTTGCTGTTCAGCGTAAAAGCTTCCTCTACAACTGCTGCGCACAAAGCAATGTGGCCTTTGGCTAAATGATTTATCAATACACCACTTTTCATCCTGCTTTGGCTGTAAAAGGAGGTGCACTATTCACTGTCAGACCACAGAGATAATACTGTAGTGCTAGGTAAACCTCAGGCCTTTAGCAAAATGACCTAGACTGCATTTTTGACTGCTGCGATGGTGGTATAGTGGTGAGCATAGCTGCCTTCCAAGCAGTTTACCCGGGTTCGATTCCCGGCCATCGCAGAAGTATTGTGAATTCTGTCAGTTGTGTACAACAAGTGTCAGAGTTTCGCGGCTTTGTTCACAAATTGCTTTACCGAAAACGGTTTCTCGCCCGATCTTGCTTTGTCTGGACCACTGCGATAGTACATTAGTGGGGAGCATAGCTAGTATACTTGGGGACTTATGCTTTGCGGTCTATGGGTACACAACCTCTGCTCACAAAAGAGTTACATTTTTGGCTCAACAAGCGTCTACGTTTCACAACAATGCACATTTCATACAGTCATAGACAACTGGTCAAAACCAACTTATCGTGGAGTTTTATATGGACCCTTCAAAGGAACGTCCAGCATGTCGTTTGAGAAACCCTAGCGGCTGATGTACGCACACGTCGGTGGGTGTGAGCACTCTTGTTGGGGATGTAGCTCAGTGGTAGAGCGCATGCTTTGCATGTATGAGGCCCCGGGTCCAATCCCCGGCATCTCCAGTAATTTGCCTTCGTGGACTTTATGCTCATTGTTGCTGTTCAGCGTAAAAGCTACCTCTACAACTGCTGCGCACACAGCAATGTGGCCTTTGGCTAAATGATTTATCAATACACCACTTTTTATCCTGTTTTGGCTGTAAAAGGAGGTGCACTACTCACTGTCAGACCACTGAGATAATACTATAGTGCTAGGTAAACCTCAGGCCTTAAGCAAAATGACCTAGACTGCATTTTTGACTGCTGCGATGGTGGTATAGTGGTGAGCATAGCTGCCTTCCAAGCAGTTGACCCGGGTTCGATTCCCGGCCATCGCAGAAGTATTGTAAATTGTCTAAGTTGTGTACAACAAGTGTCAGAGTTTCGCAGCTTTGTTCACAAATTGCTTTACCGAAACGGTTTCTCGCCCAATCTTTCTTTGTCTGGACCACTGCGATAGTACATTAGTGGGGAGCATAGCTAGTATACTAGGGGACTTATGCTTTGCGGTCTATGGGTACACTACCTCTGCTCACAAAAGAGTAACATTTTTGGCTCAACAAGTGTCTACGTTTCACAACAATGCACATTTCATACAGTCATAGACAACTGGTCAAAACCAACTTATCGTGGAGTTTTATATGGACCCTTCAAAGGAACGTCCAGCATGTCGTTTGAGAAACCCTAGCGGCTGATGTACGCAAACGCCGGTCGGTGTGAGCACTCTTGTTGGGGATGTAGCTCAGTGGTAGAGCGCATGCTTTGCATGTATGAGGTCCTGGGTTCAATCCCCAGCATCTCCAGTAATTGGCCTTCGTGGAATTTATGCTCATTGTTG
This sequence comes from Macropodus opercularis, assembly GCA_030770545.1. Taxonomy (NCBI): domain Eukaryota; kingdom Metazoa; phylum Chordata; class Actinopteri; order Anabantiformes; family Osphronemidae; genus Macropodus; species Macropodus opercularis. The sequence goes on along the minus strand of JAUCMP010000028.1, from coordinate 10,669,002 downwards.
CTGTTCAGCGTAAAAGCTTCCTCTACAACTGCTGCGCACACAGCAATGTGGCCTTTGGCTAAATGATTTATCAATACACCACTTTTCATCCTGCTTTGGCTGTAAAAGGAGGTGCACTACTCACTGTCAGACCACTGAGATAATACTATAGTGCTAGGTAAACCTCAGGCCTTAAGCAAAATGACCTAGACTGCATTTTTGACTGCTGCGATGGTGGTATAGTGGTGAGCATAGCTGCCTTCCAAGCAGTTGACCCGGGTTCGATTCCCGGCCATCGCAGAAGTATTGTAAATTGTCTAAGTTGTGTACAACAAGTGTCAGAGTTTCGCAGCTTTGTTCACAAATTGCTTTACCGAAACGGTTTCTCGCCCAATCTTTCTTTGTCTGGACCACTGCGATAGTACATTAGTGGGGAGCATAGCTAGTATACTAGGGGACTTATGCTTTGCGGTCTATGGGTACACTACCTCTGCTCACAAAAGAGTTACATTTTTGGCTCAACAAGCGTCTACGTTTCACAACAATGCACATTTCATACAGTCATAGACAACTGGTCAAAACCAACTTATCGTGGAGTTTTATATGGACCCTTCAAAGGAACGTCCAGCATGTCGTTTGAGAAACCCTAGCGGCTGATGTACGCAAACGCCGGTCGGTGTGAGCACTCTTGTTGGGGATGTAGCTCAGTGGTAGAGCGCATGCTTTGCATGTATGAGGTCCTGGGTTCAATCCCCAGCATCTCCAGTAATTGGCCTTCGTGGAATTTATGCTCATTGTTGCTGTTCAGCGTAAAAGCTTCCTCTACAACTGCTGCGCACACAGCAATGTGGCCTTTGGCTAAATGATTTATCAATACACCACTTTTCATCCTGCTTTGGCTGTAAAAGGAGGTGCACTACTCACTGTCAGACCACAGAGATAATACTGTAGTGCTAGGTAAACCTCAGGCCTTAAGCAAAATGACCTAGACTGCATTTTTGACTGCTGCGATGGTGGTATAGTGGTGAGCATAGCTGCCTTCCAAGCTAGTATACTAGGGGACTTATGCTTTGCGGTCTATGGGTACACTACCTCTGCTCACAAAAGAGTTACATTTTTGGCTCAACAAGCGTCTATGTTTCACAACAATGCACATTTCATACAGTCATAGACAACTGGTCAAAACCAACTTATCGTGGAGTTTTATATGGACCCTTCAAAGGAACGTCCAGCATGTCGTTTGAGAAACCCTAGCGGCTGATGTACGCACACGCCGGTCGGTGTGAGCACTCTTGTTGGGGATGTAGCTCAGTGGTAGAGCGCATGCTTTGCATGTATGAGGTCCTGGGTTCAATCCCCAGCATCTCCAGTAATTGGCCTTCGTGGAATTTATGCTCATTGTTGCTGTTCAGCGTAAAAGCTTCCTCTACAACTGCTGCGCACACAGCAATGTGGCCTTTGGCTAAATGATTTATCAATACACCACTTTTCATCCTGCTTTGGCTGTAAAAGGAGGTGCACTACTCACTGTCAGACCACAGAGATAATACTGTAGTGCTAGGTAAACCTCAGGCCTTAAGCAAAATGACCTAGACTGCATTTTTGACTGCTGCGATGGTGGTATAGTGGTGAGCATAGCTGCCTTCCAAGCAGTTGACCTGGGTTCGATTCCCGGCCATCGCAGAAGTGTTGTGAATTGTGTCAGTTGTGTACAACAAGTGTCAGAGTTTCGCGGCTTTGTTCACAAATTGCTTTACCGAAAACGGTTTCTCGCCCGATCCTGCTTTGTCTGGAAAAGGAGTAGCACCACTGACTGTTAGACCACTGCGATAGTACATTAGTGGGGAGCATAGCTAGTATACTAGGGGACTTATGCAACGCGGTCTATCGATACACTACCTCTGCTCACAAAAGAGTTAAATTTTTGGCTTAACAAGTGTCTACGTTTCACGACAATGCACATTTCATACAGTCATAGACAACTGGTCAAAACCAACTTATCGTGGACTTTTATATGGACCCTTCAAAGGAACGTCCAGTATGTCGTTTGAGAAACCCTAGTGGCTGATGTACACGCCGGTGGGTGTGAGCACTCTTGTTGGGGATGTAGCTCAGTGGTAGAGCGCATGCTTTGCATGTATGAGGTCCTGGGTTCAATCCCCAGCATCTCCAGTAATTGGCCTTCGTGGACTTTATGCTCATTGTTGCTGTTCAGCGTAAAAGCTACCTCTACAACTGCTGCGCACAAAGCAATGTGGCCTTTGGCTGAATGATTTATCAATACACCACTTTTCATCCTGCTTTGGCTGTAAAAGGAGGTGCACTACTCACTGTCAGACCACAGAGATAATACTGTAGTGCTAGGTAAACCTCAGGCCTTAAGCAAAATGACCTAGACTGCATTTTTGACTGCTGCGATGGTGGTATAGTGGTGAGCATAGCTGCCTTCCAAGCAGTTGACCTGGGTTCGATTCCCGGCCGTTGCAGAAGTATTGTAAATTGTCTAAGTTGTGTACAACAAGTGTCAGAGTTTCACAGCTTTGTTCACAAATTGCTTTACCGAAACGGTTTCTCGCCCGATCTTGCTTTGTCTGGACCACTGCGATAGTACAGTAGTGGGGAGCATAGCTAGTATACTTGGGGACTTATGCTTTGCGGTCTATGGGTACACTACCTCTGCTCACAAAAGAGTTACATTTTTGGCTCAACAAGTGTCTACGTTTCACAACAATGCACATTTCATACAGTCATAGACAACTGGTCAAACCAACTTATCGTGGAGTTTTATATGGACCCTTCAAAGGAACGTCCAGCATGTCGTTTGAGAAACCCTAGCGGCTGATGTACGCACACGCCGGTGGGTGTGAGCACTCTTGTTGGGGATGTAGCTCAGTGGTAAAACGCATGCTTTGCATGTATGAGGTCCTGGGTTCAATCCCCGGCATCTCCAGTAATTGGCCTTCATGGAATTTATGCTCATTGTTGCTGTTCAGCGTAAAAGCTTCCTCTACAACTGCTGCGCACACAGCAATGTGGCCTTTGGCTAAATGATTTATCAATACACCACTTTTCATCCTGCTTTGGCTGTAAAAGGAGGTGCACTATTCACTGTCAGACCACAGAGATAATACTGTAGTGCTAGGTAAACCTCAGGCCTTAAGCAAAATGACCTAGACTGCATTTTTGACTGCTGCAATGGTGGTATAGTGGTGAGCATAGCTGCCTTCCAAGCAGTTTACCCGGGTTCGATTCCCGGCCGTCGCAGAAGTATTGTGAATTCTGTCAGCTGTGTAGAACAAGTGTCATAGTTTCGCGGCTTTGTTCACAAATTGCTTTACCGAAAACGGTTTCTCGCCCGATCTTGCTTTGTCTGGACCACTGCGATAGTACATTAGTGGGGAGCATAGCTAGTATACTTGGGGACTTATGCTTTGCGGTCTATGGGTACACAACCTCTGCTCACAAAAGAGTTACATTTTTGGCTCAACAAGCGTCTACGTTTCACAACAATGCACGTTTCATACAGTCATAGACAACTGGTCAAAACCAACTTATCGTGGAGTTTTATATGGACCCTTCAAAGGAACGTCCAGCATGTCGTTTGAGAAACCCTAGCGGCTGATGTACGCACACGCCGGTGGGTGTGAGCACTCTTGTTGGGGATGTAGCTCAGTGGTAAAGCGCATGCTTTGCATGTATGAGGTCCTGGGTTCAATCCCCGGCATCTCCAGTAATTGGCCTTCATGGAATTTATGCTCATTGTTGCTGTTCAGCGTAAAAGCTTCCTCTACAACTGCTGCGCACACAGCAATGTGGCCTTTGGCTAAATGATTTATCAATACACCACTTTTCATCCTGCTTTGGCTGTAAAAGGAGGTGCACTATTCACTGTCAGACCACAGAGATAATACTGTAGTGCTAGGTAAACCTCAGGCCTTAAGCAAAATGACCTAGACTGCATTTTTGACTGCTGCGATGGTGGTATAGTGGTGAGCATAGCTGCCTTCCAAGCAGTTGACCCGGGTTCGATTCCCGGCCGTCGCAGAAGTATTGTAAATTGTCTAAGTTGTGTACAACAAGTGTCAGAGTTTCACAGCTTTGTTCACAAATTGCTTTACCGAAACGGTTTCTCGCCCGATCTTGCTTTGTCTGGACCACTGCGATAGTACAGTAGTGGGGAGCATAGCTAGTATACTTGGGGACTTATGCTTTGCGGTCTATGGGTACACAACCTCTGCTCACAAAAGAGTTACATTTTTGGCTCAACAAGCGTCTACGTTTCACAACAATGCACATTTCATACAGTCATAGACAACTGGTCAAAACCAACTTATCGTGGAGTTTTATATGGACCCTTCAAAGGAACGTCCAGCATGTCGTTTGAGAAACCCTAGCGGCTGATGTACGCACACGCCGGTGGGTGTGAGCACTCTTGTTGGGGATGTAGCTCAGTGGTAGAGCGCATGCTTTGCATGTATGAGGTCCTGGATTCAATCCCCAGCATCTCCAGTAATTGGCCTTCATGGAATTTATGCTCATTGTTGCTGTTCAGCGTAAAAGCTTCCTCTACAACTGCTCCGCACACAGCAATGTGGCCCTTGGCTAAATGATTTATCAATACACCACTTTTCATCCTGCTTTGGCTGTAAAAGGAGGTGCACTACTCACTGTCAGACCACAGAGATAATACTGTAGTTTAGGTAAACCTCAGGCCTTAACCAAAATGACCTAGACTGCATATTTGACTGCTGCGATGGTGGTATAGTGGTGAGCATAGCTGCCTTCCAAGCAGTTGACCCGGGTTCGATTCCCGGCCGTCGCAGAAGTATTGTAAATTGTCTAAGTTGTGTACAACAAGTGTCAGAGTTTCACAGCTTTGTTCACAAATTGCTTTACCGAAACGGTTTCTCGCCCGATCTTGCTTTGTCTGGACCACTGCGATAGTACAGTAGTGGGGAGCATAGCTAGTATACTTGGGGACTTATGCTTTGCGGTCTATGGGTACACTACCTCTGCTCACAAAAGAGTAACATTTTTGGCTCAACAAGTGTCTACGTTTCACAACAATGCACATTTCATACAGTCATAGACAACTGGTCAAAACCAACTTATCGTGGAGTTTTATATGGACCCTTCAAAGGAACGTCCAGCATGTCGTTTGAGAAACCCTAGCGGCTGATGTACGCACACGCCGGTGGGTGTGAGCACTCTTGTTGGGGATGTAGCTCAGTGGTAAAGCGCATGCTTTGCATGTATGAGGTCCTGGGTTCAATCCCCGGCATCTCCAGTAATTGGCCTTCATGGAATTTATGCTCATTGTTGCTGTTCAGCGTAAAAGCTTCCTCTACAACTGCTGCGCACACAGCAATGTGGCCTTTGGCTAAATGATTTATCAATACACCACTTTTCATCCTGCTTTGGCTGTAAAAGGAGGTGCACTATTCACTGTCAGACCACAGAGATAATACTGTAGTGCTAGGTAAACCTCAGGCCTTAAGCAAAATGACCTAGACTGCATTTTTGACTGCTGCGATGGTGGTATAGTGGTGAGCATAGCTGCCTTCCAAGCAGTTGACCCGGGTTCGATTCCCGGCCGTCGCAGAAGTATTGTAAATTGTCTAAGTTGTGTACAACAAGTGTCAGAGTTTCACAGCTTTGTTCACAAATTGCTTTACCGAAACGGTTTCTCGCCCGATCTTGCTTTGTCTGGACCACTGCGATAGTACATTAGTGGGGAGCATAGCTAGTATACTTGGGGACTTATGCTTTGCGGTCTATGGGTACACAACCTCTGCTCACAAAAGAGTTACATTTTTGGCTCAACAAGCGTCTACGTTTCACAACAATGCACATTTCATACAGTCATAGACAACTGGTCAAAACCAACTTATCGTGGAGTTTTATATGGACCCTTCAAAGGAACGTCCAGCATGTCGTTTGAGAAACCCTAGCGGCTGATGTACGCACACGTCGGTGGGTGTGAGCACTCTTGTTGGGGACGTAGCTCAGTGGTAGAGCGCATGCTTTGCATGTATGAGGCCCCGGGTCCAATCCCCGGCATCTCCAGTAATTGGCCTTCGTGGACTTTATGCTCATTGTTGCTGTTCAGCGTAAAAGCTACCTCTACAACTGCTGCGCACACAGCAATGTGGCCTTTGGCTAAATGATTTATCAATACACCACTTTTTATCCTGTTTTGGCTGTAAAAGGAGGTGCACTACTCACTGTCAGACCACTGAGATAATACTATAGTGCTAGGTAAACCTCAGGCCTTAAGCAAAATGACCTAGACTGCATTTTTGACTGCTGCGATGGTGGTATAGTGGTGAGCATAGCTGCCTTCCAAGCAGTTGACCCGGGTTCGATTCCCGGCCATCGCAGAAGTATTGTAAATTGTCTAAGTTGTGTACAACAAGTGTCAGAGTTTCGCAGCTTTGTTCACAAATTGCTTTACCGAAACGGTTTCTCGCCCAATCTTTCTTTGTCTGGACCACTGCGATAGTACATTAGTGGGGAGCATAGCTAGTATACTAGGGGACTTATGCTTTGCGGTCTATGGGTACACTACCTCTGCTCACAAAAGAGTTACATTTTTGGCTCAACAAGCGTCTACGTTTCACAACAATGCACATTTCATACAGTCATAGACAACTGGTCAAAACCAACTTATCGTGGAGTTTTATATGGACCCTTCAAAGGAACGTCCAGCATGTCGTTTGAGAAACCCTAGCGGCTGATGTACGCAAACGCCGGTCGGTGTGAGCACTCTTGTTGGGGATGTAGCTCAGTGGTAGAGCGCATGCTTTGCATGTATGAGGTCCTAGGTTCAATCCCCAGCATCTCCAGTAATTGGCCTTCGTGGAATTTATGCTCATTGTTGCTGTTCAGCGTAAAAGCTTCCTCTACAACTGCTGCGCACACAGCAATGTGGCCTTTGGCTAAATGATTTATCAATACACCACTTTTCATCCTGCTTTGGCTGTAAAAGGAGGTGCACTACTCACTGTCAGACCACAGAGATAATACTGTAGTGCTAGGTAAACCTCAGGCCTTAAGCAAAATGACCTAGACTGCATTTTTGACTGCTGCGATGGTGGTATAGTGGTGAGCATAGCTGCCTTCCAAGCAGTTGACCTGGGTTCGATTCCCGGCCATCGCAGAAGTGTTGTGAATTGTGTCAGTTGTGTACAACAAGTGTCAGAGTTTCGCGGCTTTGTTCACAAATTGCTTTACCGAAAACGGTTTCTCGCCCGATCCTGCTTTGTCTGGAAAAGGAGTAGCACCACTGACTGTTAGACCACTGCGATAGTACATTAGTGGGGAGCATAGCTAGTATACTAGGGGACTTATGCAACGCGGTCTATCGATACACTACCTCTGCTCACAAAAGAGTTAAATTTTTGGCTTAACAAGTGTCTACGTTTCACGACAATGCACAACTGCTTCCAAGCAGTTGACCCGGGTTCGATTCCCGGCCATCGCAGAAGTATTGTGAATTGTGTCAGTTGTGTACAACAAGTGTCAGAGTTTCGCGGCTTTGTTCACAAATTGCTTTACCGAAAACGGTTTCTCGCCCGATCTTGCTTTGTCTGGACCACTGCGATAGTACATTAGTGGGGAGCATAGCTAGTATACTTGGGGACTTATGCTTTGCGGTCTATGGGTACACAACCTCTGCTCACAAAAGAGTTACATTTTTGGCTCAACAAGCGTCTACGTTTCACAACAATGCACATTTCATACAGTCATAGACAACTGGTCAAAACCAACTTATCGTGGAGTTTTATATGGACCCTTCAAAGGAACGTCCAGCATGTCGTTTGAGAAACCCTAGCGGCTGATGTACGCACACGCCGGTGGGTGTGAGCACTCTTGTTGGGGATGTAGCTCAGTGGTAGAGCGCATGCTTTGCATGTATGAGGTCCTGGATTCAATCCCCAGCATCTCCAGTAATTGGCCTTCATGGAATTTATGCTCATTGTTGCTGTTCAGCGTAAAAGCTTCCTCTACAACTGCTCCGCACACAGCAATGTGGCCCTTGGCTAAATGATTTATCAATACACCACTTTTCATCCTGCTTTGGCTGTAAAAGGAGGTGCACTACTCACTGTCAGACCACAGAGATAATACTGTAGTTTAGGTAAACCTCAGGCCTTAACCAAAATGACCTAGACTGCATTTTTGACTGCTGCGATGGTGGTATAGTGGTGAGCATAGCTGCCTTCCAAGCAGTTGACCCGGGTTCGATTCCCGGCCGTCGCAGAAGTATTGTAAATTGTCTAAGTTGTGTACAACAAGTGTCAGAGTTTCACAGCTTTGTTCACAAATTGCTTTACCGAAACGGTTTCTCGCCCGATCTTGCTTTGTCTGGACCACTGCGATAGTACAGTAGTGGGGAGCATAGCTAGTATACTTGGGGACTTATGCTTTGCGGTCTATGGGTACACTACCTCTGCTCACAAAAGAGTAACATTTTTGGCTCAACAAGTGTCTACGTTTCACAACAATGCACATTTCATACAGTCATAGACAACTGGTCAAAACCAACTTATCGTGGAGTTTTATATGGACCCTTCAAAGGAACGTCCAGCATGTCGTTTGAGAAACCCTAGCGGCTGATGTACGCACACGCCGGTGGGTGTGAGCACTCTTGTTGGGGATGTAGCTCAGTGGTAAAGCGCATGCTTTGCATGTATGAGGTCCTGGGTTCAATCCCCGGCATCTCCAGTAATTGGCCTTCATGGAATTTATGCTCATTGTTGCTGTTCAGCGTAAAAGCTTCCTCTACAACTGCTGCGCACACAGCAATGTGGCCTTTGGCTAAATGATTTATCAATACACCACTTTTCATCCTGCTTTGGCTGTAAAAGGAGGTGCACTATTCACTGTCAGACCACAGAGATAATACTGTAGTGCTAGGTAAACCTCAGGCCTTAAGCAAAATGACCTAGACTGCATTTTTGACTGCTGCGATGGTGGTATAGTGGTGAGCATAGCTGCCTTCCAAGCAGTTGACCCGGGTTCGATTCCCGGCCGTCGCAGAAGTATTGTAAATTGTCTAAGTTGTGTACAACAAGTGTCAGAGTTTCACAGCTTTGTTCACAAATTGCTTTACCGAAACGGTTTCTCGCCCGATCTTGCTTTGTCTGGACCACTGCGATAGTACAGTAGTGGGGAGCATAGCTAGTATACTTGGGGACTTATGCTTTGCGGTCTATGGGTACACTACCTCTGCTCACAAAAGAGTTACATTTTTGGCTCAACAAGTGTCTACGTTTCACAACAATGCACATTTCATACAGTCATAGACAACTGGTCAAAACCAACTTATCGTGGAGTTTTATATGGACCCTTCAAAGGAACGTCCAGCATGTCGTTTGAGAAACCCTAGCGGCTGATGTACGCACACGCCGGTGGGTGTGAGCACTCTTGTTGGGGATGTAGCTCAGTGGTAAAACGCATGCTTTGCATGTATGAGGTCCTGGGTTCAATCCCCGGCATCTCCAGTAATTGGCCTTCATGGAATTTATGCTCATTGTTGCTGTTCAGCGTAAAAGCTTCCTCTACAACTGCTGCGCACAAAGCAATGTGGCCTTTGGCTAAATGATTTATCAATACACCACTTTTCATCCTGCTTTGGCTGTAAAAGGAGGTGCACTATTCACTGTCAGACCACAGAGATAATACTGTAGTGCTAGGTAAACCTCAGGCCTTAAGCAAAATGACCTAGACTGCATTTTTGACTGCTGAGATGGTGGTATAGTGGTGAGCATAGCTGCCTTCCAAACAGTTTACCCGGGTTCGATTCCCGGCCATCGCAGAAGTATTGTGAATTCTGTCAGTTGTGTACAACAAGTGTCAGAGTTTCGCGGCTTTGTTCACAAATTGCTTTACCGAAAACGGTTTCTCGCCCGATCTTGCTTTGTCTGGACCACTGCGATAGTACATTAGTGGGGAGCATAGCTAGTATACTTGGGGACTTATGCTTTGCGGTCTATGGGTACACAACCTCTGCTCACAAAAGAGTTACATTTTTGGCTCAACAAGCGTCTACGTTTCACAACAATGCACATTTCATACAGTCATAGACAACTGGTCAAAACCAACTTATCGTGGAGTTTTATATGGACCCTTCAAAGGAACGTCCAGCATGTCGTTTGAGAAACCCTAGCGGCTGATGTACGCACACGTCGGTGGGTGTGAGCACTCTTGTTGGGGATGTAGCTCAGTGGTAGAGCGCATGCTTTGCATGTATGAGGCCCCGGGTCCAATCCCCGGCATCTCCAGTAATTGGCCTTCGTGGACTTTATGCTCATTGTTGCTGTTCAGCGTAAAAGCTACCTCTACAACTGCTGCGCACACAGCAATGTGGCCTTTGGCTAAATGATTTATCAATACACCACTTTTTATCCTGTTTTGGCTGTAAAAGGAGGTGCACTACTCACTGTCAGACCACTGAGATAATACTATAGTGCTAGGTAAACCTCAGGCCTTAAGCAAAATGACCTAGACTGCATTTTTGACTGCTGCGATGGTGGTATAGTGGTGAGCATAGCTGCCTTCCAAGCAGTTGACCCGGGTTCGATTCCCGGCCATCGCAGAAGCATTGTAAATTGTCTAAGTTGTGTACAACAAGTGTCAGAGTTTCGCAGCTTTGTTCACAAATTGCTTTACCGAAACGGTTTCTCGCCCAATCTTTCTTTGTCTGGACCACTGCGATAGTACATTAGTGGGGAGCATAGCTAGTATACTAGGGGACTTATGCTTTGCGGTCTATGGGTACACTACCTCTGCTCACAAAAGAGTTACATTTTTGGCTCAACAAGCGTCTACGTTTCACAACAATGCACATTTCATACAGTCATAGACAACTGGTCAAAACCAACTTATCGTGGAGTTTTATATGGACCCTTCAAAGGAACGTCCAGCATGTCGTTTGAGAAACCCTAGCGGCTGATGTACGCAAACGCCGGTCGGTGTGAGCACTCTTGTTGGGGATGTAGCTCAGTGGTAGAGCGCATGCTTTGCATGTATGAGGTCCTGGGTTCAATCCCCAGCATCTCCAGTAATTGGCCTTCGTGGAATTTATGCTCATTGTTGCTGTTCAGCGTAAAAGCTTCCTCTACAACTGCTGCGCACACAGCAATGTGGCCTTTGGCTAAATGATTTATCAATACACCACTTTTCATCCTGCTTTGGCTGTAAAAGGAGGTGCACTACTCACTGTCAGACCACAGAGATAATACTGTAGTGCTAGGTAAACCTCAGGCCTTAAGCAAAATGACCTAGACTGCATTTTTGACTGCTGCGATGGTGGTATAGTGGTGAGCATAGCTGCCTTCCAAGCTAGTATACTAGGGGACTTATGCTTTGCGGTCTATGGGTACACTACCTCTGCTCACAAAAGAGTTACATTTTTGGCTCAACAAGCGTCTATGTTTCACAACAATGCACATTTCATACAGTCATAGACAACTGGTCAAAACCAACTTATCGTGGAGTTTTATATGGACCCTTCAAAGGAACGTCCAGCATGTCGTTTGAGAAACCCTAGCGGCTGATGTACGCACACGCCGGTCGGTGTGAGCACTCTTGTTGGGGATGTAGCTCAGTGGTAGAGCGCATGCTTTGCATGTATGAGGTCCTGGGTTCAATCCCCAGCATCTCCAGTAATTGGCCTTCGTGGAATTTATGCTCATTGTTGCTGTTCAGCGTAAAAGCTTCCTCTACAACTGCTGCGCACACAGCAATGTGGCCTTTGGCTAAATGATTTATCAATACACCACTTTTCATCCTGCTTTGGCTGTAAAAGGAGGTGCACTACTCACTGTCAGACCACAGAGATAATACTGTAGTGCTAGGTAAACCTCAGGCCTTAAGCAAAATGACCTAGACTGCATTTTTGACTGCTGCCATGGTGGTATAGTGGTGAGCATAGCTGCCTTCCAAGCAGTTGACCTGGGTTCGATTCCCGGCCATCGCAGAAGTGTTGTGAATTGTGTCAGTTGTGTACAACAAGTGTCAGAGTTTCGCGGCTTTGTTCACAAATTGCTTTACCGAAAACGGTTTCTCGCCCGATCCTGCTTTGTCTGGAAAAGGAGTAGCACCACTGACTGTTAGACCACTGCGATAGTACATTAGTGGGGAGCATAGCTAGTATACTAGGGGACTTATGCAACGCGGTCTATCGATACACTACCTCTGCTCACAAAAGAGTTAAATTTTTGGCTTAACAAGTGTCTACGTTTCACGACAATGCACATTTCATACAGTCATAGACAACTGGTCAAAACCAACTTATCGTGGAGTTTTATATGGACCCTTCAAAGGAACGTCCAGTATGTCGTTTGAGAAACCCTAGTGGCTGATGTACGCACACGCCGGTGGGTGTGAGCACTCTTGTTGGGGATGTAGCTCAGTGGTAGAGCGCATGCTTTGCATGTATGAGGTCCTGGGTTCAATCCCCAGCATCTCCAGTAATTGGCCTTCATGGAATTTATGCTCATTGTTGCTGTTCAGCGTAAAAGCTTCCTCTACAACTGCTGCGCACAAAGCAATGTGGCCTTTGGCTGAATGATTTATCAATACACCACTTTTCATCCTGCTTTGGCTGTAAAAGGAGGTGCACTACTCACTGTCAGACCACAGAGATAATACTGTAGTGCTAGGTAAACCTCAGGCCTTAAGCAAAATGACCTAGACTGCATTTTTGACTGCTGCGATGGTGGTATAGTGGTGAGCATAGCTGCCTTCCAAGCAGTTGACCTGGGTTCGATTCCCGGCCGTCGCAGAAGTATTGTAAATTGTCTAAGTTGTGTACAACAAGTGTCAGAGTTTCACAGCTTTGTTCACAAATTGCTTTACCGAAACGGTTTCTCGCCCGATCTTGCTTTGTCTGGACCACTGCGATAGTACAGTAGTGGGGAGCATAGCTAGTATACTTGGGGACTTATGCTTTGCGGTCTATGGGTACACTACCTCTGCTCACAAAAGAGTTACATTTTTGGCTCAACAAGTGTCTACGTTTCACAACAATGCACATTTCATACAGTCATAGACAACTGGTCAAAACCAACTTATCGTGGAGTTTTATATGGACCCTTCAAAGGAACGTCCAGCATGTCGTTTGAGAAACCCTAGCGGCTGATGTACGCACACGCCGGTGGGTGTGAGCACTCTTGTTGGGGATGTAGCTCAGTGGTAAAACGCATGCTTTGCATGTATGAGGTCCTGGGTTCAATCCCCGGCATCTCCAGTAATTGGCCTTCATGGAATTTATGCTCATTGTTGCTGTTCAGCGTAAAAGCTTCCTCTACAACTGCTGCGCACACAGCAATGTGGCCTTTGGCTAAATGATTTATCAATACACCACTTTTCATCCTGCTTTGGCTGTAAAAGGAGGTGCACTATTCACTGTCAGACCACAGAGATAATACTGTAGTGCTAGGTAAACCTCAGGCCTTAAGCAAAATGACCTAGACTGCATTTTTGACTGCTGCGATGGTGGTATAGTGGTGAGCATAGCTGCCTTCCAAGCAGTTTACCCGGGTTCGATTCCCGGCCGTCGCAGAAGTATTGTGAATTCTGTCAGTTGTGTACAACAAGTGTCAGAGTTTCGCGGCTTTGTTCACAAATTGCTTTACCGAAAACGGTTTCTCGCCCGATCTTGCTTTGTCTGGACCACTGCGATAGTACATTAGTGGGGAGCATAGCTAGTATACTTGGGGACTTATGCTTTGCGGTCTATGGGTACACAACCTCTGCTCACAAAAGAGTTACATTTTTGGCTCAACAAGCGTCTACGTTTCACAACAATGCACATTTCATACAGTCATAGACAACTGGTCAAAACCAACTTATCGTGGAGTTTTATATGGACCCTTCAAAGGAACGTCCAGCATGTCGTTTGAGAAACCCTAGCGGCTGATGTACGCACACGCCGGTGGGTGTGAGCACTCTTGTTGGGGATGTAGCTCAGTGGTAAAGCGCATGCTTTGCATGTATGAGGTCCTGGGTTCAATCCCCGGCATCTCCAGTAATTGGCCTTCATGGAATTTATGCTCATTGTTGCTGTTCAGCGTAAAAGCTTCCTCTACAACTGCTCCGCACACAGCAATGTGGCCCTTGGCTAAATGATTTATCAATACACCACTTTTCATCCTGCTTTGGCTGTAAAAGGAGGTGCACTACTCACTGTCAGACCACAGAGATAATACTGTAGTTTAGGTAAACCTCAGGCCTTAACCAAAATGACCTAGACTGCATATTTGACTGCTGCGATGGTGGTATAGTGGTGAGCATAGCTGCCTTCCAAGCAGTTGACCCGGGTTCGATTCCCGGCCGTCGCAGAAGTATTGTAAATTGTCTAAGTTGTGTACAACAAGTGTCAGAGTTTCACAGCTTTGTTCACAAATTGCTTTACCGAAACGGTTTCTCGCCCGATCTTGCTTTGTCTGGACCACTGCGATAGTACAGTAGTGGGGAGCATAGCTAGTATACTTGGGGACTTATGCTTTGCGGTCTATGGGTACACTACCTCTGCTCACAAAAGAGTAACATTTTTGGCTCAACAAGTGTCTACGTTTCACAACAATGCACATTTCATACAGTCATAGACAACTGGTCAAAACCAACTTATCGTGGAGTTTTATATGGACCCTTCAAAGGAACGTCCAGCATGTCGTTTGAGAAACCCTAGCGGCTGATGTACGCACACGCCGGTGGGTGTGAGCACTCTTGTTGGGGATGTAGCTCAGTGGTAAAGCGCATGCTTTGCATGTATGAGGTCCTGGGTTCAATCCCCGGCATCTCCAGTAATTGGCCTTCATGGAATTTATGCTCATTGTTGCTGTTCAGCGTAAAAGCTTCCTCTACAACTGCTGCGCACACAGCAATGTGGCCTTTGGCTAAATGATTTATCAATACACCACTTTTCATCCTGCTTTGGCTGTAAAAGGAGGTGCACTATTCACTGTCAGACCACAGAGATAATACTGTAGTGCTAGGTAAACCTCAGGCCTTAAGCAAAATGACCTAGACTGCATTTTTGACTGCTGCAATGGTGGTATAGTGGTGAGCATAGCTGCCTTCCAAGCAGTTGACCTGGGTTCGATTCCCGGCCATCGCAGAAGTGTTGTGAATTGTGTCAGTTGTGTACAACAAGTGTCAGAGTTTCGCGGCTTTGTTCACAAATTGCTTTACCGAAAACGGTTTCTCGCCCGATCCTGCTTTGTCTGGAAAAGGAGTAGCACCACTGACTGTTAGACCACTGCGATAGTACATTAGTGGGGAGCATAGCTAGTATACTAGGGGACTTATGCAACGCGGTCTATCGATACACTACCTCTGCTCACAAAAGAGTTAAATTTTTGGCTTAACAAGTGTCTACGTTTCACGACAATGCACATTTCATACAGTCATAGACAACTGGTCAAAACCAACTTATCGTGGAGTTTTATATGGACCCTTCAAAGGAACGTCCAGTATGTCGTTTGAGAAACCCTAGTGGCTGATGTACGCACACGCCGGTGGGTGTGAGCACTCTTGTTGGGGATGTAGCTCAGTGGTAGAGCGCATGCTTTGCATGTATGAGGTCCTGGGTTCAATCCCCAGCATCTCCAGTAATTGGCCTTCATGGAATTTATGCTCATTGTTGCTGTTCAGCGTAAAAGCTTCCTCTACAACTGCTGCGCACAAAGCAATGTGGCCTTTGGCTGAATGATTTATCAATACACCACTTTTCATCCTGCTTTGGCTGTAAAAGGAGGTGCACTACTCACTGTCAGACCACAGAGATAATACTGTAGTGCTAGGTAAACCTCAGGCCTTAAGCAAAATGACCTAGACTGCATTTTTGACTGCTGCGATGGTGGTATAGTGGTGAGCATAGCTGCCTTCCAAGCAGTTGACCCGGGTTCGATTCCCGGCCATCGCAGAAGTATTGTGAATTGTGTCAGTTGTGTACAACAAGTGTCAGAGTTTCGCGGCTTTGTTCACAAATTGCTTTACCGAAAACGGTTTCTCGCCCGATCTTGCTTTTTCTGGACCACTGCGATAGTACATTAGTGGGGAGCATAGCTAGTATACTTGGGGACTTATGCTTTGCGGTCTATGGGTACACAACCTCTGCTCACAAAAGAGTTACATTTTTGGCTCAACAAGCGTCTACGTTTCACAACAATGCACATTTCATACAGTCATAGACAACTGGTCAAAACCAACTTATCGTGGAGTTTTATATGGACCCTTCAAAGGAACGTCCAGCATGTCGTTTGAGAAACCCTAGCGGCTGATGTACGCACACGCCGGTGGGTGTGAGCACTCTTGTTGGGGATGTAGCTCAGTGGTAAAACGCATGCTTTGCATGTATGAGGTCCTGGGTTCAATCCCCGGCATCTCCAGTAATTGGCCTTCATGGAATTTATGCTCATTGTTGCTGTTCAGCGTAAAAGCTTCCTCTACAACTGCTGCGCACACAGCAATGTGGCCTTTGGCTAAATGATTTATCAATACACCACTTTTCATCCTGCTTTGGCTGTAAAAGGAGGTGCACTATTCACTGTCAGACCACAGAGATAATACTGTAGTGCTAGGTAAACCTCAGGCCTTAAGCAAAATGACCTAGACTGCATTTTTGACTGCTGCGATGGTGGTATAGTGGTGAGCATAGCTGCCTTCCAAGCAGTTTACCGGGGTTCGATTCCCGGCCGTCGCAGAAGTATTGTGAATTCTGTCAGTTGTGTACAACAAGTGTCAGAGTTTCGCGGCTTTGTTCACAAATTGCTTTACCGAAAACGGTTTCTCGCCCGATCTTGCTTTGTCTGGACCACTGCGATAGTACATTAGTGGGGAGCATAGCTAGTATACTTGGGGACTTATGCTTTGCGGTCTATGGGTACACAACCTCTGCTCACAAAAGAGTTACATTTTTGGCTCAACAAGCGTCTATGTTTCACAACAATGCACATTTCATACAGTCATAGACAACTGGTCAAAACCAACTTATCGTGGAGTTTTATATGGACCCTTCAAAGGAACGTCCAGCATGTCGTTTGAGAAACCCTAGCGGCTGATGTACGCACACGTCGGTGGGTGTGAGCACTCTTGTTGGGGATATAGCTCAGTGGTAGAGCGCATGCTTTGCATGTATGAGGCCCCGGGTCCAATCCCCGGCATCTCCAGTAATTGGCCTTCGTGGACTTTATGCTCATTGTTGCTGTTCAGCGTAAAAGCTACCTCTACAACTGCTGCGCACACAGCAATGTGGCCTTTGGCTAAATGATTTATCAATACACCACTTTTTATCCTGTTTTGGCTGTAAAAGGAGGTGCACTACTCACTGTCAGACCACTGAGATAATACTATAGTGCTAGGTAAACCTCAGGCCTTAAGCAAAATGACCTAGACTGCATTTTTGACTGCTGCGATGGTGGTATAGTGGTGAGCATAGCTGCCTTCCAAGCAGTTGACCCGGGTTCGATTCCCGGCCATCGCAGAAGTATTGTAAATTGTCTAAGTTGTGTACAACAAGTGTCAGAGTTTCGCAGCTTTGTTCACAAATTGCTTTACCGAAACGGTTTCTCGCCCAATCTTTCTTTGTCTGGACCACTGCGATAGTACATTAGTGGGGAGCATAGCTAGTATACTAGGGGACTTATGCTTTGCGGTCTATGGGTACACTACCTCTGCTCACAAAAGAGTTACATTTTTGGCTCAACAAGCGTCTACGTTTCACAACAATGCACATTTCATACAGTCATAGACAACTGGTCAAAACCAACTTATCGTGGAGTTTTATATGGACCCTTCAAAGGAACGTCCAGCATGTCGTTTGAGAAACCCTAGCGGCTGATGTACGCAAACGCCGGTCGGTGTGAGCACTCTTGTTGGGGATGTAGCTCAGTGGTAAAGCGCATGCTTTGCATGTATGAGGTCCTGGGTTCAATCCCCGGCATCTCCAGTAATTGGCCTTCATGGAATTTATGCTCATTGTTGCTGTTCAGCGTAAAAGCTTCCTCTACAACTGCTGCGCACACAGCAATGTGGCCTTTGGCTAAATGATTTATCAATACACCACTTTTCATCCTGCTTTGGCTGTAAAAGGAGGTGCACTATTCACTGTCAGACCACAGAGATAATACTGTAGTGCTAGGTAAACCTCAGGCCTTAAGCAAAATGACCTAGACTGCATTTTTGACTGCTGCGATGGTGGTATAGTGGTGAGCATAGCTGCCTTCCAAGCTAGTATACTAGGGGACTTATGCTTTGCGGTCTATGGGTACACTACCTCTGCTCACAAAAGAGTTACATTTTTGGCTCAACAAGCGTCTATGTTTCACAACAATGCACATTTCATACAGTCATAGACAACTGGTCAAAACCAACTTATCGTGGAGTTTTATATGGACCCTTCAAAGGAACGTCCAGCATGTCGTTTGAGAAACCCTAGCGGCTGATGTACGCACACGCCGGTCGGTGTGAGCACTCTTGTTGGGGATGTAGCTCAGTGGTAGAGCGCATGCTTTGCATGTATGAGGTCCTGGGTTCAATCCCCAGCATCTCCAGTAATTGGCCTTCGTGGAATTTATGCTCATTGTTGCTGTTCAGCGTAAAAGCTTCCTCTACAACTGCTGCGCACACAGCAATGTGGCCTTTGGCTAAATGATTTATCAATACACCACTTTTCATCCTGCTTTGGCTGTAAAAGGAGGTGCACTACTCACTGTCAGACCACAGAGATAATACTGTAGTGCTAGGTAAACCTCAGGCCTTAAGCAAAATGACCTAGACTGCATTTTTGACTGCTGCGATGGTGGTATAGTGGTGAGCATAGCTGCCTTCCAAGCAGTTGACCTGGGTTCGATTCCCGGCCATCGCAGAAGTGTTGTGAATTGTGTCAGTTGTGTACAACAAGTGTCAGAGTTTCGCGGCTTTGTTCACAAATTGCTTTACCGAAAACGGTTTCTCGCCCGATCCTGCTTTGTCTGGAAAAGGAGTAGCACCACTGACTGTTAGACCACTGCGATAGTACATTAGTGGGGAGCATAGCTAGTATACTAGGGGACTTATGCAACGCGGTCTATCGATACACTACCTCTGCTCACAAAAGAGTTAAATTTTTGGCTTAACAAGTGTCTACGTTTCACGACAATGCACATTTCATACAGTCATAGACAACTGGTCAAAACCAACTTATCGTGGAGTTTTATATGGACCCTTCAAAGGAACGTCCAGTATGTCGTTTGAGAAACCCTAGTGGCTGATGTACGCACACGCCGGTGGGTGTGAGCGCTCTTGTTGGGGATGTAGCTCAGTGGTAGAGCGCATGCTTTGCATGTATGAGGTCCTGGGTTCAATCCCCAGCATCTCCAGTAATTGGCCTTCATGGAATTTATGCTCATTGTTGCTGTTCAGCGTAAAAGCTTCCTCTACAACTGCTGCGCACAAAGCAATGTGGCCTTTGGCTGAATGATTTATCAATACACCACTTTTCATCCTGCTTTGGCTGTAAAAGGAGGTGCACTACTCACTGTCAGACCACAGAGATAATACTGTAGTGCTAGGTAAACCTCAGGCCTTAAGCAAAATGACCTAGACTGCATTTTTGACTGCTGCGATGGTGGTATAGTGGTGAGCATAGCTGCCTTCCAAGCAGTTGACCCGGGTTCGATTCCCGGCCATCGCAGAAGTATTGTGAATTGTGTCAGTTGTGTACAACAAGTGTCAGAGTTTCGCGGCTTTGTTCACAAATTGCTTTACCGAAAACGGTTTCTCGCCCGATCTTGCTTTGTCTGGACCACTGCGATAGTACATTAGTGGGGAGCATAGCTAGTATACTTGGGGACTTATGCTTTGCGGTCTATGGGTACACAACCTCTGCTCACAAAAGAGTTACATTTTTGGCTCAACAAGCGTCTACGTTTCACAACAATGCACATTTCATACAGTCATAGACAACTGGTCAAAACCAACTTATCGTGGAGTTTTATATGGACCCTTCAAAGGAACGTCCAGCATGTCGTTTGAGAAACCCTAGCGGCTGATGTACGCACACGCCGGTGGGTGTGAGCACTCTTGTTGGGGATGTAGCTCAGTGGTAAAACGCATGCTTTGCATGTATGAGGTCCTGGGTTCAATCCCCGGCATCTCCAGTAATTGGCCTTCATGGAATTTATGCTCATTGTTGCTGTTCAGCGTAAAAGCTTCCTCTACAACTGCTGCGCACACAGCAATGTGGCCTTTGGCTAAATGATTTATCAATACACCACTTTTCATCCTGCTTTGGCTGTAAAAGGAGGTGCACTATTCACTGTCAGACCACAGAGATAATACTGTAGTGCTAGGTAAACCTCAGGCCTTAAGCAAAATGACCTAGACTGCATTTTTCACTGCTGCGATGGTGGTATAGTGGTGAGCATAGCTGCCTTCCAAGCAGTTTACCCGGGTTCGATTCCCGGCCGTCGCAGAAGTATTGTGAATTCTGTCAGTTGTGTACAACAAGTGTCAGAGTTTCGCGGCTTTGTTCACAAATTGCTTTACCGAAAACGGTTTCTCGCCCGATCTTGCTTTGTCTGGACCACTGCGATAGTACATTAGTGGGGAGCATAGCTAGTATACTTGGGGACTTATGCTTTGCGGTCTATGGGTACACAACCTCTGCTCACAAAAGAGTTACATTTTTGGCTCAACAAGCGTCTATGTTTCACAACAATGCACATTTCATACAGTCATAGACAACTGGTCAAAACCAACTTATCGTGGAGTTTTATATGGACCCTTCAAAGGAACGTCCAGCATGTCGTTTGAGAAACCCTAGCGGCTGATGTACGCACACGTCGGTGGGTGTGAGCACTCTTGTTGGGGATGTAGCTCAGTGGTAGAGCGCATGCTTTGCATGTATGAGGCCCCGGGTCCAATCCCCGGCATCTCCAGTAATTGGCCTTCGTGGACTTTATGCTCATTGTTGCTGTTCAGCGTAAAAGCTACCTCTACAACTGCTGCGCACACAGCAATGTGGCCTTTGGCTAAATGATTTATCAATACACCACTTTTTATCCTGTTTTGGCTGTAAAAGGAGGTGCACTACTCACTGTCAGACCACAGAGATAATACTGTAGTGCTAGGTAAACCTCAGGCCTTAAGCAAAATGACCTAGACTGCATTTTTGACTGCTGCGATGGTGGTATAGTGGTGAGCATAGCTGCCTTCCAAGCAGTTGACCCGGGTTCGATTCCCGGCCATCGCAGAAGTATTGTGAATTGTGTCAGTTGTGTACAACAAGTGTCAGAGTTTCGTGGCTTTGTTCACAAATTGCTTTACCGAAAACGGTTTCTCGCCCGATCCTGCTTTGTCTGGAAAAGGAGTAGCACCACTGACTGTTAGACCACTGCGATAGTACCTTAGTGGGGAGCATAGCTAGTATACTAGGGGACTTATGCAACGCGGTCTATCGATACACTACCTCTGCTCACAAAAGAGTTACATTTTTGGCTCAACAAGTGTCTACGTTTCACGACAATGCACATTTCATACAGTCATAGACAACTGGTCAAAACCAACTTATCGTGGAGTTTTATATGGACCCTTCAAAGGAACGTCCAGCATGTCGTTTGAGAAACCCTAGCGGCTGATGTACGCACACGTCGGTGGGTGTGAGCACTCTTGTTGGGGATGTAGCTCAGTGGTAGAGCGCATGCTTTGCATGTATGAGGTCCTGGGTTCAATCCCCAGCATCTCCAGTAATTGGCCTTCATGGAATTTATGCTCATTGTTGCTGTTCAGCGTAAAAGCTTCCTCTACAACTGCTGCGCACACAGCAATGTGGCCTTTGGCTAAATGATTTATCAATACACCACTTTTCATCCTGCTTTGGCTGTAAAAGGAAGTGCACTACTCACTGTCAGACCACAGAGATAATACTGTAGTGCTAGGAAAACCTCGCAGAAGTATTGTGAATTGTGTCAGTTGTGTACAACAAGTGTCAGAGTTTCGCGGCTTTGTTCACAAATTGCTTTACCGAAAACGGTTTCTCGCCCGATCCTGCTTTGTCTGGAAAAGGAGTAGCACCACTGACTGTTAGACCACTGCGATAGTACCTTAGTGGGGAGCATAGCTAGTATACTAGGGGACTTATGCAACGCGGTCTATCGATACACTACCTCTGCTCACAAAAGAGTTACATTTTTGGCTCAACAAGTGTCTACGTTTCACGACAATGCACATTTCATACAGTCATAGACAACTGGTCAAAACCAACTTATCGTGGAGTTTTATATGGACCCTTCAAAGGAACGTCCAGCATGTCGTTTGAGAAACCCTAGCGGCTGATGTACGCACACGTCGGTGGGTGTGAGCACTCTTGTTGGGGATGTAGCTCAGTGGTAGAGCGCATGCTTTGCATTTATGAGGCCCCGGGTCCAATACCCGGCATCTCCAGTAATTGGCCTTCGTGGACTTTATGCTCATTGTTGCTGTTCAGCGTAAAAGCTACCTCTACAACTGCTGCGCACACAGCAATGTGGCCTTTGGCTAAATGATTTATCAATACACCACTTTTTATCCTGTTTTGGCTGTAAAAGGAGGTGCACTACTCACTGTCAGACCACTGAGATAATACTATAGTGCTAGGTAAACCTCAGGCCTTAAGCAAAATGACCTAGACTGCATTTTTGACTGCTGCGATGGTGGTATAGTGGTGAGCATAGTGCTAGGTAAACCTCAGGCCTTAAGCAAAATGACCTAGACTGCATTTTTGACTGCTGCGATGGTGGTATAGTGGTGAGCATAGCTGCCTTCCAAGCAGTTGACCCGGGTTCGATTCCCGGCCATCGCAGAAGTATTGTAAATTGTCTAAGTTGTGTACAACAAGTGTCAGAGTTTCGCAGCTTTGTTTACAAATTGCTTTACCGAAACGGTTTCTCGCCCAATCTTGCTTTGTCTGGACCACTGCGATAGTACATTAGTGGGGAGCATAGCTAGTATACTAGGGGACTTATGCTTTGCGGTCTATGGGTACACTACCTCTGCTCACAAAAGAGTTACATTTTTGGCTCAACAAGCGTCTACGTTTCACAACAATGCACATTTCATACAGTCATAGACAACTGGTCAAAACCAACTTATCGTGGAGTTTTATATGGACCCTTCAAAGGAACGTCCAGCATGTCGTTTGAGAAACCCTAGCGGCTGATGTACGCACACGCCGGTGGGTGTGAGCACTCTTGTTGGGGATGTAGCTCAGTGGTAGAGCGCATGCTTTGCATGTATGAGGTCCTGGGTTCAATCCCCAGCATCTCCAGTAATTGGCCTTCATGGAATTTATGCTCATTGTTGCTGTTCAGCGTAAAAGCTTCCTCTACAACTGCTGCGCACACAGCAATGTGGCCTTTGGCTAAATGATTTATCAATACACCACTTTTCATCCTGCTTTGGCTGTAAAAGGAGGTGCACTATTCACTGTCAGACCACAGAGATAATACTGTAGTGCTAGGTAAACCTCAGGCCTTAAGCAAAATGACCTAGACTGCATTTTTGACTGCTGCGATGGTGGTATAGTGGTGAGCATAGCTGCCTTCCAAGCAGTTGACCTGGGTTCGATTCCCGGCCATCGCAGAAGTGTTGTGAATTGTGTCAGTTGTGTACAACAAGTGTCAGAGTTTTGCGGCTTTGTTCACAAATTGCTTTACCGAAAACGGTTTCTCGCCCGATCCTGCTTTGTCTGGAAAAGGAGTAGCACCACTGACTGTTAGACCACTGCGATAGTACCTTAGTGGGGAGCATAGCTAGTATACTAGGGGACTTATGCAACGCGGTCTATCGATACACTACCTCTGCTCACAAAAGAGTTAAATTTTTGGCTTAACAAGTGTCTACGTTTCACGACAATGCACATTTCATACAGTCATAGACAACTGGTCAAAACCAACTTATCGTGGAGTTTTATATGGACCCTTCAAAGGAACGTCCAGTATGTCGTTTGAGAAACCCTAGTGGCTGATGTATGCACACTCCGGTGGGTGTGAGCACTCTTGTTGGGGATGTAGCCCAGTGGTAGAGCGCATGCTTTGCATGTATGAGGTCCTGGGTTCAATCCCCAGCATCTCCAGTAATTGGCCTTTGTGGACTTTATGCTCATTGTTGCTGTTCAGCGTAAAAGCTACCTCTACAACTGCTGCGCACACAGCAATGTGGCCTTTGGCTAAATGATTTATCAATACACCACTTTTTATCCTGTTTTGGCTGTAAAAGGAGGTGCACTACTCACTGTCAGACCACAGAGATAATACTGTAGTGCTAGGTAAACCTCAGGCCTTAAGCAAAATGACCTAGACTGCATTTTTGACTGCTGCGATGGTGGTATAGTGTTGAGCATAGCTGCCTTCCAAGCAGTTGACCTGGGTTCGATTCCCGGCCGTCGCAGAAGTATTGTAAATTGTCTAAGTTGTGTACAACAAGTGTCAGAGTTTCGCAGCTTTGTTCACAAATTGCTTTACCGAAACGGTTTCCTGCCCGATCTTGCTTTGTCTGGACCACTGCGATAGTACATTAGTGGGGAGCATAGCTAGTATACTTGGGGACTTATGCTTTGCGGTCTATGGGTACACTACCTCTGCTCACAGAAGAGTTACATTTTTGGCTCAACAAGTGTCTACGTTTCACAACAATGCACATTTCATACAGTCATAGACAACTGGTCAAAACCAACTTATCGTGGAGTTTTATATGGACCCTTCAAAGGAACGTCCAGCATGTCGTTTGAGAAACCCTAGTGGCTGATGTACGCACACGCCGGTGGGTGTGAGCACTCTTGTTGGGGATGTAGCTCAGTGGTAGAGCGCATGCTTTGCATGTATGAGGTCCTGGGTTCAATCCCCAGCATCTCCAGTAATTGGCCTTCATGGAGTTTATGCTCATTGTTGCTGTTCAGCGTAAAAGCTTCCTCTACAACTGCTGCGCACACAGCAATGTGGCCTTTGGCTAAATGATTTATCAATACACCACTTTTCATCCTGCTTTGGCTGTAAAAGGAGGTGCACTACTCACTGTCAGACCACAGAGATAATACTGTAGTGCTAGGTAAACCTCAGGCCTTAAGCAAAATGACCTAGACTGCATTTTTGACTGCCGCGATGGTGGTATAGTGGTGAGCATAGCTGCCTTCCAAGCAGTTGACCCGGGTTCGATTCCCGGCCATCGCAGAAGTATTGTGAATTGTGTCAGTTGTGTACAACAAGTGTCAGAGTTTCGCGGCTTTGTTCACAAATTGCTTTACCGAAAACGGTTTCTCGCCCGATCTTGCTTTGTCTGGACCACTGCGATAGTACATTAGTGGGGAGCATAGCTAGTATACTTGGGGACTTATGCTTTGCGGTCTATGGGTACACTACCTCTGCTCACAAAAGAGTTACATTTTTGGCTCAACAAGCGTCTACGTTTCACAACAATGCAGATTTCATACAGTCATAGACAACTGGTCAAAACCAACTTATCGTGGAGTTTTATATGGACCCTTCAAAGGAACGTCCTAGACTGCATTTTTGACTGCCGCGATGGTGGTATAGTGGTGAGCATAGCTGCCTTCCAAGCAGTTGACCCGGCTTCGATTCCCGGCCATCGCAGAAGTATTTGTTCAAAAATTGCTTTACCGAAAACGGTTTCTCGCCCGATCCTGCTTTGTCTGGAAAAGGAGTAGCACCACTGACTGTTAGACCACTGCGATAGTACCTTAGTGGGGAGCATAGCTAGTATACTAGGGGACTTATGCAGACTGCATTTTTGACTGCCGCGATGGTGGTATAGTGGTGAGCATAGCTGCCTTCCAAGCAGTTGACCCGGGTTCGATTCCCGGCCATCGCAGAAGTATTTGTTCAAAAATTGCTTTACCGAAAACGGTTTCTCGCCCGATCCTGCTTTGTCTGGAAAAGGAGTAGCACCACTGACTGTTAGACCACTGCGATAGTACCTTAGTGGGGAGCATAGCTAGTATACTAGGGGACTTATGCAACGCGGTCTATCGGTACACTACCTCTGCTCACAAAAGAGTTAAATTTTTGGCTTAACAAGTGTCTACGTTTCACGACAATGCACATTTCATACAGTCATAGACAACTGGTCAAAACCAACTTATCGTGGAGTTTTATATGGACCCTTCAAAGGAACGTCCAGCATGTCGTTTGAGAAACCCTAGCGGCTGATGTACGCACACGTCGGTGGGTGTGAGCACTCTTGTTGGGGATGTAGCTCAGTGGTAGAGCGCATGCTTTGCATGTATGAGGTCCTGGGTTCAATCCCTAGCATCTCCAGTAATTGGCCTTCGTGGAATTTATGCTCATTGTTGCTGTTCAGCGTAAAAGCTTCCTCTACAACTGCTGCGCACACAGCAATGTGGCCTTTGGCTAAATGATTTATCAATACACCACTTTTTATCCTGCTTTGGCTGTAAAAGGAGGTGCACTACTCACTGTCAGACCACTGAGATAATACTGTAGTGCTAGGTAAACCTCAGGCCTTAAGCAAAATGACCTAGACTGCATTTTTGACTGCTGCGATGGTGGTATAGTGTTGAGCATAGCTGCCTTCCAAGCAGTTGACCCGGGTTCGATTCCCGGCCGTCGCAGAAGTATTGTGAATTGTGTCAGTTGTGTACAACAAGTGTCAGAGTTTCGCGGCTTTGTTCACAAATTGCTTTACCGAAAACGGTTTCTCGCCCGATCTTGCTTTGTCTGGACCACTGCGATAGTACATTAGTGGGGAGCATAGCTAGTATACTTGGGGACTTATGCTTTGCGGTCTATGGGTACACTACCTCTGCTCACAAAAGAGTTACATTTTTGGCTCAACAAGCGTCTACGTTTCACAACAATGCACATTTCATACAGTCATAGACAACTGGTCAAAACCAACTTATCGTGGAGTTTTATATGGACCCTTCAAAGGAACGTCCAGCATGTCGTTTGAGAAACCCTAGCGGCTGATGTACGCACACGCCGGTGGGTGTGAGCACTCTTGTTGGGGATGTAGCTCAGTGGTAGAGCGCATGCTTTGCATGTATGAGGTCCTGGGTTCAATCCCCAGCATCTCCAGTAATTGGCCTTCATGGAATTTATGCTCGTTGTTGCTGTTCAGCGTAAAAGCTACCTCTACAACTGCTGCGCACACAGCAATGTGGCCTTTGGCTAAATGAATTATCAATACACCACTTTTTATCCTGTTTTGGCTGTAAAAGGAGGTGCACTACTCACTGTCAGACCACTGAGATAATACCTTAGTGCTAGGTAAACCTCAGGCCTTAAGCAAAATGACCTAGACTGCATTTTTGACTGCCGCGATGGTGGTATAGTGGTGAGCATAGCTGCCTTCCAAGCAGTTGACCCGGGTTCGTTTCCCGGCCATCGCAGAAGTATTGTGAATTGTGTCAGTTGTGTACAACAAGTGTCAGAGTTTCGCGGCTTTGTTCACAAATTGCTTTACCGAAAACGGTTTCTCGCCCGATCCTGCTTTGTCTGGACCACTGCGATAGTACATTAGTGGGGAGCATAGCTAGTATACTAGGGGACTTATGCAACGCGGTCTATTGGTACACTACCTCTGCTCACAAAAGAGTTAAATTTTTGGCTTAACAAGTGTCTACGTTTCACGACAATGCACATTTCATACAGTCATAGACAACTGGTCAAAACCAACTTATCGTGGAGTTTTATATGGACCCTTCAAAGGAACGTCCAGCATGTCGTTTGAGAAACCCTAGCGGCTGATGTACGCACACGTCGGTGGGTGTGAGCACTCTTGTTGGGGATGTAGCTCAGTGGTAGAGCGCATGCTTTGCATGTATGAGGCCCCGGGTCCAATCCCCGGCATCTCCAGTAATTGGCCTTCGTGGACTTTATGCTCATTGTTGCTGTTCAGCGTAAAAGCTTCCTCTACAACTGCTGCGCACACAGCAATGTGGCCTTTGGCTAAATGATTTATCAATACACCACTTTTCATCCTGCTTTGGCTGTAAAAGGAGGTGCACTACTCACTGTCAGACCACAGAGATAATACTGTAGTGCTAGGTAAACCTCAGGCCTTAAGCAAAATGACCTAGACTGCATTTTTGACTGCTGCGATGGTGGTATAGTGGTGAGCATAGCTGCCTTCCAAGCAGTTGACCCGGGTTCGATTCCCGGCCATCGCAGAAGTATTGTAAATTGTCTAAGTTGTGTACAACAAGTGTCAGAGTTTCGCAGCTTTGTTCACAAATTGCTTTACTGAAACGGTTTCTCGCCCGATCCTGCTTTGTCTGGAAAAGGAGTAGCACCACTTACTGTTAGACCACTGCGATAGTACCTTAGTGGGGAGCATAGCTAGTATACTAGGGGGCTTATGCAACGCGGCCTATCAATTCACTACCTCTGCTCACAAAAGAGTTAAATTTTTGGCTTAACAAGTGTCTACGTTTCACGACAATGCACATTTCATACAGTCATAGACAACTGGTCAAAACCAACTTATCGTGGAGTTTTATATGGACCCTTCAAAGGAACGTCCAGCATGTCGTTTGAGAAACCCTAGTGGCTGATGTACACACACGTCGGTGGGTGTGAGCACTCTTGTTGGGGATGTAGCTCAGTGGTAGAGCGCATGCTTTGCATGTATGAGGCCCCGGGTCCAATCCCCGGCATCTCCAGTAATTGGCCTTCGTGGACTTCATGCTCATTGTTGCTGTTCAGCGTAAAAGCTACCTCTATAACTGCTGCGCACACAGCAATGTGGCCTTTGGCTAAATGATTTATCAATACACCACTTTTTATCCTGTTTTGGCTGTAAAAGGAGGTGCACTACTCACTGTCAGACCACTGAGATAATACTGTAGTGCTAGGTAAACCTCAGGCCTTAAGCAAAATGACCTAGACTGCATTTTTGACTGCTGCGATGGTGGTATAGTGGTGAGCATAGCTGCCTTCCAAGCAGTTGACCCGGGTTCGATTCCCGGCCATCGCAGAAGTATAGTGAATTGTGTCAGTTGTGTACAACAAGTGTCAGAGTTTTGCGGCTTTGTTCACAAATTGCTTTACCGAAAACGGTTTCTCGCCCGATCTTGCTTTGTCTGGACCACTGCGATAGTACATTAGTGGGTAGCATAGCTAGTATACTTGGGGACTTATGCTTTGCGGTCTATGGGTACACTACCTCTGCTCACAAAAGAGTTACATTTTTGGCTCAACAAGCGTCTACGTTTCACAACAATGCACATTTCATACAGTCATAGACAACTGGTCAAAACCAACTTATCGTGGAGTTTTATATGGACCCTTCAAAGGAACGTCCAGCATGTCGTTTGAGAAACCCTAGTGGCTGATGTACGCACACGCCGGTGGGTGTGAGCACTCTTGTTGGGGATGTAGCTCAGTGGTAGAGCGCATGCTTTGCATGTATGAGGTCCTGGGTTCAATCCCCAGCATCTCCAGTAATTGGCCTTCGTGGACATTATGCTCATTGTTGCTGTTCAGCGTAAAAGCTTCCTCTACAACTGCTGCGCACACAGCAATGTGGCCTTTGGCTAAATGATTTATCAATACACCACTTTTCATCCTGCTTTGGCTGTAAAAGGAGGTGCACTACTCACTGTCAGACCACAGAGATAATACTGTAGTGCTAGGTAAACCTCAGGCCTTAAGCAAAATGACCTAGACTGCATTTTTGACTGCCGCGATGGTGGTATAGTGGTGAGCATAGCTGCCTTCCAAGCAGTTGACCCGGGTTCGATTCC
This sequence comes from Macropodus opercularis, assembly GCA_030770545.1. Taxonomy (NCBI): domain Eukaryota; kingdom Metazoa; phylum Chordata; class Actinopteri; order Anabantiformes; family Osphronemidae; genus Macropodus; species Macropodus opercularis. The sequence goes on along the minus strand of JAUCMP010000028.1, from coordinate 10,639,274 downwards.
CGGCCATCGCAGAAGTATTGTGAATTGTGTCGCAGAAGTGTTGTGAATTGTGTCATTTGTGTACAACAAGAGTCAGAGTTTCGCGGCTTTGTTCACAAATTGCTTTACCGAAAACGGTTTCTCGCCCGATCTTGCTTTGTCTGGACCACTGCGATAGTACATTAGTGGGGAGCATAGCTAGTATACTTGGGGACTTATGCTTTGCGGTCTATGGGTACACTACCTCTGCTCACAAAAGAGTTACATTTTTGGCTCAACAAGCGTCTACGTTTCACAACAATGCACATTTCATACAGTCATAGACAACTGGTCAAAACCAACTTATCGTGGAGTTTTATATGGACCCTTCAAAGGAACGTCCAGCATGTCGTTTGAGAAACCCTAGTGGCTGATGTACGCACACGCTGGTGGGTGTGAGCACTCTTGTTGGGGATGTAGCTCAGTGGTAGAGCGCATGCTTTGCATGTATGAGGTCCTGGGTTCAATCCCCAGCATCTCCAGTAATTGGCCTTCATGGAGTTTATGCTCATTGTTGCTGTTCAGCGTAAAAGCTTCCTCTACAACTGCTGCGCACACAGCAATGTGGCCTTTGGCTAAATGATTTATCAATACACCACTTTTCATCCTGCTTTGGCTGTAAAAGGAGGTGCACTATTCACTGTCAGACCACAGAGATAATACTGTAGTGCTAGGTAAACCTCAGGCCTTAAGCAAAATGACCTAGACTGCATTTTTGACTGCTGCGATGGTGGTATAGTGGTGAGCATAGCTGCCTTCCAAGCAGTTGACCCGGGTTCGATTCCCGGCCGTCGCAGAAGTATTGTAAATTGTCTAAGTTGTGTACAACAAGTGTCAGAGTTTCGCAGCTTTGTTCACAAATTGCTTTACCGAAACGGTTTCCTGCCCGATCTTGCTTTGTCTGGACCACTGCGATAGTACATTAGTGGGGAGCATAGCTAGTATACTTGGGGACTTATGCTTTGCGGTCTATGGGTACACTACCTCTGCTCACAGAAGAGTTACATTTTTGGCTCAACAAGTGTCTACGTTTCACGACAATGCACATTTCATACAGTCATAGACAACTGGTCAAAACCAACTTATCGTGGAGTTTTATATGGACCCTTCAAAGGAACGTCCAGCATGTCGTTTGAGAAACCCTAGTGGCTGATGTACACACACGTCGGTGGGTGTGAGCACTCTTGTTGGGGATGTAGCTCAGTGGTAGAGCGCATGCTTTGCATGTATGAGGCCCCGGGTCCAATCCCCGGCATCTCCAGTAATTGGCCTTCGTGGACTTCATGCTCATTGTTGCTGTTCAGCGTAAAAGCTACCTCTATAACTGCTGCGCACACAGCAATGTGGCCTTTGGCTAAATGATTTATCAATACACCACTTTTTATCCTGTTTTGGCTGTAAAAGGAGGTGCACTACTCACTGTCAGACCACTGAGATAATACTGTAGTGCTAGGTAAACCTCAGGCCTTAAGCAAAATGACCTAGACTGCATTTTTGACTGCTGCGATGGTGGTATAGTGGTGAGCATAGCTGCCTTCCAAGCAGTTGACCCGGGTTCGATTCCCGGCCATCGCAGAAGTATAGTGAATTGTGTCAGTTGTGTACAACAAGTGTCAGAGTTTTGCGGCTTTGTTCACAAATTGCTTTACCGAAAACGGTTTCTCGCCCGATCTTGCTTTGTCTGGACCACTGCGATAGTACATTAGTGGGTAGCATAGCTAGTATACTTGGGGACTTATGCTTTGCGGTCTATGGGTACACTACCTCTGCTCACAAAAGAGTTACATTTTTGGCTCAACAAGCGTCTACGTTTCACAACAATGCACATTTCATACAGTCATAGACAACTGGTCAAAACCAACTTATCGTGGAGTTTTATATGGACCCTTCAAAGGAACGTCCAGCATGTCGTTTGAGAAACCCTAGTGGCTGATGTACGCACACGCCGGTGGGTGTGAGCACTCTTGTTGGGGATGTAGCTCAGTGGTAGAGCGCATGCTTTGCATGTATGAGGTCCTGGGTTCAATCCCCAGCATCTCCAGTAATTGGCCTTCGTGGACATTATGCTCATTGTTGCTGTTCAGCGTAAAAGCTTCCTCTACAACTGCTGCGCACACAGCAATGTGGCCTTTGGCTAAATGATTTATCAATACACCACTTTTCATCCTGCTTTGGCTGTAAAAGGAGGTGCACTACTCACTGTCAGACCACAGAGATAATACTGTAGTGCTAGGAAAACCTCGCAGAAGTATTGTGAATTGTGTCAGTTGTGTACAACAAGTGTCAGAGTTTCGCGGCTTTGTTCACAAATTGCTTTACCGAAAACGGTTTCTCGCCCGATCCTGCTTTGTCTGGAAAAGGAGTAGCACCACTGACTGTTAGACCACTGCGATAGTACCTTAGTGGGGAGCATAGCTAGTATACTAGGGGACTTATGCAACGCGGTCTATCGATACACTACCTCTGCTCACAAAAGAGTTACATTTTTGGCTCAACAAGTGTCTACGTTTCACGACAATGCACATTTCATACAGTCATAGACAACTGGTCAAAACCAACTTATCGTGGAGTTTTATATGGACCCTTCAAAGGAACGTCCAACATGTCGTTTGAGAAACCCTAGCGGCTGATGTACGCACACGTCGGTGGGTGTGAGCACTCTTGTTGGGGATGTAGCTCAGTGGTAGAGCGCATGCTTTGCATGTATGAGGCCCCGGGTCCAATCCCCGGCATCTCCAGTAATTGGCCTTCGTGGACTTTATGCTCATTGTTGCTGTTCAGCGTAAAAGCTTCCTCTACAACTGCTGCGCACACAGCAATGTGGCCTTTGGCTAAATGATTTATCAATACACCACTTTTCATCCTGCTTTGGCTGTAAAAGGAGGTGCACTATTCACTGTCAGACCACAGAGATAATACTGTAGTGCTAGGTAAACCTCAGGCCTTAAGCAAAATGACCTAGACTGCATTTTTGACTGCTGCGATGGTGGTATAGTGTTGAGCATAGCTGCCTTCCAAGCAGTTGACCTGGGTTCGATTCCCGGCCGTCGCAGAAGTATTGTAAATTGTCTAAGTTGTGTACAACAAGTGTCAGAGTTTCGCAGCTTTGTTCACAAATTGCTTTACCGAAAACGGTTTCTCGCCCGATCTTGCTTTGTCTGGACCACTGCGATAGTACATTAGTGGGTAGCATAGCTAGTATACTTGGGGACTTATGCTTTGCGGTCTATGGGTACACTACCTCTGCTCACAAAAGAGTTACATTTTTGGCTCAACAAGCGTCTACGTTTCACAACAATGCACATTTCATACAGTCATAGACAACTGGTCAAAACCAACTTATCGTGGAGTTTTATATGGACCCTTCAAAGGAACGTCCAGCATGTCGTTTGAGAAACCCTAGTGGCTGATGTACGCACACGCCGGTGGGTGTGAGCACTCTTGTTGGGGATGTAGCTCAGTGGTAGAGCGCATGCTTTGCATGTATGAGGTCCTGGGTTCAATCCCCAGCATCTCCAGTAATTGGCCTTCGTGGACATTATGCTCATTGTTGCTGTTCAGCGTAAAAGCTTCCTCTACAACTGCTGCGCACACAGCAATGTGGCCTTTGGCTAAATGATTTATCAATACACCACTTTTCATCCTGCTTTGGCTGTAAAAGGAGGTGCACTACTCACTGTCAGACCACAGAGATAATACTGTAGTGCTAGGTAAACCTCAGGCCTTAAGCAAAATGACCTAGACTGCATTTTTGACTGCCGCGATGGTGGTATAGTGGTGAGCATAGCTGCCTTCCAAGCAGTTGACCCGGGTTCGATTCCCGGCCATCGCAGAAGTATTGTGAATTGTGTCGCAGAAGTGTTGTGAATTGTGTCATTTGTGTACAACAAGAGTCAGAGTTTCGCGGCTTTGTTCACAAATTGCTTTACCGAAAACGGTTTCTCGCCCGATCTTGCTTTGTCTGGACCACTGCGATAGTACATTAGTGGGGAGCATAGCTAGTATACTTGGGGACTTATGCTTTGCGGTCTATGGGTACACTACCTCTGCTCACAAAAGAGTTACATTTTTGGCTCAACAAGCGTTTACGTTTCACAACAATGCACATTTCATACAGTCATAGACAACTGGTCAAAACCAACTTATCGTGGAGTTTTATATGGACCCTTCAAAGGAACGTCCAGCATGTCGTTTGAGAAACCCTAGTGGCTGATGTACGCACACGCCGGTGGGTGTGAGCACTCTTGTTGGGGATGTAGCTCAGTGGTAGAGCGCATGCTTTGCATGTATGAGGTCCTGGGTTCAATCCCCAGCATCTCCAGTAATTGGCCTTCATGGAGTTTATGCTCATTGTTGCTGTTCAGCGTAAAAGCTTCCTCTACAACTGCTGCGCACACAGCAATGTGGCCTTTGGCTAAATGATTTATCAATACACCACTTTTCATCCTGCTTTGGCTGTAAAAGGAGGTGCACTATTCACTGTCAGACCACAGAGATAATACTGTAGTGCTAGGTAAACCTCAGGCCTTAAGCAAAATGACCTAGACTGCATTTTTGACTGCTGCGATGGTGGTATAGTGGTGAGCATAGCTGCCTTCCAAGCAGTTGACCCGGGTTCGATTCCCGGCCGTCGCAGAAGTATTGTAAATTGTCTAAGTTGTGTACAACAAGTGTCAGAGTTTCGCGGCTTTGTTCACAAATTGCTTTACCGAAAACGGTTTCTCGCCCGATCTTGCTTTGTCTGGACCACTGCGATAGTACATTAGTGGGGAGCATAGCTAGTATACTTGGGGACTTATGCTTTGCGGTCTATGGGTACACTACCTCTGCTCACAAAAGAGTTACATTTTTGGCTCAACAAGCGTCTACGTTTCACAACAATGCAGATTTCATACAGTCATAGACAACTGGTCAAAACCAACTTATCGTGGAGTTTTATATGGACCCTTCAAAGGAACGTCCTAGACTGCATTTTTGACTGCCGCGATGGTGGTATAGTGGTGAGCATAGCTGCCTTCCAAGCAGTTGACCCGGCTTCGATTCCCGGCCATCGCAGAAGTATTTGTTCAAAAATTGCTTTACCGAAAACGGTTTCTCGCCCGATCCTGCTTTGTCTGGAAAAGGAGTAGCACCACTGACTGTTAGACCACTGCGATAGTACCTTAGTGGGGAGCATAGCTAGTATACTAGGGGACTTATGCAGACTGCATTTTTGACTGCCGCGATGGTGGTATAGTGGTGAGCATAGCTGCCTTCCAAGCAGTTGACCCGGGTTCGATTCCCGGCCATCGCAGAAGTATTTGTTCAAAAATTGCTTTACCGAAAACGGTTTCTCGCCCGATCCTGCTTTGTCTGGAAAAGGAGTAGCACCACTGACTGTTAGACCACTGCGATAGTACCTTAGTGGGGAGCATAGCTAGTATACTAGGGGACTTATGCAACGCGGTCTATCGGTACACTACCTCTGCTCACAAAAGAGTTAAATTTTTGGCTTAACAAGTGTCTACGTTTCACGACAATGCACATTTCATACAGTCATAGACAACTGGTCAAAACCAACTTATCGTGGAGTTTTATATGGACCCTTCAAAGGAACGTCCAGCATGTCGTTTGAGAAACCCTAGCGGCTGATGTACGCACACGTCGGTGGGTGTGAGCACTCTTGTTGGGGATGTAGCTCAGTGGTAGAGCGCATGCTTTGCATGTATGAGGTCCTGGGTTCAATCCCTAGCATCTCCAGTAATTGGCCTTCGTGGAATTTATGCTCATTGTTGCTGTTCAGCGTAAAAGCTTCCTCTACAACTGCTGCGCACACAGCAATGTGGCCTTTGGCTAAATGATTTATCAATACACCACTTTTTATCCTGCTTTGGCTGTAAAAGGAGGTGCACTACTCACTGTCAGACCACTGAGATAATACTGTAGTGCTAGGTAAACCTCAGGCCTTAAGCAAAATGACCTAGACTGCATTTTTGACTGCTGCGATGGTGGTATAGTGTTGAGCATAGCTGCCTTCCAAGCAGTTGACCCGGGTTCGATTCCCGGCCGTCGCAGAAGTATTGTGAATTGTGTCAGTTGTGTACAACAAGTGTCAGAGTTTCGCGGCTTTGTTCACAAATTGCTTTACCGAAAACGGTTTCTCGCCCGATCTTGCTTTGTCTGGACCACTGCGATAGTACATTAGTGGGGAGCATAGCTAGTATACTTGGGGACTTATGCTTTGCGGTCTATGGGTACACTACCTCTGCTCACAAAAGAGTTACATTTTTGGCTCAACAAGCGTCTACGTTTCACAACAATGCACATTTCATACAGTCATAGACAACTGGTCAAAACCAACTTATCGTGGAGTTTTATATGGACCCTTCAAAGGAACGTCCAGCATGTCGTTTGAGAAACCCTAGCGGCTGATGTACGCACACGCCGGTGGGTGTGAGCACTCTTGTTGGGGATGTAGCTCAGTGGTAGAGCGCATGCTTTGCATGTATGAGGTCCTGGGTTCAATCCCCAGCATCTCCAGTAATTGGCCTTCATGGAATTTATGCTCGTTGTTGCTGTTCAGCGTAAAAGCTACCTCTACAACTGCTGCGCACACAGCAATGTGGCCTTTGGCTAAATGAATTATCAATACACCACTTTTTATCCTGTTTTGGCTGTAAAAGGAGGTGCACTACTCACTGTCAGACCACTGAGATAATACCTTAGTGCTAGGTAAACCTCAGGCCTTAAGCAAAATGACCTAGACTGCATTTTTGACTGCCGCGATGGTGGTATAGTGGTGAGCATAGCTGCCTTCCAAGCAGTTGACCCGGGTTCGTTTCCCGGCCATCGCAGAAGTATTGTGAATTGTGTCAGTTGTGTACAACAAGTGTCAGAGTTTCGCGGCTTTGTTCACAAATTGCTTTACCGAAAACGGTTTCTCGCCCGATCCTGCTTTGTCTGGACCACTGCGATAGTACATTAGTGGGGAGCATAGCTAGTATACTAGGGGACTTATGCAACGCGGTCTATTGGTACACTACCTCTGCTCACAAAAGAGTTAAATTTTTGGCTTAACAAGTGTCTACGTTTCACGACAATGCACATTTCATACAGTCATAGACAACTGGTCAAAACCAACTTATCGTGGAGTTTTATATGGACCCTTCAAAGGAACGTCCAGCATGTCGTTTGAGAAACCCTAGCGGCTGATGTACGCACACGTCGGTGGGTGTGAGCACTCTTGTTGGGGATGTAGCTCAGTGGTAGAGCGCATGCTTTGCATGTATGAGGCCCCGGGTCCAATCCCCGGCATCTCCAGTAATTGGCCTTCGTGGACTTTATGCTCATTGTTGCTGTTCAGCGTAAAAGCTTCCTCTACAACTGCTGCGCACACAGCAATGTGGCCTTTGGCTAAATGATTTATCAATACACCACTTTTCATCCTGCTTTGGCTGTAAAAGGAGGTGCACTACTCACTGTCAGACCACAGAGATAATACTGTAGTGCTAGGTAAACCTCAGGCCTTAAGCAAAATGACCTAGACTGCATTTTTGACTGCTGCGATGGTGGTATAGTGGTGAGCATAGCTGCCTTCCAAGCAGTTGACCCGGGTTCGATTCCCGGCCATCGCAGAAGTATTGTAAATTGTCTAAGTTGTGTACAACAAGTGTCAGAGTTTCGCAGCTTTGTTCACAAATTGCTTTACTGAAACGGTTTCTCGCCCGATCCTGCTTTGTCTGGAAAAGGAGTAGCACCACTTACTGTTAGACCACTGCGATAGTACCTTAGTGGGGAGCATAGCTAGTATACTAGGGGGCTTATGCAACGCGGCCTATCAATTCACTACCTCTGCTCACAAAAGAGTTAAATTTTTGGCTTAACAAGTGTCTACGTTTCACGACAATGCACATTTCATACAGTCATAGACAACTGGTCAAAACCAACTTATCGTGGAGTTTTATATGGACCCTTCAAAGGAACGTCCAGCATGTCGTTTGAGAAACCCTAGTGGCTGATGTACACACACGTCGGTGGGTGTGAGCACTCTTGTTGGGGATGTAGCTCAGTGGTAGAGCGCATGCTTTGCATGTATGAGGCCCCGGGTCCAATCCCCGGCATCTCCAGTAATTGGCCTTCGTGGACTTCATGCTCATTGTTGCTGTTCAGCGTAAAAGCTACCTCTATAACTGCTGCGCACACAGCAATGTGGCCTTTGGCTAAATGATTTATCAATACACCACTTTTTATCCTGTTTTGGCTGTAAAAGGAGGTGCACTACTCACTGTCAGACCACTGAGATAATACTGTAGTGCTAGGTAAACCTCAGGCCTTAAGCAAAATGACCTAGACTGCATTTTTGACTGCTGCGATGGTGGTATAGTGGTGAGCATAGCTGCCTTCCAAGCAGTTGACCCGGGTTCGATTCCCGGCCATCGCAGAAGTATAGTGAATTGTGTCAGTTGTGTACAACAAGTGTCAGAGTTTTGCGGCTTTGTTCACAAATTGCTTTACCGAAAACGGTTTCTCGCCCGATCTTGCTTTGTCTGGACCACTGCGATAGTACATTAGTGGGTAGCATAGCTAGTATACTTGGGGACTTATGCTTTGCGGTCTATGGGTACACTACCTCTGCTCACAAAAGAGTTACATTTTTGGCTCAACAAGCGTCTACGTTTCACAACAATGCACATTTCATACAGTCATAGACAACTGGTCAAAACCAACTTATCGTGGAGTTTTATATGGACCCTTCAAAGGAACGTCCAGCATGTCGTTTGAGAAACCCTAGTGGCTGATGTACGCACACGCCGGTGGGTGTGAGCACTCTTGTTGGGGATGTAGCTCAGTGGTAGAGCGCATGCTTTGCATGTATGAGGTCCTGGGTTCAATCCCCAGCATCTCCAGTAATTGGCCTTCGTGGACATTATGCTCATTGTTGCTGTTCAGCGTAAAAGCTTCCTCTACAACTGCTGCGCACACAGCAATGTGGCCTTTGGCTAAATGATTTATCAATACACCACTTTTCATCCTGCTTTGGCTGTAAAAGGAGGTGCACTACTCACTGTCAGACCACAGAGATAATACTGTAGTGCTAGGTAAACCTCAGGCCTTAAGCAAAATGACCTAGACTGCATTTTTGACTGCCGCGATGGTGGTATAGTGGTGAGCATAGCTGCCTTCCAAGCAGTTGACCCGGGTTCGATTCCCGGCCATCGCAGAAGTATTGTGAATTGTGTCGCAGAAGTGTTGTGAATTGTGTCATTTGTGTACAACAAGAGTCAGAGTTTCGCGGCTTTGTTCACAAATTGCTTTACCGAAAACGGTTTCTCGCCCGATCTTGCTTTGTCTGGACCACTGCGATAGTACATTAGTGGGGAGCATAGCTAGTATACTTGGGGACTTATGCTTTGCGGTCTATGGGTACACTACCTCTGCTCACAAAAGAGTTACATTTTTGGCTCAACAAGCGTCTACGTTTCACAACAATGCACATTTCATACAGTCATAGACAACTGGTCAAAACCAACTTATCGTGGAGTTTTATATGGACCCTTCAAAGGAACGTCCAGCATGTCGTTTGAGAAACCCTAGTGGCTGATGTACGCACACGCTGGTGGGTGTGAGCACTCTTGTTGGGGATGTAGCTCAGTGGTAGAGCGCATGCTTTGCATGTATGAGGTCCTGGGTTCAATCCCCAGCATCTCCAGTAATTGGCCTTCATGGAGTTTATGCTCATTGTTGCTGTTCAGCGTAAAAGCTTCCTCTACAACTGCTGCGCACACAGCAATGTGGCCTTTGGCTAAATGATTTATCAATACACCACTTTTCATCCTGCTTTGGCTGTAAAAGGAGGTGCACTATTCACTGTCAGACCACAGAGATAATACTGTAGTGCTAGGTAAACCTCAGGCCTTAAGCAAAATGACCTAGACTGCATTTTTGACTGCTGCGATGGTGGTATAGTGGTGAGCATAGCTGCCTTCCAAGCAGTTGACCCGGGTTCGATTCCCGGCCGTCGCAGAAGTATTGTAAATTGTCTAAGTTGTGTACAACAAGTGTCAGAGTTTCGCAGCTTTGTTCACAAATTGCTTTACCGAAACGGTTTCCTGCCCGATCTTGCTTTGTCTGGACCACTGCGATAGTACATTAGTGGGGAGCATAGCTAGTATACTTGGGGACTTATGCTTTGCGGTCTATGGGTACACTACCTCTGCTCACAGAAGAGTTACATTTTTGGCTCAACAAGTGTCTACGTTTCACGACAATGCACATTTCATACAGTCATAGACAACTGGTCAAAACCAACTTATCGTGGAGTTTTATATGGACCCTTCAAAGGAACGTCCAGCATGTCGTTTGAGAAACCCTAGTGGCTGATGTACACACACGTCGGTGGGTGTGAGCACTCTTGTTGGGGATGTAGCTCAGTGGTAGAGCGCATGCTTTGCATGTATGAGGCCCCGGGTCCAATCCCCGGCATCTCCAGTAATTGGCCTTCGTGGACTTCATGCTCATTGTTGCTGTTCAGCGTAAAAGCTACCTCTATAACTGCTGCGCACACAGCAATGTGGCCTTTGGCTAAATGATTTATCAATACACCACTTTTTATCCTGTTTTGGCTGTAAAAGGAGGTGCACTACTCACTGTCAGACCACTGAGATAATACTGTAGTGCTAGGTAAACCTCAGGCCTTAAGCAAAATGACCTAGACTGCATTTTTGACTGCTGCGATGGTGGTATAGTGGTGAGCATAGCTGCCTTCCAAGCAGTTGACCCGGGTTCGATTCCCGGCCATCGCAGAAGTATAGTGAATTGTGTCAGTTGTGTACAACAAGTGTCAGAGTTTTGCGGCTTTGTTCACAAATTGCTTTACCGAAAACGGTTTCTCGCCCGATCTTGCTTTGTCTGGACCACTGCGATAGTACATTAGTGGGTAGCATAGCTAGTATACTTGGGGACTTATGCTTTGCGGTCTATGGGTACACTACCTCTGCTCACAAAAGAGTTACATTTTTGGCTCAACAAGCGTCTACGTTTCACAACAATGCACATTTCATACAGTCATAGACAACTGGTCAAAACCAACTTATCGTGGAGTTTTATATGGACCCTTCAAAGGAACGTCCAGCATGTCGTTTGAGAAACCCTAGTGGCTGATGTACGCACACGCCGGTGGGTGTGAGCACTCTTGTTGGGGATGTAGCTCAGTGGTAGAGCGCATGCTTTGCATGTATGAGGTCCTGGGTTCAATCCCCAGCATCTCCAGTAATTGGCCTTCGTGGACATTATGCTCATTGTTGCTGTTCAGCGTAAAAGCTTCCTCTACAACTGCTGCGCACACAGCAATGTGGCCTTTGGCTAAATGATTTATCAATACACCACTTTTCATCCTGCTTTGGCTGTAAAAGGAGGTGCACTACTCACTGTCAGACCACAGAGATAATACTGTAGTGCTAGGAAAACCTCGCAGAAGTATTGTGAATTGTGTCAGTTGTGTACAACAAGTGTCAGAGTTTCGCGGCTTTGTTCACAAATTGCTTTACCGAAAACGGTTTCTCGCCCGATCCTGCTTTGTCTGGAAAAGGAGTAGCACCACTGACTGTTAGACCACTGCGATAGTACCTTAGTGGGGAGCATAGCTAGTATACTAGGGGACTTATGCAACGCGGTCTATCGATACACTACCTCTGCTCACAAAAGAGTTACATTTTTGGCTCAACAAGTGTCTACGTTTCACGACAATGCACATTTCATACAGTCATAGACAACTGGTCAAAACCAACTTATCGTGGAGTTTTATATGGACCCTTCAAAGGAACGTCCAACATGTCGTTTGAGAAACCCTAGCGGCTGATGTACGCACACGTCGGTGGGTGTGAGCACTCTTGTTGGGGATGTAGCTCAGTGGTAGAGCGCATGCTTTGCATGTATGAGGCCCCGGGTCCAATCCCCGGCATCTCCAGTAATTGGCCTTCGTGGACTTTATGCTCATTGTTGCTGTTCAGCGTAAAAGCTTCCTCTACAACTGCTGCGCACACAGCAATGTGGCCTTTGGCTAAATGATTTATCAATACACCACTTTTCATCCTGCTTTGGCTGTAAAAGGAGGTGCACTATTCACTGTCAGACCACAGAGATAATACTGTAGTGCTAGGTAAACCTCAGGCCTTAAGCAAAATGACCTAGACTGCATTTTTGACTGCTGCGATGGTGGTATAGTGTTGAGCATAGCTGCCTTCCAAGCAGTTGACCTGGGTTCGATTCCCGGCCGTCGCAGAAGTATTGTAAATTGTCTAAGTTGTGTACAACAAGTGTCAGAGTTTCGCAGCTTTGTTCACAAATTGCTTTACCGAAAACGGTTTCTCGCCCGATCTTGCTTTGTCTGGACCACTGCGATAGTACATTAGTGGGTAGCATAGCTAGTATACTTGGGGACTTATGCTTTGCGGTCTATGGGTACACTACCTCTGCTCACAAAAGAGTTACATTTTTGGCTCAACAAGCGTCTACGTTTCACAACAATGCACATTTCATACAGTCATAGACAACTGGTCAAAACCAACTTATCGTGGAGTTTTATATGGACCCTTCAAAGGAACGTCCAGCATGTCGTTTGAGAAACCCTAGTGGCTGATGTACGCACACGCCGGTGGGTGTGAGCACTCTTGTTGGGGATGTAGCTCAGTGGTAGAGCGCATGCTTTGCATGTATGAGGTCCTGGGTTCAATCCCCAGCATCTCCAGTAATTGGCCTTCGTGGACATTATGCTCATTGTTGCTGTTCAGCGTAAAAGCTTCCTCTACAACTGCTGCGCACACAGCAATGTGGCCTTTGGCTAAATGATTTATCAATACACCACTTTTCATCCTGCTTTGGCTGTAAAAGGAGGTGCACTACTCACTGTCAGACCACAGAGATAATACTGTAGTGCTAGGTAAACCTCAGGCCTTAAGCAAAATGACCTAGACTGCATTTTTGACTGCCGCGATGGTGGTATAGTGGTGAGCATAGCTGCCTTCCAAGCAGTTGACCCGGGTTCGATTCCCGGCCATCGCAGAAGTATTGTGAATTGTGTCGCAGAAGTGTTGTGAATTGTGTCATTTGTGTACAACAAGAGTCAGAGTTTCGCGGCTTTGTTCACAAATTGCTTTACCGAAAACGGTTTCTCGCCCGATCTTGCTTTGTCTGGACCACTGCGATAGTACATTAGTGGGGAGCATAGCTAGTATACTTGGGGACTTATGCTTTGCGGTCTATGGGTACACTACCTCTGCTCACAAAAGAGTTACATTTTTGGCTCAACAAGCGTTTACGTTTCACAACAATGCACATTTCATACAGTCATAGACAACTGGTCAAAACCAACTTATCGTGGAGTTTTATATGGACCCTTCAAAGGAACGTCCTAGACTGCATTTTTGACTGCCGCGATGGTGGTATAGTGGTGAGCATAGCTGCCTTCCAAGCAGTTGACCCGGCTTCGATTCCCGGCCATCGCAGAAGTATTTGTTCAAAAATTGCTTTACCGAAAACGGTTTCTCGCCCGATCCTGCTTTGTCTGGAAAAGGAGTAGCACCACTGACTGTTAGACCACTGCGATAGTACCTTAGTGGGGAGCATAGCTAGTATACTAGGGGACTTATGCAGACTGCATTTTTGACTGCCGCGATGGTGGTATAGTGGTGAGCATAGCTGCCTTCCAAGCAGTTGACCCGGGTTCGATTCCCGGCCATCGCAGAAGTATTTGTTCACAAATTGCTTTACCGAAAACGGTTTCTCGCCCGATCCTGCTTTGTCTGGAAAAGGAGTAGCACCACTGACTGTTAGACCACTGCGATAGTACCTTAGTGGGGAGCATAGCTAGTATACTAGGGGACTTATGCAACGCGGTCTATCGATACACTACCTCTGCTCACAAAAGAGTTACATTTTTGGCTCAACAAGTGTCTACGTTTCACGACAATGCACATTTCATACAGTCATAGACAACTGGTCAAAACCAACTTATCGTGGAGTTTTATATGGACCCTTCAAAGGAACGTCCAACATGTCGTTTGAGAAACCCTAGCGGCTGATGTACGCACACGTCGGTGGGTGTGAGCACTCTTGTTGGGGATGTAGCTCAGTGGTAGAGCGCATGCTTTGCATGTATGAGGCCCCGGGTCCAATCCCCGGCATCTCCAGTAATTGGCCTTCGTGGACTTTATGCTCATTGTTGCTGTTCAGCGTAAAAGCTTCCTCTACAACTGCTGCGCACACAGCAATGTGGCCTTTGGCTAAATGATTTATCAATACACCACTTTTCATCCTGCTTTGGCTGTAAAAGGAGGTGCACTATTCACTGTCAGACCACAGAGATAATACTGTAGTGCTAGGTAAACCTCAGGCCTTAAGCAAAATGACCTAGACTGCATTTTTGACTGCTGCGATGGTGGTATAGTGTTGAGCATAGCTGCCTTCCAAGCAATTGACCTGGGTTCGATTCCCGGCCGTCGCAGAAGTATTGTAAATTGTCTAAGTTGTGTACAACAAGTGTCAGAGTTTCGCAGCTTTGTTCACAAATTGCTTTACCGAAACGGTTTCCTGCCCGATCTTGCTTTGTCTGGACCACTGCGATAGTACATTAGTGGGGAGCATAGCTAGTATACTTGGGGACTTATGCTTTGCGGTCTATGGGTACACTACCTCTGCTCACAGAAGAGTTACATTTTTGGCTCAACAAGTGTCTACGTTTCACAACAATGCACATTTCATACAGTCATAGACAACTGGTCAAAACCAACTTATCGTGGAGTTTTATATGGACCCTTCAAAGGAACGTCCAGCATGTCGTTTGAGAAACCCTAGCGGCTGATGTACGCACACGTCGGTGGGTGTGAGCACTCTTGTTGGGGATGTAGCTCAGTGGTAGAGCGCATGCTTTGCATGTATGAGGTCCTGGGTTCAATCCCTAGCATCTCCAGTAATTGGCCTTCGTGGAATTTATGCTCATTGTTGCTGTTCAGCGTAAAAGCTTCCTCTACAACTGCTGCGCACACAGCAATGTGGCCTTTGGCTAAATGATTTATCAATACACCACTTTTTATCCTGCTTTGGCTGTAAAAGGAGGTGCACTACTCACTGTCAGACCACTGAGATAATACTGTAGTGCTAGGTAAACCTCAGGCCTTAAGCAAAATGACCTAGACTGCATTTTTGACTGCTGCGATGGTGGTATAGTGGTGAGCATAGCTGCCTTCCAAGCAGTTGACCCGGGTTCGATTCCCGGCCGTCGCAGAAGTATTGTGAATTGTGTCAGTTGTGTACAACAAGTGTCAGAGTTTCGCGGCTTTGTTCACAAATTGCTTTACCGAAAACGGTTTCTCGCCCGATCTTGCTTTGTCTGGACCACTGCGATAGTACATTAGTGGGGAGCATAGCTAGTATACTTGGGGACTTATGCTTTGCGGTCTATGGGTACACTACCTCTGCTCACAAAAAAGTTACATTTTTGGCTCAACAAGCGTCTACGTTTCACAACAATGCACATTTCATACAGTCATAGACAACTGGTCAAAACCAACTTATCGTGGAGTTTTATATGGACCCTTCAAAGGAACGTCCTAGACTGCATTTTTGACTGCCGCGATGGTGGTATAGTGGTGAGCATAGCTGCCTTCCAAGCAGTTGACCCGGGTTCGATTCCCGGCCATCGCAGAAGTATTTGTTCAAAAATTGCTTTACCGAAAACGGTTTCTCGCCCGATCCTGCTTTGTCTGGAAAAGGAGTAGCACCACTGACTGTTAGACCACTGCGATAGTACCTTAGTGGGGAGCATAGCTAGTATACTAGGGGACTTATGCAGACTGCATTTTTGACTGCCGCGATGGTGGTATAGTGGTGAGCATAGCTGCCTTCCAAGCAGTTGACCCGGGTTCGATTCCCGGCCATCGCAGAAGTATTTGTTCAAAAATTGCTTTACCGAAAACGGTTTCTCGCCCGATCCTGCTTTGTCTGGAAAAGGAGTAGCACCACTGACTGTTAGACCACTGCGATAGTACCTTAGTGGGGAGCATAGCTAGTATACTTGGGGACTTATGCTTTGCGGTCTATGGGTACACTACCTCTGCTCACAAAAGACTTACATTTTTGGCTCAACAAGTGTCTACGTTTCACGACAATGCACATTTCATACAGTCATAGACAACTGGTCAAAACCAACTTATCGTGGAGTTTTATATGGACCCTTCAAAGGAACGTCCAACATGTCGTTTGAGAAACCCTAGCGGCTGATGTACGCACACGTCGGTGGGTGTGAGCACTCTTGTTGGGGATGTAGCTCAGTGGTAGAGCGCATGCTTTGCATGTATGAGGCCCCGGGTCCAATCCCCGGCATCTCCAGTAATTGGCCTTCGTGGACTTTATGCTCATTGTTGCTGTTCAGCGTAAAAGCTTCCTCTACAACTGCTGCGCACACAGCAATGTGGCCTTTGGCTAAATGATTTATCAATACACCACTTTTCATCCTGCTTTGGCTGTAAAAGGAGGTGCACTACTCACTGTCAGACCACAGAGATAATACTGTAGTGCTAGGTAAACCTCAGGCCTTAAGCAAAATGACCTAGACTGCATTTTTGACTGCTGCGATGGTGGTATAGTGGTGAGCATAGCTGCCTTCCAAGCAGTTGACCCGGGTTCGATTCCCGGCCGTCGCAGAAGTATTGTAAATTGTCTAAGTTGTGTACAACAAGTGTCAGAGTTTCGCAGCTTTGTTCACAAATTGCTTTACCGAAAACGGTTTCTCGCCCGATCTTGCTTTGTCTGGACCACTGCGATAGTACATTAGTGGGGAGCATAGCTAGTATACTTGGGGACTTATGCTTTGCGGTCTATGGGTACACTACCTCTGCTCACAGAAGAGTTACATTTTTGGCTCAACAAGTGTCTACGTTTCACAACAATGCACATTTCATACAGTCATAGACAACTGGTCAAAACCAACTTATCGTGGAGTTTTATATGGACCCTTCAAAGGAACGTCCTAGACTGCATTTTTGACTGCCGCGATGGTGGTATAGTGGTGAGCATAGCTGCCTTCCAAGCAGTTGACCCGGCTTCGATTCCCGGCCATCGCAGAAGTATTTGTTCAAAAATTGCTTTACCGAAAACGGTTTCTCGCCCGATCCTGCTTTGTCTGGAAAAGGAGTAGCACCACTGACTGTTAGACCACTGCGATAGTACCTTAGTGGGGAGCATAGCTAGTATACTAGGGGACTTATGCAGACTGCATTTTTGACTGCCGCGATGGTGGTATAGTGGTGAGCATAGCTGCCTTCCAAGCAGTTGACCCGGGTTCGATTCCTGGCCATCGCAGAAGTATTTGTTCACAAATTGCTTTACCGAAAACGGTTTCTCGCCCGATCCTGCTTTGTCTGGAAAAGGAGTAGCACCACTGACTGTTAGACCACTGCGATAGTACCTTAGTGGGGAGCATAGCTAGTATACTAGGGGACTTATGCAACGCGGTCTATCGATACACTACCTCTGCTCACAAAAGAGTTACATTTTTGGCTCAACAAGTGTCTACGTTTCACGACAATGCACATTTCATACAGTCATAGACAACTGGTCAAAACCAACTTATCGTGGAGTTTTATATGGACCCTTCAAAGGAACGTCCAACATGTCGTTTGAGAAACCCTAGCGGCTGATGTACGCACACGTCGGTGGGTGTGAGCACTCTTGTTGGGGATGTAGCTCAGTGGTAGAGCGCATGCTTTGCATGTATGAGGCCCCGGGTCCAATCCCCGGCATCTCCAGTAATTGGCCTTCGTGGACTTTATGCTCATTGTTGCTGTTCAGCGTAAAAGCTTCCTCTACAACTGCTGCGCACACAGCAATGTGGCCTTTGGCTAAATGATTTATCAATACACCACTTTTCATCCTGCTTTGGCTGTAAAAGGAGGTGCACTATTCACTGTCAGACCACAGAGATAATACTGTAGTGCTAGGTAAACCTCAGGCCTTAAGCAAAATGACCTAGACTGCATTTTTGACTGCTGCGATGGTGGTATAGTGTTGAGCATAGCTGCCTTCCAAGCAATTGACCTGGGTTCGATTCCCGGCCGTCGCAGAAGTATTGTAAATTGTCTAAGTTGTGTACAACAAGTGTCAGAGTTTCGCAGCTTTGTTCACAAATTGCTTTACCGAAACGGTTTCCTGCCCGATCTTGCTTTGTCTGGACCACTGCGATAGTACATTAGTGGGGAGCATAGCTAGTATACTTGGGGACTTATGCTTTGCGGTCTATGGGTACACTACCTCTGCTCACAGAAGAGTTACATTTTTGGCTCAACAAGTGTCTACGTTTCACAACAATGCACATTTCATACAGTCATAGACAACTGGTCAAAACCAACTTATCGTGGAGTTTTATATGGACCCTTCAAAGGAACGTCCAGCATGTCGTTTGAGAAACCCTAGCGGCTGATGTACGCACACGTCGGTGGGTGTGAGCACTCTTGTTGGGGATGTAGCTCAGTGGTAGAGCGCATGCTTTGCATGTATGAGGTCCTGGGTTCAATCCCTAGCATCTCCAGTAATTGGCCTTCGTGGAATTTATGCTCATTGTTGCTGTTCAGCGTAAAAGCTTCCTCTACAACTGCTGCGCACACAGCAATGTGGCCTTTGGCTAAATGATTTATCAATACACCACTTTTTATCCTGCTTTGGCTGTAAAAGGAGGTGCACTACTCACTGTCAGACCACTGAGATAATACTGTAGTGCTAGGTAAACCTCAGGCCTTAAGCAAAATGACCTAGACTGCATTTTTGACTGCTGCGATGGTGGTATAGTGGTGAGCATAGCTGCCTTCCAAGCAGTTGACCCGGGTTCGATTCCCGGCCGTCGCAGAAGTATTGTGAATTGTGTCAGTTGTGTACAACAAGTGTCAGAGTTTCGCGGCTTTGTTCACAAATTGCTTTACCGAAAACGGTTTCTCGCCCGATCTTGCTTTGTCTGGACCACTGCGATAGTACATTAGTGGGGAGCATAGCTAGTATACTTGGGGACTTATGCTTTGCGGTCTATGGGTACACTACCTCTGCTCACAAAAAAGTTACATTTTTGGCTCAACAAGCGTCTACGTTTCACAACAATGCACATTTCATACAGTCATAGACAACTGGTCAAAACCAACTTATCGTGGAGTTTTATATGGACCCTTCAAAGGAACGTCCTAGACTGCATTTTTGACTGCCGCGATGGTGGTATAGTGGTGAGCATAGCTGCCTTCCAAGCAGTTGACCCGGCTTCGATTCCCGGCCATCGCAGAAGTATTTGTTCAAAAATTGCTTTACCGAAAACGGTTTCTCGCCCGATCCTGCTTTGTCTGGAAAAGGAGTAGCACCACTGACTGTTAGACCACTGCGATAGTACCTTAGTGGGGAGCATAGCTAGTATACTAGGGGACTTATGCAGACTGCATTTTTGACTGCCGCGATGGTGGTATAGTGGTGAGCATAGCTGCCTTCCAAGCAGTTGACCCGGGTTCGATTCCCGGCCATCGCAGAAGTATTTGTTCAAAAATTGCTTTACCGAAAACGGTTTCTCGCCCGATCCTGCTTTGTCTGGAAAAGGAGTAGCACCACTGACTGTTAGACCACTGCGATAGTACCTTAGTGGGGAGCATAGCTAGTATACTAGGGGACTTATGCAGACTGCATTTTTGACTGCCGCGATGGTGGTATAGTGGTGAGCATAGCTGCCTTCCAAGCAGTTGACCCGGGTTCGATTCCCGGCCATCGCAGAAGTATTTGTTCAAAAATTGCTTTACCGAAAACGGTTTCTCGCCCGATCCTGCTTTGTCTGGAAAAGGAGTAGCACCACTGACTGTTAGACCACTGCGATAGTACCTTAGTGGGGAGCATAGCTAGTATACTAGGGGACTTATGCAACGCGGTCTATCGGTACACTACCTCTGCTCACAAAAGAGTTAAATTTTTGGCTTAACAAGTGTCTACGTTTCACGACAATGCACATTTCATACAGTCATAGACAACTGGTCAAAACCAACTTATCGTGGAGTTTTATATGGACCCTTCAAAGGAACGTCCAGCATGTCGTTTGAGAAACCCTAGCGGCTGATGTACGCACACGTCGGTGGGTGTGAGCACTCTTGTTGGGGATGTAGCTCAGTGGTAGAGCGCATGCTTTGCATGTATGAGGTCCTGGGTTCAATCCCTAGCATCTCCAGTAATTGGCCTTCGTGGAATTTATGCTCATTGTTGCTGTTCAGCGTAAAAGCTTCCTCTACAACTGCTGCGCACACAGCAATGTGGCCTTTGGCTAAATGATTTATCAATACACCACTTTTTATCCTGCTTTGGCTGTAAAAGGAGGTGCACTACTCACTGTCAGACCACTGAGATAATACTGTAGTGCTAGGTAAACCTCAGGCCTTAAGCAAAATGACCTAGACTGCATTTTTGACTGCTGCGATGGTGGTATAGTGGTGAGCATAGCTGCCTTCCAAGCAGTTGACCCGGGTTCGATTCCCGGCCGTCGCAGAAGTATTGTGAATTGTGTCAGTTGTGTACAACAAGTGTCAGAGTTTCGCGGCTTTGTTCACAAATTGCTTTACCGAAAACGGTTTCTCGCCCGATCTTGCTTTGTCTGGACCACTGCGATAGTACATTAGTGGGGAGCATAGCTAGTATACTTGGGGACTTATGCTTTGCGGTCTATGGGTACACTACCTCTGCTCACAAAAGAGTTACATTTTTGGCTCAACAAGCGTCTACGTTTCACAACAATGCACATTTCATACAGTCATAGACAACTGGTCAAAACCAACTTATCGTGGAGTTTTATATGGACCCTTCAAAGGAACGTCCTAGACTGCATTTTTGACTGCCGCGATGGTGGTATAGTGGTGAGCATAGCTGCCTTCCAAGCAGTTGACCCGGCTTCGATTCCCGGCCATCGCAGAAGTATTTGTTCAAAAATTGCTTTACCGAAAACGGTTTCTCGCCCGATCCTGCTTTGTCTGGAAAAGGAGTAGCACCACTGACTGTTAGACCACTGCGATAGTTCCTTAGTGGGGAGCATAGCTAGTATACTAGGGGACTTATGCAGACTGCATTTTTGACTGCCGCGATGGTGGTATAGTGGTGAGCATAGCTGCCTTCCAAGCAGTTGACCCGGGTTCGATTCCCGGCCATCGCAGAAGTATTTGTTCAAAAATTGCTTTACCGAAAACGGTTTCTCGCCCGATCCTGCTTTGTCTGGAAAAGGAGTAGCACCACTGACTGTTAGACCACTGCGATAGTACCTTAGTGGGGAGCATAGCTAGTATACTAGGGGACTTATGCAACGCGGTCTATCGGTACACTACCTCTGCTCACAAAAGAGTTAAATTTTTGGCTTAACAAGTGTCTACGTTTCACGACAATGCACATTTCATACAGTCATAGACAACTGGTCAAAACCAACTTATCGTGGAGTTTTATATGGACCCTTCAAAGGAACGTCCAGCATGTCGTTTGAGAAACCCTAGCGGCTGATGTACGCACACGTCGGTGGGTGTGAGCACTCTTGTTGGGGATGTAGCTCAGTGGTAGAGCGCATGCTTTGCATGTATGAGGTCCTGGGTTCAATCCCTAGCATCTCCAGTAATTGGCCTTCGTGGAATTTATGCTCATTGTTGCTGTTCAGCGTAAAAGCTTCCTCTACAACTGCTGCGCACACAGCAATGTGGCCTTTGGCTAAATGATTTATCAATACACCACTTTTTATCCTGCTTTGGCTGTAAAAGGAGGTGCACTACTCACTGTCAGACCACTGAGATAATACTGTAGTGCTAGGTAAACCTCAGGCCTTAAGCAAAATGACCTAGACTGCATTTTTGACTGCTGCGATGGTGGTATAGTGGTGAGCATAGCTGCCTTCCAAGCAGTTGACCCGGGTTCGATTCCCGGCCGTCGCAGAAGTATTGTGAATTGTGTCAGTTGTGTACAACAAGTGTCAGAGTTTCGCGGCTTTGTTCACAAATTGCTTTACCGAAAACGGTTTCTCGCCCGATCTTGCTTTGTCTGGACCACTGCGATAGTACATTAGTGGGGAGCATAGCTAGTATACTTGGGGACTTATGCTTTGCGGTCTATGGGTACACTACCTCTGCTCACAAAAGAGTTACATTTTTGGCTCAACAAGCGTCTACGTTTCACAACAATGCACATTTCATACAGTCATAGACAACTGGTCAAAACCAACTTATCGTGGAGTTTTATATGGACCCTTCAAAGGAACGTCCAGCATGTCGTTTGAGAAACCCTAGCGGCTGATGTACGCACACGCCGGTGGGTGTGAGCACTCTTGTTGGGGATGTAGCTCAGTGGTAGAGCGCATGCTTTGCATGTATGAGGTCCTGGGTTCAATCCCCAGCATCTCCAGTAATTGGCCTTCATGGAATTTATGCTCGTTGTTGCTGTTCAGCGTAAAAGCTACCTCTACAACTGCTGCGCACACAGCAATGTGGCCTTTGGCTAAATGAATTATCAATACACCTCTTTTTATCCTGTTTTGGCTGTAAAAGGAGGTGCACTACTCACTGTCAGACCACTGAGATAATACCTTAGTGCTAGGTAAACCTCAGGCCTTAAGCAAAATGACCTAGACTGCATTTTTGACTGCCGCGATGGTGGTATAGTGGTGAGCATAGCTGCCTTCCAAGCAGTTGACCCGGGTTCGTTTCCCGGCCATCGCAGAAGTATTGTGAATTGTGTCAGTTGTGTACAACAAGTGTCAGAGTTTCGCGGCTTTGTTCACAAATTGCTTTACCGAAAACGGTTTCTCGCCCGATCCTGCCTTGTCTGGACCACTGCGATAGTACATTAGTGGGGAGCATAGCTAGTATACTTGGGGACTTATGCTTTGCGGTCTATGGGTACACTACCTCTGCTCACAAAAGAGTTACATTTTTGGCTCAACAAGCGTCTACGTTTCACAACAATGCACATTTCATACAGTCATAGACAACTGGTCAAAACCAACTTATCGTGGAGTTTTATATGGACCCTTCAAAGGAACGTCCAGCATGTCGTTTGAGAAACCCTAGCGGCTGATGTACGCACACGTCGGTGGGTGTGAGCACTCTTGTTGGGGATGTAGCTCAGTGGTAGAGCGCATGCTTTGCATGTATGAGGCCCCGGGTCCAATCCCCGGCATCTCCAGTAATTGGCCTTCGTGGACTTTATGCTCATTGTTGCTGTTCAGCGTAAAAGCTACCTCTACAACTGCTGCGCACACAGCAATGTGGCCTTTGGCTAAATGATTTATCAATACACCACTTTTCATCCTGCTTTGGCTGTAAAAGGAGGTGCACTACTCACTGTCAGACCACAGAGATAATACTGTAGTGCTAGGTAAACCTCAGGCCTTAAGCAAAATGACCTAGACTGCATTTTTGACTGCTGCGATGGTGGTATAGTGGTGAGCATAGCTGCCTTCCAAGCAGTTGACCCGGGTTCGATTCCCGGCCATCGCAGAAGTATTGTGAATTGTGTCAGTTGTGTACAACAAGTGTCAGAGTTTCGCGGCTTTGTTCACAAATTGCTTTACCGAAAACGGTTTCTCGCCCGATCTTGCTTTGTCTGGACCACTGCGATAGTACATTAGTGGGGAGCATAGCTAGTATACTTGGGGACTTATGCTTTGCGGTCTATGGGTACACTACCTCTGCTCACAAAAGAGTTACATTTTTGGCTCAACAAGCGTCTACGTTTCACAACAATGCACATTTCATACAGTCATAGACAACTGGTCAAAACCAACTTATCGTGGAGTTTTATATGGACCCTTCAAAGGAACGTCCAGCATGTCGTTTGAGAAACCCTAGCGGCTGATGTACGCACACGTCGGTGGGTGTGAGCACTCTTGTTGGGGATGTAGCTCAGTGGTAGAGCCCATGCTTTGCATGTATGAGGCCCCGGGTCCAATCCCCGGCATCTCCAGTAATTGGCCTTCGTGGACTTTATGCTCATTGTTGCTATTCAGCGTAAAAGCTACCTCTACAACTGCTGCGCACACAGCAATGTGGCCTTTGGCTAAATGATTTATCAATACACCACTTTTTATCCTGTTTTGGCTGTAAAAGCAGGTGCACTACTCACTGTCAGACCACTGAGATAATACTGTAGTGCTAGGTAAACCTCAGGCCTTAAGCAAAATGACCTAGACTGCATTTTTGACTGCTGCGATGGTGGTATAGTGGTGAGCATAGCTGCCTTCCAAGCAGTTGACCCGGGTTCGATTCCCGGCCATCGCAGAAGTATTGTGAATTGTGTCAGTTGTGTACAACAAGTGTCAGAGTTTCGCGGCTTTGTTTACAAATTGCTTTACCGAAAACGGTTTCTCGCCCGATCTTGCTTTGTCTGGACCACTGCGATAGTACATTAGTGGGGAGCATAGCTAGTATACTTGGGGACTTATGCAACGCGGTCTATCGATACACTACCTCTGCTCACAAAAGAGTTACATTTTTGGCTCAACAAGCGTCTACGTTTCACAACAATGCACATTTCATACAGTCATAGACAACTGGTCAAAACCAACTTATCGTGGAGTTTTATATGGACCCTTCAAAGGAACGTCCAGCATGTCGTTTGAGAAACCCTAGTGGCTGATGTACGCACACGCCGGTGGGTGTGAGCACCCTTGTTGGGGATGTAGCTCAGTGGTAGAGCGCATGCTTTGCATGTATGAGGTCCTGGGTTCAATCCCCAGCATCTCCAGTAATTGGCCTTCATGGAGTTTATGCTCATTGTTGCTGTTCAGCGTAAAAGCTTCCTCTACAACTGCTGCGCACACAGCAATGTGGCCTTTGGCTAAATGATTTATCAATACACCACTTTTCATCCTGCTTTGGCTGTAAAAGGAGGTGCACTATTCACTGTCAGACCACAGAGATAATACTGTAGTGCTAGGTAAACCTCAGGCCTTAAGCAAAATGACCTAGACTGCATTTTTGACTGCTGCGATGGTGGTATAGTGGTGAGTGTAGGAATCTAAATAGTTAAGTAGTAGTTAAAATAGTAGTTGAAAGCTTAGATAGTAGGATGCATGCAGAAAACAGAACAAGCCAAATGCATTAAAGTATAGTTTGAAACACACACATCAGATTTAGAGAATAGTAGAGACACCAGATGCACCCAGACACGGCAGAAAATCTGATAAATAGGGAGTGAAACATGTGAATGTCTGTAGAAGGAATGTGCTTGGATCCATAGGTTATGGGACCACAAAGCAACGGAGAAGATAAGACACCAATAAACCAGCCATGGAGACGAACACCAGACCACGGCATCAGGATCCAGTTACACCACAGAAAGATGCTCTGTCCAGCATAAAAGTGTGGGTCGAGGGACAGACAGTGTCAGTCAGACTTCGTGCCCTGACTATATGCTGTATAGTTTAGGGACAGACTGACCCAGGCCTGTACATTATTATTCTTCAAGTTTGAAATAAAAGTAAGACTGATTTTTATCAGACGTTTCTCCTCATCATTCAACGAACGCGCAGAGCTGGGACTGGGAGCAGCTCAACAATTTGGTGACCCCGACGTGATGGTGAAGGAGAGACAGATTTGGAACGAGAACTGAGGACCTGTTTGTGACACAGTAGCCCGGGCAAAAACAAGGTAAGCAGTAAACCTGTTAAGTTTCAAATTTCTGCATATTGAAAACTCTAAAATAACTGTGTCATGGATAGGAATCCAGTTCTGTAAATTAAAATTTGAAGAATAATAATTAATTAAAAAAGAAAAAGTATAAGAGTAAAGTTAAAAGTAAAAAAGAAAAAGAATAAGAGATAAGTTAAAAGTAAAAAAGAAAAAGGATAAGAGATAAGTTAAAAGTAAAAGAGTAAAAAGGATAAGAGAAGTGAAATCACGGGTGTGGTGCCTATAATGTCCTGACAAGGACATTAAAATACTGAGTTGTGAACCTCTGTTGTGGTAGTGATACAACTAAAATTACGGCCACTAGTTGGAAAACTGCAGACACACATTAAAAACAAAAAGACAAAAAAAAAAAGGGAAGTGTCTGAAAGATTCCGGTTTGGTAGAACCTAGGGATTTGGTGCTCCCTTAAAAGACTGAGTTGTGAACCTCTGTTGTGATACAACTAAAATTACGGCCACCAGTTGGAAAGCTACAGACACAAATTAATAACAAAAAGACAAAAAAAAGGGGCAGTGTCTGAAAGATTCCGGGTGTAGGACCCCTAGGGACTTGGTGCTCCCTTAAAATATTGCAAGTTAGTGGAATAGTTGTTGACGTGTTGAAGAGTTGAAAAGTCACCGGTGAGAGAGTGGACATCTAACGGTGATAACAAAGTGTTTTGTTTGTTTTGTTTGCTTGTTTGTTTGTTTTTTCTTTCTCACTCCTGTGAGTGAGAGAAGTGAAATCTCAGGAGGAGAAAAATGGAGAGTGAATTTGATCTAGAGTGTGTTGATGAAGGCGGCTGCAGGCCACTGACAATGTTGAATCAGTGGAAAAAAGCTCGTGAACAGTTGATAAGTAGTATAGAAAAGAAAGATCGAGATCGACAAAGAAAAATTTATGATGGTAAATATGAAGAATTAAAAAAGAAGGGAGTTTGGAAAGATGAGGACAGAGGAGATCGAGCAGAAGTTTTAGCCACGGAGGATGTGGCTGCATTACAGGTAACAAAAGAACAAAGAAGAAGTAAAAGGTTTAATCGTGAAGAGAAAGTGGACAAAAAGAATTAGAACAATAAGAGCAAAATAGGCGAATAGTGCACAATATGGCATTGGCAGCATGGGGAACTAAAATTATTGCAAAAAGAGGGAAAGACAAACAACAGGAACTCACTGATAGTTCAGTGAAAAAACAGGAGACAGAGTTAACGCCACACACCACAGTAGGGCAGACACGACCACCGACATATGTAAACATCTATCCTGATTTAAAGCACACATCTGCACTTACTACGCTGCCCCCACCGTATAAACAGATGCCTCTGTGGAATGTGAAGGGAGGTCAGTTAGATGTAGAGGAGCAGCAGGACAGTGGAGGAGCCAGTGGAGTAGATTGGAGCAGAGATAACGAGACTAGGGAAACGATGCGTGTGCTTGCTGCAGCTCAGCAACAAGATCAGGAATTAATTAAGAGAAAAGAGATGAGGAAGGAGGAACAGGCAATAGGATGGAAGTCAGGGATAGAGTTAGAAGGAGAAAGTAGAAGCATGCAAAGTGACGAAGAAGGAGAGGAAGCTTTTAGAAACAGGAGAAGAAGGGAAAGTAGGAGACAAGAGGAGAGTGAAAGGAGGAGTCAAGCAGGGATTGACGTCACCATTAAGGGAAAACTGACAACACACACCGATGAGCCACCCGTGTCCCATAGATATGACCTTAGACCTAGACGTAATTCAGCACCAGGTGGTGACCACATACACCACCAATACCCCTTGCTTTCAAAAGGGGGCAGAATCCGATATAAACCATGGCAGTTTGGGGATATGACAGCAATTTTAGAGAAACTTCCACATCCCACAGAGGGTGGGGGAAGGTGGTTGAGCAAGTTGGAGCAGTTGACCATGGGCCAGAGACTGGGAGTAGGTGATTGGAGGGCCCTGATGGGGCAGATTATGTCCACCTGGGAAGTAGAACAAATAGAGGTGAGGCAGGACTGTTGATGGTAGATGATAGTGAGCCATTTGACCAGTGGGCCACAAATGTGGGTAGAGCTATGAGAGAACGTTTCCCGGCCTCTAGAGGCCAGACACATCAGATCACGTGTACACCTAAGAAGGGGGAGAAACCGGCCACTTTTTTACATAGGTGTAAAACAGAATGGGTTGATGCTACGGGGGTGCACCCACACTCCACTCAAATGCAAGAGGAGTTGTTTAGGCGAGCAGTGTTAAAGGGAGTGTCAAAAGAAGTAAGACAAAGCATGGAAGATAATCCAGATGCACCGGGAGGTTCCACTGAGACGTGGGAACGCCACCTGTTGCACCATTTACATAAGGCACAGCAGAAAGAGGAAGAGGAAGGTTCAGAAATGGAGGAATTGAAAAAACAGCTGCTTAGGTTACAGTTACAGAAGGTAAGACAAGAGACTAATCATGTTAAGAAGAAAGATAAGGTAGAAAAACAGATGTTGCAACAGGCTACACAGGTTCCTGATAACCCAGATTTATTGCCCTCTCCATTCTGGGTTCCAGGCCACCCTCAGTATGGACACGGGCCATCCAATACACAAGGCTCATATTACCCACAGCAGTACGGTAGGGGTCAACCCAGGGGGGGCCGTGGCTATCTGGGACGGGGATCCGGGAGGGGAAGGGGCATGTCGGGGGAGTGGATATGCTACTGCTGCGGTCAGCCGGGGCATTTCGCCAGAGAATGTCCCATGACTCATGCAAACATGGGACCTGGTCCGAGGGGACGAGGACAGCGTGGAAGAGGTCTACCAAATAGAGGATCACGTGTTGCACCTCACGCCAAGTCTTGCACCAGGGGGTCAGTTTCCTGTGTGGGAACCAGAGGATTTCCCCCAACAATGAAGAAGCCCACAGAGAAGCCTAGACGACGGGAGGGCAGACCCGTTGTTAACCTTGACAATAAAACAGACAAGACTGCCCTTTCTGGTGGACACAGGCGCGACTTTCTCCACTCTGAATGTGAGAGTGGAAAAGAAGGACCTATCATCTAAGACTGTTGAACTACTTGGTTTCTCTGGGGAACCTGTCAAACTGCCGTTAACCCAACCTCTGCCGGTCCGAGTGGCCGGCCAATCCATACGGCATCGTTTTGTTGTTTCAAGTGACCCCAGTCAATTTGATGGGGAGAGACTTGTTGGTTCGACTGGGCGTTTCGATTCTTTGTTCACCTGACGGTGTGACTGTATCGTTTCCCAACGGTGAATACATAACGTATACTGAGGCCGATTGGAACCGGAGGGCCCGGCAGGGGGCGGTCTTCTCTCCTTATACATGGCCTGGAAACCCTGGATCTCCCAACTGAGCCCATATGTCTCCCCGACCGACCCTTACCATGTTACACTATTTTATGACA
Organism: Macropodus opercularis; assembly: GCA_030770545.1. NCBI lineage: Eukaryota > Metazoa > Chordata > Actinopteri > Anabantiformes > Osphronemidae > Macropodus > Macropodus opercularis. Next base: position 10,610,197 of record JAUCMP010000028.1, on the reverse strand, counting down.
GGGAACAGACAGATTGGTATCAAGATATGTTTCAGGACAAACTGCAAGGACATACATGGAAAATTTCCACTAATGCTATTCTGATTGGTCCAGAAGGAGTAGTGGGCAGTGTCCAGTTGACAGCAGATCAGGCTGCCTGGTATGAGATGGGTGCGGAGGCGGTGCCTCATGTCTCGTTGGCAATACATCCTGGACACCAAGCTAAAGATCTAGGCCCGATGGCCAAACGATTGACTGAAAGTACTGATTGGGTAACAACGCAACTTCCTAATGTCCAATACTTACCTGAACACTCATCTTATAAAATCACACAAACTACATCTGATGTGGTTGTACTTGAACATCAGTTACTAACTCGGCACCATGGCCGTGAAAAATCTGATCATGATTTGGCTGCAGACATGTCAGACGCTCTGCCTGCACGTTGTGGTCACAGGGCTCCCAACAGATGTTGGTTTTTATTGCAACCACAGTATCAACAGAAAGTTGAAGCGGAGGCAGGGATAGCAGATACTATTCATGGGTTATTACAGAGTGGTGTATTAGAACCATCGACTTCAGCGTGGAATACTCCTATACTACCTGTAGAAAAACAAGGCACTGGCAAGTATAGGATGGCACATGATTTAAAAATGGAGAGAATGAATCACACACTCTGCAGTTAACTGTGATGCCCCGTAGAGGGTACAAAGTGTGTCATGAAAACTAACAGCTCTCGTTGCAGTATTCTCTACGCAGGTTACAGGAGCCAAAGGATCTACAGAGTCCAGGAAACCACATACGGCTGAGTGGGTCCTTTTGAAAGTGATAAAGAGGAAGTCGTCTGAGTCACGGTGGACAGGACCGTTCCAAGTGACATAAGAAGAACCGTATGGCCTTGGATATGTTGCTGGTGGAAAAGGGGGAGTGTACTCTATGTTTGTGGGAATGGTGACAATTCTAATCTTGTGCGGATGCTGCTGTATTCCCTGCATCCGAGCATTGTGTCAGCATTTAATAGTGACTGCAATAGAAGGCAGGGATGCTCCTGCTACACAGATGCCACTGCTTAGAGGAGGCGCACCAAACGACGAGGAGGACGAACAGGAAGATATAGCAGTCATGGCGGTGTTGTAAGTGGTCTCTCGGATGAGAGACCAAAAGGGGGAATTGTAGGAATCTAAATAGTTAAGTAGTAGTTAAAATAGTAGTTGAAAGCTTAGATAGTAGGATGCATGCAGAAAACAGAACAAGCCAAATGCATTAAAGTATAGTTTGAAACACACACATCAGATTTAGAGAATAGTAGAGACACCAGATGCACCCAGACACGGCAGAAAATCTGATAAGTAGGGAGTGAAACATGTGAATGTCTGTAGAAGGAATGTGCTTGGATCCATAGGTTATGGGACCACAAAGCAACGGAGAGGATAAGACACCAATAAACCAGCCATGGAGACGAACACCAGACCACGGCATCAGGATCCAGTTACACCACAGAAAGATGCTCTGTCCAGCATAAAAGTGTGGGTCGACAGACAGTGTCAGTCAGACTTCGTGCCCTGACTATATGCTGTATAGTTTAGGGACAGACTGACCCAGGCCTGTACATTATTATTCTTCAAGTTTGAAATAAAAGTAAGACTGATTTTTATCAGACGTTTCTCCTCATCATTCAACTAACGCGCAGAGCTGGGATTGGGAGCAGCTCAACATGAGCATAGCTGCCTTCCAAGCAGTTGACCCGGGTTCGATTCCCGGCCATCGCAGAAGTATCGTGAATTGTGTCAGTTGTGTACAACAAGTGTCCGAGTTTCGTGGCTTTGTTCAAAAATTGCTTTACCGAAAACGGTTTCTCGCCCGATCCTGCTTTGTCTGGACCACTGCGATAGTACATTAGTGGGGAGCATAGCTAGTATACTTGGGGACTTATGCTTTGCGGTCTATGGGTACACTACCTCTGCTCACAAAAGAGTTACATTTTTGGCTCAACAAGCGTCTACGTTTCACAACAATGCACATTTCATACAGTCATAGACAACTGGTCAAAACCAACTTATCGTGGAGTTTTATATGGACCCTTCAAAGGAACGTCCAGCATGTCGTTTGAGAAACCCTAGCGGCTGATGTACGCACACGTCGGTGGGTGTGAGCACTCTTGTTGGGGATGTAGCTCAGTGGTAGAGCGCATGCTTTGCATGTATGAGGCCCCGGGTCCAATCCCCGGCATCTCCAGTAATTGGCCTTCGTGGACTTTATGCTCATTGTTGCTGTTCAGCGTAAAAGCTACCTCTACAACTGCTGCGCACACAGCAATGTGGCCTTTGGCTAAATGATTTATCAATACACCACTTTTTATCCTGTTTTGGCTGTAAAAGGAGGTGCACTACTCACTGTCAGACCACTGAGATAATACTGTAGTGCTAGGTAAACCTCAGGCCTTAAGCAAAATGACCTAGACTGCATTTTTGACTGCTGCGATGGTGGTATAGTGGTGAGCATAGCTGCCTTCCAAGCAGTTGACCCAGGTTCGATTCCCGGCCATCGCAGAAGTATTGTGAATTGTGTCAGTTGTGTACAACAAGTGTCAGAGTTTCGCGGCTTTGTTCAAAAATTGCTTTACCGAAAACGGTTTCTCGCCCGATCCTGCTTTGTCTGGACCACTGCGATAGTACATTAGTGGGGAGCATAGCTAGTATACTTGGGGACTTATGCTTTGCGGTCTATGGGTACACTACCTCTGCTCACAAAAGAGTTACATTTTTGGCTCAACAAGCGTCTACGTTTCACAACAATGCACATTTCATACAGTCATAGACAACTGGTCAAAACCAACTTATCGTGGAGTTTTATATGGACCCTTCAAAGGAACGTCCAGCATGTCGTTTGAGAAACCCTAGCGGCTGATGTACGCACACGTCGGTGGGTGTGAGCACTCTTGTTGGGGATGTAGCTCAGTGGTAGAGCGCATGCTTTGCATGTATGAGGCCCCGGGTCCAATCCCCGGCATCTCCAGTAATTGGCCTTCGTGGACTTTATGCTCATTGTTGCTGTTCAGCGTAAAAGCTTCCTCTACAACTGCTGCGCACACAGCAATGTGGCCTTTGGCTAAATGATTTATCAATACACCACTTTTCATCCTGCTTTGGCTGTAAAAGGAGGTGCACTACTCACTGTCAGACCACAGAGATAATACTGTAGTGCTAGGTAAACCTCAGGCCTTAAGCAAAATGACCTAGACTGCATTTTTGACTGCTGCGATGGTGGTATAGTGGTGAGCATAGCTGCCTTCCAAGCAGTTGACCCGAGTTCGATTCCCGGCCATCGCAGAAGTATCGTGAATTGTGTCAGTTGTGTTCAACAAGTGTCAGAGTTTCGCGGCTTTGTTCACAAATTGCTTTACCGAAAACGGTTTCTCGCCCGATCCTGCTTTGTCTGGAAAAGGAGTAGCACCACTGACTGTTAGACCACTGCGATAGTACCTTAGTGGGGAGCATAGCTAGTATACTAGGGGACTTATGCTTTGCGGTCTATCGGTACACTACCTCTGCTCACAAAAGAGTTAAATTTTTGGCTTAACAAGTGTCTACGTTTCACGACAATGCACATTTCATACAGTCATAGACAACTGGTCAAAACCAACTTATCGTGGAGTTTTATATGGACCCTTCAAAGGAACGTCCAGCATGTCGTTTGAGAAACCCTAGCGGCTGATGTACGCACACGTCGGTGGGTGTGAGCACTCTTGTTGGGGATGTAGCTCAGTGGTAGAGCGCATGCTTTGCATGTATGAGGCCCCGGGTCCAATCCCCGGCATCTCCAGTAATTGGCCTTCGTGGACTTTATGCTCATTGTTGCTGTTCAGCGTAAAAGCTACCTCTACAACTGCTGCGCACACAGCAATGTGGCCTTTGGCTAAATGATTTATCAATACACCACTTTTTATCCTGTTTTGGCTGTAAAAGGAGGTGCACTACTCACTGTCAGACCACTGAGATAATACTGTAGTGCTAGGTAAACCTCAGGCCTTAAGCAAAATGACCTAGACTGCATTTTTGACTGCTGCGATGGTGGTATAGTGGTGAGCATAGCTGCCTTCCAAGCAGTTGACCGGGGTTCGATTCCCGGCCATCGCAGAAGTATTGTAAATTGTCTAAGTTGTGTACAACAAGTGTCAGAGTTTCGCAGCTTTGTTCACAAATTGCTTTACCAAAACGGTTTCTCGTCCGATCTTGCTTTGTCTGGACCACTGCGATAGTACATTAGTGGGGAGCATAGCTAGTATACTTGGGGACTTATGCTTTGCGGTCTATGGGTACACAACCTCTGCTCACAAAAGAGTTACATTTTTGGCTCAACAAGTGTCTACGTTTCACGACAATGCACATTTCATACAGTCATAGACAACTGGTCAAAACCAACTTATCGTGGAGTTTTATATGGACCCTTCAAAGGAACGTCCAGCATGTCGTTTGAGAAACCCTAGCGGCTGATGTACGCACACGCCGGTGGGTGTGAGCACTCTTGTTGGGGATGTAGCTCAGTGGTAGAGCGCATGCTTTGCATGTATGAGGTCCTGGGTTCAATCCCCAGCATCTCCAGTAATTGGCCTTCATGGAATTTATGCTCATTATTGCTGTTCAGCGTAAAAGCTTCCTCTACAACTGCTGCGCACACAGCAATGTGGCCTTTGGCTAAATGATTTATCAATACACCACTTTTCATCCTGCTTTGGCTGTAAAAGGAGGTGCACTATTCACTGTCAGACCACAGAGATAATACTGTAGTGCTAGGTAAACCTCAGGCCTTAAGCAAAATGACCTAGACTGCATTTTTGACTGCCGCGATGGTGGTATAGTGGTGAGCATAGCTGCCTTCCAAGCAGTTGACCCGGGTTCGACTCCCGGCCATTGCAGAAGTATTGTAAATTGTTTAAGTTGTATACAACCAGTGTCAGAGTTTCGCGGCCTTGTTCACAAATTGCTTTACCGAAAACGGTTTCTCGCCCGATCTTGCTTTGTCTGGACCACTGCGATAGTACATTAGTGGGGAGCATAGCTAGTATACTTGGGGACTTATGCTTTGCGGTCTATGGGTACACTACCTCTGCTCACAGAAGAGTTACATTTTTGGCTCAACAAGTGTCTACGTTTCACAACAATGCACATTTCATACAGTCATAGACAACTGGTCAAAACCAACTTATCGTGGAGTTTTATATGGACCCTTCAAAGGAACGTCCAGCATGTCGTTTGAGAAACCCTAGTGGCTGATGTACACACACGTCGGTGGGTGTGAGCACTCTTGTTGGGGATGTAGCTCAGTGGTAGAGCGCATGCTTTGCATGTATGAGGCCCCGGGTCCAATCCCCGGCATCTCCAGTAATTGGCCTTCGTGGACTTCATGCTCATTGTTGCTGTTCAGCGTAAAAGCTACCTCTATAACTGCTGCGCACACAGCAATGTGGCCTTTGGCTAAATGATTTATCAATACACCACTTTTCATCCTGCTTTGGCTGTAAAAGGAGGTGCACTATTCACTGTCAGACCACAGAGATAATACTGTAGTGCTAGGTAAACCTCAGGCCTTAAGCAAAATGACCTAGACTGCATTTTTGACTGCTGCGATGGTGGTATAGTGGTGAGCATAGCTGCCTTCCAAGCAGTTGACCCGGGTTCGATTCCCGGCCATCGCAGAAGTATAGTGAATTGTGTCACTTGTGTACAACAAGTGTCAGAGTTTCGCGGCCTTGTTCACAAATTGCTTTACCGAAAACGGTTTCTCGCCCGATCTTGCTTTGTCTGGACCACTGCGATAGTACATTAGTGGGGAGCATAGCTAGTATACTTGGGGACTTATGCTTTGCGGTCTATGGGTACACAACCTCTGCTCACAAAAGAGTTACATTTTTGGCTCAACAAGTGTCTACGTTTCACGACAATGCACATTTCATACAGTCATAGACAACTGGTCAAAACCAACTTATCGTGGAGTTTTATATGGACCCTTCAAAGGAACGTCCAGCATGTCGTTTGAGAAACCCTAGTGGCTGATGTACACACACGTCGGTGGGTGTGAGCACTCTTGTTGGGGATGTAGCTCAGTGGTAGAGCGCATGCTTTGCATGTATGAGGACCCGGGTCCAATCCCCGGCATCTCCAGTAATTGGCCTTCGTGGACTTCATGCTCATTGTTGCTGTTCAGCGTAAAAGCTACCTCTATAACTGCTGCGCACACAGCAATGTGGCCTTTGGCTAAATGATTTATCAATACACCACTTTTTATCCTGTTTTGGCTGTAAAAGGAGGTGCACTACTCACTGTCAGACCACTGAGATAATACTGTAGTGCTAGGTAAACCTCAGGCCTTAAGCAAAATGACCTAGACTGCATTTTTGACTGCTGCGATGGTGGTATAGTGGTGAGCATAGCTGCCTTCCAAGCAGTTGACCCGGGTTCGATTCCCGGCCATCGCAGAAGTATTGTAAATTGTCTAAGTTGTGTACAACAAGTGTCAGAGTTTCGCAGCTTTGTTCACAAATTGCTTTACCGAAAACGGTTTCTCGCCCGATCTTGCTTTGTCTGGAACACTGCGATAGTACATTAGTGGGCAGCATAGCTAGTATACTTGGGGACTTATGCTTTGCGGTCTATGTGACCTCTGCTCACAAAAGAGTTACATTTTTGGCTCAACAAGCGTCTACGTTTCACAACAATGCACATTTCATACAGTCATAGACAACTGGTCAAAACCAACTTATCGTGGAGTTTTATATGGACCCTTCAAAGGAACGTCCAGCATGTCGTTTGAGAAACCCTAGCGGCTGATGTACGCACACGTCGGTGGGTGTGAGCACTCTTGTTGGGGATGTAGCTCAGTGGTAGAGCGCATGCTTTGCATGTATGAGGCCCCGGGTCCAATCCCCGGCATCTCCAGTAATTGGCCTTCGTGGACTTTATGCTCATTGTTGCTGTTCAGCGTAAAAGCGACCTCTACAACTGCTGCGCACACAGCAATGTGGCCTTTGGCTAAATGATTTATCAATACACCACTTTTTATCCTGTTTTGGCTGTAAAAGGAGGTGCACTACTCAATGTCAGACCACTGAGATAATACTGTAGTGCTAGGTAAACCTCAGGCCTTAAGCAAAATGACCTAGACTGCATTTTTGACTGCTGCGATGGTGGTATAGTGGTGAGCATAGCTGCCTTCCAAGCAGTTGACCCGGGTTCGATTCCCGGCCATCGCAGAAGTATAGTGAATTGTGTCAGTTGTGTACAACAAGTGTCAGAGTTTTGCGGCTTTGTTCACAAATTGCTTTACCGAAAACGGTTTCTCGCCCGATCTTGCTTTGTCTGGACCACTGCGATAGTACATTAGTGGGTAGCATAGCTAGTATACTTGGGGACTTATGCTTTGCGGTCTATGGGTACACTACCTCTGCTCACAAAAGAGTTACATTTTTGGCTCAACAAGCGTCTACGTTTCACAACAATGCACATTTCATACAGTCATAGACAACTGGTCAAAACCAACTTATCGTGGAGTTTTATATGGACCCTTCAAAGGAACGTCCAGCATGTCGTTTGAGAAACCCTAGTGGCTGATGTACGCACACGCCGGTGGGTGTGAGCACTCTTGTTGGGGATGTAGCTCAGTGGTAGAGCGCATGCTTTGCATGTATGAGGTCCTGGGTTCACTCCCCAGCATCTCCAGTAATTGGCCTTCATGGAATTTATGCTCATTGTTGCTGTTCAGCGTAAAAGCTTCCTCTACAACTGCTGCGCACACAGCAATGTGGCCTTTGGCTAAATGATTTATCAATACACCACTTTTCATCCTGCTTTGGCTGTAAAAGGAGGTGCACTACTCACTGTCAGACCACAGAGATAATACTGTAGTGCTAGGTAAACCTCAGGCCTTAAGCAAAATGACCTAAACTGCATTTTTGACTGCTGCGATGGTGGCATAGTGGTGAGCATAGCTGCCTTCCAAGCAGTTGACCCGGGTTCGATTCCCGGCCATCGCAGAAGTATAGTGAATTGTGTCACTTGTGTACAACAAGTGTCAGAGTTTCGCGGCCTTGTTCACAAATTGCTTTACCGAAAACGGTTTCTCGCCCGATCTTGCTTTGTCTGGACCACTGCGATAGTACATTAGTGGGGAGCATAGCTAATATACTTGGGGACTTGTGCTTTGCGGTCTATGGGTACACAACCTCTGCTCACAAAAGAGTTACATTTTTGGCTCAACAAGTGTCTACGTTTCACGACAATGCACATTTCATACAGTCATAGACAACTGGTCAAAACCAACTTATCGTGGAGTTTTATATGGACCCTTCAAAGGAACGTCCAGCATGTCGTTTGAGAAACCCTAGTGGCTGATGTACACACACGTCGGTGGGTGTGAGCACTCTTGTTGGGGATGTAGCTCAGTGGTAGAGCGCATGCTTTGCATGTATGAGGCCCCGGGTCCAATCCCCGGCATCTCCAGTGATTGGCCTTCGTGGACTTCATGCTCATTGTTGCTGTTCAGCGTAAAAGCTACCTCTATAACTGCTGCGCACACAGCAATGTGGCCTTTGGCTAAATGATTTATCAATACACCACTTTTTATCCTGTTTTGGCTGTAAAAGGAGGTGCACTACTCACTGTCAGACCACTGAGATAATACTGTAGTGCTAGGTAAACCTCAGGCCTTAAGCAAAATGACCTAGACTGCATTTTTGACTGCTGCGATGGTGGTATAGTGGTGAGCATAGCTGCCTTCCAAGCAGTTGACCCGGGTTCGATTCCCGGCCATCGCAGAAGTATAGTGAATTGTGTCAGTTGTGTACAACAAGTGTCAGAGTTTTGCGGCTTTGTTCACAAATTGCTTTACCGAAAACGGTTTCTCGCCCGATCTTGCTTTGTCTGGACCACTGCGATAGTACATTAGTGGGTAGCATAGCTAGTATACTTGGGGACTTATGCTTTGCGGTCTATGGGTACACTACCTCTGCTCACAAAAGAGTTACATTTTTGGCTCAACAAGCGTCTACGTTTCACAACAATGCACATTTCATACAGTCATAGACAACTGGTCAAAACCAACTTATCGTGGAGTTTTATATGGACCCTTCAAAGGAACGTCCAGCATGTCGTTTGAGAAACCCTAGTGGCTGATGTACGCACACGCCGGTGGGTGTGAGCACTCTTGTTGGGGATGTAGCTCAGTGGTAGAGCGCATGCTTTGCATGTATGAGGTCCTGGGTTCACTCCCCAGCATCTCCAGTAATTGGCCTTCATGGAATTTATGCTCATTGTTGCTGTTCAGCGTAAAAGCTTCCTCTACAACTGCTGCGCACACAGCAATGTGGCCTTTGGCTAAATGATTTATCAATACACCACTTTTCATCCTGCTTTGGCTGTAAAAGGAGGTGCACTACTCACTGTCAGACCACAGAGATAATACTGTAGTGCTAGGTAAACCTCAGGCCTTAAGCAAAATGACCTAAACTGCATTTTTGACTGCTGCGATGGTGGCATAGTGGTGAGCATAGCTGCCTTCCAAGCAGTTGACCCGGGTTCGATTCCCGGCCATCGCAGAAGTATAGTGAATTGTGTCACTTGTGTACAACAAGTGTCAGAGTTTCGCGGCCTTGTTCACAAATTGCTTTACCGAAAACGGTTTCTCGCCCGATCTTGCTTTGTCTGGACCACTGCGATAGTACATTAGTGGGGAGCATAGCTAATATACTTGGGGACTTATGCTTTGCGGTCTATGGGTACACAACCTCTGCTCACAAAAGAGTTACATTTTTGGCTCAACAAGTGTCTACGTTTCACGACAATGCACATTTCATACAGTCATAGACAACTGGTCAAAACCAACTTATCGTGGAGTTTTATATGGACCCTTCAAAGGAACGTCCAGCATGTCGTTTGAGAAACCCTAGTGGCTGATGTACACACACGTCGGTGGGTGTGAGCACTCTTGTTGGGGATGTAGCTCAGTGGTAGAGCGCATGCTTTGCATGTATGAGGCCCCGGGTCCAATCCCCGGCATCTCCAGTAATTGGCCTTCGTGGACTTCATGCTCATTGTTGCTGTTCAGCGTAAAAGCTACCTCTATAACTGCTGCGCACACAGCAATGTGGCCTTTGGCTAAATGATTTATCAATACACCACTTTTTATCCTGTTTTGGCTGTAAAAGGAGGTGCACTACTCACTGTCAGACCACTGAGATAATACTGTAGTGCTAGGTAAACCTCAGGCCTTAAGCAAAATGACCTAGACTGCATTTTTGACTGCTGCGATGGTGGTATAGTGGTGAGCATAGCTGCCTTCCAAGCAGTTGACCCGGGTTCGATTCCCGGCCATCGCAGAAGTATAGTGAATTGTGTCACTTGTGTACAACAAGTGTCAGAGTTTCGCGGCCTTGTTCACAAATTGCTTTACCGAAAACGGTTTCTCGCCCGATCTTGCTTTGTCTGGACCACTGCGATAGTACATTAGTGGGGAGCATAGCTAGTATACTTGGGGACTTATGCTTTGCGGTCTATGGGTACACAACCTCTGCTCACAAAAGAGTTACATTTTTGGCTCAACAAGTGTCTACGTTTCACGACAATGCACATTTCATACAGTCATAGACAACTGGTCAAAACCAACTTATCGTGGAGTTTTATATGGACCCTTCAAAGGAACGTCCAGCATGTCGTTTGAGAAACCCTAGTGGCTGATGTACACACACGTCGGTGGGTGTGAGCACTCTTGTTGGGGATGTAGCTCAGTGGTAGAGCGCATGCTTTGCATGTATGAGGACCCGGGTCCAATCCCCGGCATCTCCAGTAATTGGCCTTCGTGGACTTCATGCTCATTGTTGCTGTTCAGCGTAAAAGCTACCTCTATAACTGCTGCGCACACAGCAATGTGGCCTTTGGCTAAATGATTTATCAATACACCACTTTTTATCCTGTTTTGGCTGTAAAAGGAGGTGCACTACTCACTGTCAGACCACTGAGATAATACTGTAGTGCTAGGTAAACCTCAGGCCTTAAGCAAAATGACCTAGACTGCATTTTTGACTGCTGCGATGGTGGTATAGTGGTGAGCATAGCTGCCTTCCAAGCAGTTGACCCGGGTTCGATTCCCGGCCATCGCAGAAGTATTGTAAATTGTCTAAGTTGTGTACAACAAGTGTCAGAGTTTCGCAGCTTTGTTCACAAATTGCTTTACCGAAAACGGTTTCTCGCCCGATCTTGCTTTGTCTGGAACACTGCGATAGTACATTAGTGGGCAGCATAGCTAGTATACTTGGGGACTTATGCTTTGCGGTCTATGTGACCTCTGCTCACAAAAGAGTTACATTTTTGGCTCAACAAGCGTCTACGTTTCACAACAATGCACATTTCATACAGTCATAGACAACTGGTCAAAACCAACTTATCGTGGAGTTTTATATGGACCCTTCAAAGGAACGTCCAGCATGTCGTTTGAGAAACCCTAGCGGCTGATGTACGCACACGTCGGTGGGTGTGAGCACTCTTGTTGGGGATGTAGCTCAGTGGTAGAGCGCATGCTTTGCATGTATGAGGCCCCGGGTCCAATCCCCGGCATCTCCAGTAATTGGCCTTCGTGGACTTTATGCTCATTGTTGCTGTTCAGCGTAAAAGCGACCTCTACAACTGCTGCGCACACAGCAATGTGGCCTTTGGCTAAATGATTTATCAATACACCACTTTTTATCCTGTTTTGGCTGTAAAAGGAGGTGCACTACTCAATGTCAGACCACTGAGATAATACTGTAGTGCTAGGTAAACCTCAGGCCTTAAGCAAAATGACCTAGACTGCATTTTTGACTGCTGCGATGGTGGTATAGTGGTGAGCATAGCTGCCTTCCAAGCAGTTGACCCGGGTTCGATTCCCGGCCATCGCAGAAGTATAGTGAATTGTGTCAGTTGTGTACAACAAGTGTCAGAGTTTTGCGGCTTTGTTCACAAATTGCTTTACCGAAAACGGTTTCTCGCCCGATCTTGCTTTGTCTGGACCACTGCGATAGTACATTAGTGGGTAGCATAGCTAGTATACTTGGGGACTTATGCTTTGCGGTCTATGGGTACACTACCTCTGCTCACAAAAGAGTTACATTTTTGGCTCAACAAGCGTCTACGTTTCACAACAATGCACATTTCATACAGTCATAGACAACTGGTCAAAACCAACTTATCGTGGAGTTTTATATGGACCCTTCAAAGGAACGTCCAGCATGTCGTTTGAGAAACCCTAGTGGCTGATGTACGCACACGCCGGTGGGTGTGAGCACTCTTGTTGGGGATGTAGCTCAGTGGTAGAGCGCATGCTTTGCATGTATGAGGTCCTGGGTTCACTCCCCAGCATCTCCAGTAATTGGCCTTCATGGAATTTATGCTCATTGTTGCTGTTCAGCGTAAAAGCTTCCTCTACAACTGCTGCGCACACAGCAATGTGGCCTTTGGCTAAATGATTTATCAATACACCACTTTTCATCCTGCTTTGGCTGTAAAAGGAGGTGCACTACTCACTGTCAGACCACAGAGATAATACTGTAGTGCTAGGTAAACCTCAGGCCTTAAGCAAAATGACCTAAACTGCATTTTTGACTGCTGCGATGGTGGCATAGTGGTGAGCATAGCTGCCTTCCAAGCAGTTGACCCGGGTTCGATTCCCGGCCATCGCAGAAGTATAGTGAATTGTGTCACTTGTGTACAACAAGTGTCAGAGTTTCGCGGCCTTGTTCACAAATTGCTTTACCGAAAACGGTTTCTCGCCCGATCTTGCTTTGTCTGGACCACTGCGATAGTACATTAGTGGGGAGCATAGCTAATATACTTGGGGACTTATGCTTTGCGGTCTATGGGTACACAACCTCTGCTCACAAAAGAGTTACATTTTTGGCTCAACAAGTGTCTACGTTTCACGACAATGCACATTTCATACAGTCATAGACAACTGGTCAAAACCAACTTATCGTGGAGTTTTATATGGACCCTTCAAAGGAACGTCCAGCATGTCGTTTGAGAAACCCTAGTGGCTGATGTACACACACGTCGGTGGGTGTGAGCACTCTTGTTGGGGATGTAGCTCAGTGGTAGAGCGCATGCTTTGCATGTATGAGGCCCCGGGTCCAATCCCCGGCATCTCCAGTAATTGGCCTTCGTGGACTTCATGCTCATTGTTGCTGTTCAGCGTAAAAGCTACCTCTATAACTGCTGCGCACACAGCAATGTGGCCTTTGGCTAAATGATTTATCAATACACCACTTTTTATCCTGTTTTGGCTGTAAAAGGAGGTGCACTACTCACTGTCAGACCACTGAGATAATACTGTAGTGCTAGGTAAACCTCAGGCCTTAAGCAAAATGACCTAGACTGCATTTTTGACTGCTGCGATGGTGGTATAGTGGTGAGCATAGCTGCCTTCCAAGCAGTTGACCCGGGTTCGATTCCCGGCCATCGCAGAAGTATAGTGAATTGTGTCAGTTGTGTACAACAAGTGTCAGAGTTTTGCGGCTTTGTTCACAAATTGCTTTACCGAAAACGGTTTCTCGCCCGATCTTGCTTTGTCTGGACCACTGCGATAGTACATTAGTGGGTAGCATAGCTAGTATACTTGGGGACTTATGCTTTGCGGTCTATGGGTACACTACCTCTGCTCACAAAAGAGTTACATTTTTGGCTCAACAAGCGTCTACGTTTCACAACAATGCACATTTCATACAGTCATAGACAACTGGTCAAAACCAACTTATCGTGGAGTTTTATATGGACCCTTCAAAGGAACGTCCAGCATGTCGTTTGAGAAACCCTAGTGGCTGATGTACGCACACGCCGGTGGGTGTGAGCACTCTTGTTGGGGATGTAGCTCAGTGGTAGAGCGCATGCTTTGCATGTATGAGGTCCTGGGTTCACTCCCCAGCATCTCCAGTAATTGGCCTTCATGGAATTTATGCTCATTGTTGCTGTTCAGCGTAAAAGCTTCCTCTACAACTGCTGCGCACACAGCAATGTGGCCTTTGGCTAAATGATTTATCAATACACCACTTTTCATCCTGCTTTGGCTGTAAAAGGAGGTGCACTACTCACTGTCAGACCACAGAGATAATACTGTAGTGCTAGGTAAACCTCAGGCCTTAAGCAAAATGACCTAAACTGCATTTTTGACTGCTGCGATGGTGGCATAGTGGTGAGCATAGCTGCCTTCCAAGCAGTTGACCCGGGTTCGATTCCCGGCCATCGCAGAAGTATTGCGAATTGTGTCAGTTGTGTACAACAAGTGTCAGAGTTTCGCGGCTTTGTTCACAAATTGCTTTACCGAAAACGGTTTCTCGCCCGATCCTGCTTTGTCTGGAAAAGGAGTAGCACCACTGACTGTTAGACCACTGCGATAGTACCTTAGTGGGGAGCATAGCTAGTATACTAGGGGACTTATGCAACGCGGTCTATCGGTACACTACCTCTGCTCACAAAAGATTAAATTTTTGGCTTAACAAGTGTCTACGTTTCACGACAATGCACATTTCATACAGTCATAGACAACTGGTCAAAACCAACTTATCGTGGAGTTTTATATGGACCCTTCAAAGGAACGTCCAGCATGTCGTTTGAGAAACCCTAGCGGCTGATGTACACACACGTCGGTGGGTGTGAGCACTCTTGTTGGGGATGTAGCTCAGTGGTAGAGCGCATGCTTTGCATGTATGAGGCCCCGGGTCCAATCCCCGGCATCTCCAGTAATTGGCCTTCGTGGACTTTATGCTCATTGTTGCTGTTCAGCGTAAAAGCTACCTCTACAACTGCTGCGCACACAGCAATGTGGCCTTTGGCTAAATGATTTATCAATACACCACTTTTTATCCTGTTTTGGCTGTAAAAGGAGGTGCACTACTCACTGTCAGACCACTGAGATAATACTGTAGTGCTAGGTAAACCTCAGGCCTTAAGCAAAATGACCTAGACTGCATTTTTGACTGCTGCGATGGTGGCATAGTGGTGAGCATAGCTGCCTTCCAAGCAGTTGACCCGGGTTTGATTCCCGGCCATCGCAGAAGTATTGTGAATTGTGTCAGTTGTGTACAACAAGTGTCAGAGTTTCGCGGCTTTGTTCATAAATTGCTTTACCGAAAACGGTTTCTCGCCCGATCTTGCTTTGTCTGGACCACTGCGATAGTACATTAGTGGGGAGCATAGCTAGTATACTTGGGGACTTATGCTTTGCGGTCTATGGGTACACTACCTCTGCTCACAAAAGAGTTACATTTTTGGCTCAACAAGTGTCTACGTTTCACAACAATGCACATTTCATACAGTCATAGACAACTGGTCAAAACCAACTTATCGTGGAGTTTTATATGGACCCTTCAAAGGAACGTCCAGCATGTCGTTTGAGAAACCCTAGTGGCTGATGTACGCACACGCCGGTGGGTGTGAGCACTCTTGTTGGGGATGTAGCTCAGTGGTAGAGCGCATGCTTTGCATGTATGAGGTCCTGGGTTCAATCCCCAGCATCTCCAGTAATTGGCCTTCGTGGAATTTATGCTCATTGTTGCTGTTCAGCGTAAAAGCTTCCTCTACAACTGCTGCGCACACAGCAATGTGGCCTTTGGCTAAATGATTTATCAATACACCACTTTTCATCCTGCTTTGGCTGTAAAAGGAGGTGCACTACTCACTGTCAGACCACAGAGATAATACTGTAGTGCTAGGTAAACCTCAGGCCTTAAGCAAAATGACCTAGACTGCATTTTTGACTGCTGCGATGGTGGTATAGTGGTGAGCATAGCTGCTTTCCAAGCAGTTGACCTGGGTTCGATTCCCGCCCATGGCAGAAGTATTGTGAATTGTTTCAGAGTTGTGTACAACAAGTGTCAGACCTTCGTTGCTTTCTGCACTCGTAACATTTTTAATTTTTATGGAACTAAAAACAAATGTGCTCGACACGGGTTCGATTCTCTGCCATCCTTGATGAGTTAACTTTGTTGCCCTAACTGTTGCTGTACAAGTTTAACAGTTTTAGACAACTGTTGAAAACAGTTGTTATTGTGGAGTTTTATATGCTCCCTATAAAGTAAAGTCCAAAATGTATTTTGAGAAACCCTATTGGCTGGGGTATGCACATGTCAGTGGATTTAGCTCAGTGGTATATCTCACATTTCACTTGTATGAGATCCCGATTGCAATCTCTGGCATCTCTAATCTGTGGAATCTATTGAAGTCAAAAGTAATGTGCCCTTCTCATTGTTGTTGTTCAGCATATAAACTGCCACTATCGCACAAAGCATTCCTACGTCGACAAAGTCAGTCTAGACACAACGTCAGACCACAGTGATGGTGCTTTAGTGGTGATCATAGCTGGTGTACATGACGGTCTATCTGTACACAGGGAAATAGCATAGTTCAGCGACACAACCTCTGAGAGACCCACTCTGATCATTGGCGACTCCATAGTAAGAAATATGAAGTTAGATTCTCAGTCATAGTTAAGTGTATTCAAAGTGTGCAACATCAAATCTTACCTGAAGCTCCTGTCTAGGATAAGCATAAATACAGTAAGACTATAATACACGCAGGAGCTAATGAGTCTTGGTTACGCCAAATGTAGTTCAAAACTAACGTTTAGTCGATCATTTGTTCATTTGCAAAAACAATGTCGAACTTGGTAGTTTTCTTTGGACCCCTCCCCAACCAGTGACCAGTGATGACATGTTTAGCCGCTTCTCATCACTTCACAGCTGGCTGTTATGTGGTACCCAGCAAACGATGTGGGCTTTGTAGACAATTGGAACAGTTTTGGGGGAAAACCTGGGGTGATTAGAAGAGACACAGTGTTCATCCCACCTTGGATGGAGCTTCTATGCTGTCTAGTAATATGGCCAAGTTTATTAGACACCCTAAACCGTGACAACCCACAGTGGAACCCAGGACGCAGAGTCACAGTCTTACACGCCTCTCTGCAGATTGATGAAACAAACCAATTAGCCAAATTTCAGAACTTGTTGAAAAGACCCAATAATTCTGAAAAAACTTCCAGAAAATGCTACAGCCAGAGTTCTGACTGGACTTAGAGAGAGACCACATCTCTCCTACATTAGTGGTGGAGCTCTCTAATTCCTAGCTCTGCGCGTTCGTTGAATGATGAGTTCTGAGAAACTTCTTATGGATTTAATCTTGCTTTTATTACACACTTGAAGAAAAATTCAGACCTGGGTCAGACTGTCCCTATCCCGTACAGCATATAGTCAGTGCATGAAGTCTGACAACCTGAATTTTATACTTCAGTCATGCAACAGAATCACAGGATCTTGATGACAGGATCACACGATCTTTATGATGTTGTTTGCTAATCTTCTCCATGCATAGATATATCTCCCCTCGGGTGCCTTATTTGGTGGTCACAGATGCTCAATTGTTTGGTGGCCCCATATTCTGTGGACATTTCCTTCTCACCCACACACTCACCCAGCGTCAGTGTTAGGCTTAGACTTCAGACTTCTTCAGGCACATTTCACTCACATGTCATTTCAGGCATATTTCACTCACACCCTAGAAAATTCTTCTCTTGACTTACAAAGCTCTTCATAATAAAGCTCTGTCTTACCTTAAAGACCCCATGGCTCCTTATGCTCCCAACAGAGCTTTCATTCTCAGAGCGCTGGTATACTTGTGGTTTCTAGAGTTTAAATGTAGAACGCTGTGAAAACAGCTTCCAGTTAAGGTTCAAGAAGCAGACATCCTCTCTACTTTTAAAACTAGGCTTAAAACCTTTCTTTTCTAAAAAGGTTATAGTTAGAAATGGTTCTGGTCTACGAACCATCTCTTAATTAACCCTTGTGTAGCCTTCAAGTGTTCTAATTGAAAAATAGGGGGCTCAAAGCTCACAAACCACACAAGGGTTGGATAAAACAGGCGCAGATAGACGATAAATCACAACACGCTTTATCTAGACTTCTCTATCTTCTCACCCCAACCGGTCAAGGCAGATGGCCGCCCACACTGAGCCTGGGTCTGCTGGAGGTTTCTTCCTCGTTAGAGAGTGAGTTTTTCCTCTCCACTGTTGCTATTTAAATGTACAATTTATTGATTGGCTACAATTAAAAGCTTGCTCTATGTGGAAATTGTTGGGTTAGTTGTGTAAGGTCTTAAAACCTTACTTGTAAAGTGCCTTGAGATAACTGATGTTGTGAATTGGCACTATATAAATAAAGTTGAATTGAATTGAATTGAATTGAATTGAATTGAATTGAATTGAATTGAATTGAATTGAATTGAATTGAATTGAATTGAATTGAATTGAATTGAATTGAATTGAATTGAATTGAATTGAATAGATGAGTGGTTGGATGAACTTGTTCATCAGAAGACCCACATGTGTTCATTGCTTGGATATAACACTCATGAAGGCTGTTTTATCCAACGCTTGTGTGTGTTTTTGAGCTATGGCGCCCCCTATTTTACAGTGGGGTCGTTTTAAACTCCCGAAGGGTTAAGCTGCTATAGGCTCAGACTGCTGGGGGACCTCCTTCGTACACTGAGCTCCTTTTTTTTCTATCTATTTATTGTACTGGTTCTTTTCATTGTATTGCAATGAAATGCCGTCACAGTGGGTTTTAGAAGTAGAATGCAATAAGTCATTGCTGTTGTGCGTTTAAGGCTGTTAATGTAAAAAGCCTCAACTTGAGTATGTGAGAATAAGTAATAGATAGTTGTTATTGATTAGATTTTGAGTGGAATAATACATTTTACACTGCTTGTTAGGTTTTTGTTGTATATAGTTTTGAGGTGTTGTCACAAGGGAGGCCAATACATTAGAATCACCTCTTAACCTTCACCCATGTAGTAGAACAATCCTTCTGTATAGCAGTTTTAAGAGCAAAATACCAATAGACTCCACCACTACCACAGTAGCAAAAATCCTTGGTTTACCAGCAGATGGTAGTGTTTGTATGTCTGATTCGGAGCAAGCCGATGAACGTCAGAGCAGTTTAAATTAGACCCAGAGGCGATCCCCTTCTCAGCAAAGCTCACCACCCACCTCCCATGTCATGCAATTAAAAACAACTGACTTGGGGGTAAATGTTTCATAAAATTGAATCACAAAGCATAATTTTTGCTAAATTAAAAACTGTAATTGTAATTTAAAAAGTAGAGGTACAAGTGCAAGCTCAGCATTAATTCAGATTTTTTTAAAATTCAGTATTACACATTATAAAACTACTATAAAATGATATGGCCTAAAAAAGTTGAAGCTTGTTTAATTCATGTTTAAAGATTTTCTATCTGTGACCCTAGTTTTGTGAATTTAGCAAATACTTGAAAGTGAAACATTTCAGCAGCGTTTCATTGAATGAGCATGTGTGAAATATACTTGAAAGGTTTTTCATTAATTGTTTAAAAACAACATACTTGTAGCATGGCTGCAGGCAGTGACTGTTGACTGGTTTACAGCTGTGGTGAAATGCTGTAATAAATATTTTATTATCTGATTGGGCCATATTGATGTGTATGGCCCAATCAGATATGAGCTACGCAAGTAGCTCAGAGCATAGCTGTGACTTTGGCTGTCCACTTTGATCTTGAAAAAAAAAAATCACGTATGTGACTATGTGCATCACAAGTTGCACATATAGTTACATCAGGGTGTATGTGGTTGAATGAGGTTTAGTAGTTTCACTTCATAGTAGACAAAGTAATTTTATTTACTTATAGTAAAGAGAAAGAGACAAAAGGGAACTTAAGGATCCCCCACCCACTCATGTTTATGACATAGAAACCTGATTCTGGTCTTTCCATTGACACGCTTAGTGAGTGTGGACATTATCTTTGCATTACACATTAAATCTTGCATATAACTGCCAATTTTAGGGCAAAGTCTCTTGTTGATCGTTGATAATAAATACAGCCATGTGAAACTCTTATGAAGTGCATTACACATTATATTTAACTGCTTGTTTAAATAATAATTATAAATACTCTTAAACACAGGATTTAAAATAGGAAAAAAGTGGAGATGATGAATAGAGTAAATGTGAAACATACTGACATACTGAATATTTTGATTTCCCCGTAATCTACCCTAGAGGGAAACCCATAATAAATAATCTGCTGAAATGACTAATTACGTTCCATAGAAGTGAAATATCATACAAACTATTCAGCTTGCTTTTCATTTATTGCTCTTCCCCCACTGGGTAATTTCTATGCTTAGTACCAAGGAAAATTGAAATGAAATAATGGCTGTTCAGTAAAAAGCACAGCATGTTTCATCTCACAGGATGTACAGAGCACAAATCAGATAATACATGCATTCTACAGAAGCTTAATTTGTATAACAAGATGATGCTATTAATATTCCACAGGAATAACAATAGGAAGTTCATAATGAACTACATATTATACATGTTGGCATAGTGAACACATACATTAACAGAGAGATTAAATTTATGCCAAAGTAACAAATCACCAGAAAGGTTAACAGTACAGAACAAACAGTAAGTGTTTATTACACTGTTAACTTACACACTGAAATAAAGCCTGTACAAACATTACACAACAAAGAGATCATTCAATTATTAATGCCAAGGTATTCACAATGGATGTCATCCAACCACTGTACTGCAGTGTTTTCTGTTTCAGGTTGACCTAGTTCCATCAAATACATATAACTGTGTCTATGCATTGACCTTCAGTCAATGAACGATCTCGCTGGGCAGTTGTTTAAAATTACCTGTTGGTTTTTTGAACCAAAAATATGTGGCCAGAAGTTAGCCATATTCAGAGGTGGGAGGGCCTGCCACCAGTTTACCGTAACCCGATAAGGCCCCCAGGTCAATGTACAAAGAACCCTTTCTTCTCACGTGTCCAGAGTCTTCAGAGTAAAGAGAAGATTCTGCAGAAAGAAAAACGTTATGTATATGTTCTGCTGGTACTTTTAGTATTCATTACTTATGCTTGCAATTAAGTGTGACAATGTGTTCTTCGTGGTGGCATCAAATCTATAAATTCTATTGAACACTGTTCAACTAATACCAATACTACTTAAACTCAGTATGCAGTCCTTACCCTGTGTGGTGTCATGGTGCTGGCTCTGTTGCCGTAACATCGTATGTGTGGCTTCCTCCAGCGCTGAGTCAAGGCTCCAGCATCGTGGCTGATCCTCCCTGGGCGGGTTAATGGCCTCATCTTTCAGCAGTTCAGATGCACAACTCCGCAGAGTGGGGTTCCTCTCGAGGGCTCGCTCCAGAAAGGAGCGCATGGCTAAGCTGCAGTCCTCCGGTATGTCCTCCAGTGGGGGTGCCTGTTTGTGGATCTGGTGTGAGAAGACGAAATGGCAAAATTAGTGTTAGAAAACTGCAACATGGCAGAAAATAAAATTAGGTCACAAGTCAAGTTAAATCACATTTTGCTTTTGCAAAAAGTAATGAGGAAAATAGCTGAGCTCACACACTCCCTTTAAACATGTGACTTTACTTCTCCATGACAACAGTTTCACAGAGAAGTGGGTAACTGTCTCAACCAACTGAGCTGATAATCATCTAAAAACAGAAATGGCCTAGCAAGCAATGAACCCATGTCATGGAAAAACTTTAAAAGGAAAAGTACAAACTCACAAACTGGGTTATAGGTTACCGTGTAGGAACAATCAGTCTTTTTATCTCATTATGATCTAGACTGTCGAAGACCTAAACACAGTCATGGAAAACCATGTCACATTTAGAATATGTAGAAATAAAATACTGCCATTAGCCATTTTTGCAGGTAAGAAAAGGTTGACATCCTCATTCATTGTAGGTCTGTTATACTTCCCTTGCTGAATTTGAACTGTTGAAAATGGTTCTTTATAAATAAAAGTGTAAAAGTGCTTACAATGTAGAGATAGGACGGGTAGGCAGTACGAGGGTATCTGCGGACCCAAGGAGGGCTAGCAGTCTGCATGTGGATGATCGTGGTGCCTAGGCTGTAGATGTCTGTCTTGGTGCTATGCCCCCGACACAGAACCAGCTCTGGACTCATATACATCTAAAGGAAAGATGTGTTATATTAAATAGATTATATATAGCAGATATATTCACGCTGCAGAAAATGGTGGCAGGACATGTGAAAGTGGCTCTATTTTATTCAGTGTGATCAAACTAACGGGAAACAACCTCTTGCAATAAAGGGAGTTTTCTCATGCAATAATCAAGTTAACCTTCAGAGGCATGCAGTGTGTGTCAAAGTAATGTCAGAGAAGAGGTGCGTTGCCCTTTGGAGCGTGAAAAATAAACACACTAACAGAGATCATGTTCAACATCATCTTCACTTCTCTCTTCCAGGGACTTTCCACAAGCCAAGCTGTGTGTAAGGGTGCATGCACAAAGATATATATATATATATATATATAAAAAACTCAAACAGCCTAAAATTTCCCAAGTGCTAATTAAAACATCTGCATGGAGAATGCATAGGATAAGGGCACTATTATTAGCATATAAAGTCAATGAGTGCACTGCATGCTTGCCAGACACTGGCAACTCTTAGGACTGATTTGACAAAATTCCAACAAACATCTAGTTTGTCACAGGTTAAGAGGGCTGAAGACGTTACTACTAAATATACACACGTTCAGAAAGAAAAAGATAATTTCAATTAGTATATCAACACAAGACCATGCTTGCAGGCACCAAGTGTATTGTAACACTAGTTTTTCTTACCTCTGTTCCCCTCAGATCTCTGGGAACATAAATGTCTTCTGTCATCTGCACAGTCAGACCAAAGTCAACCAGCACTGCCTTGTCTGACATCAGGACAATGTTGCTGGCTAAATAAAAAGATTAGAGGTTAGGATTTACAGATTTTGCAAAGATATGATTTTTCAAATTTCAAGAAGTTGCTCTGAAAAGTAAGTTCATTATTCTGCTTTGTTTGTGATGTTTGCACTGATTTCAGCTTGGGAAAATGACATTTACTAAGAAGAAGTAAATCAGCTGCTTTTAGCTAAAAGGAACTTGACAAATTAGTTGGTATTTTCCTTGTGCTTAAAACCCAGTATAATTGCATATTGAAACAACATGTCAGAGAGCCAGCCAAACCAGTTGTGCCACTCACATGTCTACATTTAACCCTGAAAGAGCATGAGAAGCAGACTGGAATTTCCGTACAACAGACATGCCTTGAAGTCACAAAGCTCATGGAGGGCTGAGCAGAAGGCTTTCATCATAACAGCACCGCTATGATCCAAGAAATGTAAAAACAAACTCATATCAAACCACAGCTGAGCCCCACCTACTGTAACTACCCTGATTTCTTGTCAATTCTGTCATTAGCTTCCAGATCTGTGTGACCTGGCTTTCTTTTAATATTACAATTGCTCTCTACAATTGGTTGCATCTTCCAATGCTTTTGCATTGACATAAGAACCCCCAACAATACTCAACAGCAAACAAGGAAACAAAACTTTTTTTGCTCTTACGTTTGATATCGTGATGGATGACTTTATGAGAGTGTAGATATTCAAGACCCCGCAGGACTTGCTTGGTCACCCAGATGATTTCAAACTCTCTCATGGGACCATAGCTGTCCAGTTTTTCCAGGACCGAGCCACCCTCTCCAGCCTCCATAAACAGGTGAATGCTCTGGTCCCAGAATAGAGCACCGTAGAGCTCGGCTATATTCTCATGATGAAAACGGGCCTGGAACTCCACATCAGCTGCTTTAAAGTTCTCTATGGGAATCTGTGAAAGCGATGATGAGACATAAATAAATCATCCTGCTCACCCAACTATACCCATTACAAACAGGTGATTTTTTTTTCCTGCGGTGATATGTTCTCTAGAATTGTCTACTGACACACAGGAAATCTATTGCAACTCAGACACCAGCTAATGTAAACAAGTGCCAGTAAGTCTTGTACTGTCAGTGTTTTTACACAGTGTGTTGTTGACACTGGATGTACAAAACACAGTGTCAACATAGCATTCTGATGATTACACCAGACCAAGTGGGAAAGTCCTCCTCCTCTTGTGGCAATATTTGCCATGTAAGACACAAGTAAATACATTACATCCACCCACCCCTCTCTAACATCCCTCCCTAATAACAAAGTTGGCCTTGCTGTGTACAGAGAGATATATGTATACATAATAACTAATACGTAAATCTTCAATACAACAAACCTTCTGGACCTTTGGGAAGTTATTAAATTTCCATTCGCTTAGTTATCTTGGCTCTTTGGTGAGCTTGCAAAAAACAAAACAAAAAGCACCCGCTTTTAAAAGCACCCTTCCTCTTTTACTTACACAATGTTAATGTCACACTGACATTAATAGTCATTGTAAATGCTGTTGTACCTGCTTTAAACAAATTAGGTTGGGAAATCTTGACACCTAGGAACACGGTTCTGAGAAGTTAGTGCTGGCTGGCAAGATTCCAGTTTTTTCTCAGGACTCACCAGTTTGCAAGCCATTCTTTTCCTGGTATTGATGTCCTGAGCCAAGTGGACTTTCCCAAATGAGCCCTTAGGCACAAGGCCTGTCCCAGGATTCTTGCAGGTTAATTTCCATGGAAACAGGAGCACATCCAAGTTGATCTGGTAACGTCCTTTTTTCACAACCATGTCCTTACAATAAAACAACAAAAAACAATTAGATAAAGCTGCTTTCCTAAGATGATTATATTTTAATGCCGGCAAACAAGCAAACAAATGTCCCATACATGTTCACACCTTATTCAGCAAGACTCCCATCTCCTGAGGCAGGTGCTGTAGAGCTGCTGCCGTCATGTTAGAGAGCAGGTTGACAAAAGAAAGGAGGTCCGTTGCCGTCCCATACCGAACACCACCAACTGCATCAGAATATTCTTTCTGCTTCTTCACTGAATCCCCTGTCTCCTCATTCTCATCCATTTCCTCCTGAGAAAGGCCTTCGTCTTCAAATGAAAAACCTGTTTCCTCCTCCTCAAGCTGATACAGGGTTTCTGCAGCGTTGATAATGTCTTCTATGTTCATGTGAGCCAAGAGCAGTTCAATTTCACTGTGATATTTGTAATCCATCTTGATGTGTGACTTATTGTATTCAATCTAAAAGTAAATGCAGAAGTTTATTTTATAAACAGTTTTCTGTTCAAGTCACAAATAAAAGAAATTACACCTGGAGCACAGAGTGACACTACCCTGAAGCACTGAAGCAGTTAAGCGGGATGATACACATCTGGGAGTACTTAAAAAAAAAGTGTTCCAACTCATGAAGGGAATTTCACAGAAAAGCTGGGAAGCCCCGATCAGAGCCTGAATCTTGTTTTACTATTGATCATGCAAATTCCTCTAAATACTTTTAAAGGAGCTAGGAATAGTAATCTGGTGTCTTATGCAAATTCAGGCATGCAAAGCATATGTACGCAGATACAGTGGATGGTATTTTCCCTGCTAATGAAACGTACTGTTCTTAATACTTGAGTTCAAGTATTAATTCGCGTGAAAGTGAAAATCCGCTGTGTAAATCTGAAATCATGCCTCTAAGAAAATTACGGAAATAATTTAAGGTGTTTCGCGGATATTACAGCAAATGTTTAACGTATTTAGCGCGTATTGTTTAAATTCTGGGTATAAAAGAGATTTTTTTTAAATCTTCGTATTATGTATATTAATTGAAAGATATAGTGTTGAGTACTTGCCGTAATGTTTGAATCAGACCTTCACCACCACTGTTTTCTCTCCATCGTGCGTCTTCGCTATCTGACGACGACGACGGGCGGCTGACTGGTATTTAGAAGGAAGTAAATAGAGGAAGTTTAATCTGCGAGTCTTGTGGGCGGGAGGGGAGGAGGCTTGAACGGATGCCAAATATTGTAATCTTTGGTTTCCGTTTCCCTTTCTTCTGTTTTGCCTGATGAAAAACATTTGGCTTTGTTGTGCAGAAACACAAAGCATCGGCTTCTCCAGAACCGCTCGTTTTTTTTTCCTGTGAAAAACTCACTTGTATATCGTTATTTACGTAAACAAAAAAGTAACAAAACGGAGACGCTTAAAATTAGGCTTAATCAAAGAAGGTTTTCCAAATACTATAAGTTTAATGCCACATAGTCTACAGACATAAATATAAAGAACTGTAAATAATGTCATGATTTAATTCTGAAGTTTAAATGCAAAAATGTCTGAGTTTGTGCCTCTGAGTTGCCGTACACAGAGCCTTGCGCATGCGTCCTTTTGCCTTTTCCAAATAGCAATGGCGTCGTCCTTAGCAATGTGCAGGCTACATGTCATGGGAAAGAGTAATTTGGTGAAATGTTTACAGAATGCCGATACATTTCTTCACAGAAGTATTGGAACAAACATTGTTGCTGCGCAAGCTGAGGTATCTCGTAAAGAAGAAACTGGTTAGTAAATTCAGCTGTCAAACAAAACAACTTTGGCTAAAGGCTAGTCGTTATGCATCCAGTACCGCTGCTGCCAGTTAATGCCCTGAACTTCGCTTACAGTCACTTTGGGAAACACGACGGTTACTTATTTATCATAAAGTCCTAGGAATTGATAAATAAATGTTGTTAATAATTTAAAGGAATGTGTATATAAAATGACTAGACAGTTTATAATGGGCAATGTGTCTTATGTTTAAACGCCATTGTGTTGTTGAATTGTATTGTTTTCCTATGAAGAGACTATTAGATCTATATTATGTAAGCATCAGATAAATGTTTAAGTAAGTTTGTTTAGATCAGTAGTGGTAACATGGAAGTAGCAACAGGAATGAAAACGTCGTTTTTTTAATGTAGTTTTTTAAAAATATTACTTTTACATCTTTTTGGTAGATAATGGACGCAAGTCATTATACGTTGTACAAGCTGAGAGACAAGAACAAGCAGAAAGATCTGTCCTCATCAGCTGCCATTCCAGAACCAATGAGAAAAAGTTCCTCAAGTATTTATCCAGGCATGGAGATATCAACAAATACTTCTTTTATGAAAGCTATGTAAGTGGAACAGTCACATATCATTAAAAATCTTTTGTAATTACGTGGCTCCCATATAACAAGCAGTTTGTTGGATGATAACATATGTGTTTTTGCTATCTACCAGGGCATGTATGCTGTAGTGGAGTTTGCCAGTCGGGAAAGTGTTGCCTCTTTACTTGAGGGGGCTGCCATCCCAAGCATCAGTCATGAGTCTGTGGTGCCTTTTAAATCAAGACTCCTGTCACTGAGGAACTTCGGTTTAGTAGAGTCACCAAACCAGCAGTCAGGCAAACGCTGCCAACCACAGACCACTATTCCCATCAATGAGCTTATACAGAGACTGTCCAAAGATGACAGTGTAAGTGGGATGTTATATCGAGGAAGTAAAAAAAAAAAATTACATGTAAACATTTTAAATACACAATTTTTCAAAGTGAATTATGAGCTGTCTCTATTTCCCCCCAGATAGACCAACAGATAACCTCTCTGACAGAAGCCTATCAACTAACTGAGGAGAACAGCAGGTTGCGTTTTCTTGTCTGCTCTTTGCTTAAGGACATTGCTGCTGCTTATTTCCCAGAATGCACTATCAAGCCATTTGGCTCATCAGTGAACGGCTTTGGGAAGCTGGGCTGTGATCTGGACATGTTTCTGGACCTAGATGGCATACGTGGAAGAACTGTGGTAATTATGGGGTTTGAGGGTATTACAAACAAAGCTTGTCCATAGCCCGTAAATGTGACCAGTAAAATGTAGGGTTTCTGTTGTACCACTGATTTACGCAGAATGAACCACTAATTTCCACATGCAACAATAAACGGAAGTACATCAGCAACTGTTACCAGTCAGTTGACTGAGTTCTGCAAAATCAAACTTAGGAAACCTGTGACCCAACCTTTTTTCCACAAAACACTATGGATAAAATGTTCTGCTTCTTGAAGCTTCATAATTATGCTTTTTAATATTTTGTTTTACCTCTACAGGGCTATATATTTTGGAAGTGTAAAATAATGTTTCACAAAGAAGGTTGTACATATATGATCAAATTAGTATAAATAGTCATCTGTTCATCTTTTAATAAAAAAAAAAAACAAAAGAAGTCAAGTTCCAGTGGGATACACGTCTGACTAGTTTAAAAACACGTAAACTCAGAAAAAAAAAACCTAAGCATAGAGAATGAAATTGGAAAAAAGGCATCTTGTTCAAGAGTTATTATACTCTACTTTTGATGCAGGCGAACTATAATTTATTATAACGTCTGCTAATAATTGTAATGCCTTTTAGGGACACTACATTTATAATCTTTACCAGGAAAACCTAATTGAGATCAAGAATATGTTAAAAGGATAACATAACATAACATATAAATAATAACTACATACAAATATGTCATGCAACATTACCACACAATGCAACATTTAATTTTGAGTTTTTCAGTCATTGTAAATACATTTTGATCTGTTTTATATCTATACAGCATGCCAATGTTTAATTAATTAATTATTCTCTCACTGTGATACTGTACCCCATATTACTCCAGATAGGCGTGCAACATGGCATTTGAACCTATGTAGCCTATGTTAATGAGCTATATTAATGCAGCAGTTCTAATGTGAACATATTTTTAATATACACTATATTGCCAAAAGTATTCGATCACCTGCCCTGACTCGCACATGCACTTAAGTGACATCCTATTCCTAATCCATATGGTTCAATATGACTTCAATCCACCCTTAGCTACAACAGCGTCAACTTTTCTGGGAAGGCTGTCCACAAGGTTTAGGAGTGTTTGTATGGGAATGTTTGACCATTCTTCTAGAAGCACATTTGTGAGGTCACACACTGATGTTGGATGAGAAGGCCTGGCTCTCAGTCCGCTCTAATTCATCCCAAAGATGTTCTATCGGGTTGAGGACTCTGCAGGCCAGTCAAGTTCATCCACACCAGACTCCGTCATCCATGTCTTTATGGACCTTGCCTTGTGCACTGATTCCCATTATTTCAATGGGTGAGCGAATACTTTTGGCAATATAGTGTATTAATAATTTAATGTATGTATCAAGGAAAACACAGATTACCAATTTAAACTTTCTTCATAATTTACAACTAGGATTTTGTGTATCAGCACTTTATAGTTTACAATGGAGTATCAGTATGGGTATCAGACTTGAAGTTACTTTCTCAGGCTTTAAGAAATTGTATCTGTATCAATGAAAGCGTCTCCTGGAGCCAGGCTCCTTGCAAATTTATCTAATGTATTCTAATCAGAAAACTGACTAACTGCCAACTCAGTTAGTTATTTTGTACCTGACATTACATAACATTGGCTGAAATTAACCCTTAACCACTGTTTGTAGGGAGGAAACAGGTTTTGGGTCAAGTGCTATTTTAACTTATTTTTTAAATTAGTCTTGGGTCAAGTGCCATTTTAACTTGTTTTATTAAATTAGTCTTAGGTCAAGTGCTATTTTAACTTGTTTTTTTAAATTAGTCTTAGGTCAAGTTAGCACTTGACTTAGGTCAAGTTAGCACTTGACCTAAGACTAATTTAAAAAAACAAGTTAAAATAGCACTTTTAACTTGTTTTTTAAATTAGTCTTGGGTCAAGTGCTATTTTAACTTGTTTTTTAAATTAGTCTTGGGGGAAGGGCTGTTTTAACTTGTTTTTTTAAATTGTAAACTATTTACACCACACTTTGTTTTAATTATCTATTATAGCCATTGAATATCTCTAAATCCTGTTTTTAGGCCAAATCAGGCCTGTCTCTGGAGTACCAGATGAAGAGGGCGAACTCAGAGCGGGCTGTCACCCAGAGCATCCTGTCTGTCATTAGTGAGTGTGTAGACCAGTTTGGGCCTGGGTGCGTCGGGGTACAGAAAATTCTCAACGCCCGATGTCCTCTAGTGCGTTTTGCCCACCAGCCTTCTGGCTTTCAGTGTGACCTAACAGCCAACAACAGGTATTCATCCTCGCAAGTCATCTCAAAAAGAAAATAAGATGTTTTGACCACACAGTTATGCAAAACCCCTAAACAGAAACCAGACTCCTATAGGAAATGCCAGAATGATTCAGTTGCATGCTTAACGCTGTTGAATCTCAACAGGAAGTCCATCTAGGGGACTTGTTTGTGTCTCACTTCAACCACACAAGCGTGTACATAACTGCAAACGTACAGAAAACCACTTTGCAGTTCTAAGGAAATGGCTCTAAGCCACCTACTGTGGGTGGATGTGAGGGGGACTTTTCTCAAATCATCTGCTTAGGTCTCTGAAGCACAGCACTTTGCCTGACAGTGGAGTGTGTGTGTGAGTGTGTCACACGAAAACTAAAGTAACAGAAACAGTGACTAAGTCAAGGTTGCTCTCTAGTGGTGTTTTAGTGAGTTATTGTGTATTGCATTATTTCTTTCTGAGAACATAGGCGAAGTTCTTTGAAATGTGCATTTACATTTTTCAACTTTTCTCACTGAGTCAAATCAGAAACGACTAATATTTTATTACTTATAATAATCTATAATCACATTTGTTTGGAGACAGTGTTTATACAATATATTTTTTCTGTCTTAGTCATGACTATGTTTGTCAATAATTTCAACGTACCTATGCTAATGATATTGAAGGTGATTAACAGTTGAAAGAACTTGAAACATTTTTAGTAAATTTTAATTTTTAATTGTACCGTTGGGTCAAAAAAAAGTCACAGAAACAAATCCAGTCCTAATTCCTCTCTGTTTGACATTCCCAAAAGTGAAGTTATAAATATACATACACTTGTGTTGGTAGGCAAATAACTTACAGACATAATATATTCTAACATGTTGTTGTCAGTACTTGTAACATGTCTGTACGTTATCCACAGGGTGGCAATGAAGAGCACAGAGCTGCTTTATCTGTATGGCGAGTTGGACCCACGGGTGCGATGCCTTGTGTTCACTGTGCGCTGCTGGGCCCGAGCTCACGGAATCACCAGCAGCATCCCTGGAGCCTGGATCACAAATTTTTCTCTCACAGTCATGGTGCTGTTTTTCCTGCAGAGAAGGAGCACCCCCATAATCCCCACACTGGACTATCTTAAAGAGCTTGCAGGTAATGCACTTATTCTTATATATAACCAAGCAAATTCCATAACTCTTTTTGTCCCCCTTTTTAGATATTTAGTACAAATGATTTAAATCAATTAGGATGGCTTGTATATTACCTGTACAGATCTAGCATCAGCACAATGAGATGTACCTGTACAATTAAGTACTGATAAGATCTCAAAATTCCTGTGGAAGAAACCAAATTCATGCCCATTAAGTTGGCTGCTCTGGAATTTGAGCTTGATCAGATCACCAAAGCAAAATCACCAAAAGTATAGTCATGTCATCTCAAAATAAGGCATGTGTACATCTGTTATAATGTCATAATTTGCCCACTAACACACCAGTCGGTCTCTAAATCTACTTAATTTCCTCCAACTCTGCCTCTCTCCCTCGCCCTGTCACTTTTGGCTGCCTGATATTTGCCTTCAAAAACCCTTGCCTCCTGTGGACACACACCACACAAGCAAGCAGACAGCAACATAACATACAGACGCACACCAGCCGAGATGTGGTGAAGGAGACTGGTAACAAGGACACTGCGGGAGGCGTATGCCAGCCCTGCAAGAACATGATTCATGTACTCGCAACTGTTCTGTGGGTGTGTGTGTGTGTCTCTCTCCCCCTCCCTCCCTTTCCCAGATTACACTATCACAACTATCTGTGTCTTGTTTATGACCATCATAGATGTGTAAAGGCAGTCACTTATATCAAATCCCTGCTCTTGTCCCACAAGGTCCTGCAGACAAGAGCGTGATTGAAGGAAACGACTGCACGTTTATCAGCGATTTCAGCAAGATCCAGGTCCAGAGCAACAAAGAAAAATTAGGTTGGTGAACAGGAGTGTGTAGAATTAGAGCTCTAGAGGCATAAGTCAGTCAGATTGATAACATTTCTGTTAGCAGTACTTCAAACCAATATAGCCTTTTTCACTTATTTCAGAGCAACTGCTGTGTGAGTTCTTTGAGTTCTATGCCACCTTTCCCTTCAACAGGATGTCCATAAATATCAGAAAGGTATGTGTGTTTGTTTATACCCATGTAGTTCCAATGTTACTTGAAAATTACCTATTGACAATGTGTCCCTCTGCAATATAGACATAGTTAACAGAGTGGGAAGGTTATTGCTCACAGGGTAACCAATGTTTTAAATTGTTATACTTTGTTAAAGCATTTGTGGCACAAAGTTTTCAGATTTAAGAACAGTCTCCTACTTTTATAACAGTATTATGGACCTGAAGCCTGGCACCTTTTCCATGCACTTAACATCAACCTTATTAAAAGTACATCGCTAAATTTATCACCTAATTATAATTTCTTGTGCGCATTAAATTAAAGAGTACTAGCATTAACTAGTTTTTCTTTAAATGGCCTGCAGAAATTTAGTCCACAAAAAGTTGTTTCTTCACAGTGTTTAAAAATAAATAAAATATTGTACACAATGATAATACAATAATCAAATCACTCCCTCCACCATATTAATAACCATGTTAATATTCCTTCCAACTTTAACTTCATAGATGAACAAAAGACTACACAAGATACACGTAGGAATTATCTGAGAAGAACAACAACTTTGTTGATTTATGTTACCTACGCTTGTAGTTTATACTTTATCTATACTTGGTGGACAGGTAATATAACTTTCTAACAGATTATTCAACTGAGGAAATTTTATTTTGTGAAACGAATAATTAGGAGGACATTTTAGATAAGGGACATAATTTTTAGTTAAAATATTTCGTGAATAATATTGTCCAATAATTTTGAAATTTACTAATCTCTGCACATTTGCATGACATAGGCTGCATACTGTTGCAACTCTACTGTTTATAGGTAAAAGGGAAACTCTGGACATATGCTGTCTCTTTTTAGATGAAATTATTCCAAAAAGTTGAAATGAATGATTTAATAAGTAACTTTTGACTGTTCATTACAACCATATTTCATTGATTCAGAGCTGTGAAAAGGAGTCTGTCTGCATGATGTTTTTCAAAAACAACATTGTTTAAAAGCCAGCTAAGCCTTCTGTAAGCATCAGAGCTCTAGCAGGGAAATCTGTTGATAATAAAAGCAGCGCTTAGTGGAATGGTATCTTCCCACACACACACACACACACACACACACACAGATGGCAGCTGTCATTGTCATGTGTGATTGATGTTGGCCCCACAGAGTTTTGCGCCCATGAACTAAGATCCCAATTAGGAGGAGTATAAAAAATCCATATTAGTGAGCATATTTTTTAGTTTGTGTCTTTATAATGTTTTTTTTGTTCTCCGTTATTAGCATTGAGTTGAAGAGAGGTACACAGGAAATAGGTGTTGATAGATAGGTGTTAATCATTTGGCTACCACAGCACTCTGGTAGCACAGAGGCAGTGCTTTAACTTTAATGAATTAACTGAAGAATAAATAACCTGCAGCCTTATATATGAAATTGAGATTAAGTTTGACACAGCAGAGGGAGCTGGCAGGTAGACTGACCATGACCCATGTTTATGGGCTTTCACCAGTGGAACAGCGTCCATAAGTCAGCTTTACTGTGCTACAGTTCTGCAGTCTGCATCACTCCCTTCACTGATGACTTTAGGTTGCCATCCTCTGTTTCACCTGCCCCCCATCATTCAACCTCCTTTGTCCCACTCAGACTTCATGCAGGATGAAGCATGCAAATTCAGGTTGTTGACTTTCCTCTGGACCACATATGAATGGTTCACGCAATGGCCATGACTGCTGCATGCAAGTCCTGCTTCTTTTTATGTATGAAAACAGTCTTCCACAGGCATGTACATGTTTCTTACTGCCATCTGCTTGCTTGTAGTGAAGTTGGCCTAGATACA
This sequence comes from Macropodus opercularis, assembly GCA_030770545.1. Classification (NCBI taxonomy): domain Eukaryota; kingdom Metazoa; phylum Chordata; class Actinopteri; order Anabantiformes; family Osphronemidae; genus Macropodus; species Macropodus opercularis. The sequence goes on along the minus strand of JAUCMP010000028.1, from coordinate 10,576,348 downwards.
GTAGCAGAGCTAAAACCATGACCAACAAGATAGAGGCCATATTCAGTAGTACATGCACGCCTGCACTTGTGGTTACTACTTGTAAATGTTTTCAATTTTCATTCTCCAGGGAAAAGAGCAGAACAAACCAGAGATGAACCCCCTGCACATCCAGAACCCATTTGAAACCTCTCTGAATGTCAGCAAGAACGTCAACACTACCCAGCTTGAGCGCTTTGTAGCTTTGTGTCAGGAGACCTCCTGGCTGCTCCAGCAGAGTGAAAACACCACACCCAGAGGTGGCAGTCAGGAAGACACTTCTGTTCCTTGGGGACTTGCTAAACTCTTGCTTCCTTCACAGGTTGCAGGGATCAAAAGTCACAAGAAAAGGAAAAGGGAACCCGCCAGTGAGAGGATCAAGAGCTTATTAGAATCATTGAAGAATAAAAATCACCAAAACAATAGTTGAGACAAGCTACATCTTCTCATAATTTTTCTGTCTCATGCACTGGTGTGTTTTTCTCAACTGGTGAGAAAAGAGCAGGAGCCTGTTCCTTCAGACTGTATTTCCCAACATACACACCGGATGGTGGTATTGAGGCTTTTATGTACCTATTTGGGGTAGGTACGATGGGAACGATTACTGTGTACATCACTGTAGACTCACCTGCTCCACCATAATTAAAGGCCAGACCATAGAAACTGAGTCCTACCATGTTTCTGTATAAAACCGAAGACTATAGATTGATTGTATATGGATGTTATAAAAATACTATGAGCCTTTTCTGTTTACACATCAAGCTAAATTACAAATTTGCATTTTTCTGCAGAAATGAAATGGTCAGAACAACAACTGAACAGCAATTGATTAAAAAGTAAAAAATTTTATTTATTTCACTTGTTTGCTTATTTCCTAGTGGCAGATTTTTTATTTAATTTTCGATGTGTAACAACATGCTTGAGCATTAAGAGCAATAGGTGGTGTCTATATATTTAGCTTTGGCTACCTAGCAGCCATTTTTAATCACTGATTATATGTAATGCTGCAGTCTTGCTCTCGTTATGCTTTTTTAATAGCAGCTAAGACATTTTAACTTACAAGCCTATGTTACTAAGCCCTAATTGTAAGCATCTGCACACTATACCTGTGTTTCAATAATATGTTCCGTTACCTGCTGCCCTAGTTGGATTTGACCCATGTTACACAAGCAAAAAATATCAACCTGGTAGCTTCTCCCTTAATTTGTTGTCATCTATGTATCGTAATGAGTCCTATGCGCTGCATTATCTGCTGTAGTTCTAATCTCTAAACTACATGATCAAGAAGATTGATGGTACATTTATTATGCATACCTATAGTTTTAGCTCATTCAATTTAATTTTGTTTTATTTATATAGCACCAATTCACAACATCAGTTATCCTCAAGGCACTTTACAAGTAAGGTTTAAGACCTTACTCAACAAAACCAACATTTGCCATACATTAATTAATTATAGCCAGTCAATAAATTGTAACATACATATAGACTCAGAAACTGTATGTGTATATATATATATATATATATATAAATAATATTATTAATAGTATAATTTCTTAAATTATTAATTAAATTTTAATTGCAACAGTGGAAAGGAAAAACTCCCTGTCTATAGAGGAACAAAACTCCAGCAGACCCAGGCTCAATGTGGGCAGCCATCTGCCTTGACCGGTTGGGGTGAAGGGATAGAGAAGAGAGAAAAGAACAACACAAAAACAAAAACAAGCAGCAACAAGTAACTACTAACTATAGTATACTATACTAACTATAAGCTTTATCGAAAAGGAAGGTTTTAACCCTAGTTTTAAAATTAAAGAGGGTGTCTGCTTCCCAAACTTGAACTGGAAGCTGGTTCCACAGGAGAGGAGCTTAGTAGCTAAAGGCTCTGAAGCTAGATTATATTTTGGCCCTCTATTTACAGACATGCAATGTAGCAGTTGAACCAATGGGACGTTGTTTGGTAAACCACACACCTGAACATATAACATCGAAGTCCCACAATTCACAAAGCATGTCCAGCAAAACGCCCTGGAGACCACTGTAATAAATCTTCTGAGAAGGCATAGGTCAGGATAAATGTTTTTAAATGTTTTAAATCTTTTGAGTGTTCTTAGGAGCAAAGTGAAAGCAAAGTTTGATAAAGATGTTGCTAAAGATAATGCTACCAGCACGATTCTCACTAGAGTTGGCTGTCCAGCTAAACTAAGTAACTAGGCAAAAAGAGGCGACCAATAATTTGACAGCCAGTGTAACAAATCTACAGATGTCCTGTCCTGAGATGGGTAAAATTGTCAGGAGGATGAAAATCCTTAAGGCCAGAGCGATTAGACAAAGGCACCTTTAAATAAAATGCATGTAAGGTTTTATTAGGTAGTATTCAAAATCCTCTGAGAACATGGGAAAATTATCTTGTCCACGGAGACGGAAATTAAACTCTAAGCCAGAATTTCAAGCATGATGTCTATTGAACAGCCTGATTAATACCATCCCTACTGGGAAGCATGGTTGTAGCAGTTTTATGTTACTGGAGTCCTTCTCAGTAGTAGCGACAGTGTCTGATTTGAGATAAGGATCATGGAAGCCCTATATATAACAAAACCTGTTCCAGATGCATGATGAGTCTCAGGACTGGAGTGATATTTTACCTTTTAGCGAGACAGTGACCTGAAGGATACAAACCAAGACAAGCTGGACTGACATCAGGACAAATCTCTGGAGAGACTAGAAGATGACAGTTTACAGATGTTTTCCATCCAATACAAAAGGAGATTGAGAGGATCTGTCAGGAAGAATGGGATCAAATGCCTAAATCCAGGTGTGAGAAGCTTTTAGAGACTCACCCAAGAACACTTGAGGCTATAATGGCTTTAAAAGGAGTTCTAGTTCTTGACTTCTAGTTTTTGATTGTTTATACATTTGTAAAAGCTTTAATTTCACTTCAAATTAAACTGTATAGAAGCAGCAGAAGGAGGTTTATTGCAGATTTCCATCTTACAAGATTATTAACGATTATTAGTGATTTTTTTTTTTTTTACATATCTTGATGTTTAAGGCTGTCTGTTCAAAAGAGAAAAGACCTAAGGGTGCATGTGTTAAAAGCGCATCTGCAGGTTCACGTCCTATGTGTGTGTCTGAGTGTTCTAGTAAATGTGTTTCAGGCCCATGGGAGAGTGTCGTAGCAGTAGGGAGTGTGCAGCCCACAGCTGCTTTTCCACTCATTTCTATGAAAGGTCAGGAGTTTTAACAGAGTTTTAACTACCTCCCACTCCCCTCCTAGTACCAGTCCACCAAGTAAAAGGCAGAAGAAAGCCCATCAGTACCTCACAACCCCTCCTGGCTTTGAACTTCACTCACTGTCCCAGCCTCCTCTTTTCTGGCATGCGTTTCTTTTTCAAATTTAACGTGCCCTTCTCTCTATCCCAGTCATCTTTGTCCTCTCCTCTCAGAGTGGCAGCGTTCTTTGAGGTCTGCAGAGTTTGTTTACTTCCATGAGTGAGTTTGTGACTGATGGATATGCTCTGGTGGAGCGACAAAGCAGTTATGAAATGCGGTGGTTAGGGAAGCATTGGGTGGGGAAATCATCACCTCAGGGGAATTTGATGAAATGGGGCTGCTGGGGGTATTTGAAAGAGCTACATGTCAGTGCTGTGGGTCTACTGATTCGTATTTTGTGGTTTAAAATGTGCTGTTCTGTTTCTTATAAATTTATAGACATGTCTTTAATGGCACTAGCTTCCACTCACTGAAGTTTATGGTGCAATTATGGTGATAAATAGAAAATATGGCGCTTTGCGAGAAGGTTGGCACAGGTCAGTTTCAAGGTTAATCAGTTTTCATCACAAACACAGCTTAGCTGAGATTTTATGTGTCTCCCACTTAAAAAGTACTGCAAACGGACCAAGGTCATGTTTAGTGAACCTGCCCATCACTGACCTTCCTGCAGGAAAGGTTTGCAAGCGGCACACCATGGGTTGATTTATAAAGAAAACTGTCAGAAAGTTCATGATGAATTGGTTCACATGGAGGAAGCGAGAGGTTCTGTGGGGCAATGGACAATGTTTATGTTGCTTCTTCTTTCTTGGCCACAATACTCCTTTCAGAGCCGGGAAGAATGTAAAGAGGTGGTCTGAGGGCTTTGTGGGAAAATGGTGAAGAGAGAGAAAATAAAGTATCTTGGCATGAACATGAGTTTGAATGCCTCTTCAACTGCCTTGTTGCTGAAGATCAGTTTTTTTGGTAATATTTTAGTTGGAGACCTAATTAGTGTGATCAAGTTTTTCTTATTAAGCAATCTGATCACATGCAAAACCACACCTTCCAACTACTTCCATCAACTCCACAAAGAACTGCAAGCCATGATGAGAAAGTAATATCCACAGTGCTTCCCTTCACAGTTGCAGGAATTGTCCCTGCACCATTGTTAGAGAGACCAAACTAAGTTTCTGTGGTTGAAGGACAACGTCTTTGGGGCAGGGGCAACCTCTTTTAATATCTGGCAGCAGGAAGCATGTGAGCAAGGTTTTCACTGTGTATCTCTAGCTACAATGTGGAATTGTACATACAATACTCTTTCTGTAATATGTATATTAAGAGCTACTGTAAAATGAGCCTAGGTGAATGCAGCAGTATTTATCTCTGTGTCAAACACATCATTCAACAATAAGATAATGATGTAACCCATTGGTGACCAACACAACCTTTTTTGCTGTATGTGGACATCTGGGACTTACTGTACCCACTAACAATACTGTTGTTTCAATCCACAACGCATGGCTGCCTAATTGGAGCCTGGCATGTAGTTGTAGGCAACAGAGGCCTCTGAGTGCCAGTGACCAGGGTGGTTTGCACATTCTTTCTCTCACTAGACAGCAAAGCAGCTACATTTATTCAACGCTAGCCAGGACAAACCCCACTAAGACAGTGACAGAAAGCTGCAACAAAATAAACTGTGACATGGATAGAAAGACAATCAGGCCATGAGTGGATATCCACGGAACACACCCCACTCATTTATGTATAGCAGTCCACCAAGCCCTCCTGGGTGCCTTTACTGCGCAACTGTAGAGTACAAGAATATATACATAACATATACTATACATTCACACTAACCATGCACATGGTTAAAACAATCTTTCATGCCTTTAGATTCAGTTCGTTTTCATAATTTGAAATACCAACATTTTCTTCATATTTGAAACATTTTAAAGCTAATAGGTATTCAAATGCATATGTTCAATCAGTGCCCTTAAAGCTTCCCTATGTTTCCTATGTTGGATAATCCTATGATCGTCAGATTGGTGTCCAGATTATTACACTGGACTCTTCAGTCCTAGAGGGCACAAATGAAGGCTCAAAGCACAATGGGACAATGTATTGAAAGCTGATTTGCAGCCGAAGAGGCAAACATCATTGAGAATGTGTGGTGGGCTGCAAAATACCTAACAAAACACAGATGATAGGATAAATTTTTGGCTCCTGCACCAACCTTCTCTCCAGTGTAATCAGTATAAACTGATTGCTCATTGTTGGTGTATGGATAATAATTTTGGCCTTGTACTTGTAGGTTGATCTTTAACACCCTCATTCTGTTTTTTCCTCATAAGCCAGATATCGCCTAAAATCCTAATCTACATCCAATTCATTCTCTATCAGCTGTGTCAAAGCCTGCCTGTCCACTCTGGCTACGGTTGTCCTCCTTTGGAAAGTTTTTGCGTTTGTAATTGTTTATATAGAGCCGATAGAAATAAAAGTCACAGATAACAGTTTAGTAACAGAAATAAATGCATTAGCGATTGGTCTATGGTCTATGTCCAACTTATCCTAGACAAACTTAACTTGCTGTTGATAAATCAAAAATATCTTCTTCATCTTAGCATCATATGGGAGAGAGAGTCCTACAGCACCTACAGTATTTCATTTGAAGGATAGAAATTAAATGGTTTATACCATATTGTATATGTTATATGTTATATGTTATCAAGCACTCAACTGAGTTTAATAAAAATAGTGCATCTGTGTACGTTAAATCTGTGGCATATCTGACTCTGGTCTCTGTGTTCCTTTGACTTCCATTCATTCAGATGTAAAGGACATTATTCAAGAAAATCATAAAAAAAAACAATTCAGACGGAAACTATGGACTCTTTTTCTATTATTCACTCAAACCTGCAGTATTTCATTCCCCCTTACTGTAAAAGATTGTTTTCCTTCAGTGGTATTACTGTGTAATTTAGACCACGACCTCCATGCATTCTACTGCTACAGAAAACCCAGTCTGCTCCTCCATGCATAATTAATTTCAGATGTCACTTGTAGGTGGCCGGTGAATTCCTGAAATGCTGGTCTATGTTTTTTCTCTCTGCCTAACTGTATTCCACTAAGAACAAATTCTAGATTTATGCACAAGAAAGAGCAATAGAAATGAAAAGAAACTGACAGAAAATAAGCTTTGTGCTCCTCGTGCCCCACATAGAAAGACTTGTTCAAAGTCAACATCCAGTGATGAAGTGGAAAGCATGCCCATCCAAATACCATGGTATGATTAAAGAGCAGAAATTACTTTTGTAATGACACTACATCCAGTACATCCATATTCACTGACACTGATTGTGAAATGTTATTTATCCAAACAAGATTTACAGTAGCTGTGTTATATTGTTCTGTACCAGAAGACCCAGGGCACACTGGAGAAACTATGTCTCGGATGGCTTGGGAACACCAGAAGTGTGACCTGATCCCAGAAAAACAAAATAAAGATGGATGAATGGATAGATGGATGCTCGATGGATAGTGCTGCCTTTTCAATGTAAAAGTTTGATCTTGATTAAAGTTTGAAGAAGAACGGAAACGAGCACTTACGTGGTGGGCTCAGTTTAAGACAATATGGATGTGAGGGTGGAAGCCACAAAGGCTGCTCTGTGTTACAGCTTGAGCGTTGAGTGGCTCTCCTGGCAAGCAAACACAGATCAGCATTGTGTCTGTGGATAGTCGATGGGATCTTGCGTTCAGCTACACCCACACAGTGTCACATGAAATCATCCAGATGTGTTGGCTGTTGATAAATTTTTATCCAAGTAAAACATAAAGATAGAGCAGCAATATGGTATGTCATCACAGCATCACTACAAATATCAGCTGTCATATAGAACAAGGCCTACACCTCTTTATCTCTGCTGCTAAAACTGTGAGCACAGATCTATCACCTCTTGCACTCTGACATGAAAAATCTACACTTAGAGGCTGGATAAATATAGGCCCTGAACTAACTATGGAGGTATCCATTCTTAGAATCAACCCACATTCCTAAAATGTTTGAAAATATCTCTGGGGTCTGCACTACTCACTGCTTCAGACAGGTCCTGATGCTTGCCGGCGGCACAACAGGATTGAGGTTAGCTGTGCAGGAGAGAAAGGAAACAAGCAGAAACTAGTATTATCCTATTTTTGTCATGCATTGCTGTTTATCACTTCTCTTGCCTCAACATTTAATTTTCTCTTGATGAGGGAGAATAGTAGAAAATGCAGAAATAAGATGCATTATGTCACCTCTTTTCTGTTCTTTCTGCCATTGCACCCAGTGGGACAAAGTCTTATTAGAGCTAGTGGAATGTGGACCAAAAGCTCCATCCTCAATAAGCAGCATCTGTAGTGGCCCACTGACATGGGAGAGTTACCGGTTGATTTCTTAATAGACTGGTTGACTAGATTGCCTGACCTGCACTTTTTATTGGTCGCATCTTCTCTCAGCGTGCCTTGTTTTCTCACTAGAGATTTCCATATTAAATTGTCTTTTTTCTGTGTATTGTTGCCTAGAACTCTTCAAGGATGGTTCTTAGGTTGTTGTTTTTTTAGCTCTGTTAGGTCTTATGGCAAGTGTTGGGTTTTATCATTCTATAACATTTTATTGTTATATTTTGTCATGACTTTAACTTTACATTGTGAAGTACCTTGAGGGAAACTGATTTTTACATATTCTCTCCATGTTTCCCATGAGTTTCTTCTGGGTTACAATTGAGAAGGAATGTAGAGGGAATCATGTGTTTTTCATAAAGGTAAATTCTCTTAGCATCTCAATACATTAGTAAGTAATAAGTAATTTCAATTTTGCAGCAGATTTTTTTTAATCCAGATGGTTAGAAGAGACTTTAGAGATTTGTTGGAAATAGCTTCAGTACGGGTGTAAGTGTTGTCAAATGACCTTCTGGATTTTAGAGAAATCAAAGATTGTCAGGGATTTTGTGCTAAAAATAAATGGTACATTATGACTCAAATAGTAATAAATGAGCAGCACAAAGAAGGGCCAACTTAAACACATCAGGTGTGTAATTCAATGTTTTATTCATGTACGTATGAACCTTGTAACTTAAAAAACTTTAAACATTAAAGTTTTGTCATCAAGGTATTGAAAAATATTCACTGTGCCCAAGTGTGCGAAACATACACAAAACATATAGACACATACTTGGAGACATGTGCGTTATTTGGTTTTGAAAAGTCCCCATAAGCAAGGTCAATAGGTCAAATCAGAGGATCTTGAGGGTCTACCTCCCTGGAGCTTTCAGGTCAGATAGGCTCACTCACCAGGCTGTTGTTTATTCCGTTCCTAGCCTTCAAGTTTACCTTCCGTGTGTGTAATACCTTCTGGCCTGCTAGTCATTTACCACAAGGCAGTCCCTGAAAAAGAACATCATTGTGAGGAAGCTAAGTGGAAACTGTTGTTGAAGTGCTGCATTTCTGCTGCTACTGTGGTGGAGCTCATTCTCTACAGCATCTGTAAGCAGCAGTGGACAAGGAAATGCTGGAGGAAAAAGGAGTAGGAAGAAAACAAGAGGGGCCAAGAAGTCAGTGAGAAGGAGGATTTGCGCCTGACTGGGGACCTGAGAGAGACAGGCCTTTCCTCTAAAGGGAACTATTATGGTAACATGATAGCTCTGTCTGAAATACGGCACAAGAGAGGAGAGCGAGGCCGTCATGCAAAGGCAGAGAGCAGCATGTTGTTGATGTTTTTTCCTGGATGAAGGCCGTCCTCCGCAAAAATTTTGCCTCAGATACTCAGTAACATAAGCTGTGTTGTGGTTTGCAGAAAGCCTCAAAAGCTGTTGTGTCAAGGATGGAAGTTCAGAAGATTTCTGTTAGTGCAAAGGCAAGACGAGGAGCAGAACGCTGAAAGCTCAATTGCTATAGCAGAAAGACATCTGATTACTATGGGGTCACGGAAAATGCAAAAAAGACATTGGACAAAAGGTAATTCTGAGTTTAGGGCGTGTCTTCCTTTTCTGTGTTTAGGTAGCAGGCAAGGGACTAAAGAGACATGGGCCACGTGCCAACAGCAGGTTTTAATTCTCCCACCAGCTTGGCAGTTTAGCTTATGCAAAAGCCGGTATGTGAATTTGCCCAGGTTTATTTTCTTTTGATTAAATAGGCATTTGGGGCATGCATAGCTTGGGCTGAGCCTCTATAATGGCTTTATTCTTGTGAAACTCATAGGGGGATGGTAAGGTGGTGTGAGAGAGGAACAGGATAGAGAAAGTAGCAGTTTATTATATTAAGTGGCTTTTCACTCACACATTATTATCACAATTTTGAGCAATTCTTTAAAAGAAAATACTAAATAAAGTATGTTTCTATCCAGTACTACCAAAAATTAAGACTTTAGATAAACATCTGGTGGTGCTGATTATTGGGTTGGGTGCCTTCACATCACGGTAGAGAAAGAGACTACAACAAAATGTCACAATTACAAGTAGCAGTCAATGCTCTTCTAAATATCTTTGTTCTGTTCTCTCTCTGTCTCTCTAAGCATGAAATTCCACATGTGCCTTTAATTTGAAATAAAGCAGCTCAGGACTGAAGTTATCTTACTGCTATGGAATTTTCCAGTCTTGCCTTTGGCATAAGCCCACAAGCAATTAACCATGAAGACGAGTGGGATGTGTTATCAAAATTAGGGAAAAATGGGGCGCTGGTTGTTTAATTGAAAGTGAATGCAGCACTTGTTCTTGTTTGTTCAGGTCTGTGTTTACTGGGGAGGCTGAGTGAGAGGCAAACATTGGGAAGGTGAGAGGAGACAGAGGGATAAATACAGCAGTCTTCACTGGAACCATCTGCTGAAGAGGCCACAAGCATTGAGAATGAATAAAAAGATGTAAAGTGTAAGAACATGATGACTAGTTCTCACCATCATTTTCTTTCTTCTCTCATTCAGGAAATATTTGCCCATTACCCCTTACACGATGAGCTGAATGGTAACTGAGTCATGCCTTTTAAAAAGCTTCTGAGCCCTGAAAGAATATATTACATAAAAATAGGAAACACAACATTTTCTACATCCCACAAAACAACCCCTCTTCCGTCTCATGCCTTTTCCTCTGGGGAGTCTGTGAGCCATAAGTAATCCAATAACTGACGGTACTGATGGTTCTGACAGATATGCTAGATCCGTGGCTCTGCCTTTGACCGCCTGGCCTGTTTTTGTGCTCACGTCCTTGGCTTGCTTTCTGCTCCTTTTGTCTAACTGGTGAAGAAAAAGCTGGGTTATAAAAAGAACAGTGATGGAAGGCCTTTGAAGTTTTCAGCGAGAAATTGTGAAGAGGAGTGGGGGAAACAGTTGGGTCCCTTCTACTTGAATAGTAATTATGCTAACGCTTTGATATTTTGGATACTGGGAGCACGCGTTCAAGTCTCTTATTCTCAGTGCTGTAATAGACAGAGAAATTTCCCATTCTCCTGAATAATAACCACATTGATGTTCCAAAAAGATCTTTATTCCAAACTGACTTCAGAGACATGCACTGTATGGTCAGGTTATAATATCAGAAGAACTCAAACATACATTGGATCAGTAAAATTTTATCTTTATATATATAAACGATCATCAGAGTGCGACAACACTTCACTCCGTCATCTCTAGTTGGGAAAACATGCACTTCTCGCAAAATCTGAGAGAAAACCTCCTTTTCCAGCTCTAACTGATATAGAATCTAATAACCAGCTTCTTCTCTCTCTGTTAATGGCCTGAGCCAGCTGCATAGCTAAAAAGAGAATAGTACCTGTTCTGTATATGACGCACAGTATGGTCAGGTTATAATATCAGAAGAGCTCAAACATACATTGGATCAGTAAAACTTTATGTTTGTATATATAAACGATCATCAGAGCTGGAAGTGGAAGAAAGCACAACTCTTGAGCCCTTTGCACCAGTTTCAGTTACATGAAACCCACCCCTGCTGTCTGGCCAACTCCTGCTCTCCACCCTGTGCTACAAACGAAAACATGGGTGTGTACTGGAGAAAGAGGAAAGAGAGGAAGGAAGTAATAGCTGTCTTTTTTCCTGAAATTTACCCCTTTTTTACCTCTGGCTGCAGAGGATATCCACATTTCAAACACCACACATGCCAAGACATTGTTATCATCACACACAATTATGGAGACAGAATGAGAGAGAGTGAGAGCAGAAATAGAACACAGCAAATTAGTAGATAACAGCTTTGATGGGCAGGCTGGAATAGCGGAGAGGTAGACTAAAGATTCTTTTCAGGGAAGAGAAAGGCGCAGTCTGAGGACAGAGTCTGTCCTTTTCCTGAACTCAGACTCGTGGGGGTGACACTGTTGTCTGCCTCTTAACAGTCAATATCAATAAATGCATTACACGTCACTGATGAAGAACTGAGAAGGAAGGGTTGGAATGCGGTTTCTATTCTTGTCAAATAGAGAAGAGGTTTAATGATGATGTCAAACTAGCTGACTCCAATTTGGCACTTTTTAAATCCATGACTCTTAAGTAAGTTTGTATTAATCTACAACACTACAGTCCTTGGTGATGCTTCCAAAAGTAAATACAGCAAATATTTTATGTTTGACCTTGGGGTTTTACAGACTTTACAGTATGCTTTTTTCCACTTGTGTGGTTGAATGTGTTTATGTGGCGCGTAATGTGCTCCAAGCATAAAAGACATGTTCTGTAGCATTGTTCACAAGTGGCTGCACTGTGTATTTCCTGTCTTCCTCTATAAAGCTGTGTTAGTTGTAATGTATAAAACACTGTTAAACCCTATTTAACTTATAATGTCTATATTATTCTTGACAGTTGATACAGTGCATATTCCCTAAAACGAGTGCACATACAATATTTGCATCATGTATTTATACCCACATGTAGAACTGTAACACATAGCTTGTCCACTGCAGGTTCGAACTGAACTATACCCCCTCGTTTTAGGTTTGTTTTCACAAATAACAACTTATCTTATTAAGTCCCAGGAGATACAATTCAGCTCCTTTCACACTGTAGTACTAATGTGAATTAAGTCTCAAGGACTTGCAGAGGGTGACTGTCATGTATGGTTGGTTAAAGGTGTCTGCTCACATCTATTAGCATAACAAGCAAGGTGTGAAAACACACAAGCACTGGTGTAAACAGCAAGCAAAATGTAAGAAAAGATAGCAAAACCAGAACTGATCAGGTAGTGAGAAGATCAGTTAAACTCCTGCAGGCAAAATGCATGAGCTGTTTAAAGCTATGTAGGAAAGTTACTGCTTACCGTTGTTAATCAAAGAAACATGTAACTAAAATGATTATAGAAATTTTAGAAACTGAAAACCGTAATGGGTTTAAACATGGAGTCTCTCTGACTATTCTTTTTGGATGCATTTATTCCTTGTCATAAAAAGTTAATATTGTAAGTGTAGTTTAAGTTCAAAACATCTTATGTTGTTTATCATTAATGTTTTACATTTGCTGTAAAACAATGAGAAGTGTTAATATATTTACATATGTAGTAGTAGAAGGTAGTTATTTGTGTGGTCGGTTTTTAAACTCCATTTAACTAAAACAACTGACATATAATATTTTAAGGTTGTGTGTTTGGATCTTTGTTTATTGTGTGTTTTTTTTTTTTTTTTTACTAGCAATGGACCACATTCCTCACAAAGTAGGTTCGCTGACCAACATCCTAATTTTTCTTAAAACAGTAAGTAAATTTGACTTGGATTCTGACTTTGAATTAAGAACTAGTTTACCTCCTTGCCAGTTGGTGCTTGTCCAGAATCTGGCCGGCAACTAATTTTGAGCCCCATACTAAAGTTGAAGAAATACCCAGCTGTGAGGTCTGATACAGATCAGGTTGTTCTAGAGGCCACGGTTACCTAATTTGACCTTTGCTTCCCTAATCAAGACTGGACCTGCTGATTTGCACACTCTGTTTCACCAGACCAGACCAGACCCTTGCCACACTCGCCTGCCTGCTGGGCTTCCTGTACTGAGGAAAGAGAGTTTCAGCAGGAGGCGGGTGGCAGGCTGCCAGGAGCCAGGAGCATGTGTGAGCAATCTGTAGAGTCAGACTAGCGAAGGAATGTGTGTAGGCTGGGGCTGCAAGGGTTGCTATACCTGTGCTGTGTGATCATGTCTTAATCATACCTCTTCATGTCATTCTGCATCCATGTAATCTTCCAGTAGACAGTTGGTGATGAGGGGTTTAAATTTGAGTTGTAGCTGCTAGCTCAGCTTTAAAATCCAAGTCCAGTTATATTTAATTTATCTGCACTTGGTAAGATTCTTCTCTGAAATCTCATTTGATTCATATTTAGAGCAAAATGCACAAAAGGTGGATTTCTCTCTAGAGCTCCTGTTTGTTTACCTAATGCCCAGATTAGTGTAAAGTTTGCTATTATGCAAGCACACAAACGGATCCATCAGGATCTAACCTTGCTGCCCCCAATCCTGAGGCCTGCAGAGCCTCTGAGAGCTGATCCATGAAAGTGACCATCCAGCCCTGCAGGATTAACCTCTGACCTCTGCCATCACTAATATGTGACCTTCATCCAGCCCCTGCAGAGGCACAAAAGAGAACCATTCACACAACAGATTCCCTTTACTTTCCTTAGACAGACGGCAGCTGCTCCGGTTTGTTTTGTGCTCATGCTTGGCCTAGACTGCTTACTGCATTTTAAATTGCTACCTTGAGACACACTTTACAGTTTACTCCAGCATATGCGAGCCACAGCGTTTCAGACGACTCTGTTGTGTATGTCCCAGAGCAATTTATTAGTATAATTTTCTCTCCACCTCTGGGACAACAAACTCCCTTCATTTCACAACGCAGTGGAGCCACAGATGAGAGCTGATCTGTTTTTTTTCTCCACTAAATACGAATGCCGACAGGCTATTTGTTGTGGACAGCTTGAGACAGGGGGTGGCTATTAGAGACTTGTAAGATGTTTAAGTAGTTTACAGAAATTCTTTTTGTTAATTATATGGATTATTATATGCACTGAAGCATTTTACAACTTGCACTTGTCTCTCAACTTGAACTCAGGCTGATCAGACTGTACATGAGTAATGTGTGGAGGTGTATTCCAAGTTCAGTGATTATTCCGCTCCCTCCTTTAACCTACATGGTAGCCTATTAAACTGACATGACAAATGAAATGCAATAGTCTATAAACAACAAGAACGTGGGCGTAAACCCAAAAGTTCACAATATAATTATGATGGATGGCTCTTGATACTGTACTTCTTCAGAGCTGCTGGACCCAAAAATCTGCTTATTGATGAAATCAAACCGTCTTGAAGTCTCGTATTTATAGTATGCTATCAAGTTTGTTTTGGAGTGCTATCATCAAAACGTGCTATCAGCTTTCCCATGTTGTTATCTCCTGGAATGTGGATTTCCATTGGCCGAATTCCCACAGAGATGGGGTGGGTTTGTCCGCCTCCAGAGCGAGGACCTTGCAGAAATCAGTGAAGTGGCATGAATATCTCGGAATTTGCATGATGTACACATGCACCACCACAGAAAGAAACAAATTTAAAATAGCCAACAAATGGACAGAAGGACAGAAAAGTTTTATGATAAATGTATTTCTTATTTTCCATAGTCTTAAAAAACTGATTTAGTTGAAATGATCTTTAATCCACCTTAGAACCTTATTTTCATGTTTAACTGGGTACTTGACTATGTTGTAACTTTTAGCACTGATTTTAGTCTCACCCCTGTGCTTTTAGCTGTAAATCGCAGTATTCAGCTTATTGTTGATTGTCTAGTGTTTTCTTCTGGGTTGCGGGCTGCTGCTGAAAACAAGGGTGATACCAGTGAAACTAAACAAAAACCATGCCAGCAGTTGTGGTCTGACAAACCAAAACAAACCACTAAAGAATGCTAAAACAGCCCATTCACCTAAAAAGAGCCGGAGAGTGAGGTGATATTTTGTTCTAGGCTCATCAGGATAAACAGTTACAGGGAACAAAAACGATGCCATCAGACTTTCTCCAGTGTATGTATAAGAACAGTAAATGAATGAACAGCTGTTTGTAACAGCACCATAATAGTTAGTCACTTTTTTTGATCAGTCGTTTAACCTTTAGGCATGCAATCACGTCACATACTTAAAGCTAATTGGTCTCATGTTCCAACTTCTGTTTCTACAAAATGGACCACTTTGACTTTTATGCCAAACCACTTGGGTCAATATTTGCATGGTTGTCCTTTTTCCTGCTTAGATTTAACAGACATCAGTGAAGTTGATAAAGCTGGATCGGTAAACCACCTTTTAACACCCGCTTACTGGGGGAGGGTAGGAAGGCAATAGAAGGCAACCACTAAATGCACCCTTTCAAAGGATCTCACTATGTTGGTGGTCCTCACATTGTATGTCACAGTCTAGTCAGTTTATTCAAATCTTTCTTGAATGGCAACAGTGGCAGATGAATGTGAAATGCTGAAATACATTGCATGTGGGGAATTGAATTGTTGAAAAATGCTGGCACCAAAGCCTACTGTACAGCTGAAACACAACCAGTTGTTGGGAAATTACGTTCATTCTTGTATTATTAAATACAAGCTAGAAAAGATAAAGAACAAGAAGGAATCAAATAAATTATTAGCCATGATATAAACTACACAATCCCATCTCCCTCTGGCTGCCTTGTGTCCCTGACTCCCACCACTGTCCCTGAGCTGCAGCTGGACTGCAGATTACTCTGTTTACAGAGAAAGAGGGAGGTGGTGGAGGTGCCTGGTTGGATGGTTGGTTGCTGGCTTCAGATCACAGGTTGTGTGCATACAAACCTCAGAGCAAAACAATCTCTGCCAGTCAAACCCCAAATCTGCCCTGCAACACAATCAGGCTCTTAACCTGCATATGCATGCTTTCAGAAGCATACACAGCGTTGCATTTCAGAGAATGAGGTCTCACTACCAGATGAAAGTGGAGAGCAATAAAATGATGATAAATGCTAAAAGTTTTGAAAATGGACTTCATGCATTATTGGAATTGGGGAATAAAATCTCTTCAGGCATGATTTGTAGTTTCAAGCATATAGAAGACATCGAAAGGGTGAGGCTGATTTCCGCAGAGCCCAGCAGTTATTAATAAAACATGTTATCTTTGATGTGTAGTGGAAACTACTTACTAATTTATGTGCATTAAGGATGTAACTAGCATGTATATATGACTTTTCTGTGCAGTTTTGAGTAATTATAACCAACAATGGTGTATTTGGTACTAACTGAAACCTATCAGTGTCCTCTCAATCAAGTTATATGAGTCATTGGATGTACTGTCCAGTTGTCAGTGAAAGTCATTATTTCCTGAACAAAAAATTCTAACGTGTTATTAATATAGGCCCGTTTTTATTAATAAAACATCTTTGAACACAAGGTGTCAGTCTGCAACTGCTGAATTAGTGTAATCACACAGGTTATGTTTAATATATCACCGTGACAGATGGGATGGCAGGCAGCTCAAGTACCTCAATGCAATATTTTAAAGGTGAATAGGCATATTTTGATACAATCTCTCAATTAATGGACACATGGACACAAGAGCTGAAAAGTGAGGTTCACCTTAAGGTTAAGGCAGCTTGGAAAGCAATACAACTACATAAGTACTTTGCAGGATTTGTCTTTTGGCTCAGAGTAACTGAATGAATCTGTGGTGATGCACTGTGGGTGACCCTGCATCCTGCCTTGAGTGTGGGTTAATGGACTTGCTGTGAACTGGGCAAATACTGATAATGTTAGTAAACGAGTTGCTTGTGC
Organism: Macropodus opercularis; assembly: GCA_030770545.1. Taxonomy (NCBI): domain Eukaryota; kingdom Metazoa; phylum Chordata; class Actinopteri; order Anabantiformes; family Osphronemidae; genus Macropodus; species Macropodus opercularis. The sequence continues at coordinate 10,559,294 of JAUCMP010000028.1, read as the reverse complement.
TAAGTGGAACATGTTGATTGCAGTGTATGTGTGCAGCTGCATTGTAGGAGGTCTACATGTTGCTGATTGAAAGCAGACCTAATTGGGTGGGGCTCTCACACAATGGAGTACCCAGATTTAGTTCCTGAGCTTCCTTCTGTGCCCTGTTATGTTGTTTACAGGCAAACTGCTGAAGCACTCTGCCCAACATGGCAGATGACACTCTTACGAGCTCCGTACTGCTGCATGCAGCATTGTAGCAAAACTAAGTAGGCACGGATGGGCCCTTGAGAGTTGTGAATTGAGCCCTTGTCTTCATTCTTGGGAAACACCTTACCACAGACCTCCGTGGTTGTGCGTTACAAAACTGCACAGAAAGGTTCGATTCCACTCAGGATCAACATGCGGAAAAACAACAAAGGCTTTCAGTCCGCTTGGCTCAGCCTTTACCTCTCAAAAGCGCTTTGGAGCTCAGCAAAAATAACACTGTGTCATATTTCCCTTGCCCAGAGTGATTTAATGTTAAATTGAGCTTGAAAAAGTTGAGAGGTTTTGTTTTGATACACTCTCGACACACCTCTCCCACTCACTCCCTTTCTAGTGCTGCATATCTCCTTATTTATTTGTCTTTAATTCTGTTTTTCTCTTTTTGGCTCAGTTTTTCTCAGATTTTTAGACTGGACAGCATTTGCCAAGGATGTAGGTCAAGTGTTATTGGCTGCAGCTGGCCACACAGGTAGCTTTTTAAAGTGGAGTTAGACTTATGTAACATTAGAAGTGCTTTTCATGCCATAGGCTTCTACTCTAGTACTACAGACCATATCCATTAAAACTAAAGGAGGAAATAAGTAAAAAAGACCACTGTTGCTGCATGCAGAAAAAGTAAATATGTTTTGTTATGGCTGAAGGTCACAGAGAATGTGGAACAGCTGGATGTGGGGATGTGTCCAGATAGGTTGACACATTAATTAGTCACTGGAAGAGTTCAGTGAAAAGCTAATAGCGGTCGCTGTGAGTCCTGTGAGAGAGGGTTCCTTATTCCAGCAACATGTCAAGAGAGGGAGGAAACCTGCTGAGGAATCCCAGCCATGTCTAGTATCTGTGTGTGTGTGTGTGTGTGTGTGTGTGTGTGTGTGTGTGTGTGTACTACTCACCATCAACCTTTATCACTCATCCATCCCTCACACCTGTTGGCTCCCACAGAGTGAATCATATCATACTTCTAATATGTCTTCTGGGAAGTGTGTGTCTGAACGGGAATGGAGACTCTGGGGCCTGCATGTGAGTCAGTTGTAATTTTTGCGTGTATACTATCTATAAAAAGCAACCAGCATGAAAAGGTTGCAGGTTTTTGTTCAACAAAACATGCTTTCATCGCCCTCCGCTATTTTTGAATTCCATTTCAGTTTTGATAGGAAAGACTTTACAGACATTCTTCAATCCTGTGGTTGTGGTTAACTTCAGTGTTCCCTTTCTGCCTGCTGTTAAGTGAACCACTACTCCGCTCACTCACTGAACAGTCAACAGGCAGAGGCCCAGTGTAGTTGAGAATGTAAATCAGATTCATGTCTCAAGTGAGTATTTTCTGTCCTCTCACCAGCCCCTGAGTGACTCTTGTGAAAGCGTATGTGAGTAAGAAATCGACACAGTGTTTGTGGCTCCAGATGTGAATTATCTCATGTCAGTCACCCAGCATGATCATTATCAGTGTACCCTTAATAGGGGGTGGAGTCTGAACTTATGATTGATAATTTTAAATGGGTGTCTGGTATTAGTCAGGGTACAACTTGCATCATCCTCCCAGCACACAGATCAGTGACCAGTTGACTGAGAAAGATACACAGGTTCAAGTGTAACGCAAACTCAATGCTTCACTGCATATTTCCTAAATTAGTGATTTAATTTACTTCTTGTGTTTAGACAAGGAAAGTTCTGTTTTATTGGCCTTTTGTTGGAGTATTTATTTTGGACATATAGGTGCTGTTGATGATTCTGTCAAATCCTATTATCAACAGTGTCGGGCCATTAGGGCTATATAAGCAGAAATCGTGAGTTTGAGCTTGTGAGAAGAGGTCGGCCAGCCCTCGTGGTAACTTACTGAGGAAAACTGCTTGTTTACTTTGATTTTCAATTAATACGTTGGTTTGGTGACTGTCTTGTTGTCTTATATGAAACTATGGCTTGTGCAATTTAGCATATAAACGCTTCACGCTTCACTTCTGCCCACTTAGCAAATTTTGTAGGTATGGAAAGTTCAGTTCAATTTACACAGTGTTTCCCAAAGAACAAGATTCTGCCATGCTTTTGAGAATTGACACATGAGGCGTACAGAAATGAGTGGCAGAAGCAATAATGATAATAATTTGTTACCTTCCAGTGGGCCCAGCTGTAGTTGATTGTTCAACCAGTCTGTTTGGGAAAAGTGTATCCCAGATTACATGGCTCTCATTTCATTCCTATAAAAAGCTTTTCTGTGGCACATGCAATTTTTGCTTCTTTGCTCCAGATTTCGGGTATAGATGTTCCACAAGCTTCTACGTGTTTGGGACCACAGTGCGTGCTCACTGGCATTTGTCTAAAGTGGAACCCCTTGGTGCGACACACACATGAATAAAAATTAAATAAAAATAAAGCTATGACTCACTTTATTATAAAAACACAAAAAAACCAAATGTGTTTGCTGTTGATACATACAACACCTTTTTCAGTGATTGACTATAGGAAAAATACTTTTTACACCAGTTTGTGTCACGTGATTATACAATATATTGAATAATAAATATAAAGAAGCAAAACAGCCAAGTTATTTGATCAGATCTGAGTCTGTCACCTTTTAAAACACCACTTAGCCCTGAAATAATGCACTTTTTCTCCGTTGTCAGAGAGACAATTAGGCCAACTGTAGTTTAATTATGCATTACTGCAAACGTATAAAACTTTCTTGCAGATTGGAAGCACTGAAATGTCTAAACGATAAGCCTGTATTTCCCCCCTGGCGCTCTTCCATCCACCCTGCCTCTGTTTTCCAAGTCTGGCTGTCTGGGGCTGTTAGTGTTTCTGCAGCATTCTCTCGTCAGGCCCCATGAGAAACAGGGGACAGCCTATATTACTCTAACCATGTGTGTGTGTCTTACTGGGACTGTGTGTTTTACCATATAACAGCCCAGTGAAACATAGAGAAGCAAGGAGGACTGCAAACACGACACTGGGATGACAAAATGAATACACACATACATACATACACACACCCACACACACTGTGATTCACTGATTCACTGAGATGTTGACCAAGTGTGCCAAGCATTTCCTGTAAAAGTGATCCATCCGAGAACACATACTTGGAGCAGATCTGTCATCCTAATGATATGTGTGCAGAAAAGCATCAAGTATGATGATTAAGGGACTGTTTTGTGCGAGGGGATGCAGTATGTATTGCTGCAGATGGTTGATGTGATGTATCGGCATGACTCTGTCGTTAGCTCTTCATATTTCATCAATAGAAACACAGGAGATGACAGCTATCAGTCGCACAGACTTTCTCATGTGTTCTCCTGCTGCACAGCGTACTGATGTCATATCTGGCAACTCTGATGTGGACATCAAATTAGCCACGATGTCTGCATGAAAGAACTTATCTGTGTGACTCATATACCAAACTGAGGTCAAATATCTCACCCATGAGCACCTCATGTCCTGCCTTCACAAAGCATCCATATCTTATCTAATTCAGATAACAGAAGATGGACATTTGCATTCAAACACTGTGACATATCACAGGCAGAGCAGAAGGCTAGTGCCCTGTGCTGTATCATTCGCCGAGGGTCACGCATTTTGTTGTGCCTTTAACCGAACCAAACGGTTGATCATGCTGGCTTCAGTGCAACTGCAACTTGTGCTTTTTACAGTCCTTAAAGAGGTCTTAGACTGGCTAAAGTAGTTAATTTCATTTACCATTTAAGTAAAGACGGAATACACAAATAATTTTTACACATGTGTCTTAAATCTTAAATGAAAAGAAATATTAGCGAAGCGGTAAGACTGAAGTCTGCAGCTAGATCCGGTAGCCAGTCGCTGCTTTGCTCTACTTGGCTCAATGTATCTCAAATCTACTTAAATGAGCAATCAATTTCATGGACTGTATGGATACAGTCTCTTTTTTCCAAGGCCATGCTTGGAGGGCCTCCTTTTGACATAATTTCCACTAGTGGAATAGTATATTAGTGGAATTTCCAGTTGATAAACCTGGAAAGATAACTGAAATTCCTCACATAACCCTTTCTTCATTCACAGGAGCAGACATTAGAGCTGTGAAATTAAATATTTACTATAGATATTTCCCACAGTGTACGTCAGCCGATAAGTGAATAGGCTTGGACAAAGGCCAAATGATCTTGTCTAGACGACAGAATCTCACAGAATCTTTCAAACAGCAGAACTGGTGAGGCAGGGAATAAAGCTAATACATAATACATGTGGTTACAGGGAGGGCAACTGTGGCTCAACAACGTGTTCCTGGGTCTAAAGCTTTATTGATGCAGACTGAGCCCACCCAGCAAAAGAGCTACTGCAGCACGACCTGCTGAAAAAGGATGATCAACAGGTGTCAAAACACATAATACATGTCAGCATCCTGCATATCCACATATGGGTCACTCCCCCTTCTGGCTTTAATGTAGTGGATGATCAGAGTTTACAATACTGCACAATACAGTATATCGCATTTATTTGTACCACACCTGGGCCCAGCAGAAATCCACTACTCTTGCTTTTCCCCATAGCCCACTCCTAGTTTAATCTAGTCCTGTTGGGATAATGTTTCATTTGTACTGGTAGGTAATAAAAACAGGTGAACGAACACCACGCAGCTTCTAAGAGTAACTCTCTTGATATAACTGTTGTCTGTTCAAGTCTGGATTAAGGTGGATCAAAGTGAATCTCTACATTAACGCAAGGCAGCTGTTCACACCAACAGTTCAGAAGCAAGGGGGCTTTACATGATCCTTGTGTGTTCAGAGTGGCCTACATGCCCTCTTCCCCACAGATCTCTTACCTTATAACAATAACCACAATCCACAGCTGGACCAAAACACACACAAAAAAGATTCTGGGTCGGCTCCTCAGATCTCCTGACCAGATGCCTCTGGGTGGTGTGGTACTGCCAGGGAGGCCCAGACCTCATACACTCAGGTCTTCCACACATCTGTCCTGAGTTACAGTAGGCACTTTCCCCAGCTGTTTAGGGATTTGCTTTGTTGTAGAGCTTGTTTGAACGCAGCTGTCTTACGTGGGAAAGGGCCTGAAAATCATATTTGAAAGGATTTGGTACCTCTGTAAGTGTGACATGTTTGTCACATTGATTTTATTTGCAACAACTATTTCTAAGTTTCTAAATCTCTCTCTGCTGTTTCAGCCGCTTGCTGTGGGATCACGGCCTATTAAAATAAAAGCTTTCCGGAGGAACAAACTGAGTTGATTAGATAACCAGGCTGGGGATATGATGTAGGGAGCTTAGTCCATCTCACAGTTTATTTAAAAAAGTAATCTGTTAACATGTTAGGCAGCACAATGTGTACTTGAATCAGTTTTGTTTTGAGACATTTTGTTACAGACAAAAGACAACAGTGTTAGTGAGCAGTAAACAAGGAGCACATGTTCTCTGCCCACCAATAACCCAAATGTTGACAATGGTTTTCTGTTGTTGATTCACAATTTAATTCAAGACACTGGTGACAGATAGAAGAATGTAACACAAAATCACTTTTGTGTTTACATTACACTGTAGTGCCATTGTTTGGGTTCAGGGCAGATTCTGTGGTGGTGCCAGATTGATTCAGAAGATGCAGTGACCACTGGATACGCTGGCGTTCCTAAAATAATCTTAATTATAGGTCTGCAGATGGATTCTGATGGGAAATGGACAATTTCAGTTCATGAGACCCACAAATGTGCTGTTATTCTAGACCAGCCAAGTTTAGCACATTCTTTCTGTATGAAAAAAAAACATTCAATGAAATCAGAAATATAGACCAGAAGTGGTGTAATTATACTTTGGCATTCTCTTTGAGAGCAAGCCATCAAGGTGACATAAAAATAAAAGTTCTGTCTGGAAATGGTTTTAGAAACCCTGCAGCTTTCAAATGGCCTGGCAAGGTTTCTTTTACTCTTGCCAAATATGAAAGTTTAGATCACGATCAGTTATTTGTCAGAAACAAATGCTAAGACAAGAACTAGCGAGCCAGGTCCCGAACCACAGCGGCCATAAATTAGACCAATCACAGAAAGGAGGGTGTTTGCCAGGTGGCACCGTAGCCCCCTGATGGTAATCTGTCTCGATCATGCCAAGATTTAAAAGGTGGCCATGCTCACTGCATTAGGACTGCTACAATTACAGCCTTCTAAAGCCCATTACCTGCTGATCTATTTAAAGCTACTGTACCAAGCCTCTTTTCTCAGCGGCCTTTGATGTGAGCTTTTCCTCAGTAGATGTAATTTACACAACACACCATATACACTCATTATAAAAATGATAGGGCCATATTTCTCTGTCTGCAATAGCTATAACTAAAATGCAATGTCAAGGTCATTTCTTTTACTTTTTGTAATTTTAGTGATTTAGTGTTTGCATTCTGTAATTTAGCATTTTCATTGACCATTTTCATCTACTGTAGGAAGATAAATAAATTAGGTAATTTCCAGTTTATTCCTGGCGAGTGGAGATACATTAAAGGGTACCAAAGTGGTTTAAAACAACGTTCCTACATTGATGCATTATTGCTTGTTGTAGTCATTCCTCTTGTTCATAAGAGCCTTTGAAATAATTTAAAGGAGCTTTAATAGAAGTGCTAAAGTCCACACTTCCTCCAAAATATTAATTTTAAATGTGAATCAGGATTTTAATTTGCAGCAATTAAGTCAGATACAGTAAGTCGTATCTAAAGTTTAGTCCTATCCTTAAAGGTTTAAGTCTATCCTCATTGGTACTAAAAATAATGTAACTTTAAAAAATATGCACTTCATTTGATTGATTCAGACCACTCAGGCCTGGAATTAACATTAGTTAATCACTGACTCTCATTTATCATGATAAGTGATAATAGATTGAATGTCGAATTTAGTTTTGATTTTAGTTATGATTCACGCTTCTCACTCTTCAGAAAGAAAACAGGTTTTCAGTAAGTGTATTTATTTTACTTATGAAATTAACTGTTTGAAATCCATTAAGATACTTTTATTCATTTCCACACACATGTAAAATGGAACAAATGGTACAAAGTAAAATGGAACATCGGTAACACTTACTAGTATGCCGGTGACGATTAGCGTGGATTTTCATCAAGATGGGAAATGGTGAGAAAAGGAACTAGCCTAGCTCTGTATGAGCACAAAACAAATCAGATTAGTGTCTTATAAGGGTGAAAACATGAAGTTGGAGCTTTTCAGGGGTTATGTTCAGGTCAATGTGTTTTCCAGGCCAGTGTGGCTTTAGAACTGCTGATAAATTGATTTTTTTTTATCTTTGAATCAAGCCAAACTCTTGTAGCTGTTTTCCCTTTCCCTTTCCAGGTTTTATGCTAAACTAAACTAACTTTCCAGGCTAAAGTACATAATAAATAAAAAAATGTCAGTCAATGTGGATTTTTTGTGTGTACAAAATGCCTAGACTAGGTTTTCTTTTCTTTCTTAGCTTTTCTAATGTCCTGTGTGTGTGAAATCTACTTCCCAACCTTAAATCATGAATTCAGGATATCAGGATTTCTTCCTCCCTCACACCTACAAGTCAGGATGTTGAACCATGGGTTCTGGGGAACTGGGGAGTGGCAACTGCAGCAGACCACATCGGGCAGCGCTCCTCACTAAGCTCAACCTCAAAACCACAACTGGCAAACAGAGCGGTGACATCAGCATCTCTGCACCACTCTCAGTGTAATGCATATGAGTTGCATATGTAGAAATGGAAAACAGACCCAGCCACATTGTTGGATGCAGTGCAATACATTTGGAGTGCACTCTGTGAGCACTGAGAGTAACTGAAGTGTTGACCTTCAGTGATACACATCAGATGCCAGTGAGTCATGGGTCAAAATAGATTATATATCTTTTCCAACCTGCTGTAACACAACAGCTACGGTATCACGTATCTCTTTTCATTGTTCTCGCCAGGTTCCTTTTACTTTTCCTTGTTTTTCTTATTTTAACTCATCATGCTGAGAGTCAAAACTATACTCAGATTGAAATGAATAATTCTGTAGGACAACCTGTGTACAGATACTACAGGTATCGCAAACACTCTTTTCTCTTTGACCATTTTAATTGCTTCTCTGCATGTGCTGCTGGCTACAGGACAGGCTAAATCAACAACTGGAACAATGATGAGCCTCACAGGAAAAGAGATAATCATCGATTAGATAATTCAATTTAAGATGACTATATGCACTATAACATGGCCAATATTACCATAAGGCTACCAAGGGATCACATTAACAGCTGTGAACAAGCACAGTTGACAACTAAAAGCAGCCATTCCAAATAAATTAGAGGATGTATTTCAATGGTCAGTCCACTGGAATTATTTCCACACTGGGAATACACAAGCCCAGCCCAACAGAAGGCCAACCAGCCCCCACTGGTGTCAGAGGAACTCAGTCATATACAACATCTGTGTCAATATTATGGAAGTTTTAAGGTTCTCCTAAGAGGTGGAAAGGAGTCCCGCCTTCAGCTCTGATGGTTTGGAGCCGGATGGGTGTAAAATAGGTTTTTGGAAACCTTATAAGAAAATTAAGACAAAATACTGGAGTCTGATATAACACAGTCAATAACTTGTTCATAAAAGAATATTATACCAGTTACAGTGTTCCTTTGCAGCAAAAAAAATCCTCTGAAACAGTCTTATATTTATAATTTGCAGACTTTTGAGAAATTGATTAAAATGTCATTTGATTTCTGAGTTACAGTAGACAAGATAGCTCATTATTCATTTTCTGTTTATATCATCATTTCATAAATTCTTCTCTGCACTTGAAAAAGTCAGTTTGGGGAGTTAAAAATAATTACATTCTTTCAAATGTCCATTCTTTATAATAGCCAGTGTATCAGAATACATATCATCTGAGATACACATAAACATATATATACTGTACATACACAAGGATGTGTGGAGGTGATTATGATCTTACACACATTTGTATTAAGTAATCAATCTTTACGACCCTATATCAATCATGCCCATCTTAATTAATGATATGTGTCACAGTTATTACACTATATATATTATCAAAGAATTTGTTTTTGTTTTATATAGACAGACAGACAGACAGACAGACAGATAGATAGATAGATAGATAGATAGATAGATAGACAGACAGACAGACAGACAGACAGACAGACAGACAGACAGACAGACAGATAGATAGATAGATAGATAGATAGATAGATAGATAGATAGATAGATAGATAGATAGATAGATAGATCATGTGACGAAATGCTGAAGTGACCTTATTGCTGAGCAGCATCCAGATGCCTCCCCGCTGGAAAGGAGGGCTGTTTCCTCAGCGCTGTGCTGTAGTGTAGTGTGGAGGGGCCGTTCCCTCAGCAGATCACAGCTCAGTCCGTCCGGAGCAGCGGCAGGGATGACCGCTGGGGACTAGGCGGCAACGGAACGACGCATTTCACAGGTAAAAGTGGCTACGGGTCAACTGATCCATACTCTACGTTTAATTCAGACATTTGTTTGGTTGTAGTTATTTTTTTGGGGGGGCGGTGAGGGGTATTGCACGACACATGCGGACAAGCTGAACGGGCGAGCTGCTACTGTGAGAATCAGACAGAGGTTAAGAGTCGCATCTGCTCTGCGTTCAACATTTCCAGCGGTCCCTCAACTTGCAGCCAAGCCAGCTACCTCGGCGCTCTCCTATCCGGCTACCCCTGCCTCCTCCGCCGGTGCGGGATTACAGGATTTAGGACAGTACTGTGGCACTTTCAGGACACGGCACTAGTAGGTGAAGGACTGACAGGATGACCGCCCCTGTTCTTGTTTTTCTTGTCACTTGAAGCTTGTGCGGTGGCGACTGGCAGTGTGCGGACGCGCTCCCGTCACATGAAGGTTAAAGATTGCTGATGGAGCTAGCGTGGCTAGCGTTAGCCCCGTTAGAGAGGCCAAACTCCGTCTAAATAACGCAGTTTTATACATCCTGGCGCCCGAGCAAACATTTATTTCACGGAGATCAGCTAATTATGGACTTCAGCCTAATACTGCGGCTGTAGCGTGTGTTCGGTTGCTATTCTACCCAACTGCAAAAGCTATTACTTATTTTAACTTGTACAATTACGTTTCCTCAGTCGTATTCCACGGTGTGATAGTAAGCAGTCGGAGTTACAAAACAGAGCTGTCAAATAAATGCTGACTATACAGTGGGTGATACAGAAACGTCTTCACATTTGTTGAAGGTCTTTAATCATGTTTAAAAAAAGGTATGCGCACATTTCTTACTCTCAGGACACAGTATGTAGACACATGTCTATGCGAGATGTAGCGTTTGGTTTCTGCTTGCATCTATGAACTGCGCGCATCGTGGCTAGGCTACTGTGCAGCGGCAGCAACACGCATCTGAGACAGTCGGGTTTAGCATCATGCCAAGCCTGTCAATCATTATCCTAACGACACATAACTGCACTCGGGTCCAGCGATGTGCTCTCCGTTGCGTTATCGAATGCCTGGCGAAAAATGCGCCAAATGGCGATGGGAAATGAAGCGCTAAGCAGCCCTTTGGCAAATGGTCCGCCAAGTTTGGGCCGCTTTGATGTTTGCATGTTGTCACTTTGTCACACCTGCAGCATGTTTGCATCATGGTGGCTGCTCGTTGACCTCCCTTCTCCTTCACCCCCACGCCAGCGCACTCAGTGCTTTATTTTATAACCTTGCATGGATACAGCTACAGTCACATCTGCTAAACGGAGATGTCACTTTCCTTAAATTTGGTAAATAACGCAGTGTGTTTAGATTTCACCTTAGAGCCATAAACTTTAAAGGTTGTTGCAGTTATACTTAATATTCTCCAAGGCTCAGTCGATTACAAAACCCTTGCATCTGCTTTATACTCACACGTGAAATCATGTCAGGGTTTGTGATGCTTAATTTTAGAAGGTCTTGCATATAAATTGCTACTGTCACTTAGGGACCTCTAGAGGCCAAGTTTGTCAAAGCCAAGATTTCCCTGATCTGGTCACATTCAAGATAATAATATTACTTAACTGCAGTAAATGTCATAAATGTGGAGTAATCTTGCCCCAACAGATTTGATCGAGCCACTGTTGTTGAGCCTGGTCTTTTGTGCCCTTAGGTCTAATTATTTAAAGGTTGTTTATAGTATTTCTGGAAGTCCTGTTGATGTTGCCCAGGAGTGATGTGTTCCATCTTACTTTACTTACTTACTCTTACCTTTCATAGCTCAGTGAGCTTTCATCGAAAGCTGTAAATGTCAGACCGTTTCTAGACAAGTGTGTGCCGGTTTTGTAGATACCAGTATCTGACAATTTAACAAGGCAGAATACTGCTAAACATATCCCAGACCAGCACCAGCAAGTGTGCATCTTCTTCGAAAGAAGAAAAATCCTGTGTGTGTGTGGGTGCGTTACAGGACTGGGATGGTGTGTGAACACAGGGCTGCTTGATACCCTGAGGTGTGGGTGAAGTATGGCGGGATGTCAAGTGTATTAAGAAGGCAAGGAGCTCATTATTTCCTTCCATCAGCAGAGGACAGGGATGGTCAGTTAAACTGGAGGGGCCTTCCACAGCTCTGAAATGACTCATACCAGTTCAGCTTCCAGGAGTGGTCCAAACAGCACGCGACAAGTGAGGCTATAACTGGTATAACTTCCTGCCGTTTCAGGCAGTCTGGGTATCCTAGGGCTAAACTTTCCCTTTCAAGTAATTGTATGTGTGTGTGAGATTGTGCGTGTGTGCTGTTTTCTGATGGTGAACAGCTCTGGTTTCTCTCTGGCTGTCAGTCTGTAGCTTTATTTTTAAGCCAATCACGTAAAAAAAAAAAAAGAGTTTTTCTGCCATTGGGTAGCAGTAGCAGAAGCCCTTGCAAGTCATCTGATGTTTGCCCGGCTACAGGGATCCCCTCAGAGGTCCTGCCTGATGTCACATGTGATGTCAGAGCAGAGGTGACGCAGGCAGGAGGAAGGAGGCTGGTGGATGAAGCCAACCAGAAATGTGTGAAAGCCAGTGACATCTGCCAGTGTGCTTCTCACAGTGACAATGCAGGGGAGTGTGTTTGTGGCATGGAAGAAATGGTTTTGCATGCTCAGTGTATCGTTCAGCGGTGGCTGCATGCTGGTGCATATAGATATGCACAGAGGATGCGCTGTAAATTTGGTTTCATCTCAGTGCAGCAATTAAGCCCTTGATATAACCCTGAGCATTAATTTTCATGTGTTTACACTTAAAAATCAATAATCTGCACATTCTTCAGACAGCACTTTATTTACACTGTTCGAGAGAGTCATGTCATCCTATCTGCATCAGATTTCGTTTGTCAACATAATTGTGATGTTGCTTCATTCTTTTAGCTGCCTTAAAATATCGTACAGTTTGCGTGTGTTTGTTTTCGTGTGTGTATGTGCAGAAGCTGTCTTGTTAGGGGCATAGTCTCTTTTGATTTTGTCTTTGTGAAACATGTTTATGTCGTAGTGTTTGTTACCTTTCCTTCTTCAATACACGGCGAGGCGCCTGCAGAGTCCACATCTGATTAGCAGAAAGCCAGAGCGTGCAAACCCTTTGATCACTGTGCTCCTTGCTGATAAACTATGCGACTGCCATCTCCACCAAGCTCCAGACCTTGACAGACACTAATTACCATGAAACCAGTTTGGCAGACTCAGAAACAGCGTGGCTTGGGAATAGTTTAGAGCAGGAGAAGCCTACTGTGTAGCAGAACACTGCCGTGTTGGATTAGTGCGCTTAATAACCTGTCCTTTATGTTTTTATTTTTTTTAAATGCTGGCAGGAACAGTGGCATTTTGGAACAGCCCCGCATCTCTCTGCACAGTCAATGCCTGAGCATTGAGCGTATTCAGTTCAAGAAAATCCTGTGACGTCAGATCGCTACATTCCAGCTGAACTGAGCTAAGCTTGCTGTGCAAAAGGAAAATGAGTGCATTGATATAATTACCCTCAGTGTCTTACTTACTGAGCAGCTCTGCCTTCTGCATTAATGAGCTATTAGCTGCACTATTCTGGTGCGTAAGCCAGTTGCTGTGTTAAAAAAATCTTTGGATTGAAACACTGACCCAACATTAAACTTGTAGTTTGGCTGATCTACTTCTCGACAGTGTGAAATGAATCAGAACCATGTCACAGTGTTGCAGGCTGTGATGGCTTGGAATATGGTGGAATAAAAACAACCCCACCTCCCTGTCGACTCCGACTCCCCACTCCCCTGCCTTTGATTGTGCTGCCAGTGACGTCTGCCTGTAATAAGTTTTGGACTGAAGCAATGTAGCGAGAATATTCTAGCGTCCCACATGCTATTGTCTTTGAGGTGCCGTTCACAAAAGCAAAACAATTGTTGCCATGGGATTTGTTCAACAAAATAATGTAAGTGGTGTTTTCTTGGCCAAACCTTTCCGTATGAGGTAATCGACACACAATGCTCTGGCCCCGCTCATTTCTCCTCTCAACCATGAGGGTGTGGATGCACATGGGTTGCAACGTGGTGATCAGAATTGTTTTGTGAAGTCTTTTTACGTTTGATCCTCATTTAAACAGATGTTTGCTTGTTGCACATACATTTTTGTACTGGTGCAATTGGCCATCAAAGGATTTTTCTGATGGATGACAGCTGTCCAGAGGGAAGACAGTTCTCAAGGCAATATGCCTACAATTTATGTTGCTGAATTATAGTCTACCTAAGGTGGAGAATATTTTGTGTTCTTCAGGGGTCAGTATGGGTAAAATATGGCCAGAGGTTGTCTGGCTGTTTATCCCAGCTGAAAGCATGGCTCTAACTTGTTTCCTCAGAACAAACAGGAGCCCACAGAGAGCCTGATTGGAAACATTTGCGACACTGTCGGCTCTCCTCCGTCCTCACAGCGACGCACTTCCTCAGGATAAGAGACACGGCCCCCGTCCACTGGACGCAGTGATGTCACATAGATAAACAATCTGCAGACTGTTGCTGTTTGCTGGATGTGATAGGCTGTCATCCCTGAAAAACCCATGTGCGTGCACAGCTCTAACAGATGCAGGCCAGAAACTAGCCAAGTACACACCCACTTGGGTCAGTTGTTACAGATCCAATGAGACTGGGAACAATGTGTTGGAGAGGTGCGGCTCTTGTGGAATATTTTAGGAAGTAGGCTTATAGTCTTTCTGATTCCATGCTCTGGTGTGAGATTTCTTTTGTTTGGGTGTCTTTTGGGTGTTAAATCCGGATTGTTTTTGTCAGTCCTTTTAGGACAGATGTGAGATTATAACACACCTCTGTTTATTTCAGCCAAATCACTGATACTTACAGTATTACTGTTTGTTTTGTGTAGATACCCTTCTGTTCAATGCTTGTCGCACAGTATATTTTAAAAGAAAGTCATGACTGTTCATGACCTAGAAAGTTTATACATGGTCTTATTTATTCAGGTAACCTTTATCATGTGAGGAATGTAACCTATGCAATCTGGACTATTTACTAACCTATTCTTACACTGCACTTTTTGTCTTCCCTGAGGCCTGATCTAGGTCTCCATCCAGCTTGGTCTGTCACCCATGCTCTCCCTCTGCTTTTCCTTACTCCCCACCTCTCCACCTTCTCTTCTCAGCTGGGCAATGAATAAGGAGCTGACACCAAACTGTCAACCTGCAAGCCATCATGCCCCTGCAGCCTGCTTCTTGTGTAGCCACCAGTTACTCTGCCGTCACCACCACTACTACCTCACACAGCAAAAAATGCTTTCATCTGTTTTCATGAAACAAGTCATGGCCCCTGACAAAAGTTCACTTAGTAAATATACACCATGTTGCAGTAGTGCACAGTGGCTAAGTAGAAAAGGAAACATGCCACTATCATATGGTTCTATTTATTTTTATCATAGTTTTCAGTGTATGTTACCCATAAACTGGACTATATTGCACATTTTTCTTTTTGAGCTAGCCAGGCAATTAAAAATACCACAGATCTGCACTTGCAGTTGCCAAATGTCAGTGCCTGTAATGCCTTTTCACAAAAGCAAGCATTGTAGCAAACATCATAAAATTGCTGTTGTGTTTTGGCAGGATAACAACTGTGCATTGTTGCACACTCTTGCTTGAACCAGAGGTTTTATTTGACATAAAATGGGTCATTCCATTGCATAAAAGTATTACAAGATTTAAACTGAGCTTGTCATGGAAAGAAAAGAGTGAGAGTGGAGGTGACGTAGTGGGGAATGTGGGGTTTGGCTTTGGGCATCCTCACTTTTGGTGATGGAGGTAATTCTCAATTAGTGATAAATTGTCCAGCAATTTCCTCAGATTAAGGATTTAGCCAGATTAGAGGGAAATGGATGATCAATTACGACAAGTTTACATGCAAATGTTATAATAAAAGGGAATTATCATATTAATGAACACAGACCTTCACCTAAGCCTGTCTTAATTAAACCTGGGGATGAATAGGTCTGTCTACGGAAAACATGGTACAGCACCAATCTGACTAATCATAAACTCACAGTATTTCACAGACACTGTGTAACTTTTTAAATTTAGTCCCTGGCTTATTGCCTAGCCCAAGTTCACATAAAGTTCAAAAATAGCAGTAAGAGAAAGTTATCCGTGCCCCAGGTTTGCATGCTCATTTTGGAAGGAAATGAAGCAAACCCCTTTTTGCACTGACGACGTTCAACGAACTAGCCTCTCCTTGAGCAGATTACACAAAACACAAATGAAAGGACTACAACAAAAGTATTAACTGGCTAAGAACCCAGAGTCAATCCTCCAAACCTAACATGTTTAAGGTTTTTAATGAAAAAAAGATAATCATATTAGAGAGCTAGACACACAAAGAGAGGAGCATTTCACAGTCTTGGATCCTGTTAATCACCTCATAGGCTGTCCTAGGGCTCAGGTAACAAGGAGGAGTGTAACAAAGAAGGTAGGGAGCAGGAGCAAAGAGAGAGTAGCGGTGATGCTGCCTTTGAGTCAGGACTCCTTTTATAGATGTATTTTTCATCTCCATGGAACTATCACAGCAGAACAAATGCTAACATGCAAAATAAATGCTAATCTATTTGCAGCGGAATACATTTCAGTGAGCCTGTCTTGACCATGTTTATTTTTTCAGATCCAAAAAACAAGTAATCTGGCTCTCTAGCATTAAACAATCAGAATCGGATTGGCTTTTAAACTGCCTGACAGTATTTGATTCTGGCAACGAGTCTCCTGCTGCTGTTCCTGAATGCCATTTCTTATTAAGGACAGCCAGGTTCTTGGCAGTGTGTGTTCCAGTGGAGAGTATTGAATGAGTGGGCTGCAGCAGCATCTGTCCTGTTGACAAGGCAGCAAGCATGACTTCATCAAGGGCATTACATCACGAGCAGATGTACACTGGGCATCATCAATGCAATTCCTCGTCAGTTTGTGATACTAATATTTATAGATTTTTTTAGAGCAGGAAGCAGTTACCAAAAGCCAAGGTGACACCTACTTGTTTTGTCAAAAGTGTTTTGGTCTAGTTTACTGTCAAAGACAAAGACTTCACCAAAATGCACATTTGAAAATAATGAAGAAAATCAAAACAAAATAATTGTAAGCATTATTTTCTTTCAGTCCAATATTTCTATGAATTATAAGTAGACACGTAGTATACATTTTGATGTATTTCATATTGTGTGATTTCTTTAAATGGTTTTTAAATACACCTAACCCAAATCCATTTGAGAAATTTATTTGGGGCATATGTCTAAAAAACTCTTTATCCTTTTACATTATAACCATAAAATACTTCTTAGAAAAGATGTTCAGAGAGAGAATGTTGAGGTGAGTCGTGTGGAACACAATCCCCCAGCTGCCTCACTTATGCAAAACATGAGCAGAAGTTGGCTGCTAACAGCTACCTTACAGCCACAGTAGGTCTGAAGGGAGCCCACTGTAAACAGTGACATTTTGTGTTTTCACTGCAGCAGCAGCACCACCACCCTTCTGCAACTATTGTTACTGCAGATGATCGTGTTATCATGGTTTGGTATTGAGGGTGTTTGTTTAATCCCAGTCCGATTTAGTTCTGGACGGGTGTCGTTCTGGTGATCTCTGAGTAAGATGGAAAGAGGGTTTGTTGCTAGGAGGATTGGAGATAAAGACTGGGAGGGAAAGGCTGCTGGGATGACGGTTGATCATAGTTTTGTTGTGGCAGCTTAAATTTGGGGTTTGGGAATACGTTTTTCTTTTATCTATTTTCAGTTATGCACATGGGTTGGGGACCTTGATAAAAAAACCTGGGGATAATTGTTGTCTTTTTTCTGTCTCTCTTCTCTTGTGTCTTCATGTCACTCCCACTCTTTTTTCTTTCCCCAGTGATGGTCTCAGCTGCGTAGCGGTGCCGGTGATCCTGCCGCTGCACATAAGGAAGGAGTGAGACGCCTTGACAACCGATCTACCTTTCTCTCTTAAAAAGCATAAAAAAGGGGACAGAGGAAAAAGAATACACCAGCGTAAACAAATGCCACCATGTACAGCGTGGAGGACCTACTCATCTCTCATGGATACAAGCTGCCCAAGCATACCACCTCCTCCACTCCTACCCCAGTTCCTACTTCCTCATCTCACCAGGCTCCCTCATCCTCGCCGCCATCCTACAGCAAACACCATGACATCTTGGAGAACAGGCCAGGCCCCAGAACAGTGAATGGCTATGAAAAAGGACTTGGAGTACCTTATGGGAACGATGGTGGGACCAGGCAACCCCAGGCATACACCCCTGGCTGTACCAACAAC
Source organism: Macropodus opercularis (assembly GCA_030770545.1). NCBI lineage: Eukaryota > Metazoa > Chordata > Actinopteri > Anabantiformes > Osphronemidae > Macropodus > Macropodus opercularis. The sequence goes on along the minus strand of JAUCMP010000028.1, from coordinate 10,541,349 downwards.
AATGAACAAAGAGAAAGGAACCAACCCAGAAGGGAGGGGGAGAACCGGAGCCAAACTGACACCCACTCCTTGGGTGATTCATTGACCTCAGACAGTGGGTAAGACATAGTCTTTGTTGCTCCTGCCTGACCTACAGTACTTTTGCATGCCCTGTCCTGAATATAGCTTGTCTTCCATATTTCATTATTTCATTAATGATGCAATGAAATGGTTATAACGCGTTGACAGAGCAGATTAATGAAAAAACTGTTCTTTAGGTATTGGCATTAAAATCTCGCCTCGCATCTTAAATGACAGTACCTAATACTGTAGCTCTGTTCCTCCCACCATCTCTCTGTCTTCCCCCCTGTGTGCATCATCCCCCTCTCTTTTCCTCTTTCCAATCAAGTCTTATGCAGAGGAGGAGGGATAATATGTGCTAGAGTCTTAATCTGCCACATGGGACCTTGGAGTCTTAATCAAAACAGCTTTTGGGCAAACCTGTGCATGCCCAGTCTTAAACACACAGGTTCCCAGGTTTGGATACCCTTTTCCTAAAAATCCTGCAAACATTACTGATATGCTTATATGACCTTTATTGTTTCAGCATTGTACTAACTCATATATTGTAATGCAAACATCATCAATTATGTAGGACTCATATAGAGCTGTTTAAATATGCATATGTGGGATATATTTAGTCTACTCTGGAGTTATGCAATTGAAACTCTCCCGAGTAAGGACTGATAGAATGTATTATCTTTCCAGAGATATCGCCTGGCTGCAACAAATCTGTTTTTTCCTGAAAATAGAATTGTTTATTTTACCTATTTGCACCAGTTCTGAGGGTTAGACTGCTGCAACTAATACTTAGTCAATACAGCTGTCCCTATGTTCATGACGTTCATGAAGACATGTTTGTTTGAATTGACTTTTTCCTTACATTTAGTTTACTGATTTCCTTTTCTCCTCTAATCCTTTCTAGCCACCAGCCAATGACAGAGTGTCTGAAAATAGTCAAATGACCTTGGATTGTGTCAGTAGCTGCATTAGTGTTTTTTCAAGTTTTGGTTTTAGTTTTTTGAGACGGGTAATCTGCATTTTAATGTCACTACTCTGCTGCTGCTTTCTATTGGGAATGTGGGAATTGCTAAGACATATGTTGTGAGATTTCAGTCTGTTGTTTGTTCAGCCCTCTTTTTTTTCTTGTCCAAATCCGTTTTGCCTGGCAGCTTTAGTTTAGATAAGAAACAGGCCTAACTTGGCACTCCCATTAGGCAGTGCTACTTAGACCCAATTAGAGTAATGATGGTAACTCATCTTACATGAAACGCTTTCACATTTAACAAATTGGCACAGCCAACCCCCCACCCCCCTCTGTCCAGTCATAATCATGGATGGAAATGTCAAGGACGCTCAGTGGCCTGGGCCTTTAGGGGGTGTGCACACGTGCTTGCGTCTTGTTTACGTTGTCAAGCAGTCAGTCACTGCACAAATAGCCTAAAATGGTCAGCCTGCATGCAGAGACCCATTGCATCTTGTCATAGTCCATCAACTCTGCCATCAAAGATCCTCTCAGAGATACAGAAGCTTGCTATTGAAATAATGCTAATATCAAAGTAGAAGCAGTGCAATCGAAAGATGAAATGTCCTTTATATTGCTGGTTTGTCTCGAAGGACATCTGGGAATAACAGTCACAGTATGTCATTGCATAATGTGTTCATTAGGACACAGAGACAATCACAAATAACTGACTGCAGTATTCTACACTGTCTTATGTCTCCATCTAGTGCAAGAGCAGTTCATGTTTTTTGGTATATCGAACAGTACTTGTTACTGACATTTAAGGGTCCTGGAGATCTATTCAATTTAATTCAGTTTTATTAAACATTATCTCAAGGCACTGTACGAGGTAAAGTTTAAGATCTTACAAAACTAAAACCCAGCACAGCAAGCTTTAAATTTTAGTTGCAGATATGTGTCCCAATGTTTTCATTATGTCTGAGCTTTAATATTTTGTCATGCTCAGATGGTCAATAGTAGGCTAGTCAGACTGACTGGGTCAGCCACTGTTTGTAGTGACCATCCTTATCATTTTGGAAGCTTTGGCCAAAAATGTTCTAAGTTATCCCTCATTTTGATTTTGGAAAGAAGCCATAGTAGGTCCAAATACTAGTTGACACTTGAACTTGAAGCCTTCAGTTGGAGTGCCTTTAACTTTCTGTTTTTCTTTCCAGGTTCTGTGACGGCATCAGGTGTCCACAGCCACAGTCAAAGGATGTATCCTACTGGAGAAGGAGAGGCCAGGACTTTACTGTGCTGCTTGATTACGCAGACTTCAGAGAGACCCATGAAGGAGGACAGGGGGGTTATAGCAGGCCAGAGGGTTCCCAGCAAGCTAGGGGCCAAGAGTTGTCTGCAGAAGAGCGTCATAGGGCAATTCAACAAAGGCAGCAGTGGGCAGCTCAGTCCCAGGCTCAAGCTAATGTTCAGGTCCAGCCCCAAGTTCAGGTTGATGCCCAGGCCCAAGCCCAGGTTCTGGCACACGCTCAGGCTCGCTTCAGAGAGCGAGAGGCTGCGCTTCATCAGTGGAGGATGGTTACTGAGAGGAAGTGCCAGAGCCTTGGGACAGATGAGTGGCGTCCAGCCGTAAGCTTTGGTCGTCAACTGTCACAGAATGAAGGTGAGCGTTGGTCACAGGAGCAGCAGCCACTCCATGCCAGGACACCAGAGGGTATGATAGTTCACCCCAGGACCAAAGCTAAATCCCAGTCCCTACCCAGGATGCTGCACCCTGAGAGCCTGCAGTATGTGGATATACCGTTATCAGGTGTGGAACTGTACAGGCGAGTAAATGGCCACCCAGTGTCACACCATGACCTTTACAGGGCTCCTCGCTGGCCGGAAAATGGCAGACCAGCTAGCGCTAACCAACTGTCAATGACACCAAAGCCCCGTTTCACCCGCCCTCCCAGACCTCCCTCCTATGAGATGCACCAGCAAATCAGGGGAAGCTGTGAGATTTTATCTGGGAGAGACTCAACCACTCCCCAGGCTAGGGACAGAACACCACTTCCAATATCAAGGGCCGGTGACCCCCAGTTGGATTATTTTGCACCTGACTCTGGACCTCCTGGATACATCCCTCCCCCATCATATAAGAGAGCACCTATAATGACAGGAGGGCGCCAGAGATATGGTGACATTCCTGTTGAATACAGGTAAATATGTATTTCTTTTTCTTTATCATAATTAATTAAAGCTGTTTTAATAACTTAATTCTAAGATTTTGTTTACATAAATTCTCATTCTTTTAGTTTCTTTTTGTTAAATACTAATTTGTATTTAGTTCAAATGTGTTGTTTTTACTTTTAGATACAGAGGTGACGTGTACCATCAGATACAAGTGGCTCCAGATGGATCTCACTGGTTTGTTAGACCAGCAGGTTCTTGGCCTGATCCCCAGAGAGAGAGGAGTATGTCCAGCCAGAAGCAGCTTTACCCTGTATACACTACCCAGGAGCACCCTGGTGGAGGAATTCAGTATATACCATTTGATGACCCCCGTATCCGCCATATTTCCTCAGCCCTGGGTGGCAACTCCCTGACGGATGCTGATAAGATCCGCCATATTCGCAACGAGCTTCCCAGTGTCACCGTGTCGGAGCCTGCATCCGATGATAGTGCCTTTTTGCCCCCGCCATTGGGGCCTTTCATTGCTGCCAAATTGGCAGATGATGCTAACCAGACATCTTCTAGCAATTTTAACAATGACAATAACAGGTGGCACAGTGATTTGCACAAAGAGACTGTCGATAACTTCCCAGCAACTGACCAAAACTGCAACAACAGATATTCCAAAAACCAACGTCCTCCTCCATCTCCCTCTTCAACCTTCCAGAACCCATTAACAAGGACTTGCTCTCGCCAGGGGTCCAACTCTGACCAGGTCTTTGCAGAAACCATCACACAAGTTAAGAAAATTGCTCCTGATACAGGACCAGAGAACAACAGGAACGCTAAAAGAAGAGTGAGTGAGACCATCTTCTGTTTGGTGTCTGTCCCAGTTCACACACCAACTATTATTAACAAAGACTTAGGTGCAGATCAGAACAACAACGAGACAATACCAAGTCTGACTGTCACTAACACAGAGACTTTTGCTGTAGGCCTCAGAGAAAGCCCAAATATTCGAAGCAAATCTGTGAATGAGATGCCCATAAAACCTCATTACTCTTACTTTCACACCAGCAGCACATCCTCAATGAGGAATTACAAGAGGGCTCCTTTACGGAAGGAGATAATAGATGCATGGGCACTACAAGCCAGTGAAGACAAAGAGTTGTGCTATGCTGGGTCCTGGCCTGGAAACCAGTATCGTAATCAGGAAACCCAGACTGGTTCACCTTTGACTGTAGTAAAAAGTCCAGAATCCCAGAGTCCTCCTGTCGAACAAGAGCCTGTTCAGTCCATCTCAGACAAAACTATAGTCAGTGGTGTGGGAACAGATGATAGCCACTCTTATGGCTACCCCATGACAGGACAGAAAAACCTTCACCCTTCCAGCAACAGCGCATTCTCCCGTCTCAGTTTGAGTTCATCACAACCACTGTCACTGGAACCCTATCAACAAGACCCATCCTCCCCATCCAAGGCCAGGAATCAGGGAGCTCAGCAGCCTTCCTCCCCAAGGAAAAGCAACTCCGGTCCTCCAGAGAACATAGAGCAAGTTGCCTTTGGTCAGTTTCTCCTAAAGCCAGTGAACCGAAGACCCTGTGATGTCATTGGTGAACTTGAGAGCATAAATAAGGAGATGGAAGACACAATCAGCAAGAGACCTAATGTGGGTCAGCACAGTGGTTTTCTTGATGGCACGAATAAGGGATTAAACCAGTTTAAATCAGGATCACATTTCACCACTGGTCCAGAACCAGGTAGGGAAGCAATCAGTCTTCCACCCATGCACATAGAAAAACCCACCAATATAAAAGTCAGATCAAGGTCCTTCACCACTGATCTAGACTCTGTGGGCATGAGAAGTGGTTTCTCCAGGCTTCAGGCCAACAACATACCACCACCAAACGAGCTATCTATACTCCCCAATTCAGGGTCCAAAGAGAATTGCCTTTTGTCCCCGCTACACCCACACAGTGAGTCAAACCGTCTGTATAGACAGGACATCCCAGTCCCTCAAGAATCCTTACTAAGGGATGTGGGTCTAACTGTGTACACAGAGACTCCTGGTGGTCGAGGGGAGCCAATGCAACGGTCACTGTCAGTCCCATCTACACTCAACCAGAAGGAGCTTAGTCAGTCGGCACAGCCCTCATGGGAGACAAAACTTAAAAGTAACAGTAGACCTGAGCACAATTCAAATGAAGAGCTTCAAGCTCAAGAGAGACAAGCTAAATCAGAAACTGTTACTCCAGTGAGAAATAAGAGTAATTTAGGCATCTGTAGAACCAGGAGTGAAAGCAGCAGATCACCTCAGAAGGACATTTCACCACATGTCACAAGACTGACCAGGGAGGCTTCGTTTGTGTTTGAGCATGATGATGCAGATCAGAGGTACACAATTTCTGAGCCTCTTACGTACAAGAATGATTCAACAATAACTGATAAACATTTGGAAAAATTACTAATTAAAGAAAAAGCTAATACTTTACCTGCCGAGGACCTCAGCAACCTGTATGAGGTCAAGTCTGCAATAGGTATCCCTGAAAATGAGTCCATTGAGCAAAGGGCAGCACGAATACTGGGTATAGCTGTTCCAGTGGAGGCCTTAGGTGTGGCTGACAAAGAATTGGATGATAATGAGGGTGAACTGGACACCACAATTACTGAGAAATGGCAGTGTCTAAAGGAACAGGCACAGCATGTGGTAGGAGAGTGCGAGCAAGTGAAAGAGGAGTTCCTGATTATCCAGGGAACTGAGATAGGGGAGGCGAAGCAAACAGGATTAGGTGTGGACCAAGAAGATGGTGAGAGACAAAAGCAAAGCACAGACAAAAGACAAAGCTACAGTGATGGTGAAGACACCCTGGATACTGAGACTCAGGCAACAATAGTACTGGACCTGCCTGAGTTTCCACCGAATAAGCTTCCCCTATCCCTACCTGTCAGTCCTAGAGAAAAGCTAGCGTTTAGCACGTGCAGTGGAGAGAAGAAGGTCAGAGGTGGGGCATGCAAGCTAATTGAATCCCTGCAAGACAAACTACACTCTTCTGCGTCTTCCTCTGCTGCATCTTTAGGCAGGTCAACCACAGACAGAATGGCACGTTTGAAAGAGCTGGACTCAGTGTCTCGCATAAGACGTCTCAGTCTCAAAAGTCCCGAATCTAATGCAGACGCTTGTCCTGTGGAGAGGATTGCAGACAAGAGGGGAAGTGAGGATCAGGAAGAAACAAAGAAGGAAGTTCAGAGGAAACAAGAAATACAGGATGATAAAATACTGGAGGAAGGAGGGAAGGTGGAGGAAGACGAAGATGTATGTGAGAAAGCACATGAAACACTCGTCACGCTGGGAGATCCAAAGGAAGACTGTAAACCTAAACAAGTGAATGAATGGATATGCAAAGAAGAACAGAAACAAGAAGAGGAAGAAACAGATTCTGTGGAGATTGCACTAGACGATGACAATGAAAGGAGTAAAGAAACAGACGCTAAAGTAGAAACAGAAGAGGTGGAGCTGAAAAGTATGGAGAATGACAAAGAAAAGCCTTTGGAGAAGGTGAGAGATGGAAAGAATGCAGACGAAGTCAGCAGAGCAGAATCGAGTCAAGACACAGAGAGAGAAAAGCTGCCCAAACCAAAGCAGCGTACCAGGCTCCAGAAGCCTCCTCTGCTTCCCAAACCCCGCAGCGTTCCTAAAAGAGAAATAACACTGCCTGTCAGCTTCAGCTCTGGAACCTGTGGCCCCTCAGATATGAAGGACGAGGAGATGCTCTCTGTTTCAGGTGTGTGCAAGACGTTACTGTAAAAAGTTGCTTGTAAAAATGAGAAAGAATTTTTGCCAAATGTCAAACCATCACCGACATTTCAGCTGTAATTCTATAGACATGTTTCCTGCTTCGGTCCCATAACAGTTGAGAAGCAAATATGTTTTCTGAAAGGTTGATCTGCTCCTTTAAGACCCACCTGAGCAGTAATATCTCTTTGACTTGTTTTCTATTGCGTTGTTCATCTTTACTTTCTTCTGTCTTCTCATCAGACTCCTACGACCCCAGTCGAGTGGAAAGAGTGTAACCCCTGACGCCACATTCACTACTGAGGGAATGTGTGTCTCAAGTTAACAGCTTTTTCCAGCAACAAAGGCTTTCATCTCACCTCATGGCTTAGTCAGCCGTGGCCCTTCCAATATCATTACACATTACTCCTCACAGAACTGACTGTCTGGTGCTGCGAGAGCATTTTATCAGCCAAATAAAGGCGCCACTGGTGCCAGTTCTCCAGGCCTTTTCAACCTTGTCATCCTCGTCCTTGCATTCACTCCACCTCTAAAAGTTTATTTGCTCAGGCAAGTGGACTTCCTCTTTTTGAAATTGACTTTTGGAAAAAATGCATGTCCTGATTTCCATGTGTGCACTTGGGCTGCTTTGTGAGCTTGAGTGTTGAAATATGAATGTAAAAGTGTATCAAACAAAAGAAATGTAACACAAATTAAACAACAAGAAAGCAACAGTATTGCATTACAATCAGTATTACACCAAATGTAAATAAAGAGTTATAAGATTTTATTCAGAATATAAAAAAACAATTTAAGACATTTAATTGCTGAAGAAATGTATATTTTCTTATATATATTAAGAAAAGACTAGATTTTTGGAAGTGTAGTCTTTGGGTGTGTTACTAATAATGAAACCCTGTGCTCCTTATTCTTATACTTGTGTGATAGAGAATGTACTCAGAGAGCCTGGATTGCAAAGAGAAACACTGTGGTCCTCGAATAGTTTCAATCAAGAGCAATATAATCGTCATATACAGGACATAATTTAAGTAGCGAGTTTCCATTTCAATAAACTGATCTCATTTACGCGTTTGGTTTAAAGCTCAACCTATTGGTACAAGTGTTAGATTTGCACTGCTGAGATTAGTAGCTTTATGTTTCTGGTGAGCTCCTGATAATCTCTAAATAAGAGATTACACTGGGAGAGAATTATGTTTGCACCTTCCCTGTTCCCCAGTTCATCAGTTTTAGCATCAGCAATTGCAATATGTATCAGAAATGTCTGATGTAAGTGTTAATCCTCAATACTGTTCAAAAAAGAAAACCTATATTTTGTGGCATTAACAGTATTTCTATTTAAACATGGACATTTCTTTCCCTTTCTTTTGTTGTTTTTGTGTAACTCAAAAGTGCTTTTTGCAGGAAATGATAGATGTAGCTATATTGATCGCAGTGTGCCTTGTACACACTGTTTCTGTGGGAAACGTTGTTTTTGTGTAACAGAATCAGTATTGATTGTTGATTTACAACCCCTAATTTAAATTTAGCATCAGCATTTCATTTTATTTTAATGAAAAAAGTAACATTAAGGTTATTTTGGCAATAATGAAAAACAATATTAAGATGAAGAGGCTTAATATTGATGCTGTACATAATAGATAGGTGTTGGAATACAAATCATAATATCTAAACCTGTTCACATATCAGTGCTTTATAAGTTGTGGGCATAACTAACAATTTTTTTAGACTCACTTCACTTATGGGGTAGCAATATACAAAATTTAAAACATACCAAACCAAACTTTATTCTATGCATTGGACATCAATATTCACTGGGTTTAATCCCAAAATTCAAAGCTAAAACTGCAACTTCTGGTTTGTTTGTTTGACCCTGTCACTTTTTGAACCAGCAGTATGTGACATTGAACCTGTTGGATCTGGCTGGAGACTTGCATGGAAGTGGCTCTGAGGTTTTGTCTTTGTCCTGTTACCGATCCAGTACTTGTACCTCTGTGTTCCAGGTAATGCAGTATCTGGTCATTCTCATAGGTCTTTTTGTACTGCAAGTTCTTTGTAACATAATATAGACTATCGGTGCACATCTTGCTTTGATACTTTCTATTTTCATACAGAAGTATGTACAGATTTTTTGTATGCACAGCATCTGTTTTTTTTCCCTCTTCTTTTGTGCATGTAATGCGTAAGAAGTCATAGAGAGGTGTAATTGCATATAATGGCATTTGGTACTATATAGTCTATTCAATAAACAAGTGTTATATTTCATATAATGTATATTTTATTTTCAAAAAGTTAAGCTGCAGATTTAAACCAGAACAAGGTATTTTTAGATTATTGTGAAAGGGAATTGATTTTGAAGGCACAATATTTGTCTATATTTGTTATGGTCATTATATATGGTCATAAATAGAGACAAGTGTGTTATTGTACAGTATTACAGACTGTTCATAAATAAAAGACTGCATGGAACATGCTGTGTCCAGTTTTGATTGTATGTGATGAACTTCCACATTTGCTTGTTGTTGAATACAACGAATCATGAGTGAAGATGGAAATGTGTGAAATGTATTAATGCTGGGCATGATTTTTAAGTTTTTCTTGATTATTTGCTTATTTGTGATGGCTACACTTATATGTGAGTGTTACATCCCATGTTTTCAATACTGTGTGATTATGTCATGTTTTGCACTATGACCATTATGTGTCAGTGTAAGTAGTCTGTAGTGTCATGACCATCAGGTTGAGTTATAGAGCCTATTACAAATAGATACTAATACTCAAATTTAGTTTGAAGGGACCGTTCTGCCACTGTCATAGCTAATTTGCATTTATTCCTATGCACCCTGTACAGCATTTACATTAGGGTTACTTTCACAATAACCATCCCCCATAAAATAAATGAATACAATACAACAATACAAATAAAACACATTATGACATTAACAGCTGTTCATTAAGACCCAGTAAGGCTTGTGCCTACTGTCTCGGTCTGGTTTGCAAACCAGACACATAAGTCAAAGCAGCAGTGAAGTCACTGAATAACATTCACCTCATCAATCTTACTTAGGCCAGATGTGAAGTGTGCTGAAAAGGTTCTACCCCAAGGTGCCCTGCCTTTTCATAAATGACAGGCACAGCAGCTTGGAGTACCACACTGTCCATTTTCCCAGTGATACGACAGCATAAGACTGCCACCTGCTGGAGAAAACTGGGAGCTCTGATTTCTAAATGTAAATCTGGAATTTCAAAATTTTTTTTTTTTTTAACAATTTCAACTGACGCAATAACTTGAACAAAAACAGGATATATGGCTAAACTCTCCTCTAAGGGTGGTCAGAGTGAGAGATGCTGCTTAGTGTGTTGTACAATGTTAGAGGAAAGAGAAAGATGGAGCTGACTTTTAGAAAAATGTTTTTCTTGTCTTTGTTTTTGTCTTATGTGTTTTTCTAGTGAAGTTGAGCAAGAATACATATGTGAAAGATTAGAAGCCAGGTCAACTGTTTAACATTTGAATGTTTAACATTCATGTAGATGTTGACAGTAACTGTCTCAACATTGCAATTAATTCAGTACTGGACTATATTGGTTTTATGCAGCGTGTGAATGAACCCACTCACTGTTTCAATCATACTCTTGGTCTTGTTCTGACTTATGATTTTGAGATTGATAATTTAAAATCATAAATCAATTGATTTAAATCAAATCAACCAATCTTTGTTTACAGGCTATGTACCACATGCTTTTAAGGTTGCTGTGGTCAAACCTTTATTGAATAAACCTACACTTGACCATAGAGAACTCGCAAACTATAGGCTTGTATCTAATCTGCCCTTTATTTCTAAAGTTCTTGAGAAAAAAATGTAGCTAAACAACTATGTGACCACCTGCGTAGAAATAACCTGTAGAGATTACATCATAGCACAGAAAACAGCTCTGATTAGAGTCACAATCTTCTCACAGCTTCAGACAATGGTCTAGTTTCTGTACTTGTCATGTTAGATCTTAGTGCAGCATTTGATACGATAGATCATGTTCATGATCAATCTTCCATCTGCACAAAAATGAGCTTTGTTCCACAGGGTTCTGTGCTTGGACCAACACTTTTCACTCTTTACATGTCTCCTCTTTGTAATATTATTAGGAAACACTCACTGCTGTGCAGATGCAGATGTTATATTTGTCTATAAAACCAGAGGAAACAACCCAATTAGTCAAACTTGAAACTTGTTTAAATGATATCAAATCCTGGATGTTAAAACAGGTTATTATAATTGATGCTAAAAACCACAGAGACTTCTCAATCTTTGATTGTTACTCTGGATGACATAACGTTAGCTTCAAGTTCTACTATGAGGAACCATGGTGTCATTTTTGACCAAGATTTCTCCTTTACATCATGTATCAAAGAAATGTCTCCAACTGCCTACTTCCACCTTAGGAATATTGCTAAAATTAGGAGCATCCTCTCACAGAGTGATGCTGAAAAATGTCTACTGCTGGTCTACTTGTGGTTCCTAGAGTTTCTAAATGTAGATCGGGAGGCGGAGCCTTAAGCTACTAAGCTCCTCTCCTGTGGAACCAGCTTCCAGTTCAGGTTTGAGAAGCAGACACCCTCTCTAGTTTTCAAACTAGGCTTAAAACCTTTCTTTTTGACAAAGTGTATAGTTAGAGATGGTTCTAGTCACCCTGAACCATCTCTCAGTTAAGCTGCTATAGACTTGGTGGGGGACTGAGCTCTTTTCGGTTTCTTCTATCCGCCAACATGCCTCCATTTCCACATGTGACTAACTTTGTCCATTTTCTCTCTTAGTTGTGCTTCTCCCCTTCTGTCTCTCTCTATTCTCATCTACAGGTATCGTCAAAATCAGAGCCATGTGTCTCCAGTGTTCAATTGCTGGTCCAACAATTCTGGCTGTGTTGCTGCTTGTTTTGTTGTGGTTGTGTTCTTTTCTCTCTTCTCTATCCCCTCACCCCAACCGGTCAAAGTAGATGGAAGCCCACACTAAGCCTGGGTCTGCTGGAGGTTTCTTCCTCTAGGGAGCTTTTCCGGTGTTGCTATTAAAATGTACAATTTTTTGATTGACTACAATTAAAAGCTTGCTCTATGTGGGATTTGTTGGGTTTAGTTGTGTATGGTCTTAAACCTTAGTTGTAAAGTGCCTTGAGATAACTGATGTTGTGAATTGGTGCTATATAAATAAAGCTGAATTGAATTGAATTGAATTGTTTGGAAGAGATCAACTTGAAACTTCATACTTGATATTTGACTTGAGCTGCAGTTTTCAGGCTGACAGGCTGTATGCAGTACTAATATTATCCATCACCCCAGAAATGTGTTTAGTTGTATCCTCTCTCTTCTGTCTAGTGAGTTTCATTGTGTGCCATCAGACAAGATCATCTCACAGAGTACTAGTTTGCCTTTGACAAACTCTAAGCAAGCACCACTCTACTACAAAGGCCTGATTTATGGAGCACTATTCTTCTTTGACATCTTTAATACAAGACAATGAATTGGTGACATCACCTGTCAAAGGATTGTGTTGCCTGCTCTGTAACATTTCATATAAACCTTTATTTGGTTTAAATATGACTTTCTATTTAAATTCTGTCTCAGTGATAGTGTGCAAATGTGTATCAGTAAAACATATTGGTAATAATAATCAACAAAAATTAGACCATCTGTACCATGTGACACTTGCTTAACATTGCACAGGACTTCTAAGCGTTCATTAGTAATGAGAAAGAAACCTTGTGTTTTGTCATCTTAAAGCTATAAAGCAATTCTGCAGAACATCCACTGGAGGTCAGTATCATCACCACAACGCTGCTGTCTGACCACAATATGCCCTGACTTAATTATCAAAATACTAAACTAGTTACATCCTTAATTCATGCAGACCCAGTGTTACCTCAACTGTCTTTAAGGAACAAAACGCACATTCACACTTCAGTACATCAGAGTCTGGGTTTCATACTGTCAAGCCATCTTGTACTGTAGTTCTCTGATCTGAATGCACTGATCTGTGTAGTGATGTTACCCCCAAAGTTAGCCTTGTACATGTCACTGGCATCTTACATCAACATGAGCAAAGAATAAATTTTAAATAAATATATTGAGTGGTGAGCCCATCAGTACCACCACTACCATCAGCTCCACAGACAGCCTGTTGGATGATCTCAACACATTCTTCACCCGCTTTGAGACCCCCAGCACATACACAGAGAGGAGGCACACACACCCCTTGAAAACTAATCCCCCTTCCCCCATACCTACTATAACATCAGCTGAGACACACAAAGCCCTGAGGAGGATCAACCCCCGCAAGGCAGCTGGCCCAGACAACATTCCTGGGCGGACCCTCAGAGCTTGTGCTACAGAGCTGGCTGATGTCCTCACCTCCATCTTCAACCTCTCCCTTAGCCAGAGCATCGTACCGACTTGCTACATGTGCTTTGAGAGAGTGGTGCTGGCCCTCATCCAGAACAGTACGCCAGACATACTCAACCCTTTGCAGTATGCACACCGGTCCAATAGGTCCACCTCAGATGCCATCGCTGCTGCCCTTCACATCTCCCTCTCTCACCTCGAGCATAAAGACTCCTACATCAGGATGCTCTTCATCAACGACAGCTCTGCCTTTAACACGGTCATCCCCCACAAACTCACCCATAAACTGTCTACACTCGGACTGCACCCCATACTCTGTGACTGGCTCCTGGACTTCCTGACAGGCAGGCCTCAGTCTGTCAGGATTGGAAACAGGACGTCAGATACCACCACAATGAACACTGGCACCCCAAAGGGGTGTGTCCTCAGCCCCACCCTCTACACTTTGTTCATGTATGAATGTGTCGCCTCCTATAAGGACAACATCATCCTGAAGTTTGCTGATGACACTGCAGTGATAGGAAGCAGCCTATAGGAGGGAGGTGGCCACCTGGTGGTGTGAGGACAACAACCTCACCATCAACGCAGACAAGACGAAGGAGATGATAGTGGACATGAGGAAAGAGAGGAGACCTCATCGGCCACTGTTCATCCGGGAGCTTGAAGTGCAGAGGGTGAGCAGCTTTAAGTACCTCGGGGTCCACATCAGTGAGGACCTCACCTGGACTCTCAACACCACACAGTTGGTCAAGAAAGCACAACAGCGGCTGTATTTTCTGAGGAGGCTGAGGAAGTTTGGTATGTCACCAAAGATTCTCAGCAACTTCTACAGCTGCACAGTTGAGAGCATCCTGGCCAACTGCATCACTGTGTGGTACAGCAACACAACTGTGATGGACCACAAATGTCTGCAGAGAGTAATGAAGACAGCCGATCATCAGGACTTCACTGCCCTCTCTGCAGGCTATTTACCATCGCAGAGTCCACAGGAGCGCTGCCGCCATTCTTAAGAACTTCACCCACCCCCAACATGGACTGTTTAAACTTCTCCCCTCAGGTCGGAGGTACAGGAGTCTGAAATGCAGGACCTCCAGACTCAGAAACTAATTTGTTCCTTAAGCCATTAGACTCCTGACCAGTTAATCAGTGGACTCACTCTGGTCTGACTGCAATTGATTCTGCTGCTACTGTGCACACCATCAATTTATGTGGAACTTTTTCACTTTTACAACTCATCCTTTTAAATACTTACATTTGTTATTACTGTATAGTTAATGTTCTTATATTTTATTAATATATAGTTTGCATTTTATTTTTATACTTATAGTTTTATAGAATAATGTTTACTTTACCACTGTTTACTTGTTATGACTGTAACATTTTTTATTTAGTACATGACACAATGAAGAAAATACAGGACAGGAACAAGAGGGAAATACATGTGACACTGGAGGTCATGCCTCAAACAATAGTCAGCCAACTCATTTCCTAATAAGTAGGGGAATCTGTTGGTATGGATTTACTGTAGCGTTGATTTCAGCACCCAGCGGTGGCGCCTGCTGCTTTAGAAATGCAGCCTCCCATCAGGGCCATCAGTGACCACAGTGTGATTGGGTGCAGCTGTGAACCTAGAGGAAAACAGGTACACAAGACATTTGTCATTAGGTTCTTGGACTGCAGATTTGTCTTAGAAGTACATAGAAAGCTGGTGGCATGACCTGAGAGCCAGAATCAAATACTACTAATTTCAGTGAACATTTGAATATAAAAAAACCCAGTAGCAAAAGACTGAACTAATAATGTGATTAAGAGAAATGAGGTGAATGATCATCAAAATTAGGTTGACCACAACATGTCTGGCAGTGCTGACAAATTCAATAAATCTGTCAGCTGACCTTCAAACAAACCAGACATTTATTTAGCCTGAGAAATGAACCCCCCCCCCCCCACACACACACACACACACACAAACTATAGCATGTTCTGTGTGAAATGATAAACAAAAAGTGGAAGCCAAGATAAAAAAAATTCTTTTCACACTTTCTAACTTAGGATCTTCCATGAACACAAAAATACCAAAGCAAAACAAACCCAAATTGTTCTGTGGTATGGCAATGTCAAATAGGATAGAATAGAATGAAATAGAATAATAAAGGTTTCCATCAGGTTTATCTTTTGTTTCTTGACTGAGCTTATAAAGTAATTGAATGTTCCTTTGGAGTTTCCGTGTAGTGTGTGTTGTTGTTGTTGTTGTGTGAAGCCTGATGTTCTTTGAGCCAAGCATTACGCAACATACTGTTAATTTTGTTGGAACAGTTGGCTGAAGAGGGATTCTGGGTTTTCTGTGAACAAAAGCTGCTCGGCATAGTTGGAGGGAGCAGGAATTCTTCTCTGTGGAAAGACCTAGAAGAAGAAACGCAAGAGGATACAAGGTTTGCTTGTAGTGGGGTAGAAAATATATTGGGTTAAAAATGACTTATTAGTACTGGAACTGACTGAATACTACTTACAGAATGCTACGGTTCATGATGTCCATTATAATTTGTGTCCAGTCCATGAGCTATTTGCTAAATGCTAATAAATGAACAGAAAATCAAACTAACTGAATAAAGTCAAAGTGTCTCAAAGTATTCTCAGAGTTGTGATCAGATGACCTTACAAACTTTATGTGAAACCATCCAAAAGACATTGTTGAGGATGTGTGGCTACAGCCAAGAATGCCATATAAGGCCTTAAAAATGCAAGCTGGTCCTCAATTCTTCTGAGTCTCTGAGTGTTGAGAAGGGAGCATTGTCTTCGGATTTCCCAGCTGATCCAGAGCTCCTGAGTCCAGATTATTCCCCTGATCCACTGGAGATTGAAAGAGCTCTCTGTAGTTTTACAGATAGTGGTTAGATTTTTTATCTTTCATGAAAAATGAAACTCTTAAACATGGGCTTTGGGAACTGCAGCTGAAACCACAGTTTTTTTTTTATTTTTCCAGACATGAGTACTGATTTGGTCCAAAAGACGATGGAGCTGAAACCAAGTTGATTAATTTAGCATCTCATCTAGTGATGTGCCCACTGATGTGTTGAATTTTAACATGAGCTCTCTGTCGTATAGAAAGGTGCTTATTACAACTCTCCATATAGTGTGGTGACACACATGATGCCAATAATTACAGACTTATTTCTTCCCCCTTTTCATGCCGACCAATTTTTTTCTTTGCCTTCAAGTGTGGTCGTGTGGAACTACTCTAAACACTTTTCCAGTGCGGTTGCATGTCTTACAAACTTAGTCCTGAGAGACCATAAACCAGTGTTTAAGCCAGCAGTGGACGAAAAGGGTTAATCAAGATAAAAACTGATACTGTGTTGTGTTAAAGGTCAGGCTGACATGTAGAAATAACAACTATATTTTATGCCCAAATCTTCCCTCTGACATAGAAATCAAGCTGAGATTTTGATGCTCTCCCTGGACTCCCCACACAGCCTGCATCTCAGCTGAAGTGGCCACATCTGAGCATGATCAGCGCTCTGTCATCTGCAGGAAATCAAAAATCTAATCCTCTCGCCATCCCAGTCGCCCATGTGTCTGCCAGAACCCCCCCCCCCCCCCCCCCCCCCCCCCCCCCCCCCCCATCTCACACACACAGACTCCCTGTGCAGAGGTGCGTTGAATTACAGCCTGAGGAAGCGTCTAAGGCTTCACCTTCTAATAACGTCCAGGCGTTCCTGAGAGTTTCCTCAGACAACAATTGAGCTGCTCTAATTGCAGTACAACATTCTTCATGTGTCAGAACGTCTGTAAGTAACCTGTAAGTAACCAAATAAAAACCATCAGCTGTCTCATTCTGCCATCGGCTAAACACTGTCAACATTTCAAAACACGAACACACCTCACCCGGTTTGATTTTGTGATCTGACACTGATATGAGAACAGGAAAGCAGTGTAGCTCTGCGTGGGGTCAGTGAATTATCACTGTGCATCACTGCGTTTGTCAGCTATTTCGTACAAAACCTGTCACACGTTTCTGGCCCAGGCCTGCAGGACTAGGTGAGTTTTATGCCTTCTCTCTAAGGGCCCTCTTTGCTTGCGGCAGTTACCATGCCTTTTTGGACTGTTGCTCTATAATTGAGTCGTGCGTTTTCACCCTGAATTCTGCAGGCCTGCACAAAGCAGTGATTATTCCTAAGCAGGGGATGGATTGGGGTGTGTGGGGGGGAGTGGGGATGGCCTGGGGTTAGGAGGGGCTTTGAATGAATGCCATTACATTCACATGAAGGCCATTGGCTGCTCAGTCTTTGTCTTCAACTCAGAGAAATCCCAGAGTGCCCAGAGAACAGACGCCAGCTTGTTTAATTCATTCATCACAATGAGTGATGACTAAATTTAGCCAGTGATGCAGGGTGTCATTGCTTACTACCCCATTCCTAAAAAAAACTCTTTGTCGCTCAGTAATCATTTTTACTTTAGAGAGTAAACAGCTTCAATAGCATAAAATTATAGAGACCAGTAAAAGCTCTAGAGGATAAAATGCATCTGTCAGACTGGATCAATAAAAATGTCAGAGGAAGTAGATTCTGGTTCGGACACTATTGACCCTTGGAAAAAAGTCCTCTAATATGAACAGTATGTATCATTGGTATAACAGTCACTAACATAACTAATAACATTATGTAGACCTGTGCTGTCGGAATGAAAAACTCTAACAAGTACATGTGTGCGTTATGTATGTTTATGTACGTTTTCAATCAGATGTAAATAAGTAGTAGAAAACCAGAGGTGGTTTGAATCTAATGTGGATTTGACTTTGCATTCATCAGATTTTAAACCAGTGCATGAGATCTCACTCTCCATCATAATCATAAAAACACAAAATAAGGCAATTTCTTTTGGATAAGGATCAAAAGACCCCACACGAAAAAAAGAGACAAAACCGAAACGAAAAGCTCTGACAAAGACAAAAAAAACAAACATAAAATAACAGACATAAAGTGACAAATAATAGATCAGAACAGATAAGCCTAAATCTGTGGATCTTTTTCTTGTGGCCCTAAATTACAGTTGTAAAGGTTTAGTGTTGCTAAAAATCTAACTTTGGTGGATTCCTGTGTTTCCACTTTGAGCTGCCTTAATGACAACACATTGATACAGTAGCTGCATCCTGGAAAATTCTGGACTGAAATTTGACCTGAGTGTCCTACTTGGCTATTCTTGTGATTTTTTTTATCTAGTGGAAAATTTGAATGGCTGACTTTGTGGATGTCTGGAAGTCACCATGTGTCTGATTGTACTGTCCAGATTCCACAGTATGATATGATGAACAGCTTACTTTAATTTAAATGTGTTCATTGTCGTTTTCAATTCAGTTGCTCTTAAAGCATGTGAACATCTCCCACCCTGCTGCTGTTTGTTTTCCACTATTGTTGGACTTCAGTCTTCCCAACCTTTGCCCAATTCTAGAAAGTCCTTGGAGAGGTTCAAACGACTGCTTTCCAAAAATTCTCCCCAAGAAGAAATGAGTTATTGAGTTCCTTGAGTAAGATTTACGGGCCACAGCTATTTTATTGGCAGTGCTCCTGGTACAGTTAGTGTGTGTGTGTGTGTGTGTGTGTGTGTGTGTGTGTGTGTGTGCGCGCGCGTGTTTGTGTAAAAATACAAATTTCTGCCTTAAGCTGCAACAAGTAGCTCTCTCTCTTATATATAGGGTTAAAAATAAAACTAAAGTAAACTATAAGTAAAATATTTCTCAAACATCATTTCTCAATGAAATGTATTCGTTGAAATTAAAGAGTAATGTGTTAGGACAACTATGGTGCTGTTATTCCTTATCATCCACAACATGATGTGGTTTTACTATTTTAGTTAAAGTCAAACTGGACACAATTGCTTAAATCATTCCGTTCAAGATACTGGTCTTACACAGTATTTTTATATGGGCCTGCACCTAATTAAGATGCTTGAAGTCTTACTGCACATAGTATTTTTTCACATCCATTTGTTATCTTCTTAATGAAATCACAATTGTTGAGACTTTTCTAACTTTAAGTAGCTGGACTTTCACATCTTCTCTATGATGATGAAATGTCTTGTTTTTTATTGGATTTTCTCTATTATGTCATTTATTTTTTGCCTGCTGCCTGTAATTTTCTTAGAAATCAAATTTATTTAGGTAACTAAATAAAAGATATTAGGTTTTGGGTACACAGTTTGTTAGTAGGATCTATTAATTGTTGGTTCAGCTCTGGTCATAAATAAAAAACATCATAAGACATCCTTAAAGTCTTTCTCATGCTGAATAAAACTGAGTTTTAAATTAGGTTAGCCATCATATAATGTCTGTAATTCATTTTGATTTTATTTACTTTTATTGTCATTTCTGGAAATACCCATATTCCTCCTCTCCTGATTACTATTAACTCCTGGGACACCTACATCTTTGCCGCTAAACTACCCCCCCCCCCCACCCCCCCCTTCTAAGAGCTTCCACTTCCTAGTCCATACTACAAGGAATGTTCTGCTATGTTACAGTAGCATGAGCTGTAGCACCTTCTTTCTACATAACTGTATGTGTGATGGTTGTAACAATAGTGTGCAGACAAGCTCTGAGGAATGACGGATGTAAGGCTTATTTATAGCATACCAGTTTATTTATGAACCATGTAACAGTGTACTGTTTTGCAATGGCGGTCATCGCAATAAATATAGTTTGTGAAAACAAGGGAAACAATCCAAAAACAGGTCATCACATGGCATTAGGAATCCTAGCTGTAAAATAGTGTCAGCTTAAGTTTTGTTACCTGCACTGTCCAACATCTGAATATCTAGGTGTGTCATTAAAAAAATGAGGAAAAAAAGCTACATTGCGAATAAATGGTGGTACATACACATAGAAACACCAGCATCAAAGTATGGCTGGTTGTATGATTACAGACAAAAATCAGCCAGTTGTTGAGGACTACACATTTGTGAATTTTCTTTCACGTGGACCAGTCAGTTTCAGTCCACAAATAAAAGCATTGCAATGCAAGGTAATGAAACATAATCACTACTTCAGTGTCCCATGATAAAGACATCTTTAAAAAGTGAGTATTAAAAATAATGTTTTTAAACTTAAAAAGACATTTTTATTACTGAATCTGTCTCTCATTCTATGCTACTACAACTTCTCACAACCTTTGTAGCTCAGATCAAAGAGTCTAGGTGAAGAAGGAAAGCACTCAAGGCCATAATTGAATTTTTAATTCAAGAGAATAAAAATAAACTACTGAGGATAGCAAAAGACTTGCTCTGTTGTGTAGCTGATAAAATATACTTGTTAATACTGCACTGGAGGTGAAGCCCTCCACTAATAGTCAATGCCCTGGTCATTGTAATGTGAGCTGTAGTCGTCATGGTAACTTCCATGGTACTCGTCCTCCTGGAACGCGGCCTGATAGTCACTGTCGCTGATCTCAGAACCATTGGTTCCAGTTCCTTGGCTTCCATTAGTGTGAATGACTGGTTCCGTTGGAGGGACGCAATATTTGGGGTCGTACACCTGTCGACCCAGACCGTACACAGTCATGCCCGTCTGAGATGCCACCTTATTGGTGCCCATCTGGAGGGAGATGGTGGAGTTGTCCACTGGCTGTAGTGCCACCTTCTGGTCAAAAATGTCCCTGCGGGTACCAGGGGCTGACATGCCCGCCTGCAGGAAACCACAAAGCACACCACATGATTGATTCCAAGACCAAGTAAATCTATACAAAAACTGTTAAAAAATCTGGGCTGTAATTGTCCAGGTTTTCATTTTTTGATCTTATTACTGCCTTTACCCAAAACAGCTGAATTCAATTTCATGCTGCTCACAGCTATGAAAAATTCACCAGTCACATATATTTCCTGGAATGCTGTACTACAAAAATCCAGTTGTTTACATTTAATAAGAGTGACACAATGAAGCAGGAAATTAAATTATTTGCCAACTAAACTCTATACATTTTACTACAACACATCGTCTGGTAGGAGCTCAGTTTATGGATGTTGCTTCTACAGTCTGCCTCATGTTTGTCACAGTAAAAGTTAAAATAACTGCAAAATGTTTTCAGAAGTTCTGTGCAGTGTTATAGTAACTGATAAGCCTTCACGTTCATTTCCTGGATTGTATTTCCTATCTCACCAGTGCTTGAAATAACATGCTCCCACCAACACAGATCCTTGTGTTGTTTTAACCCAGGGCTGATTTTAATCTGAAAACCTAGTTGTTCCCAACACGGCAATCCACAAAACCACAGTTTTTCTTGGTTAGGAGGAAAGAAAAGCATAACAAGCTTTATTTAATAAAGAGAGCTATAATTAGTCAATGATTAATCTGGTTTAACATATTGTATTGATTCAATAAATATACATTAACCAATTTTTTCAAGTTGTTTAATTTGTGCATTTGTATTTTCTAAAGTGTTTCAATGTACCATCCATGCTAATCACCAAGTGTGAATTGTGTTGAAAAGCTTAAGCTTTTGAGGTACAAAAATGTATAACATTAACTAGTAAATTAAGTTGTTGACTTTTTTTCTACTAAACTATAACAAAGCCTAGAAGATCCACTAAAAGCAGCATTTACAGAAAAATGGATTTTCACCTGGCTGGCTCCTTTGTTGGTTCCCATTTGCAGGCTAATAGTGGTCTGGTCATAGGGTTTGTCAGTCTGATTCTTTGGATCGTACAGATGTCTTCTGGTGCCATAAGCCGTCATACCAGCCTGACTTGCACACTTGTTTGTTCCCATCTGAGAATAAAAGGCAGCAATATGATCACACCAAATTCTATATATATATAGAACAACATCCTATATATGACAAAGGCTGACAAAATTGCATAATCTTCCCAGGGCACATGACAGCCTGTCAAGTTGATGTATGAATTAATTAGTTGACTTAATGCACCTAGTGTATATACTATACATACAGTTTATAAAAAATGTTGTTGACACAAACAGAGTATTGCTTGGAACAGCTGCTAAACCTATAATTATTAACCTAACCTGTGAATGGATTAAATCCTATGGTAATTTAACTCCAATGTAAGAATACAATTTATTATGTGCATGCCTTTATCAAAACACCCTTTCAACAATCTCTGTGCTAATGGACAAAGTAAACCCTTAGACATACAGTGATGCTCGAACCACTTTTAGCAGTGATAACTCACTACTACCAAATTTTCAGCAGCTCATCTGCCTCAAAACTGCCTCAGTTGGTCATATTCTCAGGACGTCCACTGTGAGCTCTGAGTTAAGTCCACTGAATCATTGTTGGATTATGGTCCTTGCTCTGAATGGGCACTTCAAAAGGAGGATTTTTTTGTAGCCCTTCTGTTTTCGATTTCTTTTGATGTTTGCAGTTATGGTCCTGCTACATTACACAGATTCTTCTAAGCAGGGAGTCCACTTCTGTAGAGAGTGGCCACAGTATTTAGTTGTCTCTAGAGACAGTTTCACTTAGTGAGGACTAAGATGTTTTTCTATTCCTGGGTCAACAAGCACCTACACTATTCAATGACTGAAGTCTAGTTTG
Source organism: Macropodus opercularis (assembly GCA_030770545.1). Lineage (NCBI taxonomy): Eukaryota > Metazoa > Chordata > Actinopteri > Anabantiformes > Osphronemidae > Macropodus > Macropodus opercularis. The sequence goes on along the minus strand of JAUCMP010000028.1, from coordinate 10,518,475 downwards.
CTAATTTCGGATTCAATCTTTACTCAATTAATCATTAAATGTCATTTATGTACTTGTGTGAATGTTATAAATAACGTAAATGTAAAAGGATCTGTACATAAATGTTGGCATTAAAGTAGTTTTATTCAGTTCAGCATAAAGATTTCAGATCTATAGTCACCTGCAGTCCAATGACACACTGACCAGCCTTGATCTTCTCATCATCGAAATGTCGAGCTTGTTTGTCTGCATATTTCACCCCGATGTCAACCTTTGTGTCCAAACCTTTGGTCTTTGCCTGATAGAAAAGACATGTCAAAGCACTGATGTGACATTGTTTTTATGAACTTCGACATCCAAAAATGAGAAAAAAATTTCAGTAGACAATTGCCCTATTTAATGTATGTTCACTCACCATGCTGGCCAGGGCAAGCAGTGTGGTCTGGACTTGAGTCATGTTCCCATTTTCAAATAGGTCATTTGCCTCAAAGATGTCACTGGGCTTCAGACCATAGGCTAGGATAGCTTTGATGAAATTCCCAAGGTTTTCCAGCTGCAGGGAGCAAAACAAACAGAAAATAAAGAGGCCCAGCACAAAGAGTCCAACAAAACCAGGAGGAATCAATAACAGCACAAATAAAGCTGTTAGTTGTGAGAATGACAGCTTTGTGAGTGAGTCCGCTTAATTTCTTAAAGGCTGGCATGCTCTGGTTAGTTGAATGTCCTCTTCGTGGTGCTGAATTCTTAGTTGCTTTCTTTAAATAGCTTAGATAGATGTTGTTATCAGTTGACGTGAAAGCCCTGCATTGTTTCCCGTACAAATTCGATCTTACCTTGTGCCAGTTCAGCTGTGAAAGGGTGATTTTCTTCACTGAGCCAGGCTGCAGCTTATTAATCAGCCTGAGAGATAAAGGAAAACACAACATGCGATTTATCAAGATGCATGTTCTGCTACATAATGATGCATTAACTAACTCTGTCAAATCCAACACCATAGTCTTAGACAGAACTTACTCGCAGAGGATGACTCCATCCTTCAACCCTTGCTGGAAGTTCTCTCCAATGCACATTCCTGTTACCTCCTCAATCCAGAAACGGAGCTCCTCCTCTTTTTGTGCATCATATTTCTGAGCAATCTAACACATAAAAAAACATCAGATTAAGTCTAGGAAGTCAGGGATCAGTTTCCTCCCTCAAATCCTCATATTTTCACTTTTTCTACCTTCTTCATGCTGTCAGCGTAACCTTTAAAATCATATTATATAAATATTTGTATGTTTATTTAGACTGGAAAAACAGGAAGGTAAACTAGAAGTTTAAATTAACACATCACTTTTTGTCATGTGATACGAAAGGTGCCATGTTGCATGTTCATCTTTTGATTTTTTAAAACAAAAGATTCACCATTGACATATTGTTGATGACATTAGTGTAAACAAACACATCCAAAAACAGTTGTATGATTTATGAACACACTGAGCTCAGCAGAAACACTAAACACTTTTGTAGATGTAAACTGTCCAGTAAATCTTTCTATACAGTAATCCTCCTCCCATTAGCTCTTGAGGTGGCGTAAACAGCTTTTTAGTGTTAGCTGTCGCTGAATAAACATCTCTCAGACATTTGCTCATCCATAGAATGACAGAGTCAGCATCAGTTTATAGTCTATACAATCAGAAGAAAGAAACCATCTGCTATCCATCTAGAGACAGTTCAGTCTACTTTTCAATAGACAGAACTGTTCATACAGTGTGCACAGTGAAAATGTGGACTTGTTTTTTCAGAAAAATGCTCTGGTGTTGTTTATTAGAATTCCTGTGGAGTGACTCACTAAAGCAGGGCCTTCATGCTACATCAATACTTGCTTCTTATACTGATGTATAGTGCTGCACTGTAATTTCTTTAGTATGAGAGATATATACATATGTCAAAGTTAAACAGTGTGAAATTAGCAAAGAACATTCTCAAATCATTTGCGTAGTAGCATTCTGAGCACTGGTTAATGACAACAGAGTAACAGATGAGATAAAAGAAATGGAAAAAGAATCAGAAAATCCCAGGTTTACTAAACTGTGTCTTAATCAACTACACATCTAGAAACTTTTCCAAAATTACTGAAAAATATCTGCATACATTAAGAACCACAAGTGATATTTTATAGTATTTCCCAATGTATGATAGAACCTTGAATATTTAATGCTGTGTTGCTTTGCCTTGGTCTAAAACACTGAATAAAGAACAACCAGGCTAAATATAGGACAGGAAATTCTAATAGTATGTTTTGCACATAGATGAAGAATTTTGTTTTGTGGTGCTACATTATTAGCATACCACAACTACTACTCACAAAAGGAAATGTTACCAGTCACCTGGACCAACTCCTCTGCCTGACAACACAATGACTGTACTGTTTGATATGTTCAGTTAAAAATAGAATTCAGTGGAAACTTTTACTAAGAATTTCTTTATTATCTGTGTGCTTGTTTGTATCTCATCTAATCAAATGCCTTTCTTTGAAATGTTTAAACACAATGCACCACGACCATTAGAATTCCGAAGACACCAAGACTACTTTCTGCAAATGCCTTATTATTGTGAAGAGACAAATAATGATATCTTCATCTGTCCTCTGTAAAAGCCAAAGAGTACTTTATGTTCCAAACTGTGACTCAGTGAAAGGTTAGTGGCAAAGAGTTTAGATCTTTGGTCACAGTATCAGCGGTCAAAGTTGTGTCAGCTTGGAAATAATGTGAGGCATTTAGTGTCTGTGGAGTTTGACAACACAGACACCCCACAGAGAAGCCAAAGAGCTCGGATGGTTAGAAGGAAGGAATTTTCTCTTTTCTCCTTACTCCTCTTGTTACTGCATACAAGCTTTGCCAATAACTTAGAGAAAAAAGTTAAAGACTGGAAAAAGGGAGCAAATTCTCTTGATGAAACCATTAAAGTCAGCTTCTGAGGCAAAAAAAATCTGGAAGGTTACCATTGAGCCTGTGAAAAGCAGACAAATCTCATCCTCATTTTGTTTCAGTATCCAAAAGTATTTCGATATGACAGCACAAAGGCTTGCGTTTAGTAAATAAATTCATTGGGGCCAGTGATACAAAGACTTGACAACACATAGTATAACATGCTCCAAACATCTCATGTTTGTGGTAAAGTTACTGTACCACTGAGTATAATGACAAACTGCCATTTGTCACATCATACACATGAGTAGTGAACCACGGCTGAACAAACAGAGAGGCCTGCTATTCATTAATAAATAACCACCTGAGCTTCAGAAACTCTCAACGTACCCTATACTGTAGTGAGTGGAGCCATGTTTTCAACTGGGAGTACAAGAAAAGCAAAGGCAACAAGACAAAGTTTCAGGAGGAGTCAGGCTGTAATTAGATATACAACGTTCAGATGGTTGTTGTTTTGATGCTGGCTGGGTGAGTGGTGGGGGTGTTGTGCATTAATAAATGAAGCGCCTTTGCAATCTGCCAGTGTCATCTTGTACATGATTATTTTCTGAAGAAAGGTTGAAAAAACCTGTTTGAAACTGTGTTTCCTGGAGTGCGTATACAATAGTATGCTGAAAATGCCCATGTAACCTATTCAGACCATTTAGGTATTTCCTGTGCTGAGAAAATGTTGGCCGGATGGTGACTGCAAGGGAAATATAAGAATCTCCTTCAAAACATTACACTCATCCTGTGGGGAACGTCAATGTCGCTGCATATTTTGTCAAGGGCCAGAATGGGACAAGTTGGTGATACCAGTAAAACAAAGGTCAGGCTGTCACAAAAGCGATGCCAAAGTTCAACTGTTGCCCCAATTGTGAACAGAACAACTTTGAACACTGCCAAAGCAACTTCACCCAGAGATCAACAATACAAAACTACAACTATGTGGACTGTATTTCTGAGTTGAACAATAGCTCCAGGAAAGAAAATTTCCTGTGAGTTTAAAATTGGAAGCATGAATACAGAACTCTAGTGTCAGCAAATTATATGGGAAAAGTCATGGTTTGTTGTGAAACCTGTACTCCCCATCATTGGGGGTAAATACTTAAATAACTGTGAGGCAGCCAACATGCAGTTCTCATTAAGTATTCCGGCCACATGAATTTTTTCTCGTGCCTCAAGGCGTTTGCTTCAGATTTTCCGTGAAGTAAATTTTGTCACTTTCATTGAGGGTCTGGGCAGACTCGTGTGGACTATCATGGAGTGCGAGCCAACCAACTGTGCACGTCACAGACAGGTAAACTAGCCGTTTGTCTCATGCACTGAAGGTATGTACTGTCTGTACTCTGTGTTCTGTGTATATCAACATCCTTGACACTGTTCATGTGAAGAAGTTACACAGAGTTCTTTCATTTTCACCTTTCCCTGTTGTCTATTTAGTTCAACAAAGGGCTCTTGAAGCAATGGTTTTCAAAAGGGCTTTAATTTACTTCTAATTAACTTCTAATAATCGATGTCATGTAAAAACAATGTCTAATAAAGTTCCAAGATGATAGCCAAAAAATAAAGTCTAATTATATGTCAAAATGCAGGTTTTCCTGCGCTGCATTACTGGAGCTTTTATTCGTTATCTCACCCCTCTACCACTTCTGTACATACAAACACAATCTATTTCCTCTATATAGCCACACAACCAGCTGGCTACCCACAGACAAACAGAACATATAGGGTGTGAAAATAAACAGATGCTCTAAGATTTGAGACTTCATTGCACTTTTACATCAAGTTACAGAATGATGAAAAAAGGAAAAAAAAAAACAATATCTGTAAAGACACAAAATTAAAATAAACACTACACTAACAATTACTGATAAATGGAAACACATTCGTTCTTATAGTAGCGAGTACGTTTTTCATAAGGTATGTATTAGAGCATGCTTCATATTCTGAGACAGACTGGCAGAACCAGATGAGTCAGTCACCACAGAGTTCATGACACAGGTGAAAAGGTTTCATGGGAGACAGCGCTCACTGCCCATCCAGGCAGATTATATGCACTATAACCACAACTGTGACCTCTTGATAAACAGGAAAAAACGGAAAACATGGACCCAAGTGCTTGACTAGATTGTGCCAAGCATTCGATTTGATGTTTTCTTTGTGTCTACGACAGAGGTGATGGATTCAGGTTATGAATGACAGAACTAAGTTAGAGACACTGTTGCTTTAAAAGGCTTCATTGTCGGCCAGTCTCTGGAACTTTGTTCCATTTTTGTTTAGTTACAGTTATAACATGTATCACAATTGACTTATATCTGATCTGATTCATGCAGGCTTGAAAACACTGATTCTGCTTGAGCAGAGTAAAAAGCTGAAAGAGGCTGTGTCCTCATCAAGGGGTCTGCGCGAAAGAATTTAAGGAATGTTCTGTGAGTGAGTGTGTGAACTACTGATCACACCTTATGCAATGGATCACAGATGGGCCCCTGACCTGGGGAAGAGGCTTTGCTGCACTGATTTCTTTTGTGGAAGTCATTAAAATATTCTGTTGCCTTCAAATAGATAACAGAATTTTTGAGAATCTTGTCAGATAAATAATATCTATATGCAAAAAAATGTGTGATACTTTTTACACAAGGATAACAGTTATTTAAATATCTACTCTCAGTAAGATAAGATAATCCTTTATTGATCCCACGTTGGGGAAATCCAATTATCGTGACAGCTACAAAGCATTACAGAAGACAGGTGGTGCAAAAGGATGAAATGTGCAAAGAGGATGTACAAATTTACAATATTTACAGATAAAAGATAATAGGGAGTACAATGACCACTGTATTAAACATTTCATAGCACAATGTGAGGTTTAAAGTTCAGCCTTCTACAATCTACAACACGTGATGAATTTCAACAGAAGATATTTACTCAATAGTCATTATATTGCACTTGTTAACAGTTCTGTTATTCCCTAAGCTCTTTTTCCATAACAGCAGCTAAATAGATCCAACGGTATTTGACATTACCTGACATTTTCAAAAGTCAATAATAAACCTCAGCTATTAAATGACTTGCTGTCTGTTTAAAATCTGCCAGTAGTTATTATGAGAATAGCCATATGCCACCTCAAATTTACATTAAGTAACATAAGAACATTAAGTAAATTATTATAAATATATAATATAAATATTAAACGTGCAGGGCCAAGGGATAAAAGAATATGAGCATTTGGAAGTCTGGATGTCCAAAACTCAGAGTGACTTCTGTATGTTAATGTACTTTAACAGTCACTTACAGTACATACGCAGCTAATTACTGTGCTGCAGAGCCTGAATGTCATAAAAGGGACTGGTTTTACCACGCTACCAACCTGAAGTGGACAAAACACAGGAGAGGAGAGTACAAAACAGAGTGGCATTTGTATTTGTTGAAAAAAAAAAAAGAAAAAGACTGGAATGAGGATTACTCCTGGGGACGGTGTGCACATACTGCTGATGGACTAATGGACTAATCAACACTCTGCAGCACAAAGTTAAGTGTAAAGGTGAAATATAAGAATAATATTATCTGCAATGTTATTTGTAATAATTATATGCACCTAGGATTATTTTAGATATTTGACATATACTTGCATTAATGATCTAAGATGAAACTAGTCTCAAAAGAAATAGTCTCACAACATAAAGCCTTGGACTGTGACATGTAAACTTACAGTACAGTAGTTCTGATATGCACATTAAACAAAGATGCCTTTGGTGTTCAAAAACAGAAGAGCTAATTCCTTAAAATGGCAGTTCTGCTCCTGAAAGTTCAAATGAGTCACTTCCTGTTCGGGGAATATTTTCCACTGTGACCTTACACATGCTAGAGTTTTAAATGGGATAACCACAAACAGGCAACTATACTGTTTCACTCTCCGTGCCTCTTCTGTTTCAGTTTCAGTCTGTTTTGGTAGTTTTGGTTAAAAGGCCACAGGAGGTTCGACTTTAAATATTCCTTCAATTTATAAATATGTGCACATAAGAAAAATCAAATGTACAAATACATGTCATTATTGTATAAAAAGAACTACAGTAGTTTAGTATTTTGCCTTCAGAAAACTGTAAGAGTGTAACTTTAACCTTCTTTCCCAGCACATTAAATCTATTAATTAGATTTAACCAGAAGCTACTGTCAGAACTCAGAGTCAGGCAGGACATGTTTCAACAGTCACATGAAGCACATTTACATTAGGCTTGTTCACACTAAGCTGTATTCACACATACATTTACCCAGTGTTAAACCAAATGCATTGGTTGGAGTGCTATTTAATAATATATTGCACAAATGAGACAATGGAATACAGTAATTCCAGACCAGAGGAATATTCACTGGTGCCAAGAGTTTTTTCTTTGGTCATTATGTATTTGAATCAAACTGAAATACAGCGCTCATATTACTTAAGTACTTCGCCAAGAATGCATGCTTGCATCTGCGTGATCCAGTCCCTTGTCTGCAATATTGTGTTGCATTGCAAAATAAGTTGAACCAGAGACAACTTTCTTTTCCCAGCATGAGGTTGCAATATTTTGGCAGAGGCCCCCATGGTGCCACACACACTGTGTGAACAGAGCCTAATGATATCAGCAGCTCTGTATGAGACCAACAAACTGTGGCTCCAGTCAGCCAGCGTTTCACTATTTATACACAGTCGTGGGTCATTGTGTGATATACACTTTAGAGTCCTGTTTATTGCCATGCATAAATAGTGGCAGACAAAACCAAATCATGTGTATTGTATAAGCTGTTTTATCACAGCATGTAACTTCTGATTTGAGGTGTTCTAACTATCTAAAAAGCTTTGTTACTTGGTTACAGATGAAGTGCGCTCAGATACGGTATGTCTATTTTACTTTGTGCCAGTATATGTGCTGTTTCAAAGGATGCACGACTGAGCTTAAAGTGACAACATGTCATATCTTCAAATGAGCCTAATCTCAAGCACTAATGGAAAAGTACAGGAGGTGGGCTCTGATCTTAATTTAGGATTGTTGCAAACTTGATGGGGAAGCTGTGCTGCACTTCTTATGATGTCATCCTTCAGACATCCAGCCTGAACACTTCATCTGTCTGTAATTATGGTGACAGGCAGTTCTCATTTACGTTTCCTTATTTTAACTCATAAATTTAACACCGTCTCACTGCTGCGTGTTATTACTCCGGAGACAGAAAGCGTTGGTAATCACTATTACTGCTACGTGGCAATCTGATTATAACACATTACATCCAAACAAACACAGACAGCGAAGTGAGTGAATCAATTCACAGAGAGACATGTCCATATTTCAGAAGCCAGCCACACAAACCCAGCTGGGGCCAGGACCTTCCCTACACAAACAATGGACTTGACTTTAACATTTACTGTCTTGTTTTGTTAATATATATATTTACACATGACGTCATAATAACACTTTTATGACTGCATTTGAAATGTATTGAGTTATCCAGTTCATTAAGAGCGAGGAAAAGAAGGAATTTTGGTTTCCAGTCACTGAGAAAAAAAAAAAACTTCTGGAATATCCCTTCTGTTCTGACTTCCAACTTTAGACAAGCCTTGAACAACTTGATTCAAGGTTTAAGAAGCAAGACATGAATTTGTTTTGAACTGGCGAGATTTGTTTGCTAAAATCACAGCTTTTTAAGTGTAGGTGACATTTCTTTCTTCGGCTTGAGTAAAAATCCAGTTAGAAGATTAGGGGCTGGTTTTCATTGTTCACTTTATATAAGGTTACCGCTGCGACGGGACTCGCAGCGTTCGGGAAACTTCGGACGCTTTCAGGCAACATTTGCTACAAACAAGTTAAATAGTCTGACGTTCGGGGAGGCGAGTTATCAGTGGGTCGTGTTCATGCCAGCGGACACGCAAACTCCACATAAACCCACATTTTTATAAAAGCGTAGAGACTTACTTTGCTTCTCACTTCTGCAGATAATCCGTAGGCTGGTCCCTTATTAAAATGAGTCATTTTCTTCGTTTTGCGTGTAAAAACCCCAAATGAATATCCTAAGCTACAGTGTAGCAAAAAGTCTGCAGTGGAAAAACCCAACTTAACAACGGCGTCTTCCTTAAACACGCACAGCAGGAGGACAAGTATTCCGCGAGGCTTCACAATGAAGAGGACCGGAGACACTGTTGTCTGTGGGACAGGGAGGGGGAAAAAAAGGAAAAAAACACACCAAATGATTGACGCACCTACGATAACCAATCAGAGCAGACAGGCTGTCCTGGTCCCTCCCTCTTCTGGTCCTAAACTTGAAAATCAGTTCAAATACGCGAAGTAACAGTAGCATCGCCGCTACGCAACTGATGGTTAATGACAGCATGAATGGACTTGTACTAATTAACATCACACCGCGAACTTTCAACTCCCCCGTGTCTGACATTCTTTCACATTGTGTTAAGTCAGACGACATTGTTCTCGCTTATTCGTATATGTCATGTGTACAAATGTTTAATATTCTGCAGAGATCAGTGTAATAGGGATGAGGATGGGGTCTGGTAGAATCATATCCTTAATAATAATTTAATAAGCATAGAGAGATAGAAATTGCGTTTTACACGGTCATAAACAGATTCTTCCAAAGTTACAAAAGACATATCTGAAAGTCTTTTTAGTCAAAAGTCAATTTTTTTGTAGGTTTGTAGAAATGCTTTAGTGATAACGTCATGTATTGTCTCAGTAGTCTTCCTTACCCATTCTCCTTCCAGCAACAGGAAACACAGCACAAAGAAGTAAAAAGAGAACACTCACAACGCCATCATCATTACAACATTTTATGGGCTTGGCAAATATAAAGAGCAAGAGAGGGAACTCTGCGCTCTCAAACTCAAATAGAAACATTGATGTGATGCAAGCAGACAAATACGCTTTTAATTTGCACTTGCTGCTTCCATCAACACAGTTGGGCTATTATATGTTAGTCCGCAGAGCTAAACAACAAGAGCTGTTTCATTCACACAGGAGGATGATTCAATGCATGCTATTTTAGCAGAGCATCCATGGTTATTGTATTATGGGGCTGAGTGGCAGGTCTTCATGTCACATTAGCCGTTGTCAGCAGAGCCTCATTGGTGTATTTTGATTTTTAACTAATAAAATGTGTTTAAACTCTGGTTCTGACCAACTTATTTCTTACATTGGTCTCATTTATTACTTAATAGTTCAATAAAACTAGTATAGAATGACTTTGTCAACAGTTTTGTCAAAGTTCTCTAAGCTTAATTCTATTAAATGTAAATTAAACTTAAATGTAAACTACTTTTAGCATTCTGTGTAACTACTACCATTTTAATTTAAACACCAGTTATGGCCCTTTATAGTCACTAGTTTTGTACTTTTAATTTTGTGTAATCATGTTGGTAACTTGTGAAATGAACTTCCACAGACTCTTGCTTCTCAAAAACAGAAAGGGTTTCATGAAAAATGCAGTTCATGAATGTTCACTTACCCTAATGTAAAGTAATGTACTTTTCTGAAGAAGTAAATTTTTTGTCATTTTATTGAAAATGCAAAATTAAATGAACTGTATTTCAATTTTATGACACAGTAAAATGTAAACAAAACAAGGAGATACTGACATTGTCCTGCATTAACATAATTTTTAAATTCCTCTGAGATGGTCTTCCTTGATATAATTTCAGTCTTCAGTTTTTTATGTCTTTTAAATGTCCATTCACCCATCATCTGTACCACTTATCCACTTAAGAGTAGTACTATAATATTGGCTCCATTAACATTTTCAATGATTTAACATGTTTCTGCAGTGTTTCATCAACACAAATATGCTGTGGAGACTTCTGCATTCTTAATACAGCTCCGTTATACAATAATAACAGATCACTATTCATAGACATTGTAACATTAAAGTATAGTTCATACCTCATTTATATACCTGTAACAGATATTTCACACTATTCTTCCAAGGTAAATTGATTTGGGATATTTGTCTCTCAGTGAGGACCACTGCACAAAGAAGTAGTCTGACAGTGGGTAAAGGATCTTACCCGTGAGTGATAGCGTCTGCACCCTACAAATACTTTCAACATAAACTATTTGGACTTTCTTTATTCCCAGAATTCCAAGCAGGAGACTTGCCACACACAGGGGAACACAGGTCCCTGGGCCATTACACAGCACCTGAAACAACAACAACAACAACAACACACACAAAAGAAGTAGAGGGATAAGCACATTTCCAGGAAATGACACATGCTAGTACAAGCTTCATAAGTAGTAAACTTGGCTATTCAGGACAGAAACAGGTTTAAGGAGCCGTTACACAGTTGTTAAAAAAAAAACAAAAAACAAAGATTCACAATTCAGTATTTTCCTTCCCAACAATTGTGTTTTAGCTATTGGAAAATTTAATTTAGAATCAAGTAAATTCTTTATTAATAAAAGTTAATTCAACTGCAATTGTGCATCTAGTTTTGTTTTTTAGATCATTTAAATGTGACTTTAACCTGATAAGACCTAATAGTTGGTAAGGCTTTTTAGTGAGTATTTATTACATGTTCATGTTCCTTTTCCCCTGATTTTATTTCTATTTAGGACCCTGTCTTTAAATATGACATTTCCTTTTTTTCTTGTGGAACATACATCCACCTCCTCTGACCAATTAAAACATTTCACTTTTTAATTTTTAATGTCTCTTTTGATTGAACTCTGCACAGTTTGTGACTTAATTGCACAGTTTGGAGAGTTGTTTGAAAGTAAAGAAGTACATAGTGTGAAGATTAAAAAGACAGAGTGAGCAGAAAGTGGTGCGTGCATGTGACTCAATGGCAACAGCCCAGTTGGAGAGTTGAAGACAGTGGGGGAGGGGAGTGGGATGAATAGTGGCCTTCGGGGCTGGAGGAGGCTGATGGAGTTGGTTTTACAGGAAACCAGACAGAGCTGCCCTGGAGTCTGGAGAAGTCATCATTCAAATCCTCAAGAAAGAAACAGCAGCAGCAACAGAGAACTACGCAGCATTCTGCATTCAGCTCTATCATTCATGCGCTTGGAGTAGCCACTTTAAACTTTACACCCACAAAACAAAACGATTAGAAACCTATCATTAATTTTCTGTAAAAATAAAGTAGTTGTCTTAAAGATTATGCCAGTAAATAAAATCCTCTGCTATAGAAAACAGCAGATTTCATTACTTGATCTTCAACCTTCTGGCTGCTCAACATGGAAATCAAATTTCCCTTACACAGATTTTTCCAGGCACTGCATTTCCATTGGGTTACAAAATTCACTAACTTCTCAGAGTCAGAAGGTGCCACTGAAATAATGACAGCCTTTTACAGTACTCAACTGATACTAAATCAATAAAGGTAGTACCCAAAGACACGATAACTTTTAGGTTGCATTTAATTTAGACATTAACAAACCGATTAAAAAAAGAAAATCACATGTAAATTATGTTAAGTCGAATTTTTTGCATGACTGACTGGCCTGATCTAAATATGACAAATGTATTTATGATGTTTTTGCTACTTTCAAAAAGTCCCTGTAAAGGTGACAAGAGTGGCTGGAGGCTCATGACTGTTCCTCAACCCTCAAGTCCTAGCCGGAACATTCTTGGCACGACTGTCCTGGCAATAAGTCCCCGGCTTTGTTTCTAAACAGGCACCAGCAACCAGATGGTTGGGCAGACATTTTACTAACAAAAAAGGAGTGTAGATTAGTGTGCAGATTATTATTACTGAAAAGGATAAATTGATTATTATTAGAACAAACAAGTTGTTGTGGACTATCTAGAACAACCGTGAAGCCCTTTCTAGAAAGTCGTGGCTCTGTATGTTTCTAAATTGAAAATCTTCGAGTAACAGCACATAAAACTACATCAATTGATATCTTATTTATTTTTATAGTATGTTCATACAGAAAAATGTGTTTGAACCTACACATAAATCCAAACTATTATCATGGACCCAGGTGAAGAGAGTATGTAATATTCTTTAAAGAAGAGAACAACTCTCCACAGCTGCACCTAAACCTCTGATTTTACAGTAACTGTCACTAAAATCTGCAATTACACAAGTTCTATTTTCTTTAAAGAGTGAGAAAATAAAACTACTGGCTTAGTCCTATATGTATCAAACCAACACTCATCATGTATAATGATAAACAGGGTGGACATGACAATACTGTACATTCTTGTTAACTGTCAGACATTGTGTGGTTTAGTCTCTGTGGCCAAAGAAGTATCTTTACTTTTTACATCAATTTGACGATGCACATTTAATATACTGTCCAATATTTGACCATTAAATTGTTTTAAAGCATTGATGTGTCGCAGTGGACAGTGTCCCTTATGTTGGTTTGATGTGTGGGCTGGCTTCATTTTGTGATCTCTACAAACACTGACTTTCTCTGAGGTCTTTGTTTCGATCAATGGCTGGTTTGCACAGCTGCCCCACACAAAACACCTGCCTGTAATTTTTTGCGTTTATTACACCTGATTGCTGGTGAAAGGCTTTGGTTACAGTTTGTGTTTGAGGCTCCACTTAAAACAAACAATGATACGATGTGAATCATTGTCTGAACATTGTATGTTTCAGTTTAGTAGCCTGCACATGTAAAGAAAAGTAGCCTCATCTACCTTTATGGCAGGTTTGGACAACACATATTTTATTTAGGAACGACAGAAGGTTCGGGGCACCTGGAACAATGTCAGTACAACACAACTGGAGGTAAATATAACACCTGGTGTCTGGTCTCAATGAAAGTAATAGCACAGTTTGCCTATAAGAAGAGCATTGGGAGAACCTGGAAATCAATGTATCTGCTAGACCACAGGCACTGTGTTTATTGACAAAGTCCAGGATAAAATAGTATCAGACTTTGACAAGCCCCACTTTAATATAGGAGGACTGCTTAGATGCCATATTGGAGATTTATATGTTTGTTGCACTTGTATGAGAATTGTTAGGTTTAATATTAGTTTCACTCCTATTTTATCAACAAAGGTTTTCTCAGTAGATTCGCTGTATATCACAAAATAAATACATACTTTATGTAAGTGACAATTTAACCTACCGGTACTCTGACGCTGCTTGTTCTTATGAGATTTGATGCAGCTGGGTGTGGGCTATTCATTTTGGTGCAATAAGATATTGTCCTGTAGTTCAAACCTCAGGTTTGTGCTTACTAACAAAACCAGTTTCTGCTGGTGTATTTGCATTTGGTAACTAGTTCAGGTGAGACCCAATAAACCCAGTCAAACACAATAAATGGGGCCAATCGTGTCACACAGCAAACATTGTGGACACTAATAATGAATAGACATGGGGACATTTGATCTTTTTTGTTGTTTCAATTAAATGCATGAGTACTAATCAAACTTTGTGGACATTTTGTTGTTGTTCTATTGGAAACAACTATACTTTGCCTATGAGCATTTGCACGGAAACGTTAAGGATTTTGGTCCTTATAACTTCACATGTAAGTGTAGTCAAACACCAAACAAAAACATACAAGATAAATATTCATGACTAAGGCCAAAAAAAATGTACTGATGGACAGCCTGCAGTCTAACAACAGCACCTATAATTATCTATTTAAAAAAAACACACATCAGCAATGATGCGTGAATAGACCCACAACGTTGCACAGTGCTACATGTTCTAGCATATACACACACTAAAGAGGCAGCATTTTCAGAGGTAATGCTAAATAGACATTTTACGAAGGGCCATAACTGGTGGAAACTGGTTTGATGTGAACAGAGATGTCCATATAATTATGGTGCATTTCCAATCTATCTATTCCTACTAATATTAGAGTAGGTATTCTTGTTTTGAATTGAATAACATGATATTCTGTGCTAATTACGTTTTCTGGTTCAAATTAGATTTTGTTAAGTATGTGGAATGAGCATATACTTTAAAAGCCAGACTATTGATAAGACGCAGGTTGTGTAACTCAATGAGCCTGATGTTGTTATGCAACATAAGTTAAATGCCAGCATTGTGCTTTTCATGAGTAAATATTTTTCAGGGTATCTGTATGTCATGTGTGTATTGCTTTATTATCGAATTGGATGCACTTGAGCTATGGATACTTTGGCATGTCAGCATAATACTTTTGTAGTATTCAAAACTCCAACTGAAAAAATACTTTACCAAACATATAATCATAATCTGGGCATCACAGGCTCATCATGTGAGATAAGCGCCAAACCAGTGGAACCTGTATTTCTCAGAACACAACCAATAACATGTTTTCACTTGGCCCTGCTTGGTCTGTGTTTGTGTCCACTCACCATGTCAGGTCTTAGTCTGAACACCAGGGGGAGAGAGTAACGCAGAGCATTCACGGTGCTGACAACAGTGGAACTCCAAGATTGATGCACCTCTCTGCTCCGTGGGATCCGGCAGATGGTGAACTGTAAAATCCGGGCACATTTTAAACCATAGATATTCAACATCATCACTGTTTCATTAAAAAAAGAAATATCCACAAACAAACAGGGCTGTAGTTCACTTGTCATAACTTTGGTGCCATTCTGGTTGTGTGCATTTGCTGCTTCTTGTCAACATCATGTGATGTCAAGTGAACACACCTGATCCAGGCAATTAGCAGTGACAGCAGCTAAAATAATGGGAAAACATTCAGGTCAGTAGCTCTTAACGATCAGGGTTGACAACCCCTGACCGTTATCTGCATATAATTTATAAATTAAGCCTAAGCACATTATTCTTACCTCACTATATAAAGTAGGAATGAGTTAGTAGTTAAGTTCGGTTTTCATTACATGAGAAGCACAAGACATAATGCCAAGATGAGAAGTGTGCATATGCCACCTGGTGGAGAACACATACAATGCAGCCAACATCATTTTATAAAGGTGATAAACTGATGATAATGTAATTGTACTCGTGTGTGTATGTGTGATAATGGTCTACATTAGGGGTTGTCAACCCTGGTCGTAAAGAGTTACTGTCATAAATTTTAGCTCAAGTCACTTCTGATTACCTGGATCCACAGCCTTTATTCCAAAAGGACAATAATTTTTCACAGAAACACGCTGACCCACTCTGTGATCTGTTAAAATACAGGTAGGGACAATTCAAAAGCACCATTACTTTATCCCCAGATCTAACCCTTGGGCAACCGTGTACCTGTGTTTTAGAGTTGAGCTGCTGCTTGGAGCTTTCAAAGGTACAGATTTTCTCTTCACTCATCTTGTCTGTGTCAGCAATCACGTAGTGGCGAGGGGTGTAGACTGTAGACAGGCACTCCATCAGTCGCAGGATCTCTGTCGTGTGACCACCTGGAAAACAAATCAAGCTGAATACTACAATAACATTAACATCAAATAGAAGCTACTGTTGTAGAACTGAATTATGTCTTTGTTTTTAATCACACATTCTCTGACAGTATTATACTGGTTTAGAATTACACATTTACCTTTATGCACCTTTGGCCTGGGTTTTTTTCCATCACAAAGGGTGTTTTTCAGTACAGCATTGGTAATAAAACATAACATCAACACAACATAATTTTTACAGGCCTAACTACAGTAAGCGCCAAATAATGAACATAACTCCGTGAGCGCTTATAGCACCATAATATGTGAAGGGTTGACATTTGAAGACATTATGCTGCTGTTAAATTTGAAAATTTCAAGTCGCCTTCATAGCGATCCGTGAATGGTCCACGTAATTTTGTCCATTTAGTGTTTCCGTTGACACTCTGTCTGGAGCAAACTATTACAAATAGTACCGAAATGTATATGATGAACTCGATAGAAGAGTCTTAAGATTTAAAGGCTGTTAAAGATGCTCAGTTAAAATGCAAATGTGTGACGACTGACGGGGAAAAAGTCTATAAAATATTTCAATGGTTAGAAAATTGTCACTTAAAAAATAAACCCCCGCTATTCTGGTATAGTCCGTAGAAAAAGCGTGACGTTAACCAGGAAGTTAAAGAAGTCGAGCCATTGCTATATTACAAAATTAAAATGAATTCATCATTTGTCATCGTGTTGAAGAATTGAAATAATGCACATGTAAAATGCAAATACAATTAATTTGGAATAAAAAAATGAAAGACATACAAATACTGTTCATATCCAAGTACACCCATGTAAGCTTGTGTTTACCTGATCCTGCAACGACGAGAACGGCAATAGAACCTTTGGTTCCAGGTTTATACTTTGGTCCAGTTTTCACAACAACATATAACCGGATAATAAATAACAAACATATTAGTAAAACACCGACGGCAGCACCTACTAAGAACGCCATGGCTAATGTGTAGCACCAAATATTAGGACACCTGAGTTCAGACTTTCAGGCGAATCCTTCCGCCTTGACCAGCAGAGTGCGTCTTTACCCTGCGAAAAGGATTATTTATTTTTTTAGTTTGCTTATATGCTGCAATTTCTCATAGTAAAACTGAAACGATGCTTTAATATGTTGTTTAGCTTGTTATGGTGTCGCTTCCAGTCCAAGCACAGCAGGAAGAAGGTTTGGCAGAAGTTAGTCCCTTAAGAGGTTTGACGGCTTTGCAGCCGATCTACATGAAACGTAAAGGTCGGTCGATGAAACATAAAAAATATTCTATACGAAACAGACTTTTAAATTAGGATAACTTATTTACATCGCTTAATGAAAGAAGTACAGTATATTTGGCCCCTGAAGATGCACGTTTTATTTAGGTTCACTTTAACATTAGTAAGATTTTTTTCGCCAACAAACCGGAACGTTTTTAGAAGATTCGGAGTAGGGAAACAGTCGCCTGCAAAACATGATTTCAGGGCAAAACACCCACATTTAAACGGCGAATTCCCGAGAGGCCCCTGGCTGCGGAAGCTGAAATGAGGTGGAGTCGGATTTGGGTTGAGTCAGATGTCAGGATCTTACCATATAAGGAGTTGGTACGTCGTACTCCGGAACTAAAGGGGGCGATATTAGTCGTGATCACTTAAAAACCACGACAAACAACAGACAACAACAGAAAAAAGAGAAGAAGACGGTAAACTATTAGGTTCTAATTATATGACTCGCACTCAGTACATGGAACTGATTCAGCATGGAAAGCAAGCAAAATCATCACAGTGTATTTTGCGATATCCAGTAAAGTTTTCATTTTATTTAGGTTCACAAAAGAGAGAACCCAGACACATTTACACTAACTTAACACTAACTTAGCGTCATTAAGGTTACAGTGTGCGTAAACGCTGCACAGTGTAAACATGTCTTTATTATTTTAACGAAACGCCTTTGTAAACATATATCAAGTGGTTTAAATTTGTTCTGTATTTCCGCAGATACATGTGTCAATTTGTGATGTTTGCAGAGGAGAGACTATGATTAGTCATATGTGAGAACCATTTGTGGTTCAGCAAGTTGTGTGAAACAAAATTTTAATAAATATTAATAACGGACATGTTTTCTTAGCACGTTATTTAAAACTTCACTTTGTTTTCAATATACAATGTTTAGACTTTTGAAGGGAATTGTCAGTTATCCTTTTCAAAACCTGCCAGTGTATTAAAATTAAATGTTGTTAATATGTATGCCTTGACTAGAGTAAAATTGTTAGTAGTTTGAATAGTAATTAGGGTTACATACATACATTTTCCTCTTACTCTATTTCTTCTGCTGCTCTGTTAAAACAAAAATAGGATATTTCTGGGCTTTTATACACTGTGGATATGTTCCTGTGTATTGTAGTTAAAGAGAATCTTCATACATTGTATGTAAAGTAGTGGAGAGTGTTTTAGAATAAAACACAATAAATATGGATGATATTATCATGAAAAGATGTCAATAGTATATATATTTATTGTAGGTAATTATGTTATTTTGTTTTTGATATTGCAGAATTCACCATCTTTAGATGTGGTCTGCACTATCTTTGTCTTACTTTCAGTGCCCATACTGTTTGTCATCCTATGTTAGAAGGGATCAGTTTGTGTCAAACCACTATCCAGCTGTTCAGCACCTTACGTCAGCCACCTGTCCAACCAGAAACCCCTTTCCTGTCAACAACCAGCCAGCCACAGGTGCTTAGCCAACCACCCATGCAGCCACAGCAACCTATTATATTATTGTCACTTGTTAATAGGAGAGAACAACTAGAGTACAAAGACTTTGGATTTACAGGAAGGAGAACGTGAGGAGATTACCCATTCTTACACTGATAGTAAACCTAGACTGCTCTGACTGCTAATAATGATACTGATTATCTCTACATTAACAACAACAATGTTATTAATGGTTTGTGTGTTATAGTCTAATAAAGGCAAGTTGTTTACATACATTATAACGAATGTAAGTGCTTCATGGCACTAACAAAAAGTCCTGAAAACTATCAACAGCGGATGGTACAGCTCCAATACAAATAGAGACTAAACTATACTTTCACTGCTGTAGATAGGACACTACATCAGAGTCCTACAATCTGTAACACAAATTTATTGCATTTTTTTATGCAGAAAAATTTTGTCTTTTTATGCAGTTCATATAATACCTGATTAATGACCACAATGAACCACAGTTTTTGTTATGTAGTTTTATTTGACTTTATGCGGTTGTTCTACTTTATTTAAACATGGTTGGTTAATTTAAAACAAATAGTTGATTCTTTAAGTACGGGTATATTATCTCCAGAGGATATCTGGGATATCCGACAGCTCGTGAAAGCAGCACGTGTTTAGACAGCCGATGCTGGGTGTAGTGTCTCCAGAGGACATCTAAGATATCCGACAGCTCATGAACGCATCACGTGTTCAGACAGCGGATGCTGGCCACCATCAGGATCATTATGGGCAGCTAACAGCTGGTCTGCGTTTCAGCATCAGCAGCAGCATCCACATGGCTGAAAGGTGGGTACCATCACATACACACACACACAGGACCTTCAGCGACGTTCATGATAGAGTCGTTCATTGTATGTTAGCGAGTTGTTATTTTACTGTGTGTTTTAGGGCTGCAACAGCAGCGGCCGTGCCGCTGCGCTACAGGTGCACACAAACAGCCTGTGCGCATACATACAGAAACACACACACAGACACACACCTGCTGTCGTGTCCTTCATAAGATCTCTGCAAACACAAGATCGTTATTAAACGATGAAGCTTTTCCCGGTGGACGGATGTTCTCTGTTTTACCGGAATGCTGCAGCGAAGGATGCAGCCAGGACACCACACTGGCCCCTAACACCAACACACACATGGTTATCTTTCTAGAAAGCAAACACTGATAGAATGTCAATTAGCTTTAGTCTACTACATTGACCAACTATCAGCCTAACACAGTACTAACTAAGCATTCTGTTTGTGAGCAATAACCAAAAGGTTCTTGTGCATAACGAAATGTGCATATGCAATAATAACAGCAACAACAATAATAATAATAATGCATTTTTTACTTTATTTGTATTTAGGTTAATTAAAGCATTTTAAGAAGAAACATCACAGAAGAAGACACAGGAAGTGAAGATGGACTCCATCTCTATGATGGGCAGCAGCAGGAGTCCTGTGTTTCTCACTGCCTCCTCTTCCTCCCACCACTTCCACCATGCCCAGCCCTGTTTCCTGCCCCACAACATGAAGAACGGAGTTAGAATTGGAGATTCTGGGGCGTCCTGTTGTCCTGCGCAGCCCGTCGTGGCCATCCTGGGTTCAGGTGATTTCTCCAAGTGCCTGACCATACGCCTGCTGCGCTCTGGCTTCCATGTGGTGGTGGGCAGCCGCCATCCTAAACTGGCAGCCCAGTCTTTTCCGCACGTGGTGGATGTGACACACCACGAGGATGCTGTGGGGAAGGCCCACATTGTGTTCTTGGCAATCCGCCGTGAACACTACTCTGTCCTGTGGGATCTCAAACATCTCTTAGAAGGTAAAAAAACAAGCCACTGGCTCTTCCATTTCACACTGGAACTAATGATGGCTTGTGCTCCACCATGATGATGGAGTAGTGAATCTGTATATCTACACAAGGCATGTATGTTTACCATATTGTTGTTCTGCAGGGAAGATCCTGGTGGATGTGAGTAACAACAGGAG